>CM059038.1:31292211-32492211 GCA_030279155.1 Forsythia viridissima | reverse complement strand
AATGAATCTAAATGATGGGGATGGTTTGCACACAAAAAAAGTGAGCGATATAGACGTTTTGCGCACACAAATGTTTAAAGTTAGATTTTGAGTCTTCTTCTTCCAACAGCTATAAAATTTCACACAAACAGATAAAATCACATACATTGTAATTATCATTTGCTCTCATCATACAAAACGTCCCTATCGTCAAGACACAAAATTCTACTTTTTCCGCCTAACCCAACAACGGTAATATTGTATTTTTATACATATATTTTTATGAGAACAATTATATGCAAAATCATACACAGAACATCTTCTTGCACATTAGAACAACAATGGATCGTCGCTTGTGTAGATTTGGAATACAAATTAAGATGAAGACCTCGTGAACACAAGCCAAATCTGGTAGACGCTTCTTTACGTGCCAACGTCATTTGGTAATTACTCTCGCACATCTTTATTTTTTTCAATTTGTGCCTTTTTCGATTGACATCTGAAATTGAAATTCTTGTACACCAAAATAGAGATTATGGCTTCTTTGCCTGGTGTGACCCGCTTATATGTTTTAGATCTATGGAGATAATATCTTGTTTACTTATGAAGAACAATTATTGAATTTGTAGAAAGTGAAGAATTTGTTCAATTTTAGAACATGGTGTTTAGTTTTCGTGTGTGGGTTGGTTGTAATGTAAGTTATAAAAGCCACATCTTGAAGTGTTTAGAATGACTTTGACGGTATACATTTGTTTGAATGTGTCAAGTTCTTGTAATGTGTATTTAAGTGTAATATTACAATATATGTGATTTTATCTATTTGTGTGAAATTTTATAGTTGCTAGAAGAAGACTATTTTTGCGCAAATCATCAATCTCATTTAGATTTATTTGCGTAAATTAACTATTTTGTTAATTTTAACGGTAAATGTTAACAAATATAGGCAGCAATGACTCTTTCTATAAAAAAAATATTCATTTAGGAATTTAAATGTCAAAATTCAAACGATAAGAATATTTTGCACCATGAATAAAATGTGCTAATTACTGACTCAGGGGCGGACCCACTCAAGAACGAGTGGGTGCCATTGCCCCCACTGGACTTCACCAAAAATATACGTTCTTTGACTGTTTGACAGAGAGTTGGGAACAAAATTCTGGAGTGTCCCGAGTGCACACCTAGCAGAATAAATGATGGGAGTGGGACAGATCAACGGCTGAGATGAAGTGGAAGCTTCAAGAGTAGACGTGTTCTGGAGTCTTTTTAGATGTGTTTCCTATAATTGCATTTTATATTACTATTTCCTGTTTAGTAATTTTGTTTTTATGTTGAACATGGCGTGTTTTAGAAAAATTCGCTTCTGGGTTATGTTTGTAATCTCGAGCTTGTGGCCATTTGATATTGTTTTGGAATTGATGCCTTTGTATATAATGAAGAACAAAGCCGTGTTTGTTTATAAAGTCGGCTTCTTTTCCTGAATTGTTATGTTGGTCGTTGGATATCTCGAGCTTTTGAGTCAAGCCTCAAGGGTGCAAGCTGAAAATAATTTGCCATATCTTGAGAATCAGTTTTTATTAAAATTGAAAAAAAAAATTATACCTTTAGTTCATATTCAGTTCGATTAAATAGTCGATCTTCTAAAAAGCCTTCATCTTTGGCTTCTATAACTTCAACTTCATTTGGAAGGAGAAAGAATATTGTTCTCCAGAAAACATGCTCTCCCCAGATAAGAGCAGCTGCAAAGGAGTTGTATTTCAACAAGGATGGATCAGCTATTAAAAAATTGCAAGTAGGCTGCTGAACCTGGTGTCTTTGTTACTGTACTATTTCAAAGTGCACTTAGTGCGGTGCAAATTTTTGACAAAGGTTTCTCTTATTTCAGATTGGTGTGAACAAGCTTGCTGATTTAGTTGATGTTACCCTTGGACCTAAAGGCAGAAATGTGGTTCTAGAGAGCAAGTATGGTGCCCCAAAAATTGTCAACAATCTTGAATCTTGGGTCAATTATTTCTTTTAATTATAGTTTTGGAGGTTCTAATTAGTATATGATATGGATAATGGATGTTTACAGTTTACTTGGTTTAGATTTTCAACAAGATCAAAATGAACTACACATTTCGAAAATCGTGTTTCAGATAAAAAAGAAAAGAAAATTGGAGAAAAGATATTGAAAAGTGTTAGAGATTGGTGCTATTTGATTTGGATGTGAACAAGGAGTCAATATTACTTGTTCAATTATGTTAGATCTTTAGCTTATTGGTGGATACTCGAAAGTGATTATTTGCATTTATTGGTCTTTTATTTGTGTTTAACCAATTGTATTAGATTTGAGAATACTATCTTTAGTTTTTTAAGTGGTTGATTGTTTATGCAAACTTTGTTTGATTTGTAGGAAAATATGTTGAGATATTTTAAACGAACATCTCAAGTTTCTTGAGAAAATGTTGAAGCAAAGAAATCATGCATTGAGGAAATTTCTTTAGAAGCAAATGTCGAGGCAAAGGAAACAAATGAAGCAAAGAGCGCACGTATTAATGAAACAGATTTTCAAGAAAATAGTGAGGTAAAGAGAGTAAAGTTTAGATTTTCATCCCCAGTGAATTGTAATCCTGGGTCCGCCCCTGATTACTGTTACTTACAAGTCAAGCATTTGACTGGAATTTATAAATTTGTCCGGCAGAATGAAATTGTAAACTCTTTCGAGACTGGAATATATGTGCCCACTTTTGTATTTTTTCAAGTTCATTTTTCAATGCGTGTTTTGTTTGACCACGTCTTATTTCACAAGAAGACAATAATTTTTTTATAATCAATTATGTGTATGTAAACTTTATTTGAAATTGTCATTTTAAATGTTTGGTAGTGTTTATAAATACTTATAAATTTGTCATATATTATTTTTATATGTATATTTTAAAGGACTAACAATTTTTATGCACACAATCTTAAAACTTGCTGCTTATAATCTATAAAAGTTTTTATCAAACAAGCACTTATACACCGTATCTTTATGACTGATATAATACAATGAATTAAATACATATATAAATTTTAATAGTCATTACAATATTTTTCTTACAAATTTAGTCACTAAAATTAGTAACAGTTTTATCATTGATTATTCGGTTTGTAAAAATGAGGAAACATTGCAATAAAAATCTGTAACTTGCGAGAGGTGCAAATATCTTTCTAAGATTCAAATCTTGCCACCACAGTCCTTATCTTTTCATTAATGTAGCAAAAGAGGTATTGTAGACAGAATCCGTCTAATTAGACATTAAATAGACACTAAATGGCACATGATGTTTTTTTGTTTGCTAAAATGATTACAGATCCTTGTTCATAATTGAGGACAGAAAATAAAATAAAATGGAACCCCCCTCCCCACAAAAAAAAAAATATATCGTACATTCATTAACTTTCCTGTGTAGTGTAGTGTATGGGTTTTACAAGTTCGGTGGGGGTGGATATTGAGAAAGGCGAATATTTTTCTTTCTTTTAGATTCTTTTGTATCTTTTTTTTTTTTTTTCTATTTACTTTACTTATTTTAATTAAAATTAAGTATTGATTGAAATGCCATTTATAAAGCTAGACTTGTGAAGAACAAAAAGAAGTTAGACTTGTACAATACACATGCCATTTTAATGTTTATTTAGCTGGATTTTGACCGCACGGACTTGGTCTGCTATGTTAATAAAAGGTTGAGGACTGTGGTGTCAAGATTTAAAAGTTAGTGATCCATTTGTACATTGTGCAAAGATTAGAGACTTAGCTACAATTTTCTCTAAAAGTAATGTAAAAATGAGTGACCACCTGTTAAACTTCACCATCAATGAAACCATTTATTAAATCTATATGAGTAATAAAAATATTTTAATCATCAATTTAAAATTTCACACATACTTCAATAATCATGAGTGAAATTAACTTATTTTTAAACATATGGAAAGTTCAAGATGATATGAAAGTCATGCTTGTGTCGGCCGAAAAAATAAATCTAACATATACGTAAGGAGACGTATCAATGACTAAACTTAAATAATAAAATATGACTCTTTTTAACACTTTTTAAATAAGGCGATTCAACAAATTTTACACAATACAGTTAAATTAAGCAGGGCATAAGAATCAGAGCTTCTAAAGGGGAAAAAAATCATTAAATAAAATAAGCTTTTCTTATTATTTGTAGGAAGAAAAATAGAAAATGGATATCAATTTCATTGATTGATTACAAGGGTGCCAATAACAATTCTTGTCAATAAAATGGACAAAATGAGTAGAAAATCGTGCCTCAGCAATTTAGGAAAAGTTTAACAAAAATAAATAAATGTGTCACATATATGTATTTTTTATAAACATATATATTCAGATGTATCAAAAAATACTTTACGTGCTTGTTACAATTGGATAATATAAAGAAGAATATTTTTAATATTTTCAGACAAAATTTAGAGAGCGAATATGTGATTAGATATCCCAGTAATCCTAACCATAAACGAAGGATATTAAACATTGTGCACAGTGGCGGAGCAAGGAAGTTCAGTGGGGACATAAATTAACTAAAGAAAAACTTTTGAAACAAAGAAATATATAATAATATTAAAACTATTAAAAGATACTACAATTGTTCTCTACATGTTGTCATACTTTGAAAACGTCTTATAATGATATCATTTTCAACTTTATCAAATACATATTTTTCAATATAGACAACCAAGCCATTAGTCATTCATTGATCTTCAATTCGGTTGCGCAGTCAATTCTTTACAATGTTCATCACAGATTGCAACCAGAAGAATTAATGTCAAAGTTATAAAGATGTAAAGTAATGGGTATACTTTATCATTTTTCGTCATAACCAACTTGAGCGCAAGAGCACCAAGACCCCGTAATTCTTCAAACTCTCTACCAGAGCGCACATCAATAATATAAGTTTCTAGTTGATCATCAAGTGTCATTAGCTCTACTGCAGAAAAATCTTCTGGATAAAATTCAGCTAGACGAATTAATTTTTTTCTTGTCAAAAGCAGAAAAGAACCACTTGGGTATAAACATGCAATGCAAATAATTAGCTCAGTATTTACTTCACCAAAATGATTATTTAACTTTTGAAGTTGCATATCAATGATAGCATAAAATAAAACCACACGGTAGCAATGCAAATTTGTCATTTCTTCAATGTTACACCGTGAGCGACGTATACGTTCAAACATACCATCCATGTTTGGAACATCAACTTCGTGCTTCCGATAAAAAGAATTGACTTGTTCTAAAAAAAGAATCCCATCCATTATCCATAATCACTTAGAGTCGTTGTTTACATATTCTCACTAAATTCGTGACATTTACAGTATCTTGATCTTTTTTTTTTTATAATACCTTTGACAATTCATTTGAAAATCGAAGATATTTCTCATGAGATTTAAATTGAATGCAAACTCAAATGATTGCATCAAATTCAACATATAATTTGCTTCATTTTTTTTTCGAGAACTTGTTCCATCAATGACGATCATTTCAAGGACCTCAATTATAGTCAGAAATATTTTAATCAAGTTTATCAAAGTACTATATTGAGAGTTCTAATGTGTATCAGCATGATATTTAAGAGAATATTCTTGATTGAGGCCCCATCCACTTGATATTTCGCTATCATTAAGTGCTTTAAAAATTTTGGCTGCTTGTATTTCTCGAAAAATATCACATCTTTAAGACGATGCTCCAACAACATTCACCACATTTGCAATCAAAGCAAAGTGTGTCAATGTCCGTGTGCTTCTTTGTCACAGATACAAGAGCTAATTAAAGTTGATAAGCAAAACAATGGATGTAAAAAGTACAAGAGTTCTCTTTCTCAAACCATTAAACTCACTTTGCATATTACTAGCACCATTATAACCTAGTCCTCTTTATCTAGATATACTCAACCGTATCTAGAGAAGAATTTATCAATAGAATCCCTAAGTGATTGAGCCGTGGTATTGGAAACATGTTCAATACCTACAAAACATTCAACTACTTGTCCACTTTTGTTCAAATAACGCTAATCAATGGACATTTTCTCCTTATGTTGAGATATCACGAGATTTATCAATTAAAATTGAAAATATTGAATCATCAATGCCTTTGATAATAACATCAATAGTTTCAGCAACAACACTTACAATATCCTTTTGAATATTAAGTGCAGTTAATTTGAGATTCTCTAGAGTAATTTTCAAAGTAACAACCTTAACCTTATTATTGTGATCGGCCAAAATCTGCAAGAGTTCAAGAAAGTTACCCTGATTCTTTTAGTCTTTAGATTCATCATGACCACGAAATGCAATTCCTTGCCATAAAAATAGAGTCAAACGTGTTCGATACTCATTTCATGTTTATTGTGGTTGTTTGAAGAAAGCTGTCTCGATATTTTCCTATTGATTCAATAAAGCATCACACTCTTTTCGAGCTTGGTTGTGTGAACTCGTGTTACCTCCAACGTGAGGTTGAAGTCTTTCTTTTTCCAATTACTAAACTCTTGAGTAACAAAAGAGTCACGACCTCCATGTTCTTTATTATTATGATTAAAAAGATAACACAAGCAAAATGCAACATCTTCTTTTATACTATACTCCAACAAATAACCATGTTCATCAAACCAAGCATCTTTAAATTCTCTTGACTTATCTCAATACATATTGTTTGAAAACTTATACTTTCACGGTTGACAATGATCTATTTGTAGATATGATCATCTAAGTGTTAGATTTAATTTATCGAATCCATAAACAGATGATTATACATCTATAACATAAAACCATCATGCTGTAATTACCAAGATTAAGACTGAAGCGGAAGCGTACCTGAATCCATGATTCTGTTTGATCGAACTGGGTTATGGTCTTCCAATTGATCCGTGGTTTTCTCCTTAGTGTCTCTTGTTGATGGGGATACAAAGAGTTGTGAAAAGCCACGCTCAATTGGGGACCATGACCTGTATATATAACTGCAGGATAGTTATTATGTTTCAATGTTGTTAAATCAGCCCCTCATCAATTTAAAACATTGTATCCGTCTCTACACTTTAATCTCATGACACTTAATACCCATTAGTCCAAAATAGTCTTTAGTGGATCACTTTATTGACTAAAACCTTAAGATAGCACCACACATTTTAATATATATACATGTTCGGCCCCACATGTTGAATTTTATCCAACAATCTCCCACTTGGCCATACATGTATCCTTATAAATGTGCACAACCTTATGAGCTCAAAATTTTGCTATCACTGTTAAGGGTATTTCCAAACAATCTCGTCCATCAATCATATCAATGTAGGATCAAAGCGACTTTCGTTACATTAATCGTAACTAAATCCATCAATGGTCACGTACACTAATACAACCAAATGACATAGATCAATCATGAGAGTGTAGTATGAAAATTACATGTTATGTGATCCAAACATGTCTATTTTCAATTGGTCCGACTTTATTCATTAAGTGAGATCAATACCAAACATAATGTAACAGAATGAAATGAACTGAATACTTTATTTCTGTACAGAAAATTATCCAAATACACAAATGTGTCCAAAAACAAATATAAAGCAACCAAAATACAAACTCCCACTAAAACATGATATCATCAAGAAATACAACACCCATACGAGCAGTGTGCTCCTGAAAAACCTTGGGTGGTAATCCCTTAGTAAGCGGATCCGCAATCATGGAGTTTGTCCCAATATGCTCTATGGAAATCTGTCCATTCTGTACCCTTTCTTTCACAACCAGGAACTTAACGTCAATGTGTTTTGACTTAGTTGAACTCTTGTTGTTATTAGAATATAGTACTGCAGAGTTATTGTCACAATATAACTTTAATGGTCTTTCAATGCCATTCAGAATGCGCAGCCCAGTGACAAAATTTCGCAGCCATATCCCATGATTAGATGCCTCATAACATGCTACAAATTCTGCTGCCATAGTGGAAGAAGCTACGAGTGTCTGCTTAGCACTCCTCCAGGAAATAGCTCCTCCAGCTAGCAGATATATGCAGCCTGAAGTGGATTTTCTACTGTCTTGGCATCCCGCAAAATCAGAATCGGAATACCCTACGATCTCTAACTGATCCAATCTGCTGTATGTAAGCATGCAATCTCTTGTTCTCTTCAAGTACCTCATAACCCTTTTTGCTGCTATCCAATGATTCATCCCAAGATTACTTAAATATCTACCCAGCATTCCAACAATGAATGCTATATCTGGACGTGTACAAACCTGAGCATACATCAGACTCCCAACAGCTGATGCATAGGGAATCTTCTGTATTTCCTTAACTTCAAGATTATTTTTCGGGCACTGATTGAGACTGAATTTGTCTCCCTTAGCAACCAGGGTGTCCCCTGGTTTACTATCCTGCATGCCAAACCTTTTAAGAACTTTATCGATATAGCTCTTTTGTGACAATCCAAGAATACCCCGAGAGCGATCCCGGTGTATCTGAATCCCTAATACAAAAGAGGCATCCCCAAGATCTTTCATCTCAAAATTCCTTGACAAAAAACTCTTGGTTTCGTGCAACATGCCTATATCATTAGTGGCAAGCAGTATGTCGTCAACATACAAAACCAGGAAAATATGCTTACTCCCACTGAACTTGTGATATACACAATCATCAACAATATTTATCTCAAAACCAAACGAGATAATCACTTGATGAAATTTGTAGTACCACTGACGGGAAGCTTGCTTGAGTCCATAGATAGATTTCTTTAATTTGCAAACCATATTCTTCGAGTCTCTTGACACGAAGTTTTCTGGTTGCACCATATAAATCGTCTCATCAATGTCTCCATTGAGAAACGCTGTCTTAACATCCATCTGATGTAACTCAAGATCAAAATGTGCAACAAGTGTCATGACTGTCCTGAAAGAGTCTTTCGTTGAAACCGGAGAGAAAGTCTCTTTGAAGTCAATGCCTTCCTTTTGTGTAAAGCCTTTAGCTACAAGACGAGCCTTATATCTTTCCACATTACCTTTCGAATCCCTTTTGGTTTTAAAAATCCATTTACAACCAATGGGCTTCTCACCTTCTGGTAATGGGATAAGATCCCAAACTTTATTGTCTTGCATAGACTTATACTCTTCATTCATGGCATCAATCCACTTTTGAGAATCAGAACCCTTCATGGCCTGATGGAAGTTGATTGGATCATCTTCCATCATTCCATTATTTTCCTCATGTTCTTGGAGAAATACTATAAAATCATCCGAAATAGTATTTTTCCTTTCTCGAGTAGATCTCCTTAATAGTATTGGATTTTGAGGTTGTTGAGTTTATACTTCTGGAATGGTGGGAAGTTCTTCAACATTATCTTGCTGAGGTTCTGGATATACTTCTTGATCAATGACAGGTATAGAGACCTGCACATTGTCAAAAGTAATAGTAGGAATCGAAATCGATCATTCCTCAGTTTCTTCCTCAAAGACAATGTCTCTAACCTTATTTCTCCCCCCCAAACTCAACATCCTAAAAACATGTTGCAGTTCCCGTTTCAAAAATTGACTTAAGTGTGGGATTATAAAATTTGTAGTCCCTTGATCGCTCAGAATAACCAATAAAATAGCTGCTTATAGTTTTGGAGTCCAATTTATTTTCATGTGGCCTATAAGGCCTAGCCTCAGCTGGACATCCCCAAATGTGGAAATGCTTTAAAACAGGTTTTCTGCCTGTCCAAAGTTCATAAGGTGTTTTAGCAGTAGATTTAGTTGGTACTCTATTTAGAATATAAGCTGCAGTTTTTAATGCTTCTCCCCAGAGTGATTTTGGTAAAGTAGAATGACTAATCATACTCCTTACCATGTCCTTAAGAGTCCGGTTTCGTCTTTCAGCTACACCATTCATGCTAGGTGATCCTGGCATAGTGTACTGTGGGACGATTCCACATTCCTCTAGGAATTTAGCAAATGGTCCTGGACGTTGTTCACCTGAACCATCATATCTGCCGTAGTACTCACCACCACGATCAGACCTGACGCTTTTAATCCTTTTGTTGAGTTGATTCTCAACTTCAGCTTTGAAAGCCTTGAACATGTCCAGTGACTCAGATTTTTCATGAATAAGATATAGATGCCCATAACGTGAGTAATCCTCTATGAATGATATAAAATATTGTTGACCATTCCAAGAAACCGTAGGGAATGGTCCACAAATATCTGTGTGTATCAATTCTAAGACGTCCGAAGTTCTATTGGCACCTAACCTTTTTGTTTTGGTCTGTTTTCTCTTGATACAATCAATACAAACATCAAAGTCCGTAAAGTCTAGGGAATCCAAAATGCCATCTGACACAAGTCGTTCAACTCTTGTTTTTGAGATGTGACCTAAGCGCTTGTGCCATAATTTTGCCGAATTTTCTTTATTTAATTTTCGCTTAGTACCACGTGATTCCACATGCAAGGTTTCATTATATAACGCAATAGTATCAAGCAAATATAAGTTATCGTATGAACATAATGAACCAGTACCAACAATATTTGAATTTAATGAAAGACTAAACTGACAATTTCCAAAAGAACAATGATATCCAAATTTGTCCAATAAGGAAATAGAAACCAAATTCCATCTAAACGACGGTACAACAAAAGTGTCTTTCAAATCCAAATAAAAACCAGTTCCTAACAATAACCTAAAAGTGCCTATTGCTTCAACTTCTACCGATTTTTCGTCGCCCACAAAGATGAATCTTTCAGCATCATTTGGCTTTCGGCAGAACAGGCAACCCTGCATAGAAACACTTATGTGAGTAGTAGCACCAGAATCTAACCACCAAGTGTTTCTAGGTACTGAAGCTAAATTAACCTCAGAACAGACCAAATTAAGAAATGTACCTTTCTTTGCACGCCAAGCGTTATATTTGGTACAATCCTTCTTTAAATGTCCAGGCTTCTGGCAAAAGAAACAACCCTCTTTGTCTTTATGTGGTTTCTTTTGTTCTGGACCCTTAGCAGCTCCATATTCTGTTTTTCTTTTCTTGCCCTTATCTTTGGAGGTACTTGCCAAGTTAGCAATTTCAGTTCTGTCCTGCTTCAACCTTTCTTCCTCTTACACACAATAAGAAATGAGCTCATTTAGAGTCCATTTCTCTTTTTGACAGTTGTAACTAACCTTAAATTGATTGAAATGTGCAGGAAGCGATATTAATACTAAATGCACGAGCAAGTCATCAGACAAGTCGAGCTTTAGTGCCTTAAGTTTTGAAGCAGTATGAGACATCTGCATGATGTACTCCCTTATGTTCTCCTTGCTTTTATACTTCATTGAAATCAAGCTTTGCAGAAGCGTGCTAGTTTCAGCCTTATCGTTTTTCGCAAAACGCTTTTCAATTTCAGCAAAGAATTCTTTGGCATCAGTTACCTCCTCAAATACTGCACCCCTAAAGGCTTCTGGAATGCCGCGCTTAATGATCATAAGACACATGCGATTTGAGCGTTCCCACTTCTCAAAGTTCCTCCTGTCATCAGGTGAACTTGCATCCGTAAGAGAAGCAGGTTTCTCAATCCTAAGAGCAATGTCGAGATCCATGCAGCCAAAAACAATTAAAACGTTCTCTTTCCAATCCTTGAAGTTTGACCCATTAAGCATGGGGATTGAATTGATATTTGCAGATATTGTGGAAGTGGATGAATGAGCTGTATAGAGAAAGAGATAGAAATAGCTTACATTAGTACTTTATTATGCAAATAATAATTTCAAATATATTGATAAGGCCCATCACAAGATACCTAGCACAACATCAATATTTAGTCTTTGGACAGAAATAATGACTCGTAAGTGGTACCTCGATGTAGCAATCAAACACTGACAATAAGACATGTCAATCAATAAACCTTTCTTTGGACCGATTTATTGATCACACGTTAAACCAAATAATCGTCACGCGTTTATCCCACAAGTGCATGTGAAATTCCAGCCAAACATTGACATTCCTTTGGGCCGATCAATATCCGCATGAACAGCACACACACAAAACCTTCTAATATTCAAAGTTAATTAATTTCCACAAGAGAGGTTACTTTGGTAACATGTCGCTTTAATTAATTCACTTTGGAATATTATATTTCTCAAAAGAGTCCATCATACCAAAATTTGAACCTGAATTGACTGTTTTGCATATCTTTAAAGTTTTAGGATTTGAATTTTTGAAGTTCAAAGCTTTAGGATTAAGTAATCATTAAGTTGGAGGGTTAAATTGCAATTTAATTAAACTTGATTGGCCAATTATGAAAAATTTTAAGCTTGAAGGACTAAATTGCAATTTTACCAAAACTTTAGTGGCCAATTAATTAAAATCTTAAACTTTAGGGACTGAATCATAAAATTCAAAACTTCAAAGGCCCAACTTAATTGATTACTAAAACTGTAGGGACTTAGTTTATAAATTCAGAAATCTAAAGGGCCAACTTAAATGGTTTTAAGACTTTAGGGTTTAATTAAATGAGGGAACAACCAGGAGGACTAGAGATTAAATAAACCAAAATTCTGAAAATTACAAACTAGCCCCTTAGAACTTCTAATTTCCGAAAGAGGTCCTTTGGCTTAAAAACTGAAAACGCAACAGCTAGGGTTTTGAAACCCTAGCTGCGCCATCACCATGAGACGGAGATCTCGCGGCGCCACTGCCGGCGTTTCAACACGCAGCGTCGCAGCGTGCGACGCTGCCAACTGCCAGCAGCGCCGGAGGGCGCTGCGAGTTCCTATCTCCGACGACATTCATCTCAACAAACCACAAAATCCGACAATTAAGAAACCCATAATCAAAACCGACTACAATCATAAAATCCCAATTCGAAAATCCATACAGATTGCATAAATTGAAATCCCATATTTCTAGAACAACAATATATATACACATCTATATATATATTCTTGGAATATACATGCATAAAATTGGAATTCCATTTTTACAGTTCACGATTTCTACATAGATTTCATAAACGGCTGAACGTGGAAAAATCAATACACAAATTTAATTTTGAACTTTGAAATTCCACATAAACACAATACCGTATATGTGCATATTTCAAAATTAATATTACGAGAATTTCAAAAAATATGCACCATATCCATATAAATATAAATTTGATAATTCAACATGAAGGTGACTCTGATACCACTTGTTAGATTTAATTTATCGAATCCATAAACAGATGATTATACATCTATAACATAAAACCATCATGCTGTAATTACCAAGATTAAGACTGAAGCAGAAGCGTATCTGAATCCATGATTCTGTTTGATCGAACTGGGTTATGGTCTTCCAATTGATCCGTGGTTTTCTCCTTAGTGTCTCTTGTTGATGGGGATACAAAGAGTTGTGAAAAGCCACGTTCAATTGGGGACCATGACCTGTATATATAACTGCAGGACAGTTATTATGTTTCAATGTTGTTAAATCGGCCCCTCATCAATTTAAAACATTGTATCCATCTCTACACTTTAATCTCATGACACTTAATACCCATTAGTCCAAAATAGTCTTTAGTGGATCACTTTATTGACTAAAACCTTAAGATAGCACCACACATTTTAATATATATATATATATGTTTGGCCCCACATGTTGAATTTTATCCAACACTAAGTTCATCGCGAACATTGAAATTGTAATCCATAATTGAAGGTCTCTGTCTAGGATATGTGGAAAGGTGTGAAATATCAATTTTTCCACTACTTGATTTCTCTACCTGATCATTTTCTTCAAGAGAAAATGAAGACTTTCATTTTAAAATTTTTTTCCATAACTTCTTACATGTCAAACAAAGCAAATTTACTTTAAACATAACTACACAAATTGCATTAAATTACAATGCTCAAATACTAATTAAACAACTTGTGTAATTAAACATACCCAAATTAAATCTAACAATAAGTCAATAACCCACTCAAATTAAGTAAATTGAAATTATAATAAATATAAACATTAAACAAAGTAACAACTAGTCCTAACAAACTAATAATATAAACTTAAATAAATGGAGCCATAATACTTCTTTTTGAGATTGAATAAATAATTTGGAATGAGAGTCGGGTCAATGGTTGGGTTTCAGATGGGACTGGAGGAAGTCAGGACCACTAGTTTTAGCTTGAATTACAGAGAAGGAAAAAGTGGAAAAGAGATTGGACTGACCAAAAAAAAAAACAAAGGAGAAGGTTAAGAATTTAAGTTTCCTTCATCTCGTGTTGCTGGTTTTCTACGTGGGGGGTAGGGTGATGGGGGTGATGGGAGGCATTTAGTCAAATTCATTAATAGTCAAGGTAAAAAATGTGAATGGAAGTAGATAACAACTTTAAATTGTAATTTTAAAAAAATAAATAAAAAAATTTCCCCCAAATTTAAGTTGGGAACAAGAACCTTACTGCTCCCACTCCAATCCGCTACTAATTGTACATATCGAATATGCAATATTGTAGCTGCTAACACAATATTTGTTGTGCCTGGACAGTACATTCACGAGACTTAATATTGTTCAATTATATCGAATCCTTTATTAAACATGTTATATGTTAATAATTGTCCAAAAAATATTAATTTAAAAGAGAAAGTCAACTATATAAAAGTTATTCTTATAGCATGATGCAATGAAGCATATTCCACATATGAATACTCACAACTGCTACAGTTTATATAATCCTTTGTTTTTATTTTGCATAATTATCTGCTGATTCTTCTAATTAATTTATCTTCCTATTGCATTATAATATGTGTATATATATATATAGTAGAATTAAAAAAAAAAAAACTATTTATTGTTATTTTTTAATATTAATTTTTATAATGGTAATCAAGGATAAAATAAATATTAGACATTTTAAATTATCTTCATAAATCTATATTATTTTAATTGATAAAATATAAATTTTATTTTTAATGTATTTCAAACATTTTTTTTGATATTCGTCCCCAACCAGTGGAAGGAAACCGTGAAGAGGGACTAAGTTTGCTAATTTCTGAAAAGTCAAGACAAAAAAGACAAAAAAGGTTGGCAGTGGATCTACTACTTTTCTCAATATTGAGGACGAATAGTGCAATATATCTGATTATTTAATTATTTGTAATTACTCTTAACATTTCTTGTATGTCATCACAGGCCGTCCGCTTGCTAATATATATTTACACAATTATATATGCTGGTCAGGTCAACTACCTAAAAACATCATAAGACAGTTATATTTAAAAAAATAAAAATAAAAATAAAAACGAATACTTGAGGGTAAAGGCAAGAGTGGAATTCCTTTTACATTTTTCAAACATAACATATTACATGCAAATTTTCACACGTTAAAATTTATTTTTGAACAAAAATATCATCAGTTAATTATCAAAACTCACATCACATCCCATCCTAATCAAAATTATTTGAATTTAGATCGACATCTAAATTCACCAAAATTCAGATCCTCCCTCCACATCACAACCTATCCTATTGTACCACGGCACTTGCAACAAGTGTCTTGCAAAAAAGAGAACTCATTCGAAACTTGAGTCGTGTCTCCTCTTCACATCAGTTTTCAAGATCTAGATATAATAGAATCCTCATAATGAAAATTCGAGTCGTTAACTCCTCTTTATTTATAAATAAAGGGTGCCTCTTATTTCAAAAGTTTTGTTTTGTTTTAAATAAAATTTAAATTTTATAATTTTTCCCCCACAATAAATTAAAAAACTTAAATTTACATTAATGTACGTAGATTTTCTCTAGCCTAGTGGCAAGCTCCCTTTTTTGGGATGAGAGGTGGATTTGGGTTTGAATTCGAGCTGCTACTTAATTTTTTTTTTTTTTTATGGAAATTGGCCAAAAACGTCCTTAACGTATGGACCCAGTGCCCAAATCATCCTTACCTTTCAAATTTTGACAATTAAATCCCTTACCTATCCATGAAGTGCCCAAATCATTCTTTTGAACGGAATCCATCCAAAATTCCGTTAAACCTTTGGAATTTTGGCGCAATTGGTCCCTAACTTTTGTCCTTATGGTGGAATTGGTCTCTAACGTTTATGTTTTGGTAAACAAGTCCCTAACCTATGTGTTTTTGTGCGAAATTGGTCCTTATGGAATGAAAAAGTCAAATATACCATTAGTTTAATTAGAAGAAATTGTATGTGAATTCTTAATCATTACAAAATGTGCAAATAAGTCTAATACTTTTATTTTTTATAAAAAAATTTAAAAAAACTAATGAGTATTTTTTTTTAATTAACACTTTAGTAATAAACATGTCAAATAAATTTATTATTTTTATTATTAAGTAATAAAGAGAAATCATTGTGAGAAATCATTTTTTTCCCTCTTTACTTATAAATTTTTCTCCCTCTTTACTTTAAAAATTTAGTTAAATAAATAACAAAATGACGTATATAATTTTATGACATTGAATTAATCTTATTACATTTTTATTTAACATAAAAATACTAATAAAAATTAATTTACACATTATGTGTTTTATTTTTGAATAAAAATAAAACGAAAAATTAAAATATAAAGAATATAGTTGGATTTCTAATCTTTGTAGTTAATAAACATATAATTCAATTAAATAAAAGTATTTGAACATCAAGTTTGTGACAAAGTTATTTTTTTTATATAACAATAAAATAAAAGTTTTAATTTTAAATAATATATTTATTACTTCATAATAAAAATAATAATATACAACATACACATACAATACACGCAGACGGTAGAATGCACCAGAAAAAAAAATTGATGAAGCCAACACCATTTTTTTGCGAAATTCCAGAAGGGCGGACGTGGGATCTCGCCATGTGCTAGATCTGCCTTTGGCTATAGCTACTATAGGTCATCGCAGTATCCCCACCCGGCACTGTAGCATCGCTAATCGCTATATGCCCCCCACAAACTAAAATTTTTGGCTCGGTCCGTAAAAGGTGCAATAAGTTGAATTGTCCATTTATGAATTGCACTGTGAAAAATGACAGTTCATGAGGTTTTGACAGTTCATAGGAAAAATTATACGAGTGGCTCAAAAACAAAAAACTATTTAAGATGGGGATACATTCTTGGTGCAGTCGTTGAGAAGTCGTCCTCTATTTATAGCCAATTCTTGGCTTTATTTTTTCAAGGACAACAATTTCAACCCATCTGTCAGAGAATTTCGACAATTGTTTTCTCATGCAACACTGTTCAATTGTAGAAAACGTTTTCAATCTTTCGCACGGCTGATGAGGCAATTGTAGACCCTGAGAGACAATTCTGATTGGTTTACAATTATAACTTCCATACCTGTTTGTTTTTTATTTATTTGGAAATTATCTCATGTTTTAAAAATAAGTAATTTGTGTAATAAAACTAATCAGTATATAATTAACAAAATAAATAATAGAGTTAGAAATGGCTGGCCTTAGAGAGTCGCGAAAGTCGCTGTCCTAAAGTCGTGTGGCCTTCCCTTCGTGCGGGTATTGTTAGCACTACACGGCTCCAAGATAAAACCCTTTTAGCTCACAGTCGGTTCTTCTTCTATGGGCACGACCAAATGGAAATAAGAACGAGCATTTTAACTAGTTGCCAAAAAACAAGAAAATAAGTATAGTGTAGAGAGTATTTTTTCTAATCTTGTTGTCTTGTGTTGTGTCTAAAAACATGAAAACTACACCCCTTTTATAGTAGAAAATCAACCCCCCACTTTGATGAAAATTTATGTCATTCAAATTGGTTTTAATCATGAAATTAAAGAGTTTTGAATTTGTTTAAAAACTGAAAATTAAAATTAAAAACTGAAATTAAATCAATTAATTTGGATGTTTAAATCTTTAGGTTACAACAGTCCCCCACAAGAATTAAACATTCAAACAAATAAAATATATATATGTGGCAACATTATACTGTGCAATAGGTGTAGGTGTCTTCAGGACTTGAACCTCACTTAGTGATGACAATTTCCATTTGAGGGAGCCATAATGGACCAAACCTTGAATTAGGTCCATTTGTCCAAACTTCAATTGCCCCACACACAGTATTGAATTAGGCTCAGTTCATAGCGGGTAGCGCTGTTAATGGCCATGCGCTCTTATCTTGATTCTAGTAAGAGTCTCTAGGGAATAGCTCAATCCCATAGCCACGGCCTCATGGCAATTCTTACATAGGTGAGTCCTCCAGGGACACGTGTGACCCGCACCCCGCGAGAGTATTCCCGCCTCGGTACTCATTCAGGGTTAAACTCTTCCTAACATCACATAATATAGCACTATCACCATAGGGATGAGCACAAATAATATAGTGCTATCTTAAGTCACGCAGTACAGGTTGTTTCTACCCATTGAACCTTCTTCATAGGATCTCCAATCACAAAGGTTGGGTTACTCCCGTAGGTGACTCCCTTGTGGGCTTAAGTCCATTCCCCTCGATGATTCATCAACACCTTTTTTGTGTAAACCCTTTGTTAAGTTGTCTGCCAAATTCTTCTCAGATCTTACAAAATTTAGAGAAATCACACTTCTCTTTAATAAAGCCTTAAATGACTTATGCCTTGCTTGTATATGTCTATTTACCTTCTTATTCGAATGAGATTGATTTACAAGTTCTATTACAGATTTACAGTCACAATGTATAGAGATAGCTGGAATTGGTTTACTTATTAAAGGTATGTCTAGTAATAGATCTCTTAACCATTCAGCATTGGTACAAATAGTATCTAATGCTATTAATTCCGATTCTAGAGTACTTCTCGATATAATAGTTTGTCTTTTTGAACCCCAACATATAGCCGCACCACCTAACATAAATACATATCCAGTAGTAGACTTAATATCTACATTGTCAGTTATCCAATTTGCATCACTATATCCTTCAACCACATTTGGAAAATTTTTATAACATATAGAATAATCTAATGTACCTCGAAGATATTTAAGAACTCTTTCTAGTGCATACCAATGTTCCTTATTTGGATTGTTCGTATACCTACTAAGTCTCCCAACAGCAAATGATATATCTGGTCTTGTCCTATTTGCTATATACTACAAAGACCCAATTAATTGAGAATACTTCAATTGTGAAACTGGTTCACCTAAATTCTTTTTCAAGTGCACATTTGAATCATATGGAGTAGATACTTGCTTAATATCATAATACCCAAACTTTTTTTAACATCTTTTCGATAGCACTTGACTGATTCAAAAGAATTCCTTCAGATGTTTTCCTTAATTCCATTCCTAAAATTATATGAGCTTCTCCCAAATCTTTCATCTCAAAATTTTTAAACAAATATTTCTTCACATCATTAACAACACCTATATTTGTCCCAAATATTAATATGTCATCTACATATAAACAAAGTATCACATGCTCATTATTATATTCCTTGCAATACACACACTTGTCATGTCCATTGACCTTAAATCCATATCCTAGTATAACTTTGTTGAACTTTTCATGCCATTGTTTAGGAGCTTGTTTTAACCCATATAAAGACTTCATCAATTTACATACCTTATGTTCTTGTCCTTTAACTTTATAACCCTCTGGTTGATCCATATATATTTCTTCATTTAAGTCACCATTCAAAAATGCAGTCTTAACATCCATTTGATGAATAATCAACTTATGAACACTAGCTAATGCTAACATAGTCCTAATAGTAGTTATTCTAGCAACATGAGAATATGTATCAAAATAATCAACACCTTCACTTTGAGTGAATCCCTTTACTATTAACCTAGCTTTATATTTATCAATATTACCATCAGGTTTCAACTTCTTCTTGAATACCCACTTACATCCTATAGCCTTACTTCCTTGAGGTAAATCACATAAAACCCAAGTATTATTTTGTATAATTGATTCATATTCATCATTGATAGCTTCTTTCCAATAAAGTGCATCTATAAATGACATAGCATCTTTATATGTTTTAGGTTCACCTTCAACTAAATATGTGAAGAATTCTTCTCCAAAACTTTTTTCCGTTCTATTCCTTTTACTTCTCCTAAGTTCAGGTTCAGCTTCTAAAGATGAACTAGATGGAGTATTATTTAAGATCACATTTCTAGATGTAGATGGTTCACTTGGAATTCTAGTCTTAAAAAGAAAAATATCTTCAAAATAGGTAGCATCACTAGCTTCTATAATAGTATTGTTCGAAATACTACTAACTTCAGAGTTTACAACTAAAAACCGATTCGCCGAACTATTTTGAGCATATCCTATAAAGACAGAATCTACAGTTTTCGGTCCTATTTTCTTCTTTTTAGGATCAGGTATAATAACTTTAGCTAAGCACCTCCACACTTTCATGAAACTTAACCTAGGAAACCTCTTTTTCCATAACTCATATGGAGTTTTAACATTGTCTTTAACAGTCACTCGATTCAATATATAACAAGAAGCTAGAACAGCTTCACCCCATAAATTTTCGGGTGCTCCAGAACTTATCAACATAGCATTAACCATGTCCATTAAAGTTCTATTCTTTCTTTCAGCAACCCCATTAGATTGCGGTGAATAAGGGGGTGTAACTTCATGTATTATACCATTATTTTCACAAAAAATATTAAGACCATACGCAGTATACTCTCCTCCTCTATCAGATCTTAAGACTTTTATCTTACTCTCTAATTGATTTTCAACCTCAGCTTTATAGATTTTGAACTTATCAAAAACTTCATCCTTAGTCTTTTAATAGATAAACATAACAATACTTAGAATGATCATCTATAAAAGTTACAAAGTACTTATTCCCAGCTCTAGTTGGAGACCTATTAGAATCACAAACATCACTATGAATCAACTCTAAGAGATTTGTATTTCTTTGAACCGATTTATAAGGTTTCTTAGTTTGTTTAGCTTGTACACAAACTTCACACTTTCTATTATCAACTTGAGCTTTTGGAATCAAATTTAGATCCATTAATCTCTTGATCTTCTTATGACTAACATGACCCAATCTTTTATGCCACAAACAATTAGATTCAACATTAAAAACAATAGAAGAATTTTGATAATTTTCCTCAACAACATTCAACTTAAACAATCCATCACTAATATAGCCTTTTCCAATGAATACATCATTCTTGGTTATTACAATTTTATTTGACTCCATTACAACCTTAAAACCTCTTTGAATAAGATAAGATCCACTAACTAAATTTCTTCTAACTTCAGGAACATGTCGAACTTGATCTAAAGCCAAAGTCTTTCCAGAAGTCATTTTAAGCTCAATTCTTCCAATCCCCAATACACGAGCAATCGTATCATTTCCCAAAGTTACGCTTCCTCCACTTGAAGTCTGATAAGATTTAAACAAACTTTTATCAAAACAAATATGGATATTTGTTCCAGAATCTAACCACCAATCATTACTTTTATAAGTAAAATTGACTAAAGGGATTAATGATTCACACCTAATAGAAGGTTCACCGTCTTCCAACATATTCACTTGATCTTTTTGAAATTTAAACATAGGCTTGTACTCCTTAGTTTTTCTGAAGTAACAGTCTTGCGCCACGTGATTCGTCCTTCCGCACACAAAACATGGCTTTGATTCTCCTTTCCCTTTGCCTTTGCCATCCCTAGTGTAATTATTCTTTGGCTTGAAATTTTTCTTATTACGGTGAAAGTTCTTCTTGAACCTAATATTTTGAGACTTGAACTGTTTTGAAGAATTAGTAGAATTTTTAAAATTTTCAACCAAATTTGCCTTAGCCTTCATCCCATTACCTTGGCTTAAAACCTTTCTATGTTGTTCTTCTACTCTCAAAGAATTAAAAACTTGGTTTAATGTCATAATCCCTTGCTTATGTCTAAGACCTTTAGCAAAGTCCGACCAAGAGGGTGGAAGTTTATCTATAAGGCACGACACCTTATAATCTTCACTAAAATTTGAACCCTTCTCTTCCACAAGTCGTAACAAATCTTGAAATTCATGAATTTGTTCATTAATAGATTTTCCATCAACCATAAAATATTTATTAAAGATTGATGCATTAAACCTATTTACGCCAGCATCATCAATTCCATATTCATCCTCTAAAGTTTTCTAAAGCTCTTTAGAACCAGTGATATTTTGATAAATATCATAAAGCCTATCGGAAAGAGCACTAAGAATTCGATTATGACAATGGAATTCTATTTGATCGGAGTTAAACCATGATGTGGACACTCCACTATCATTGGTTTCTTCTATGGCAGAAATTAATCCAAGAACAGTCAACCAATATTTCATTTGTTTTTGCCATCTCTTAAAGTTTTTTCCATCAAAATTTTCAGGCTTAGCACTAATTGTATCTTCATGAGATGCCATTTTTTTTACACTAGGAATTACTAAGGCAAAGAAGAGAAAACTTAGATATAAGTTTGTCAATATAACAAGTAACTTATTTAAAGTAATGTGTATAACAACAATAATAAATATCACAATCAAGCCAATGAAATATGTAGTTAAATCAAAATTAAAGTTTCAAATAAAACCATAACATCCACTAGGAAATTAAAGAACAATTCTAAATGGCAAATAAAATATTTATTAATTTCTAGTGATAAAATATTAGTAGCACTTAAATTAAAAATGAAATTTAAAAATTCAATTAAGTGCAAACCTAAATGAGTTACTAGTGAATTAAAGCACACTAAATTGAAAAAAAAAAAAAAACTTAAACACATGTCAATTTTTTTTTTTCTTAATCTAATCAAAGAGTAATGTAAACAAAAATTAATAATTTGAACAATACAAAAATGTTCAAGTCTACAAAACTATTTAGTTATACAAGTATCTTTTATATACTAAACAATAAAAATTAACTTAATAACAAGATATCTTCTTTTCAAACAAAAGCACTAAGTTATTAAAATAAAATATATGCTTAACTTAAAATATTGACGGAAGTGCAATATTGTCAATGAAAAGAAAGTTTATATAAGTTTTCACAATAAAGTTTATGCAGTAAAGCAATTAAAATTTTTTCAACATTCTAAAAATTGATAACTTATCTAAAATGAATTTTACTACACAAATCACCAAACACGACTTTAGAATGTTTTAAAAATAAGTAATTTGTGTAATAAAACTAATCAGTATATAATTAACAAAATAAATAATATAGTTAAAAATGGCTGGCCTTAGAGAGTCGCGAAAGTCGCTGTCCTAAAGTCGTGTGGCCTTCCCTTCGTGCGGGTATTGTCAGCACTACACGGCTCCAAGATAAAACTCTTTTAGCTCATAGCCGATTCTCCTTCTATGGGCACGACCAAATGGAGATAAGAACGAGCCTTTTAACTAGTTGCCAAAAAACAAGAAAATAAGTATAGTGTAGAGAGTATTTTTTCTAATCTTGTTGTCTTGTGTTGTGTCTAAAAACATGAAAACTACACCCCTTTTATAGTAGAAAATCAACCCCCCACTTTGATGAAAATTTATGTCATTCAAATTGGTTTTAATCATGAAATTAAGGAGTTTTGAATTTGTTTAAAAACTGAAAATTAAAATTAAAAACTGAAATTAAATCAATTAATTTGGATGTTTAAATCTTTAGGTTACAACATCTCTCGGATAAAGAAAGAGCATGAGTTAAAAAAGCTGTGATTCAAATCCAATCCGATACTCTATGTAAAATTCGAAGATTTACAATTCGAGTTTGATTTTACTTAAAAATCTATTAAAAATTATTATCAAAGTTAACAATTAATTTTAATCACACATTTTATGGTATCCACAACTTTTATCAACTTTTTAATAACAATTTTCATCAACTTTTATTAAAATATGCTAAAAATAATATTTTTTAGCAAAATCAAGCAGACACTAAGATAATTTTTTTTTAAAAAAAAAAGAAAGTTATTCTTGGAAACCATTAATTTGAAGTTGCAGATTAAAGGTCCGTGTGATTTCAACTAAAATTTTGATAAAAAAAAAGTTAAAGTCAAAGTCAACCAATACATTTTATGAAACACAATTTTTTACAATTATTTAATCACATATTTCATCAACTTTTATCAAATTTAAAAAAAAAAAATCTGATTTTAATCAAAATTAAACACACACTAAGTTGTTTATTTGGTAATTTTTTTTTTTTCAGATTATAAGTAATGAGTCCTATAGAAACTGTAGATAAAAAGTAAACAAAATGTGTAAATAAAAATGACGTTTGATCAGTTTATAAGTGATTATAAGAGCATCTCCAATGCAACCTTGGATTGTTAAAAAAAATTTACCACATAAGCAAAATAGACAATGTCTAAAAAATATTCTCTAATGCAAGATATCAAGAACTGTCTCAGGCTAACGTGACATGGAAAAAAATAGATAATATTTAGAGCTTCGTCTAAATTCAGAAACTCCGTTAAACATGCTGACTCATCCAAATTTAAATTTTCTATGCATATTTAAATATGATCTAGTATTTATTTTAATAAAATAAAATCCACCTGCAATTCGCAGCATGCATTGGAGACCGAATTTAAATTTGAATGTCTATTCATTAGACTATACTACATATATCAGAAGTCATTCAATATTTGTGACACGTAGATAGTAATTCTTGCTATAAAACATTTCCAAATCATGCTCAAGATTTGAATTCAAAAATGATTTTTTTAAGGTAAAAACGTTATCTTTTTATAATTCTAGTTCTCAAAACTTGCACAAATAAACGAACAGATTCCATGGAAATAGTCAAATGTTTGAACAATTATAATATTTCAGCTTGCATTGGTTGTTCAATTATGTTACAGTTATTTAATTTTGGCTATAAAAGGCTCAGATCCATAAACTGCTAGAGACAACATTGGGTGAAGGAACCAACACAGATACAGAGAAAGAGAAATGGCCATTGATGCTAAGAGCAAGATTTTGATATTTGGCGCTACTGGTTATCTTGGTAAATACATGGTGACAGCAAGTGTTTCCATGGGACATCCTACTTGTGTTTATGTTCGACCTATCAAACCCGACACCGATTCTTCAAGGCTCGAGCTCTTCAAGTCTTTCGAATCCATGGGAGTCACTGTTATCCAGGTATAACATGTCATGCATAATCAAAATCACATTTTAAACTTTTAAATGAGTAATATTTATATGACGGATTGACAGGGAGAACTGGATGACCACGAGAAACTTGTCTCGGTGCTGAAACAAGTAGATGTGGTGATATCTACTCTTGCAGTACCTCAACATCTTGAACAACTCAAGATTATTAATGCCATGAAAGAGGTTGGAAATATTAAGGTATATCAATCTCTCTCTCTCAAGAGACATTTATGTCATGTTCGATTGAATAAAACTCGACAATATTAACTATTAAGGACAAAGAACGTCAAAATCTTGCCTACTCTACTCTCGACTTGTATTCCTTACATACATGTATATATATATATATCAGAGATTTGTTCCATCAGAATTTGGGAATGAAGTTGATAGGGTAAGTGGACTACCACCATTTCAAGCACTGCTGGACAATAAGAAGAAGATAAGGAGGGCTACTGAGGAAGCTGGAATACCATTTACCTATGTATCTGCTAACTCTTTTGCAGCATACTTTGTTGATTACTTGCTCCATCCTCATGATAAATCTGATCAAGTTACTCTCTATGGAACTGGTGAAGCAAGAGGTACTTAATTCAATCAAACATGCACGATCCATAGTTTTCATTGAAATTCTTCGTACGTTTGAACTGTGATCTTCGACACAATTGGACCGATTGGCTATATTCTTTTTTCATTCAACATATATTATACTTTTGTCTCGGTCTAAAATTTAAAGTGTTTAAATGATGCAGATTCAGACGATGACTAAAAAAATTTTTAGTCAAAAATTTTCATATAAATTTTTTTCATTATATTTATAGAAAAAAATTTGGGCCGGGGATACTCCAACAAAGGGAGTCCCTCTGTCGGGTTGAATTAATACGTACAAATAGTCAAATACTATTAAAACTTACAGTTCTATCTTAAAAGTCAACTTTATTAAGAGGAATAATTCAAGTCTTTATATATTGGTTAATATTTCAATATTTAACCGATGTGGAATTTATCGATGAACATGCATTCACAAGATGGTAGCTCGTTTGATAATACCAATCTTGAAATTGGTGTGTTAGTTTTTAAGTCTTAGTCTGATCGAATTGTTCGTTTGAGTTTAATGAACTCTGATATCATATTAAGACTTAAGGTTCTATCTTAAAAAATCAACCTTGTTACGAGGAGTTGTCCAAGTCCATATACATCGATTAATATTTCGATATTTAATTGATATGAAATTTATCTCTTCCACATAAAAGTAATATAAAAAATATGACTTACGATGTCATATAAACCGTAAAGTTGATCATTTATATTATTTATATCTTCAACGTGTCCAGCGGTGTTGAACTTCGAAGAAGATGTAGCAGTCTACACAGTGAAAGCAGCAACAGATCCAAGGGTGGAAAATCGAGTGATTATATACAGACCACTCAAAAACATTGTTTCACAATTAGATTTGGTTTCCGCTTGGGAGAAAAAAACCGGACGTACTATGAAAAGGATTCATGTTCCAGAGGAAGAAATTGTCAAGCTCTCCGAAAGTAAGATTATTGTCATTTTGCTTTATTTGGAAAATTATAATTTAATAAGTTAAAAAACAAAAATAATTTACTTATTATTTTGAGTTTGTGATTGCAGGATTACCATTCCCAGATAGTATACCAGTTTCAATCCTTCATAATATATTCATAGCAGGTGCTCAAATGAGTTTTGAACTGACAGAAAAGGACTTGGAGGCCAGTCAATTGTACCCTGATTATAACTACACTTGTGTTGATGAACTCCTCAACATCTGTCTTGTTAATCCACCAAAGCCTAAATTGGCAACTTTTGCTTAATTAAATTGTCATGTGTTCACCATCTGCTCGTGTAATTTTTTCCGTCAGTGTGTTGTTATTTGATTTAAGAGTGTTCGAGTAGATGTGATACGATGATTAATGATAACTCTCCGATACAATGTTATAACAGAGAATATATATGAAAATTTTACTTTTGTGTCGTAGTTAAGAATATATTTATTTTGTATCTGTCTCTTAATTTATTGAAGGTATGAAGTTGAATTGAGATCATTAGGCACCCCACCCCACCCATCCCACCCCACCCCACCCCACCCCACCCCAATAAATATTCCTGAATCGTAGGAGACCCGATCTCTTATATTTCAACAACACACGATCTGGGTAAATTATTACCATCCAAATATGCACAGACATGAATTTATCTGAGACGGCACCAAAGAAACAAACACCAATCAAACGACGATGTTCCAAGAATCCTGATATATATGTTGACTTTTCTGAATCCAATATTTTCAGCAATTATTCTTGCCATTTCTTTTTTGTTTCATCCACCCACAAATTTACATAAAATGTGTTGGTATTGTATTGCATTCTTGATTTGATTCCAGGTGTGCATTAAATTCTAAGAAAATAATCCCTAAAAAACACTAAATATCATTTAATGTAAAGAAACAATAATCTGGACACAATATAAAGCAAAGATGAAAACTCCAATCTTCCACGACGGGACGACAATGGTGAAACGGAAGATGCTCAGATTTTAGCCAATCTCCAACAATAGTAATATCACAAATAATGGCAAAAGCACACTCTTAATTAACCCACAAAATTCCTCACAAAGAGAAGGTTAATCTTCACAAAAGAAGAAGAGGAAGAAGGAATGAAAATCGATCAGGCCATAAAACAATAGCAGCCGCACAGCATTTGCACAAAGCAGAGAAGAAACAAATATATATATTTTGTATGCGTGTATGTTGTATATTCTGTATTTCACCAAGAAAAGGGGCAGCCATATATATATTACACCAAAGGACCAACCATATATATAAAGGTTAACTTAGGATTAATTAACTGAGCAACTGGGTCGTGGCTCATTACTCAAAGTTAGTTATAAAGTGTTTTAACTTGTCTTTGTAATTGGGCTTCCTAATTGTTGGAGATTGGGCATTAATAATAGATCTTCAATCATCGACCAAGCCTACGAAGTATAATTAAATTAACCTGTTTAATCATTATTGCCCATTTGTTTGTTTGGGACCAAAAATCCCAACAAATCTCCATCTTGGTTCCAAACAAAAATATACAAAAATCCCAAAAAGACACATGCTCAGTAGTTGTCAAAAAGAAATTCTAAACTAATTAGAATTCAATGTACATGTAACAATGTTTAGAAGTGTAAGAAAACTTCTAAACTTTACCAAAGTGAACACCATCTCCAGGGTTATAATCCGTATATACCTTTTCAAGTTTGATCAAATTTTGAGATACCACGTCTCTAATAAAATGCAGCCTAACATTTATATATTTAGTGCATTCATGAAAAATAGGGTTCTTATACAAATGAATAGATGATTGACTATCAGAATATATAGTCACATTATCACTTAAAACACATAGTTCATTAAGTAAACCTTTAAATCACATAGCTTCTTTAAAGGCTACAGTATCAGCTATATATTCAGATTCAGTAGTGGAAAGAGCAACAATATGTTGGAGTTGAGATTTTCAACTAGCACACGAATCACACAAAGTGAACACATAAGATGAAATAGATTTCATATTATCTCTATCTCCACCATAATCTTCATCAATAAAACTATTTAGTTTCACACCATTAGAAATAATTTTATATATTAACCCCACATCATAGGTACTTTTCAAATACCTGAGAAACCAATCTGAGTCTAGGGCATGTTATACCAATGCCATGAGGAACTTTGTGGATTGAGAAGTCCATATAATTGATGTACAGACGAATGAGGCCCCTACAGATCTTGGAAGAGGATGAGCACATGATAGAGTTGTATGACCCCGATGAACTGGTCCACATGTGATGGAGGATGAGCCTCGAACATCTTCAGCTGAAAATCTGGAATGTTTTCCTGTGGACTAAAGAGTTGCAAGTGGAGGGCAAATCCCCAACAAATTTGAAAGATCGTCTGAAGAAGTTCTTGTCTGGAAACTTCGATATATTTGCTTGGAAGCATGGAGATATGGTTGGAATCGATCCAAATGTTTCATGCCATAGATTACAGATAGATGTAAATCATCTGGGGCATAGGCAGAAAATTCGACCCATGAGCCCTAAAATCTGGGGCATAGGCAGAAAATTCGACCCATGAGCCCTAAAAAATATGTGGCATTAGAAGAAGAAGTGTCCAAATGTTGAAAAATGACTTTATAAGAGAGTCATGTTACCCAAAATAGGTTTTCAACCCGGTACTAGTGTTGAAGTCTAATGGGAAGATGAGGGTATGCATTGACTTCTCCAACATCAACCAGGCCTGCCCAAAGGACAGTTTCATTCTTCCTCGCATACACCAACTGGTTGATGCCATGACCGGACATGAAGTGCTTAGATTTATGGATGCATACTCCTGGTACAATCAAATCTCCATACACCCACCAGACAAAGAGCATACATCCTTTATCATGGACATGTGGTTGTATTGTTATAAAGCCATGCCCTTTGGCTTGAAAAACGTTGGAGCAACATATCAAAGGCTGGTAAATAAGATGTTTGCCAAACAGCTGGGCAGTATGATGGAGGTATACGTGGATGCACATAATGGTCAAAAGTCTAGTAAAGGCCGATCATATTGATCGCTTGAAAGAGACATTTAACGTACTGAGAAGATACAAGATAAAGCTAAACCCTCTCAAGTGTGCCTTTGGCCTGGCTTCTGGGAAATTATTAGGATTCATGGTGAACCAAAGAGGTATTGAGGCAAACCCTGAGAAGATTAGGGCACTGCTTGAAATGAACCCTCGTCGGACTCCAAAGGAGATGCAGAGACTAACTGGTAGCATTGCTACTTTGAGTCGTTTCATCTCAAAGTCTTCCGATAAATGCCTACCTTTCCTCAAGTCTTTGAAAGGAAATGAAAGATTTGAATAGTCCACTGAATGTGAAGACGTTTTCCAAGCTTTGAAGCAATACTTGGGGAGAGCCCCGCTCCTATTAAAGCCATCTGAAGAAGAGCCCTTGATGCTATATCTAGCCGTCTCTGAATAGGCCATCATCACAGTACTCATTAGGAAGAATGATGGCCATCAACAACCTATTTACTATGTGAGTAAGGTTCTACTTGGTGCTCAAACACGTTATCCAGACATGGAGAAACTTACATTAGCTTTGGTCATATCCTCTAGAAAACTTAGGCCTTATTTCCAATCACACACCATCTGTATACTGACTACCTTCCCTTTGATGCAGGTGTTACAGAAACTTGATGCCTCGGGAAGATTGATGAAATGGGCTATAGAGCTGAGCCCGGAGTGCCATCAAAGGCTAAACTTTAGCTGACTTTGTGGCTGAGTTCACCCACACTCTAGAGGTAGAAATGATTGACCAAATTAAGTCCGCTCAACCATAGAGGCTGTTTGTGGATCTGTAGGTGAGACTGAGTATGGAGCGGAAATAATGTTAATCAGCCTAGAAGGACACAAGTTGCACAGTGCTTTGCGCTTCAGATGTAAAGCCTCCAACAACGATGTTGAATATGAGGCCCTCTTAGCTGGGTCGAGGCTTGCTAAATCCCTACAAGTCAAAGCTATCATTGTGCATAGTGATTCTCAACTACTTTTGCCCAATGCGGTACCCCTATCTCATCCGCTCCCTCCACTCCCCTCCCCTCCCCTCCGCAGATGTTTTTTGGTTCCCATTGGGTTTACCTTGTTCACAGGTCGACCCCATGGCAGCAAGAAAATGTGATCTTCTCTATACTTCGGTGATTTTTTTCCTACCGAGACACGTAAACTCCCATCGTGTCCCAGATCACATTCCGTAAATCAAAAGAGGAAGCCTACTCATCTATCACCTCCTCTCATAGATCGGTGCGGTTTTACGAAACGTCTAAACATAGTTCACTCACGTTGATCAATCAAGAGGTTTGCCGCCACCTAGTCATGTGAAAGGTGATTTTAAGATGAATGATAAGAATATGGCTTTTTACCTCAGAAAAGTGTAGGACCTAGCACTGAGATTTGAAAGTTTTGAGTTGTTGAAAATCTCAGAAAAATGCAAGACCTACATCGCCGATGCATTGTCGAAGCTAGCTAGTAGCAAAAACTCAAACCTCCTTGGCTGCGTCCAGATTGAATTTCTCTCAAAACTCACTATGGAGCAGGATGATAATGTTTTCACCATCGAAGGCGTAGATCCATGGATGAAACCCGTCATGGCATATTTGGCGGATCAGGTTCTTCCAGAGGACAAAGATGACGCACAAAAAATGCAGAAACTTGCAGTCCACTTCGTTATGCTGGATGGGGTGCTATACAAGAAGGGTTACTCATCTATGCTCCTAAGGTATGTAGGAGCAGATGATGCAGACTACATAATGAGAGAAATTCACAAAGGAGTATGTGGTAACCACATTGGGGATGCTTCTTTAGCCCATAAAATCCACCGGCAATGATATTACTGGCCTAATCTCAAGAAGAACGCTCTTGAGTTTGTACGCAAATATGACAAGTGCCAATGCTTGGCTTATATGCATCGACAGCCCCCACGTGATCTGCAGTGGTGTCAAGTCTCTGGCCTTTTGATAAATTAGGAATAGATATTATTGGTCCCATGCCACGAGGACGAGACAATCATTATTACACGATTGTGGCTATTTATTACTTTACCAAGTGGGTTGAAATGGAGCCAGTGATGAAAATCACTAAGGCAAATACCTCCAAATTTGTTTGGAAGAATATCATTTACAAGTTTGGCGTTCACCGCTCTCTAGTCTTAGACGAAGTCAGGCAGTTCAGAAACTGTAATATTGAAGAATTGTGTAATAATTTAGGGATAAAGCAGCATTTTTCGTCCCCACACCATCCCCAGGTTAATGGTCAAGTCGAGGTAGTGAATAAGACCATCAAATACATGTTGAAGAAGAAGTTGGAATTCTCAAAGAGAACACAGGTTGATGAGCTACCCCAGGTGTTATGGGCAATACGAACCACCTCCCGAACTGCTACTGGAGAAACTCTGTTTTCTATGAACCATGGGGCCGAATCAATGTATCCTGTGGAGGTTCGACTACCATTCCATAGACAAATCTATTTTTAGGAAATCACCAATGAAGGGGCCCAAAAGGCTGAGCTGGACATCCTCCAAGAGCGGAGTGACGATGCACAAATGAAGTCAAAGTGTTACCAGCAGAAGATGTCACGTTATTACAATAAAAGGGTGAAGGCCTACACATTTCAAGTAGGGGACTTGGTCCTAAGGAAAGCGTTCATATCATCTCAAGAGCCCGGTGTGGAAATCTTGGGCCCCAACTGAGAAGGTCCTTACAAGGTTGCGGTGAAGTGGTCACTGGGATGTATGTGATAGAAGATCGATCATGCAAATGCTTCCACATCCGTGGAACGCAGAGCACCTTCGAAGATATTACCAGTGAAATTATCTTGTATACAAAGATGATTTTAATTATCATGTTGTCTAGCCTGAATGTATTAGAATGATATTTCCCTGACACAACATAGCGTAGTGCTTTATCTTTATTGCGGTCTGGGTTATTAAATTTAAACTGATGGTTGTGGTCTGAATATGAGCTTCAGCAATTACTATACAAGTCTCAAAGGAACACATGAATCTCCCAATACAGTATAAACGGGTCAACTGAATTGTTGGTTGTAGACTCTCAAGATGATCTCAACGCTAGAACTGCCGAAGCTACTACACTTAATTGCTAAAAAGTTTTGATGAGAATTAATAAGTGTTAGACGAAATGCCCTTGGATTATGTTAATTTTGTTTTAGTTACCCCAGCTTATCCCATGTGTTTGAGCTGAAACACTCATACTTGGAAGATCATGTGATTTATCAACATTACCTTGCTAATGAGGTATATTAAGTTAAGTCAAATTATCTTAAGTACGCTGATCTAAAATGAAGATTATACTTCTAGTTTATCAAATGGAGTGCAAATAATGTGTAAGATCCTCAGCACGCGCAATGAAAAATAAAGCTGTTGTTTATTCATTTAAACGACAGAGAATTACAAAATTTAACTCAAGAAAATGAAAAGCAAAAATCCTATCCTATGCTCCACGTGGGGATTGAGCTGCCTCTTCTGGAGTTGGGTAGTTAGCTTCAATCATGGATAAATCTAAAGAATGATGCATCTCCTTGATCTCGGCGAGCACTTGTCGAGCCCCATAGTTGACAAAGAAGGATTGGAAATTTTCTACTCCATCCTTGATTACCTTTCCCATGCTTTGATCCAGTTCAAGGTTTTTCTCCTTTAGGCTAGAGAACTCGGCCTTTGCTGAATTGAGAGAGTCCTCCAACTAGGCTATCTTCTCTACTAGCCCCTATATCTGGGAATTGGCATCCGTCAAAGCCTTGGCATTTATTTCTTAGGCCTGATTGGCATGATCGAATTTCTTTGAGAACTCCGCCACATCAACTTCAGAACTAGCCAAGTCTGCCTTAAGCTTCAACTTGTCTTTAGTCAGGACCCTCACATATCTCTTCAGTTCAGACAAAGACCCCTGCAGCCGGGTGACTTGATCTTTAAAGTGATTGATAAGTACAATTTTACACTTATTGGAGCTCACAAAAAAAAAATGATTATGAGTACTCTTAGTTGCTTTCAGTTTAATGGCATGTTGTTTTCTTATTATTTTAGGAAATAATCAAATTCAAGTGTCAATCTGATGAAAAGACGAAAAGAGAGCAAATAGAAAAAAAGGGACTCAATTGAACAGACAAAGAGACTTGAGGAACTTGGCATGCAAATATAAATGAAAGAAAATTGGACCTGCTTCCAAGTTAACCATGCGATCCCATGGTTAACCATGTCTACGATCGTAAGGTCCCAAGATATTCAACAGAACGTTAATTGATCAAACCATGCGATCGCAAGGCTATACGGGGCAACAGTTTGGCAGTTTCTGATGGGATTAGAATTCTACAACTCCAAATCGAATTCAACTACCTAATTCACGTCTTGGAGGTTTGGAAAAGAGTATAAAAGGCAGATAATAGCCAGAACAAAGAGAGACGAATTTTGAGAAGAAGATACAAACAAAGAATCGAAGATCAAGGCACGGGATTGAAGATTCTTGAGTCGGGATCACGGGTTTTATTTACTTTTTGTTTTTTTTCTTCAGATCATGATGAATTTAATTATTGTAATAATTGATGAAATCATGTCTGGCTAAATTTACTTTTTCTAGGATGAACGATGAAACCCCATGATTTTAATTAATTAGAAGTTTTATGTTTTAGTAGGTAATTACTCATTGATTGATTATTCCTTATTTAGTATTTCTAATATTTTAATGCTTGATCACCGTTAGAATATTCTGTGATCTATATTGAAATCGAGAGATTCAATATAGAGTTAGCACATGGTATTGAATAACACATGGTCCAATAGTAGATAGAAATTACTATCATGCTCAGTGAAATCTGGTTAGATGTTCTTGAGATTTAAATGCATATTGTTATGTTCGAAATCTGATTAGAGATAATTAGGTTCGCATATCGATATAGAATTGGTCGACCATCAAGAGAAGCTTTTGATTATTATAGGATCACCGATTTTCAATATAGGGTAATTAACCGCTAATGTGATTAACGAATAATTGATTATAGAGCGTGTAGGTGGATTCGCAAATTCTAGTGTTAGTAAAAACTCGAATTCGTTCTCATCATTTAAAGTTGCTTATTAATAATTTAGATTTGATTAAAAATAGTTAAAATAGTTTAGAATCACAAACCAAGAAAAATCTGTGTCTTTCATATTGTTAGAATTTGAATTACAAATTAATTGATCAAATTGATATGTAGTCCTCGTGGGTTCAACACTCTTCACATCACTTTATTACTTGTAAACAAACCGTACACTTGCGGGATTTAAATTGCACAACAAGTTTTTGGCGCCGTTGCCGGAGACTAATTTTATTAATTACTACATTAATTGATAATTTAGTTTTAACAATTATTAGTATTATTTATTTTTTCAATTCTTCGTGATACTGTTGAATTTTATGTAATTTCTAAATTTTCAGGTGTCAAGTGTATATGCCCCGTACAAAAGATTTTGATCTATTTGATTTAGACACATAAATTGAACGGAGCTTTCACCGACGACAACGTGAAAAACGAGAAAAAAAAAGACAGCAAAAAGGCACAATGACAGACCACCAAGTACATGATCAATTACCTGCAAATGTAATACATAATCAAGCTCCAATAGCTCGACCAGTTGAAGTTAATGAATGAGATATTCTTATGGGTGAATATATAATGCCACCGATTGTTCAGAATCGGTCCAGCATAGTCTATCCGTCTTATGGACACGATAACTTTCAGCTGAGGCCAGATGTGATGAATTTGTTCTCGAACAATCTGACGTTCTATGGTATGATAGATGAAAATCCTCATTACCATATTTCTCGCTTCGATGAATACTGTGGAAATTTCAAATACCACGGTGTTAATGAAGAAGCACTGAAGATGAGGCTCTTCCCACATACATTGAAGGATAAAGTTAGAGAATGGTTAGATTCTTTACCACCTGGAAGCATCACTACTTGGGCAGATCTGATTTAGAAATTTACACTGAAATATTTCCCTCCAGCCAGAGTAAACAGATTGAAGTATGAAATTTCCAATTTTAAACAATCTGAGTTGGAAAATTTTCACGAAGCATGGGAAAGATTCAAGCAACTGCTCAAAAAGTGTCCAAGTCATGGTTTTCCTTTAGCAACTCAGAATAATTATTTCTACTCTGGACTAGTCCTAACCAGTCGTTCTTCAGTAGATTCTGCAGCAGGTGGCTCTATCCAAAATAGATATTCCAGTGACCTTTACGATCTATATGAAACCATGAGTAAACAGTTCATTATGTGGCCAGAAAGAGAATTGCAGAAGAAAGCAACAGGAATACACGAAGTGGACACCAATTCTCTTTTACTGGCAAAAATCGATGCATTGACAAAACAGATGGAAGCACTGAAATATTCTCACTCAGCCAATATGGTTCAGATGTCCCTACCAATCTGTGTAACTTGTGGGGCAAACCATCAATCATCAGAATGTCCTTTGACCAAAGTTGATATGTCATCACCTGAACAAGCTGTATATACTCAGAACTTTCAGCAACATCAAAATAATCCATACTCATAGACTTACAATCCAGGATGGAGAAATTATCAAAATTTCTCATATGGCAACAACCAAAATATTCAAAATCCACCAAATCAGGGAATACCCCAAGAAAGAGAAGGAATATTTGAAGAAACAGTTGCTAAATTGTCAGAACAGATGGAGATGGGATTCAAAGAAGTACAGAAAAGACATGATGGCAAAATAAAGAATATAGAGAATCAGATTAGACAGTTGGCTAAACTATTGACCGAGAGACAAACAGGCATATGGCCAAGCAATACCGATGTCAATCCAAAAGAGCAAGTCTATACAATCACCACGAGAAGTAGAGTTGAGTTGCCAGAGATTCATGTGACTAGACCAGGTGTAGAAAAGGAAACTGTGTCCAGCAAAGAGATAGAAAACAAATCAGATGCAGAAGTTGCACAAGAAAAATCGGACTCTCCACCAGATTATATTCCACTAATGGCTTACGTCCCTCCAATTCTATTTTTTCAAAGGCTGTGAAAACATAAGCTAGACCAGCAATTCAAGAAATTCTTGGATGTATTCAAAAAGCTTCACATCAACATACCTTTCGCCGATGCCTTAGCTCAAATGCCTAGCTATGCCAAATTCATGAAGGAAATCCTTTCAAATAAGTGAAAGTTGGAGGAATATGAAACTATGATGCTAACTAAAGAATGCAGTGCCATATTGCAAAACAAGCTACCACCAAAACTCAAAGATTCAGGAAGTTTTACCATTCCTTGCACTATTGGTAGTTTATTTTTTAATAAAGCTCTATATGATTTGGGTGCTAATGTGAATTTAATGTCTTACTCTATTTTTAAGCAGCTCTATTTGAGAGAAGTAAAGCTAACGACAGTATTGTTACAGCTTGCAGACAGATCCATAAAACATTCAAGGGGGATCATTGAAGACATATTGGTGAAAGTGGGCAAGTTCATATTCCCTGTTGATTTTATTATTCTGAATATGTGCGAAGACATGGATGTACCACTCATTTTGGGTCGACCTTTCTTGGCTACTGATCGGGTAGTAATTGACGTTCAAAATAGGAGAACTTATGCTGAAAGTGAATGATGAACACATTACATTCAATGTGTTCAAAGCAATTAAATTTCCAAGCTCTCCAAATTCTTGTTTCGAGATTGATGCCACTGACCAGGAGAGAACCAACACTTCCATATTGAAAAACTAGTCAAACAAAAAAAAAACACATACAATCAATAAACCAAAGAGTGAAGAAAAATTGTCCGATGAGAAAAGTGAGATTTTCTTAGTTGAGTTCGAGCAGAGTGGCGAAACAAAATCATATCAATATAATAAGGGAAAAATCAAGCTCTGGGAGGTAAAAAAAAATTGGAGCGAAGTCGATCAGAAAAGCAAGTCTTCCGAGGATCTATTCAAAGTGTCTTGAGTGATCACCACAACAAAGTCAAGCTAATGATGGATATGAATAGCCTTGTCGGCTAATGATGGAACTTTTTATTTAAGTTTAACTTTAATCATGACTTGTAAACAGATTATTACTTTTGTTTAAATGTGAGGCTATTTAACCATGTCTGATATCGTGTTATGTCGGCCAGTTAAGATGATTTTTAGCTATGTTGGTGCACTTAAGTTGAAAACAATAGGATACCCTTTTTACAACTTAGAATCATCTGTATCTCGAACAAGTAACCAATATTGTGAGAAGGTGGTGTAGATAAGCTGTGATAGTGACTATTTAGGTTATGATTGATTCCATGTTTGTTGAAAATTTATTTGGAGCACTTTAGACCAGTTAGAGGAAACTAAGTAATGACCGAATGTTAGGAATCTAATCCTCACGCATGAACTTATTGCACGCAAGGAACAATACCATTATTATATTATAACTCTTTTCGTAGCCTTTTTGACTCGAGTGATAAAGTCATCGACCTAAAGCTCGCTACATGGGTCATTTAGAAAGTTTAATGGACTGAGTCTTGCATACTATTAATAACTTATAACTCTTTCGTAGCCTTTTTGACTCGAGTGAAAAGGCCCGTAGGGGTTTTTCAATACCCAATGCCCTAAAGTTCAAAAGACTTGGGAGTCATCGACCTAAAGCTCGTTACATGAGTCATTTAGAAAGCTTAAAGGATTGAATTCTGCACATAAGATTAAAAAAAATCCTTTGCAAAGTAAACATGTGGATTAGATAACTAATGGGTTGACTTACTTAGTAAAAACTTTCAGGTCGAGAGCGCTCAGAAATTGGAGAATCTTCATAAACCTAGGTTGTCACAATTACTAGCTTTCTCAACCAACCTCGAGCAAGAAAAGAATATGAACCATAACCTTAGACCCAAATTCTCGGAGAATTGAAAGAGAATCTTTTTGGGAGGAATGTGTACCTAACGAGAGGGAAATGAAAAGTTGACCAAATGGTTGGGCTATCACCATTATAGAAATTAAATGGATAAAATTAACTGCTCTCACACACATATCAAATATGGTTTAAATAGGATCACGTTTGCAATAGTAATACGTGGATACTCGTCATAAATCATAAGTAATTGCAAAGGCTAAAGCAAGAACGATAAGTTATTTATATTATGGTTATTTTTATCAGTACGTGCATTATTGTTTTTAGCTAGTTTATTCGAGGATGAATAAAAGTTCAAGTTTGGAGATATTTGATAAGTACAATTTTATACTTATTGGAGCTCACAAAAATGGACGATTATGAGTACTCTAAGTTGCTTTCAATTTAATGGCATGTTGTTTTCTTATTATTTTAGGAAATAATCAAATTCAAGTGTCAATCTGATGAAAAGACGAAAAGAGAGCAAATAGAAGAAAAAGGGACTCAATTGAACAGATAAAGAGACTTGAGGGACTTGGCATGCAAATATCAAAGAAAGAAAACTGGATCTGCGTCCAAATTAACCATGCAATCGCATGGTTAACCATGTCTGCGATCGCAAGGTCCCAAGATATTCAGCAAAACGTTAATTGATCAAACCATGCAATCGCAAGGTTATACGGGGCAGCAATTTGACAATTTCCTGATGGGATTAGAACTCTACAACTCCAAATCAAATTCAACTACCTAATTCACGTCTTGGAGGTTGGGAGAAGAGTATAAAAGGCAGATAATGGCCAGAACAAAGAAAGACGAATTTTAGGAAGAAGATACAAATGAAGAATCTAAGATCAAAGCACGGGATTGAAGATTCTTGAGCCGGGATCACGGGTTTTATTTACTTTTTGTTTTTTCTTTCTCCGAATCATGATGAGCTTAATTATTATAATAATTGACGAAATCATGTTCGGCTAAATTTTCTTTTTCTAGGATGAACAATGAAACCTCATGATTTTAATTAATTATAAGTTTTTCGTTTTAGTAGGTAATTACTTATTGATTGATTATTCCTTATTTAGTATTTCTAATGTTTTAATGCTTGATCACTGTTAGAATATTCTGTGATCTATATTGAAATCGAGAGATTCAATATAGAGTTAGCACATGGTATTGAATAACACATGGTCCAATAATCAATAGAAATTACTATTATGCTCTGTGAAATCCGGTTAGGTGTTCTTGAGATTTTAATGCATATTGTTGTGTTTGAAATCTGATTAGAGATAATTAGATTCGCATATCTATATAGAATTGATCGACTATCGAGAGAGACTTTCGATTATTATAGGATCACCGATTTTCAATTTAGGGTAATTAACCGCTAAAGTGATTAATGAATAATTGATTATAGAGACAGACGTTGTAACTCTTAAGAATAGCTCTAAAGAAGAGGTGGATGGGAAGCCTCATCCCATAAGTGAGGGCGTCGCTCGTAATTGCTACTTGCCCTTCCAAATGACTGCATGGCCTGTCCTTCTTATTCAGGAAAATCAGTCTTACTCCATTCGGAACTCTATCCTGATCCCTAAGTTTAGTAAAATCTGATATGTTCAGCTCGGAGGGGTATTTGTTACATGCCCAGTAAATAGGGTCGGATTCTGGATCTTCATGTCCTCCGAACAGTCCCCTAACATGTTCTACCCATTTCTCTACTTGCTCCATCTCATCCGGTGCAAGCCCTAGGTTGACCCTATGGGTTCTAGGACTAACCCAACCCCCCATCTCCAGAGTTAACCCTCCTAGAAGGACCGGTTACCCCTATTTCCTTTCCTTTGCCATAGGCTCTATTCCATTTGCATCTGCAGGTCTACTGCTTCTTCCACATTTAGAGTTGCCACCACAAATTCAGTCCTCTCTGCTTTGATGTCAGAATCACTTGAATTTATTACTCCAAACAATTGTTCAATTCGTTTTTTACCTAAGCATTCTAAAATAGTTGGCGTTAAAAGCCATTTTGGAGATAGAATAGACAACCTTAATAAGCTCTGCTATAACTACTATCTCCCCCATAGCAGTCTTCCCAATCACTACCACCACAGTCGCCCATCTTACGGTGGTGGGAATTTGTACTTCATTTGTAATAAAAATGAACAAAAATTAAAATGTGGAAAAATGCAAGAACTCGTAATCACAGATACACACTGAGTGAAGCAAGGGCATACCTTTTTTTTTTCTTTCAATGTGATCTAGACTTTTGCAGATAATATCCTATCTGAAGTAGACGGAATCGCTTGAGCAAACAGTCAGAAATTGGAGAGAGAAAAATGTGTTATATCAAACAAAAGTAATGCTCTCGTTTGGCTTAAGGAAAATCTCAGTGAACTCGTTCAAATTTTGAAATGGGGTGAAAAGTTGGGTGTGGAATGCCTTAGGTCATTTATAGAGAATTACTTTCCATCTCCACCGTTCACCTATTCACATAGTTGATCCATGCCATCCATGTGCCCTCTGATCTGTATCGTCGGATATTAAAAACGAAGAAATGAAATGACATCCGATGGCTTAGAATTGCCGGTGCATTACACGCAGGCATGACACGACACTGTCTGAAAGCTCTTTAAATAGCACAGCCCTCATCATTACATTCCCACTTTTCCTAGGCCATCATTACAAGACGTTTTATAAGCCTGGAAATCTAGAACGTTAATCCAACTCATAACTTACCAAATCACTCAACGGTCGCCTCTGAACAAAACCATACTATTGTTCCACAAGTGCTCAAGCCCCATATCTTTATCTTGGACCAATAACTTCGGAGTAGAATCACTCTGGCACATAATGATGGACCATTTGCGCCCCGGTATTTATCCAGTTCGCCTAACTGTCTAAGGGCTTGGGGCATCGTTATCAAACTCGATAAGCCCATGGACTCACATGAATGACTTAGTCATGGGCTTAGGGAACTACTTGTTATGTCTCTCAATAAAGCATCCAATTGGCGTATGACGTGTAAGACTTAGTTGACAACTCAGCTCCAAGTAAGACTGAATGCCTAGCAACACCTGGAAAGTACCTTATATTCACCTGGATTGCTTTAACAAAGGTAGTCCGAAGACGTAAGTAATGACCGGACTAAAGTGACTAATTGATGGGACAACTGTAATGATGCCATGTTAATGTGTCAGAGATAAAGGGTGTAAATGGGATTAAGTGATTGCCTGCAAACACAAATTCAAACACATAAAGGAGTGGCAACATTTACTTATTGAAAGACACAAGTCAATCACCTACGTGTAGGAACTAGAAGTCCTCAGCCCACATAAACTACCACTATAAATACGGGACATAGCCTGAGGGAGAAGGTAAGTTTTTATGGCATAAGTTTACTCATTATTTATATATCTTTCTTCTGAGATTTTTACTTTATATATATATATATATATATATATATATATTTAATAAGTTGACCCAGTCCAGCAATAGTATAAATCATAACTTGAGTGTCGGAGCTCATATGGTAGCCGCACCGGCTGTCTATGTTAACTAACAATTTGGTGTAAAGTGTGAAGGGAAAAGACGTTTGGAGCAAAGGATTACAACTCAGTGTTGATCTGGAATCCAGCTAGGATCAAGGGTCAACAGTTGCAGTTCTCGAAATACATTGTATAATATGCATATTGAAATTGGTCTTATTTGCTAGATAGTTGTTGGTTGTATCTCATGCATGGCGGCGGGATAAGCTATCTTTCATCTAGTATTCATAAATTGGGTTGGCGGGTGGCGAGTAAGGTACATGCTTCTATAAATACAACTCCATTACTTCCATCCAATTACCCATTGTTTGAAAATCAGCAGCACATAGGTTTCTCCCAATTTTCTGGGGTATTATGATTGCACTATGGGATTACAGATATACAGGTGAAATATACAAACACGAGTACAATGTTGTCCAGACAGCTTGATAAAGGAAAATAATCAAATGCATGCATTACGGCAGGAATTTATGAGCTTATCTACAATCACTTAGAAAAAAAGTTCATCTACCCGAAATTGCTCAATAATGATGCAACTTCGGATATCTCGTCCTCTAAACCTAAGAAAAACATATTCTCTTAACAATTTATGTTTCCCTCCTTCATCCATGTAATGGGAATATTAAACCTCACCTATTAATAAACTGAAGTGGTAAGTGAAGTAATTTCATCTATATAGTTTCCATCATCCTTCTGTGTGCGCGCTATGATTGCGTCAGTATCTGTATTGTAAAATCTGGTGTGTTTTGAAAACTTTTTGGACCGATGAGAATCCATGGCGTAGATTATTGGGATGTTATAATTATGGGGTAAGCTCTCATTTTTGTCGTAAAGTCTCGTCTTTTTTTTTTTTAAGAATTAGATGTTGCAAAATTTGTGTGATATAATTTGTAGGTGGCCGGGGCCCGGGGGATGTAATTACTTTAAATCATCCTATTCCACCTCGAGAGAAGGAACTAATCACAACTTTGCTAAGAAGGTGTGAGGAGAGCGAAAGGAAAAGGCAACAAACTTCAGACATATGATGCAAATATGAAGAAACTTCGCAACGAAATGGCTGGCTTAGAAATTAGTTAAACTAGAAAAAAAAGTATGCATTTGTAGTCTTTATGTTGATGGTGACTGTGGCTTATATGCTTGTAAAATATTAGGTCGAAAATGAGCAGATGTAATGCATTTGAATATTTGGTTGAAATAGATGAGATGTATGTTTAGTGCATTTTCTAATGCTCGCTTGACGCTTTTGAAACCGATAGTCTTTCAATATTTTTTCTACCTTCTTTCTTTTGGACATTTTTGGTTGATAGCAACTGGCCATTTTTGGTTGATACATATTGGCAACTGGACATTTTCTAATGCATATACATTTTTGGTTGATATAAATTGGCAACTGGAAATTTTTGGTTGATAGCAACTGGCAACTGGACATTATCTAATGCTCATTTTTTGTTGATATACTGCTGAACTGGAAACTGGATATTTTATAATGCTCATTTTCTAATGGTTCTTATACTGCAGTTGCCTTAGGGAGATGATACTGTAAAATCAAGTTCAGAGATGTCAAAATAGGTGTTTCATAGAGCACTTTTGAGGTGCTGCCCATGTTGAACTGAAGCTTAGAAATGTCTGTAAGGGAAAGCTACAAGGCAAATGATAGGATAATAAAGACAATAGTATGATGCAAAATTATGTTCTTTATAATTTTTCATCTCCATATTCTGCGTTTTAACATAAGCTTCAACGTTGTGGGTCTCATATCACATGTTGGGATCCCTTCTCCATCTCATGCATATGCCTTTTAAATAATAACCTAAACAAGAAAAGCATATTTAGTCTTGGCAAAAAGATTCTGCAAGCTTTTGATGAAGCTTGTATATATCATCCCGGCCTGCTCTCCATCAGATTCTGCCACGCACTATGTATAGCTGGAATTGAAATGGAATTCTTCCTCACTATTAACCTGCTTTGTGGGTAGAACATTTTCTAATTGGCTTAGCTTTCGGCCTTAGCATGGCAAGTTCGGTGCAGTTGATGTCCCATGTTGTGAGAAAAACAGTTGTTCTTGGACATTTAAACCGGCTGACGCAGCTCTCAGTTGTGAGCAAAATAATGGTGCTCCACAAGGCCGTCAAATCTACACACTTGATGCTTCTCCAATGTTACTTGTAACACGTTAACACGTTTGTTATTTAGCCAACCCAATGAGTGAAAAAAAAAAAATCCAGCTTCCTTAAACTACTTGGTTGACGACTCTCATGGTTGATGCTTGAAATGGGGAAATGGTTCCATCCGATAATACACCTTCAACCAACCCATTCCCGTATGCAATAAAAGACATGTTAGAAATGAGTAATTTAAAAAATTTTAATTCAACAGAAAATTTGGAAGAATTTAAAACCTCATTCAGTGAACTGTCATTTATTGATGGCAATTTGGAGTGATATCTTTTATTTATGCCTCTTTTCCCCACATATACTGCATTTTTGTTTGTCTCCGTTACCTTTTTTATCTAGCTTTTTCTTTTTCTCTCGGGCCAAAGAAGCTTCCTCGATTCCTTTTCGGCGTACTCTACTATTTCTTCCCCCTTTTTTTGGTTATCCAACCAGGAGGTTTAACTGGTTCAACTCCATTAGGAGGCCACATTTTTGCTCCATTGATTGGGTAGATAGAGTATTGGCAAGCTCTCATGTACGTCGAAACTTCGTAATTTTCATGTACAAAATCCAATAGGTCTTTACCCCATTCCCGAATGCTAGCAAGCGCGTGTGGACAAGGCAACCCGGTTAAGTCCCATTTTCTGCATGTGAACGACCTATTTCATTTATCAACCACAAACTGACCATCAGAATACCGACCAGAAACTTGATATTGCATATCCCCGTTATACAATGCTCTCTAAGAGTAGGATTCATATCTATTGCGTTTGAATTTTTTAAGAGCTTTAGGATATATCTCACCACCATTCCTTGCCATCAACAATCTTCTCTTGTACATCCGCTTCATGAGTTTATTTTGAAGAAATTGCAGAAGTGCCAATATATCCTTTCCCCTCGCCTTTCTAATGGAATTATTGAAGCTCTCACATAGGTGTTCTGTATAATGTCACACTTAGAGATTGTTTAGAAGTGAGATTTTGACCACTACTCAGCTTGGTTTTTTCATTAACCATAGCCAAACCTCCTTATTTTCCTTCTCAATTTTGTCCATCCAATATTTATATTCAACGAAATATGTGGACCGTGCTGTTCACCACAGATAATTTCTTAGTTTTAGGCATTTAAACTCCGTCCTGAAGAAACTGGCATACATATGACGAACACAAAACCGAAGTTCAGCTAAAGGAAATAAATCACTGACAATGTCACCAACCCCTTTTTGTCTGTCAAACATAAATATCAATCCAAAAGAATTTTCAATCATCAAATCCTCGCCGAGTAGTATAAGGAACCAAGACCAAGATTCATTATTTTCACTTTCAACAACTGCATATCAAATCCTCGCCGAGTAGTATAGGGAATATGCAGTCATTTCCATCGATGCCTACAGTTGATGGCAACTTGCCACCAAAACTACCCCTCAAAAAACATCCATCAATACAAATGATCGGTCGACACCTCGCCAATAGCCATCTTTTGCAAGCATCAAAGCAAACGTAAATACCCTTCAACACACTCTCATCTAGGGACAATATAATAGTGCTCCCGGGGTTTGTTCTCCTAACCTTTGCTGCGTAAAACCCAAGTAACCTAAATTCATCAACTAACAATCCTCGAAGCACCGCCTTAGCATTTATCCTCGTTCTCCAAGCCTCAATGTTAATGATTTCAATACCGTAGTCTTTCAAAACTGAAGCCTTAAATAAATTAACATCCCACTTAGGTGCAATTTTGAAAGTCTCTATATATTTATTTGTTAGCCAAGTGGAAGACACGCTTCTATTTTTCCAAGTTCAACTATAAGTGTGGTTCCATTCATACGATTTAATCTGCCACGTCGATTCTCCTAACATTACTGATGCCCATACCCTCCATGGGCATTTATCTCCTTTGCATATTGCTTTAACTTTATCAGCATCATTCACAGGAAATCTCACTTCGAACTTGTTGTTTATGCTAGAACATTTGGCTGTTGCCTTGAATTCCCCCCTTGATCGAAACATCTTTCCAACTTCAAGCTCAGGATCTAGTATATCTTTCTCCGCATTAAATTCAAGAAACTAGATGACTTCCTCTTCACTGTCCAAATGCACGCTTCAAAGCTCGTTTGATGGTGGATTTTCCAAACTATTTGAATAATTGGTTTCATTTATCACAATGTTCTCTTTCTTCGCATCCAATTCGATGCTACTTGTAACATTTTGTTCGAATATAAGATCATCGTCTTCACCTAAATTATAATATGAATCATTGAAATACAGATCATCGTCCATGGCATCGCTATTCTCCATAGGTTCTTCAATATAAGAAGAGGTTAACAACCACCCAACCAAAAAACAAATAAACAACAAAAATTGGTCGACAAAATAATACTACCAGCCTACAACAAATAAAAAAGTTAAAAAATTAATGATTCTCCAAAAAGTTACATATATTGTGGTCTCAGATAAAGCAAAAAATAGAGAGCTTTAACAATTGATTCAAGTCAAAATATTGGAGACAACACAAGTATGCATCTGAATATTTATACAAAGAAAGTGATCCCAGACAAGAATAACTTTATTGCTCCATAAAACGAGCTTACCTTCATATTCTGGCCCTTTTCAGACATTTTGTGGATTTTGCTGTTGGGATTCTTCTACATTACGCTTCAATTACTGCTTTTATGAAAATCAATTACATGAAATCAAAGTATTCTAATGAAAGCAAAATCAATTTTTGGGGAGGGTTTTTCTTCTGTACCTAATTACAATTGATATGGGGGAAATAGGTTCAGGCATGTTTGGAGGTTGACCAAGGAATGAGGCATGTTTGGTATCAATGTTTTTTTTTTACCTTCATTCAGCAACTTATCCAATGTGGCAAACAAATTGACGGGGTGAATGCCACGTCAGCTAAGGGGGTTAATGGCATTAGTAACATGACCAACAGAGTAAGTGCCCAAAACTTTAGTGACCATTGGTTATGTGATTAGATGTCCCAGTAGTCCTAACCATAAACGATGGACATTAAGTGTTGTGCACAGTGGCAGAGCAAGGAAGTAAGTTGAGTGAGGACACAAATTAACAAAAGAAAAACTTTTCAAATAAAGAAATACACAATAATATGAAAACTATTAAAAGATTCTACAATTGTTTTCTACATGTTGTCATACTTTGTAAACGCCTTATAATGATATTGTTTTCAAATTTATCAAATATATCTTTTTCAATAGAGACAACCAGGCCATCAATCATCCATTGATCTCTAATTCGGCTGTGCAGTCGGTTCATCACAATGTTCATCACATATTGCAACTAGAAGATTTAATGTCAAAGTTATAAGGATGTAAAGTAAATGTATACTTTATCATTTTTCGTCATAACCAACTTGTGCGCAAGAGCACCAAGACCCTGTAATTCTTCGAACTCTCTACTGGAGCACACATCAATAATATAAGTTTTTAGTTGATCATCAAGTGTCATTAACTCTACTATGGAAAAATCTTTTGGATAAAATTCAGTAAGACGAATTAATTTTTCCTTGTCAAAAGCAATAAAAAGAACCACTTGGTTATAAACATGCAATTCAAATAATTTGCTCAGTATTTACTTCACCAAAATGATTATTTAACTTTTGAAGTTGCATATCAATGATAGCATAAAATAAATTCACATGGTAGCGATGCAAATTTGTCATTTCTTCAATGTTACGCCGTGAGTGATGTATACGTACAAATATACCATCCATATTTAGAACATCAACTTCGTGCTTCTAATAAAAAGAATTGAGTTGTTCTAAAAAAGAATCTCATCCATTCTCCATAATCACTTAGAGTCGTTGTTTACATATTCTCATTAAATTCATGGCATTTACAGTATCTTGATCTTTTCTTTATAATGCCTTTAACAATTGATTTGAAAATCCAAGATATTTCTCATAAGATTTAAATTGAAATCAAACTTAAATGATTGCATCAAATTCAACATATAATTTGCTTCATTTTTTTTTTCGAGAACTTGTTCCATTGATGACAATCATTTCAAGGACCTCAATTTTAGCCGAAAATATTTGAATAAAGTTTATCAAAGTACTATATTGAGAGTTCTAACGTGTATCACTAGGATATATTCAGAGAAGATTCTTGATTGAGGTCCTATCCACTTGATATTTCACTATCATTAAATGCTTTAAAAAATTTGCCTGCTTGTATTTCTCGAAGAATATCACATCTTTTAGATGACGCTCCAACAACATTCACCACATTAGCAATCAAATCAAAGTGTGTCAATGTTCGTGTGCTTTGTCACAGATACAAGAGCTAATTGAAGTTGATGAGCAAAACAATAAATGTAAAAAGTACACGAGTTCTCTTTCTCAAACTATTAAACTCACTTTTTATATTACTAGCACCACTATAACTTAGTCCTCTTTATCTAGATATACTCAACCGTATCTAGAGAAGAATTTATCAATAGCATCCCTAAGTGATTGAGCCGTGGTAATGGAAACATGTTCAATACCTACAAAACGTTCAACTACTTGTCCACTTTTGTTCAAATAACGCAAATCAATGCACATTTGCTCCTTATGTTGAGACATCACAAGATTTATCAATTAAAATTGAAAATAAAGAATCACGAATGCCTTTGATAATAACATCAATCGTTTCAGCAACATCAACACTTACAATATCCTTTTGAATATTAAGTGCAGTTAATTTGAGATTCTCTAGAGTATTTTTCAAAGAAACAATCTTAACCTTATTATTGTGATCGGCCAAAAACTGCAAGAGTTCAAGAAAGTTACCCTGATTCTTTTAGCCTTTAGATTCATCATGACCATGAAATGCAAGTCCTTGCCGTAAAAGAAATCAAACACGACTGATTGATGCAATCAAACGTGTTCGATACTCATTTCATGTTTATCATGGTTGTTTAAAGAAATATGTCTCGGTATTTTGCTATTGATTCATTAAAGCATCACACTCTTTTCAAGCTTGGTTGTGTGAACTCCTGATACATCCAACATGAGGTCGAAGTCTTTCTTTTTCCAATTACTAAACCCTTGAGTAACAAAAGAGTCACGATCTCCTTGTTCTTTATTATTAGGCTTAAAAAGATAACAACACAAGCAAAATGCAGCATCTTTTTTATATTGTACTCCAACAAATAACTATGTTCATCAAACCAAACATCTTTAAATTCTCTTGACTTATCTCCATACGTATTGTTTGAAAAATTAAACGGATAATGCTTGTTGTACACCCACGCTTACCCCCATGCTTACACCCTCACACATGTCAAATGATGATTTGCTGCAATCATCATTTAATTGGCCAAATAAATAAAGTAAGCAAATCATTATTTGACATGTGTGAGGGTATAAGTGTGGGTGTACAACAAGTATTATCCAATTTATACTTACACGGTTGACAATGATCTATTTGTAGATATGATCGTCTAAGTTCATCACGAACATTGAAATTGTAATCCATAATTGAAGGTCTTAGTCTAGAATATGTGGGAAGTTGTGAAATATCAATATTTCCACTACTTGGTTTCTCTACCTGATCATTTGACATGTGGGGGGTTGGGTGATGGGAGGCATTTAGTCAAAGTAAAAAACGTAAATGGAAGTAGATAACAACTTTAAATTGTAATTTGAAAAAGACAAATTTAATAAAAAAAAATTTCCCCCAAATTTAAGTTGGGGCCCAGAACCTTACTACCCCCACTCCAATTCGCCACTAATTGTACATATTGAATATGCAATATTGTAACTAACACAATAATTATTGTGCCTGGATGATACATTCACGAGACTTAATATTGTTCAATTATATCGAATTCTTTATTAAACATGTTATATGTTAACAATTGTCCGAAAAATATTAATTTAAAAGAGAAAGTCAACTATATAAAAGTTATTCTTATAGCATGATGCAATGAAGCATATTCCACATATGAATACTCACAACTGCTACAGTTTATATAATCCTTTGTTTTTATTTTGCATAATTATCTGCCGATTCTTCTAATTAATTTATCTTCCTATTGCATTATAATATGTGTATATATATATAGTAGAATTAAAAAAAAACTATTTATTGTTATTTTTTAATATTAATTTTTATAATGGTAACCAAGGATAAAATAAATATTACGACATAAATATTAGACATTTTAAATTATCTTCATAAATCTATATTATTTTAATTGAAAAAATATAATTTTTATTTTTAATCTATTTCAAACATTTTTTTTGATATTCGTCCCCAACCAGTGGAAGGAAACCGTGAAGAGGGACTAAGTTTGCTAATTTCTGAAAAGTTAAGACAAAAAAGACAAAAAAGGTTGGCAGTGGATCTACTACTTTTCTCAATATTGAGGACGAATAGTGCAATATATCTGATTATTTAATTATTTGTAATTACTCTTAACATTTCTTGTATGTCATCACAGGCCGTCTTGCTAATATATATTTACACAATTATATATGCTGGTCAGGTCAACTACCTAAAAACATCATAAGACAGTTATATTTAAAAAAATAAAAATAAAAATAAAAACGAATACTTGAGGGTAAAGGCAAGAGTGGAATTCCTTTTACATTTTTCAAACATAACATATTACATGCAAATTTTCACACATTAAAATTTATTTTTGAACAAAAATATCATCAGTTAATTATCAAAACTCACATCACATCCCATCCTAATCAAAATTATTTGAATTTAGATCGACATCTAAATTCACCAAAATTCAGATCCTCCCTCCACATCACAACCTATCCTATTGCACCACGGCACTTGCAACAAGTGTCTTGCAAAAAAGAGAACTCATTCGAAACTTGAGTCGTGTCTCCTCTTCACATCAATTTTCAAGATCTAGATATAATAGAATCCTCATAATGAAAATTCGAGTCGTTAACTCCTCTTTATTTATAAATAAAGGGTGCCTCTTATTTCAAAAGTTTTGTTTTGTTTTAAATAAAATTTAAATTTTATAATTTTTCCCCCACAATAAATTAAAAAACTTAAATTTACATTAATGTACGTAGATTTTCTCTAGCCTAGTGGCAAGCTCCCTTTTTTGTGATGAGAGGTGGATTTGGGTTTGAATTCGAGCTGTTACTTAATTTTTTTTTTTTTTATGGAAATTGGCCAAAAACGTCCTTAACGTATGGACTCAGTGCCCAAATCATCCTTACCTTTCAAATTTTGGCAATTAAATACCTTACCTATCCATCAAGTACCCAAATCATTCTTTTGAACGGAATCCATCCAAAATTCCGTTAAACCTTTAAAATTTTGGCGCAAATGGTCCCTAACTTTTGTCCTTATGGTGGAATTGGTCTCTAACGTTTATGTTTTGGCAAACAAGTCCCTAACCTATGTGTTTTTGTGCGAAATTGGTCCTTATGGAATGAAAAAATCAAATATACCCTTAGTTTAATTAGAAGAAATTGTATGTGAATTCTTAATCATTACAAAATGTGCAAATAAATCCAATACTTTTATTTTTTATAAAAAAAAATTTAAAAAAACTAATGAGTATTTTTTTTTGAATTAACACTTTAGTAATAAACATGTCAAATAAATTTATTATTTTTATTATTAAGTAATAAAGAGAAATCATTGTGAGAAATCATTTTTCTCCCTCTTTACTTATAAATTTTTCTCCCTCTTTACTTTAAAAATTTAGTTAAATAAATAACAAAATGACGTATATAATTTTATGACATTGAATTAATCTTATTACATTTTTATTTAACATAAAAATACTAATAAAAATTAATTTACACATTATGTGTTTTATTTTTGAATAAAAATAAAACGAAAAATTAAAATATAAAGAATATAGTTGGATTTCTAATCTTTGTAGTTAATAAACATATAATTCAATTAAATAAAAGTATTTGAACATCAAGTTTGTAACAAAGTTATTTTTTTTATATAACAATAAAATAAAAGTTTTAATTTTAAATAATATATTTATTACTTCATAATAAAAATAATAATATACAACATACACATACAATACACGCAGATGGTAGAATGCACCAGAAAAAAAAATTGATGAAGCCAACACCATTTTTTCGCGAAATTCTAGAAGGACGGACGCGGGATCTCGCCATGTGCTAGATCTGCCTCTGGCTATAGCTGCTATAGGTCATTGCAGTATCCCCACCCGGCACTGTAGCACCGCTAATCGCTATATGCCCCCCACAAGCTAAAATTTTTGGCTCCGTCCGTAAAAGGTGCAATAAGTTGAATTGTCCATTTATGAATTCAACTGTGAAAAAGACAGTTCATGAGGTTTTGACAGTTCATAGGAAAAATTATACGAGTGGCTCAAAAACAAAAAAACTATTTAAGATGGGGATACATTCTTGGTGCAGTCGTTGAGAAGTCGTCCTCTATTTATAGCCAATTCTTGGCTTTATTTTTTCAAGGACAACAATTTCAACCCATCTGTCAGAGAATTTCGGCAATTGTTTTCTCATGCAACACTCTTCAATTGTAGAAAACGTTTTCAATCTTTCGCACGGCTGATGAGGCAATTGTAGACCCTGGGAGACAATTCTGATTGGTTTACAATTATAGCTTCCATACCTGTTTGTTTTTTATTTATTTGGAAATCATCTCTCGGATAAAGAAAGAGCATGAGTTAAAAAAGCTGTGATTCAAATCCAATCCGATACTCTATGTAAAATTCGAAGATTTACAATTCGAGTTTGATTTTGCTTAAAAATCTGTTAAAAACTATTATCAAAGTTAACAATTAATTTTAATTATACATTTTATGGTATCCACAACTTTTATTAACTTTTTAATAACAATTTTCATCAACTTTTATTAAAATATGCTAAAAATAATATTTTTTAGCAAAATTAAGCAGACACTAAGATAATTTTAAAAAAAAAAAAAAAAAAGTTATTCTTGGAAACCATTAATTTGAAATTGCAGATTAAAGGTCCGTGTGATTTCAACTATAATTTTGATAAAAAGTTAAAGTCAAAGTCAACCCATACATTTTATGAAACACACAATTTTTTACAATTATTTAATCACATATTTCATCAACTTTTATCAAATTTTTTAAAAAAAAATCTGATTTTAATCAAAATTAAACACACACTAAGTTGTTTGTTTGGTAATTTTTTTTTTCAGATTATAAGTAATGAGTCCTATAGAAACTGTAGATAAAAAGTAAACAAAATGTGTAAATAAAAATGACGTTTGATCAGTTTATAAGTGCTTATAAGAGCATCTCCAATGCAACCTTGGATTGTTAAAAAAAATTTACCACATAAGCAAAATAGACAATGTCTAAAAAATATTCTCTAATGCAAGATATCAAGAACTGTCTCAGGCTAACGTAACACGGAAAAAAAATAGACAATATCTTAAAAAAATATTCTCCAAATACAAGATATCAAGAACTGTCTCAGGCTGACGTGACGTGACATGGAAAAAAATAGATAATGTTTAGAGCTTCGTCTAAATTCAGAAACTCCGTTAAACATGCTGACTCGTTCAAATTTAAATTTTCTATGCATATTTAAATATGATCTAGTATTTATTTTAATAAAATAAAATCCACCTACAATTCGCAGCATGCATTGGAGACCGAATTTAAATTTGAATGTCTATTCATTAGACTTCAATACTACATATATCAGAAGTCATTCAATATTTGTGACACGTAGATAGTAATTCTTGCTATAAACATTTCCAAATCATGCTCAAGATTTGAATTCAAAAATGATTTTTTTAACGTAAAAACGTTATCTTTTTATAATTCTAGTTCTCAAAACTTGCACAAATAAACGAACAGATTCCATGGAAATAGTCAAATGTTTGAACAATTATAATATTTCAGCTTGCATTGGTTGTTCAATTATGTTACAGTTATTTAATTTTGGCTAAAAAGGCTCAGATCCATAAACTGCTAGATACAACATTGGGTGAAGGAACCAACACAGATACAGAGAAAGAGAAATGGCCATTGATGCTAAGAGCAAGATTTTGATATTTGGCGCTACTGGTTATCTTGGTAAATACATGGTGACAGCAAGTGTTTCCATGGGACATCCTACTTGTGTTTATGTTCGACCTATCAAACCCGACGCCGATTCTTCAAGGCTCGAGCTCTTCAAGTCTTTCGAATCCATGGGAGTCACTGTTATCCAGGTATAACATGTCATGCATAATCAAAATCACATTTTAAACTTTTAAATGAGTAATATTTATATGACGGATTGACAGGGAGAATTGGATGACCACGAGAAACTTGTCTCGGTGCTGAAACAAGTAGATGTGGTGATATCTACTCTTGCAGTACCTCAACATCTTGAACAACTCAAGATTATTAATGCCATGAAAGAGGTTGGAAATATTAAGGTATATCAATCTCTCTCTCAAGAGACATTTATGTCATGTTCGATTGAATAAAACTCAACAATATTAACTATTAAGGACAAAGAACGTCAAAATCTTGCCTACTCTACTCTCGACTCGTATTCCTTACATACATGTATATATATATCAGAGATTTGTTCCATCAGAATTTGGGAATGAAGTTGATAGGGTAAGTGGACTACCACCATTTCAAGCACTGCTGGACAATAAGAAGAAGATAAGGAGGGCTACTGAGGAAGCTGGAATACCATTTACCTATGTATCTGCTAACTCTTTTGCAGCATACTTTGTTGATTACTTGCTCCATCCTCATGATAAATCTGATCAAGTTACTCTCTATGGAACTGGTGAAGCAAGAGGTACTTAATTCAATCAAACATGCACCATCGATAATTTTCGTTGAAATTCTTCGTACGTTTGAACTGTGATCTTCGACACGATTGGACCAATTGGCTATATTCTTTTTTCATTCAACATATATTATACTTTTGTCTCGGTCTAAAAGTTAAAGTGTTTAAACGATGCGGATTCAGACGATGGCTAAAAAAAATTTAGACCAAATTAATATATGAAAAAGATAAAATTTTCATATAAATTTTTTTTCATTATATTTAAAAAAAAAAAAAAAAAATTGGGCCGGGAGTACTCCAACAAAGAGAGTCCCTCTGTCAGGTTGAATTAATACGTATAAATAGTCAAATACTATTAAAACTTAGAGTTCTATCTTAAAAGTCAACTTTATTAAGAGAAATAATTCAAGTCTTTATATATTGGTTAATATTTCGATATTTAACCGATGTGGAATTTATCCATGAACATGCCTTCACAAGATGGTAGCTCGTTTGATAATACCAATCTTGAAATTGGTGTGTTAGTTTTTAAGTCTTAGTCTGATCGAATTGTTCGTTTGAGCTTAATGAACTCTGATATCATATTAAGACTTAAAGTTCTATTTTAAAAAGTCAACCTTGTTACGAGGAGTTGTCCAAGTCCATATACATCGATTAATATTTCGATATTTAATTGATATGAAATTTATCTTTTCCACATAAAATTAATATAAAAAACTTGACTTACGATGTCATATAAACCGTAAAGTTGATAATTTATATTATTTATATCTTCAACGTGTCCAGCGGTGTTGAACTTCGAAGAAGATGTAGCAGTCTACACAGTGAAAGCAGCAACAGATCCAAGGGTGGAAAATCGAGTGATTATATACAGACCACTCAAAAACATTGTTTCACAATTAGATTTGGTTTCTGCTTGGGAGAAAAAAACCGGACGTACTATGAAAAGGATTCATGTTCCAGAGGAAGAAATTGTCAAGCTCTCCGAAAGTAAGAATATTATCATTTTTCTTTATTTGGAAAATTATAATTTATTAAGTTAAAAAACAAAAATAATTTACTTATTATTTTGAGTTTGTGATTGCAGGCTTACCATTCCCAGACAGTATACCAGTTTCAATCCTTCATAATATATTCATAGCAGGTGCTCAAATGAGTTTTGAACTGACAGAAAAGGACTTGGAGGCCAGTCAATTGTACCCTGATTATAACTACACTTGTGTTGATGAACTCCTCAACATCTGTCTTGTTAATCCACCAAAGCCTAAATTGGCAGCTTTTGCTTAATTAAACTCTCGTGTGTTCACCATCTACTCGTGTAATTTTTTCCGTCAGTGTTTTGTTATTTGGTTTAAGAGTGTTCGAGTAGATGTGATACGATGACTAGTGATAACTCTCCGATACAATGTTATAACAGAGAATATATATGAAAATTTTACTTTTGTGTAGTAGTTAAGAATATATTTATTTTGTATCTCGTCTCTTAATTTATTTAAGGTGTGAAGTTGAATTGAGATCATTAGGCACCCCGCCCCACCCCATCCAAATAAATAATTAAATATACCTGAATCGTAGGAGACCCGATCTCTTATATTTCAACAGCACACGATCTGCGTAAATTATTACCATCCAAATATGCACAGACATGAATTTATCTGAGACGGCACCAAAGAAACAAACACCTGAATTTATCTGAGACGGCACCAAAGAAACAAACACCAATCAAACGACGATGTTCCAAGAATCCTAATATATATGTTGACTTTTCTGAATCCAATATTTTCAGCAATTATTCTTGCCATTTCTTTTTTGTTTCATCCACCCTCAAATTTACATAAAATGTGCTGGTATTGTATTGCATTCTTGATTTGATTCCAGGTGTGCATTAAATTCTAAGAAAATAATCCCTAAAAAACACTAAATATCATTTAATGTAAAGAAACAATAATCTGGACAATATATAAAGCAAAGATGAAAACTCCAATCTTCCACGACGGGACGACAATGGTGAAACGGAAGAGGCTCAGATTTTAGCCAATCTCCAACAATAGTAATATCACAAATAATGGCAAAAGCACACTCTTAATTAACCCACAAAATTCCTCACAAAGAGAAGGTTAATCTTCACAAAAGAAGAAGAGGAAGAAGGAATGAAAATCGATCATGCCATAAAACAATAGCAGCCGCACAGCATTTGCACAAAGCAGAGAAGAAACAAATATATATAGTTTGTATGCGTGTATGTTGTATATTCTGTATTTCACCAAGAAAAGGGCAGCCATATATATATTACACCAAAGGACCAACCATATATATAAAGGTTAACTTATGATTAATTAAATGAGCAACTGGGTCGTGGCTCATTACTTAAAGTTAGTTATAAAGTGTTTTAACTCGTCTTTGTAATTGGGCTTCCTAATTGTTGGAGATTGGGCATTAATAATAGATCTTCAATCATCGACCAAGCCTACGAAGTATAATTAAATTAACCTGTTTAATCATTATTGCCCATTTGTTTGTTTGGGACCAAAAATCCCAACAAATCTCCATCTTGGTTCCAAACAAAAATATACAAAAATCCCAAAAAGACACATGCTCAGTAGTTGTCAAAAATGAATTCTAAACTAATTAGAATTCAATGTACATGTAACAATGTTTAGAAGTGTAAGAAAACTTCTAAACTTTACCAAAGTAAGCACCATCTCCAGGGTTATAATCCATATATACCTTTTCAAGTTTGATCAAATTTTGAGATACCACGTCTCTAATAAAATGCAGTCTAACATTTATATATTTAGTGCATTCATGAAAAATAGGGTTCTTACACAAATGAATAGATGATTGACTATCAGAATATATAGTCACATTATCACTTAAAACACATAGTTCATTAAGCAAACCTTTAAATCACATAGCTTCTTTAAAGGCTACAGTATCAGCTATATATTCAGATTCAGTAGTGGAAAGAGCAACAATATGTTGGAGTTAGAGATGGCAAACGGACCGGGCCGCCCGTCGGCCCGTCCCGCAAAATGACGGACACGGGCCGGCTCGGACCCAGACCGGGCCTAAAAAATTTTCACGGGCCGGCTCGTGGACTAGTCCGTGGACCAGGCCTGTGGACCACGGACTAGGCCCGGTCCGTGGTCCACATCTTCAGGGACCAAAATTGGTCCCCAGCAAAAGCTGGGGACCAATTGTTGCAATTGGCAACGGTCATATTTATGACCGTTGCCAATTTGGTCCCCAAATTTTTTTTTTTTTCAAACGGCTATTTTTTTTCCTATAAATATCCCATAAATTAACTCTATTCTCTTCACAAATCTCTCAATTCTCAAATTACAATCTTACATTCATACTTCCATTATCCAAAATTATTATATTCATATATTGTGCAATTTATATAATTTCTAGATTTATGATCTTATTCTTCTTATCTTCTACATCCCTACATTCCAATTTCCATATATATTTTTTGTACTTCTAGTCTTCTACATTTCTATTATCTACATTCTACAACCAAATTCATGGATCAATACAATTTTCAAGGAAGTGCCGAGTCTGTTGAAAACCAAATTTAAGATGATTTTAGTGGTTTAAATAATGTTCCAATTCCAGAATTTGGTGATGATTTTGGAGTTGGGAACACTGGTCCAATTTTTGATTTAGATGATATTGACGAAGAGTTGGAAACGACCAACACTACTCAATCGACTACTAAACGAAGAGCTACAAAACAAAAGGCTCGGTGTTGAGATCATTTCAATAGAGTACAGACGGGTGCATCTGCAGATGGGCAACCAATTTTCAAGGCAGTTTGCAAATATTGTAAACAACAGTTTGCATGGCAAAAGGGTGGTGGAACGAGCCATCTTAATCGATATTTTTCGAAGTGTATGCAAAAGCACGGAAGAGTTGATACCAACCAAGCACAACTACATTTCGGATCTCCGGGTGGATCTAGTAGTTCTTCTCCCAATCTTAACAATTGGGTTTATTCACAAGAATCTATGCGTCGAGAAGACATGTGTCAGTTGGTGGCTAGTGGTGAGTTCTTGCTTAGCATAGTGGAAAGCCCTCATTTCACATGGTTTGTACAAAGGTATCTTCAACCAAGGTATTTACCCTTTGCTAGAAACACTCTTCGTTTTGATACTATTATTGCATATAATAAAAGAAAACAAAATATAAAAAATGATTTAAGTAAATATGCTGGTGTTGTATCATTCACTTCGGACTTATGGTCCGGTCTAAATCATAAAGGATATATTGCAGCTACTTTACATTATATTGATAAACTATGGATTATGAATAAAGGAATAATTGCTTTTAAAGTAATTGACTACCTGCATAATGGCCTACAAATTTTTAATTAGTTAATTGCAATTATTAAAGAATTTAATTGCGAATCTAGAATTCGCAGTATGACGTTTGACAATGCTCCGCCTAATAATATTGTAATAGAAAAATTAATTGAGAAATTACAACCGGATTTCGGTGGAATTTTGTTTTATGTTAGATGTGTATGCCATATTTTTAATTTAATTGTTCAAGATGGTTTAAAGTATATAGGCCCACAATTAGAAAAAATTAGGTATGCCTTGAACTATATTACTGTTTCACCTGCTATAAAACAAGTATTTGATAAATTATGTGTAGAAAATTCTCTTCCAACTAAAACTATATGTACAGACATACGTAATAGGTGGAATTCTACTTATTTAATGCTTCAATCATGTGAAGGATATGAACATTGTGTAACTGGTTATTATAATGGCCGACATTCACACGGTCCACAATACGATTTGCAACCACATGATTGGCAAATTGCATTTCATGTTCGAAAATTTTTAAAAGTATTTTACAATGCTACAAATGCATGTGGTGGTGTATATTACCCTACTAGTCCATTAGTTTTAAATCATTTTTATTTTATTGCAAATAATTTTAATAGATATAAGACGTATGCAATTTTTTCTGATATTGTTGAAACAATGGAAATGAAGTTTAGAAAATATTGGGAAGACTTGCCTATGTTGTTCCCATTAGCGTTAATTATGGACCATAGAGTAAATTTACAAGGTACTAAACATACTATTTCCAAAATTTCTAATAATTTGAGTTACGGTAATCCTTTAACTTATGGTAATTTAGAAAAAACATTATGTGAAATGTACGAATTTTATGCGGAAAAAACCGGTAGGAATGTTAGAAGACCTCCTGCGCCTAACCCTTCTTCTTCTTCTTCAAATAACCCTAATCCTAATGATTATTGGAGTTTCTTTATTTATAAGGGAACTCAAAATCCTAGTTCTTCCTCTTCATCTTCTTCGCTTACCCGTGCCACAAATGTTGAAACTAATATTAGAGATATACCATTAGAGTTAGCTAGATATTTTGGTCACGACATGCTTAATATGTTAGATGAAGAGGAGATGAATAATTTTGATATACTTAGGTGGTGGAGACAAAACGAGCGCCAATACCCAATTGTTTCTATTATATCACGTGATCTACTAACACCTCCGGTATCAACTGTAGCATCGGAGTCTGCTTTTAGTACAGGTGGTAGGATTCTTAATGATTTGAGGTCAAGACTTAAACCAGATATATTAGAGAGTTTAATGTGTTTGAAAGATTGGGAGGATGCAGAACATCGAATCCAAGATAAAGTAAGCATGATATTGGCCGAACAGATGGACGAACTGAATACGTAGTAAGTAAAATGTAAGTATATTTATTATTTTGTATAAATTCATTCTATTTTTTATTCATTTTAACTTGTAAGTTTTGATATTTAACTTTAAAAAAAATTGTACACGTAACAACTTGTTCGTGTACAATTTTAACTCTGCCTACGCTAATAGTAGCCGTTCCGAAGCCCGGAAAAAAGAGGAGGGTTTGAATTTAAAATTTTTTCATTCGCTTATTTCTTATTATTTGTTGTATTTAAGTTTTTTTTAAAATATATATATATATATATATATATATATATATATATATATATATATATATATATATATATATATATAGATTTCACGTGGGTCCGTGGACCGGCCCGTGGATCGCGGACCACGGGCCGGTCCACGGATCGGCCCGTTGGCCCGCAGACCGCAGGCCGGTCTGGGCCATGTTTTTGGCGATGGGCCGAGCTAAAGCTCGGCCCGTATCTTCACGGGTCGGTATTAAGGGCCGAGCCGGACCGACTGGTTCGGCCCATTGCCATCTCTAGTTGGAGTTGAGATTTTCAACTAACACACGAATCATACAAAGTGAATACATAAGATGAAGTAGATTTCTTATTATCTCTATGTCTACCATAATCTTCATCAGTAAAACTATTTAGTTTCACACCATTAGAAACAATTTTATAAATTAACCCCACATCATAGGTACTTTTCAAATACCTGAGAAACCAATCTGAGTCTAGGGCATGTTATACCAATGCCATGAGGAAGTTTGTGGATTGAGAAGTCCATATAATTGATGTACAGACGAATGAGGCCCCTACAGATCTTGGAAGAGGATGAGCACATGATAGAGTTGTATGACCCCGATGAACTGGTCCACATGTGATGGAGGATGAGCCTCGAACATCTCCAGCCGAAAATCTGGAATGTTTCCCTGTGGACTAAAGAGTTGCAAGTGGAGGGCAAATCCCCAACAAATTTGAAAGATCGTCTGAAGAAGTTCTTGTCTGGAAACTTCGATATATTTGCTTGGAAGCATGGAGATATGGTTGGAATCGATCCAAATGTTTCATGCCATAGATTGCAGATAGATGTAAAGCATCTGGGGCATAGGTAGAAACATCAACCCATGAGCCCTAAAAAATATGTGGCATTAGAAGAAGAAGTGTCCAAATGTTGAAAAACGACTTTATAAGAGAGTCATGTTACCCAAAATAGGTTTTCAACCCGGTACTAGTGCTGAAGTCTAATGGGAAGATGAGGGTATGCATTGACTTCTCCAACATCAACCAGGCCTGCCCAAAGGACAGTTTTATTCTTCCTCGCATAGACTAACTGGTTGATGCCATGACCGGACACGAAGTGCTTAGATTTATGGATGCATACTCCTGGTACAATCAAATCTCCATACACCCACCAGACGAAGAGCATACATCCTTTATCATGGACATGTGGTTGTATTGTTATAAAGCCATGCCCTTTGGCTTGAAAAACGTTGGAGCAACATATCAAAGGCTGGTAAATAAGATGTTTGCCATACAGCTGGGCAGCACGATGGAGGTATACGTGGATGCACATAATGGTCAAAAGTCTAGTAAAGGCCGATCATATTGATCGCTTGAAAGAGACATTTAACGTACTGAGAAGATACAAGATAAAGCTAAACCCTCTCAAGTGTGCCTTTGGCCTGGCTTCTGGGAAATTATTAGGATTCATGGTGAATCAAAGAGGTATTGAGGCAAACCCTGAGAAGATTAGGGCATTGCTTGAAATGAACCCTCATCGGACTCCAAAGGAGATGCAGAGACTAACTGGTAGCATTGCTACTTTGAGTCGTTTCATCTCAAAGTCTTCTAGTAAATGCCTACCTTTCTTCAAGTCTCTGAAAGAAAAGGAAAGATTTGAATGGTCCACTGAATGTGAAGACGTTTTCCAAGCTTTGAAGCAATACTTGGGAAGAGCCCCGCTCCTATTAAAGCCATCTGAAGAAGAGCCCTTGATGCTATATCTAGCCGTCTCTGAATAGGCCATCATCACAGTACTATTAGGAAGAATGATGGCCATCAACAACCCATTTACTATGTGAGTAAGGTTCTACTTGGTGCTCAAACACGTTATCCAGACATGGAGAAACTTACATTAGCTTTGGTCATATCCTCTAGAAAACTTAGGCCTTATTTCCAATCACACACCATCTGTATACTGACTATCTTCCCTTTGATGCAGGTGTTACAGAAACTTGATGCCTCGGGAAGATTGATAAAATGGGCTATAGAGCTGAGCCCGGAGTGCCATCAAAGGCTAAACTTTAGCTGACTTTGTGGCTGAGTTCACCCACACTCTAGAGGTAGAAATGATTGACCAAATTAAGTCCGCTCAACCATGGAGGCTGCTTGTGGATCTGCAGGTGAGACTGAGTATGGAGCAGAAATAAGCTAATCAGCCTAGAAGGACACAAGTTGCACAGTGCTTTGTGCTTCAGATGTAAAGCCTCCAACAACGATGCTGAATATGAGGCCCTCTTAGCTGGGTCGAGGCTTGCTAAATCCCTTCAAGTCAAAGCTATCATTGTGCATAGCGATTCTCAACTACTTCTGCCCAATGCGGTACCCCCATCTCCTCCTCTCCCTCTCCCTCTCCTCCCCTCTGCGGACGTTTTTTGGTTCCCATTGGGTTTACCTTGTTCACAGGTCGACCCCATGGCAGCAAGAAAAGGTGATCTTGTCTATACTTCGGTGATTTTTTTCCTACCGAGACACGCAAACTCCCATCGTGTCCCAGATCACATTTCGTAAATCAAAAGAGGAAGCCTACTCATCTATTACCTCCTCTCATAGATCGGTGCGGTTTTACGAAATGTCTAAACATAGTTCACTCACGTTGATCAATCAGGAGGTTTGCCGCCACCTAGTCACATGAAAGGTGATTTTAAGATGAAGGATAAGAATATGGCTTTTTACCTCAGAAAAGTGTAGGACCTAGCACTAAGATTTGAAAGTTTTGAGTTGCTGAAAATCTCAGAAAAATGCAAGACCTACATCGCCGATGCATTGTCGAAGCTAGCTAGTAGTAAAAACTCAAACCTCCTTGGTTGCATCCAGATTGAATTTCTCTCAAAACCCACTATGGAGCAGGATGATAATGTTTTCACCATCGAAGGCGTAGATCCATGGATGAAACCCGTCATGGCATATTTAGCGGATTAGGTTCTTCCAGAGGACAAAGATGACGCACAAAAAATGCAGAAACTTGCAGTCCACTTCGTTATGCTGGATAGGGTGTTGTACAAGAAGGGTTACTCATCTATGCTCCTAAGGTATGTAGAAACGGATGATGCAGACTACATAATGAGAGAAATTCATGAAGGAGTATGTGGTAACCACATTGGGGATGCTTCTTTAGCCCATAAAATCCACCGGCAAGGATATTACTAGCCTAATCTCAAGAAGAACGCTCTTGAGTTTGTACGCAAATATGACAAGTGCTAATGCTTGGCTTATCTGCATCGACAGCCCCCACGTGATCTGCAGTGGTGTCAAGTCTCTGGCCTTTTGATAAATTAGGAATAGATATTATTGGTCCCATGCCACGAGGACGAGACAATCATTATTACACGATTGTGGCTATTTATTACTTTACCAAGTGGGTTGAAACGAAGCCAGTGATGAAAATCACTAAGGCAAATACCTCCAAATTTTTTTAGAAGATTATCATTTGCAAGTTTGGCGTTCACCGCTCTCTAGTCTTAGACGAAGCCAGACAGTTCAGAAACTGCAATATTGAAGAATTGTGTAATAACTTAGGGATAAAGCAGCATTTTTCGTCCCCACACCATCCCCAGGTTAATGGTCAAGTCGAGGTAGTGAATAAGACCATCAAATACACGTTGAAGAAGAAGTTGGAATTCGCAAAGAGAACATAGGTTGATGAGCTGCCCCAGGTGTTATGGGCAATACGTACCACCTCCCGAACTGCTACTGGAGAAACTCTGTTTTCTATGGCCCATGGGGCCGAATCAATGTATCATGTGGAGGTTGGACTACCATCCCATAGAAAAATCTATTTTTAGGAAATCACCAATGAAGGGGCCTAAAAGGCTGAGCTGTACCTCCTCCAAGAGCGGAGTGACGATCCACAAATGAAGTCAAAGCGTTACTAGCAAAAGATGTCACGTTATTACAATAAAAGGGTGAAGGCCTGCTCATTTCAAGTAGGGGACTTGGTCCTAAGGAAAGTGTTCATATCATCTCAAGAGCCCGGAGTGGGAATCATGGGTCCCAACTGGTAAGGTCCTTACAAGGTTGCGGTGAAGTGGTCACTGGGATGTATGTGATAGAAGACCGATCAGGCAAATGCTTTCACATCCGTGGAACGCAGAGCACCTTCGAAGATATTACCAGTGAAATTATCTTGTATACAAAGATGATTTTAATTATCATGTTGTCTAGCCTGAATGTATTAGAATGATACATCCCTGACACAACATAGCGTAGTGCTTTATCTTTATTGCAGTCTGGGTTATTAAATTTAAACTGATGGTTGTGGTCTGAATATGAGCTTCAGCAATTACTATACAAGTCTCAAAGGAACACATGAATCTCCCAATACGGGATAAACGGGTCAACTGAATTGTTGGTTGTAGACTCTCAAGATGATCTCAACGCTAGAACTACCGAAGCTACCGCACTTAATTGCTAAAAAGTTTTGATGAGAATTAATAAGTGTTAGACGAAATGCCCTTGGATTATGTTAATTTTGTTTTTTATCCTTGCTTTTTTTTGACGTCCGGAGTGTACCGAACTTGTTTTAGTTACCCCAGCTTATCCCAGGCGTTTGAGCTTAAACACTCATACTTGGAAGATCATGTGATTTATCAACATTACCTTGCTAATGAGGTATATTAAGTTAAGTCAAATTACCTTAAGTACGCTGATCTAAAATGAAGATTATACTTCTAGTTTATCAAACGGAGTGCAAATAATGTGTAAGATCCTCGGCACGCGCAATGAAAAATAAAGCTGCTGTTTATTCATTTAAACGATAGAGAATTACAAAATTTAACTCAACAAAATGAAAAACAAAAATCCTATCCTATGCTCCAGGTGGGGGTTGAGCTGCCTCTTCTGGAGTTGGGTAGTTAGCTTCGATCATGGATAAATCTAAAGAAGGATGCATCTCCTTGATCTCGGTGAGCACTTGTCGAGCCCCATAGTTGACAAAGAAGGATTGGAAATTTTCTACTCCAGCCTTGATTGCCTCTCCCATGCTTTGATCCAGTTCAAGGTTTTTCTCCTTTAGGCTAGAGCACTCGGCCTTCGTTGAATTGAGAGAGTCCTCCAGCTAGGCTATCTTCTCTACTAGCCCCTATATCTGGGAATTGGCATCCGTCAAAGCCTTGGCATTTATTTCTTAGGCCTGATTGGCATGATCGAATTTCTTTGAGAACTCCGCCACATCAACTTCAGAACTAGCCAAGTCTGCCTTAAGCTTCATCTTGTCTTTAGTCAGGACCCTCACCTATCTCTTCAGTTCAGACAAAGACCCCTGCAGCCGGGTGACTTGATCTTTAAAGTGATTGATAAGTACAATTTTACACTTTTTGGAGCTCACAAAAAAAAAAAAAAAAAACGATTACGAGTACTCTTAGTTGCTTTCAGTTTAATGGCATGTTGTTTTCTTATTATTTTAGAAAATAATCAAATTCAAGTGTCAATCTGACGAAAAGACGAAAAGAGAGCAAATAGAAAAAAAGGGACTCAATTGAACAGACAAAGAGACTTGAGGAACTTGGCATGCAAATATAAAAGAAAGAAAACTGGATCTGCGTCCAAGTTAACCATGCGATCGCATGGTTAACCATGTCTACGATCGTAAGGTCCCAAGATATTCAGCAGAACGTTAATTGATCAAACCATGCGATCGCAAGGCTATACGGGGCAACAGTTTGGCAGTTTCTGATGAGATTAGAATTCTACAACTCCAAATCAAATTCAACTACCTAATTCACGTCTTGGAGGTTTGGAGAAGAGTATAAAAGGCAGATAATAGCCAGAACAAAGAAAGACGAATTTTGAGAAGAAGATACAAACAAAGAATCGAAGATCAAGGCACGGGATTGAAGATTCTTGAGTCGGGATCACGGGTTTTATTTACTTTTTGTTTTTTTTTTCTCCGGATCATGATGAACTTAATTATTGTAATAATTGACGAAATCATGTCTGGCTAAATTTACTTTTTCTAGGATGAACGATGAAATCCCATGATTTTAATTAATTAGAAGTTTTCCGTTTTAGTAGGTAATTACTCATTGATTGATTATTCCTTATTCAGTATTTCTAATATTTTAATGCTTGATCACCGTTAGAATATTCTGGATCTATATTTAAATCAAAAGATTCAATATAGAGTTAGCATATGGTATTGAATAACACATGGTCCAATAGTAGATAGAAATTACTATTATGCTAAGTGAAATCTGGTTAGGTGTTCTTGAGATTTAAATGCATATTGTTATGTTCGAAATCTGATTAAAGATAATTAGGTTCGCATATCGATATAGAATTGGTCAACCATCGAGAGAAGCTTTTGATTATTATAGGATCACCGATTTTCAATATAGGGTAATTAACCGCTAATGTGATTAACGAATAATTGATTATAGAGCGTGTAGGTGGATTCGCAAATTCTAGTGTTAGTAAAAACTCGAATTCGTTCTCATCATTTAAAGTTGCTTATTGATAATTTAGATTTGATTAAAAGTAGTTAAAATAGTTTAGAATCACAAACCAAGAAAAATCTGTGTTTTTCATATTGTTAGAATTTGAATTCCAAATTAATTGATCAAATTGATATCTATTCCTCGTGGTTCGACACTATTCACATCACTTTATTACTTGTAAACGAATCGTACACTTGCGGGATTGAAATTGCACAACAAGTTTTTGGCGCCGTTGCCGGGGACTAATTTTATTAATTACTACATTAATTGATAATTTAGTTTTAACAATTTTTAGTATTATTTATTTTTATTTATTTTTATTTATATTTTCAATTTTTCGTGATACTGTTGAATTTTATTTATTTTCTAAATTTTCAGGTGTCAAGTGTATATGCCCCGTACAAAAGATCTTGATCTATTTGATTTAGACAGAAATTAAACGGAGCTTTCACCGACGACAACATGAAAAACGAGAAAAAAAAGACCGCAAAAAGACACAATGACAGACCACCAAGTACATGATCAATTACCTGCAAATGTAATACATAATCAAGCTCCAATAGCTCGACCAGTTGAAGTTAATGAATGAGATATTCTTATGGGTGAATATATAATGCCACCGATTGTTCAGAATCGGTCCAGCATAGTCTATCCGTCTTATGGACACGATAACTTCCAGCTGAGACCAGATGTGATGAATTTGTTCTCGAACAATCTGCTGTTCTATGGTATGATAGATGAAAATCTTCATTACCATATTTCTCGCTTCGATGAATACTGTAGAAATTTCAAATTCCACGGTGTTAATGAAGAAGTACTGAAGATGAGGCTCTTCCCACATACATTGAAGGATAAAGCTTAAAAATGGTTAGATTCTCTACCACCTGGAAGCATCACTACTTGGGCAGATCTGATTTAGAAATTTACACTGAAATATTTCCCTCCAGCCATAGTAAACAGATTGAAGTATGAAATTTCAAATTTCCAACAATTTGAGTTGGAAAATTTTCACGAGCCATGGGAATGATTCAAGCAACTGCTCAGAAAGTGTCCAAGTCATAGTTTCCCTTTAGCAGCTCAGAATAATTATTTCTACTCTGGACTAGTCCCAACCAGTCGTTCTTCAGTAGATTCTGCAGCAGGTGGCTCTATCCAAAATAAATCTGCCAGTGACCTTTACGATCTATATGAAACCATGAGTAAACAATTCATTATGTGGCCAGAAAGAGGATTGCAGAAGAAAGCAACAGGAATACACGAAGTGGACACCAATTCTCTTTTACTGGCAAAAATCGATGCATTAGCAAAACAGATGGAAGCACTGAAATATTCTCACTCAGCCAATATGGTTCAGATGTCCCTACCAATCTGTGTAACTTGCGGGGCAAACCATCAATCATCAGAATGTCCTTTGACCAAAGTTGATATGTCATCACCTGAACAAGCTGTATATGCTCAAAACTTTCAGCAACATCAAAATAATCCATACTCATAGACTTACAATCCAGGATGGAGAAATCATCAAAATTTCTCATATGGAACAACCAAAATATTCAAAATTCGCCAAATCAGGGAATACCCCAAGAAAGAGAAGGAATATTCGAAGAAACAGTTGCTAAATTGTCAGAACAGATGGAGATGGGATTCAAAGAAGTACAGAAAAGACATGATGGCATAATAAAGAATATAGAGAATCAGATTGGGCAGTTGGCTAAACTATTGACCGAGAGACAAACAGGCACATGGCCAAGCAATACCGAGGTCAATCCAAAAGAGCAAGTTAATACAATCACCACGAGAAGTAGAGCTGAGTTGCCAGAGATTCATGTGACTAGACCAGGTGTAGAAAATGAAACTGTGTCCAGCAAAGAGATAGAAAACAAATCAGATGCAGAAGTTGCACAAGAAAAATTGGACTCTCCACCAGATTATATTCCACTACTGGCTTACGTCCCTCCAATTCTATTTCTTCAAAGGCTGCGAAAACATAAGCTAGACCAGCAATTCAAGAAATTCTTGGATGTATTCAAAAAGCTTCACATCAACATACCTTTCGTCGATGCCTTAGCTCAAATGCCTAGCTATGCCAAATTCATGAAGGAAATCCTTTCAAATAAGTGAAAGTTGGAGGAATATGAAACTATGATGCTAACTGAAGAATGTAGTGCCATATTGCAAAACAAGCTACCACCAAAACTCAAAGATCCAGGAAGTTTTACCATTCCTTGCACTATTGGTAGTTTATTTTTTAATAAAGCTCTATATGATTTGGGTGCTAATGTGAATTTAATGTCTTACTTTATTTTTAAGCAGCTCGGTTTGGGAAAAGTAAAGCTAACGACAGTATCGTTACAGCTTGCAAACAGATCCATAAAACATTCAAGGGGGATCATTGAAGACATATTGGTGAAAGTGGGCAAGTTCATATTTCCTGCTGATTTTATTATTCTGAATATGTGCGAAGACAGGGATGTACCACTCATTTTGGGTCGACATTTCTTGGCTACTGGTCGGGCAGTAATTGACGTTCAAAATAGGAGAACTTATGCTGAAAGTGAATGATGAACACATTACATTCAATGTGTTCAAAGCAATTAAATTTCCAAGCTCTCCAGATTCCTGTTTCGAGATTGATGCCACTGACCAGGAGAGAACCAACACTTCCATATTGAAAAACCAGTAAAAAAAAAAAAAAAAAAAACACATACAATCAATAAACCAAAGAGTGAAGAAAAATTGTCCGATGAGGAAAGTGAGATTTTCTTAGTTGAGTTCGAGCAGAGTGGCGAAACAAAATCATATCAATATAATAAGGGAAAAATCAAGCTCTGAAAGGTAAACAAAAATTGGAGCGAAGTCGATCAGAGCAAGAAAAGAAAGTCTTCCAAGGATCTATTCAAAGTGTCTTGAGTGATCACCACAACAAAGTCAAGCTAATGACTTTAAAGAAGCACTTAATGGGAGACAACCCATCTTTCTACCATTTTATTTAAATTTCGTATTTGTTTTCAAGTTTTAGGATTTCAATTAACATTTTGCACGTTTTAGGCTTTTAGGATTTTTAAAGTAGGCTTTCAATTCTTAGGTAATGAGGCTATGATCATCGTCATTCTGCTATTACAAAAAATTCGGGTTCAGCAATTTTGTACCATGCGATCGCATGGTATAACCCTCTGCGATCGCTGGGCAAAATACTTTCTACCCAGATTTTTATGTACTTGCGATCACAGGACTTTATGTCCTTGCGATCTTAGGGACAAACAGAAAAAAAAATCATAAATAATAAAATAAATTAATAAAAAAATAAAAAAATAAATTCTTATTTCTTTTTTTTAAGGTTACAACCTGCAGGCTGGCTGGATGACATTCAAGCAAAAATTTGCCGACCAACCTGTATAGATTTCTCCACCAGTTGATCATACCATACTTTTTCTTCCAGCACCATCCGATCTACATCTGGGTAGTCTCTGATCTTTATATACTCTTTTTGAATTTTTTACATTGAGGACAATGTATCTTTCAAGTTTGGGGGTAGTGGAAAAATGTTTGATCTGATTATGATACTTGATATTGATTGTTAATTTATTTTTATTTAAAAAAAAAAAGTTGTTCGCATGTTTATATGATATGAATAGCCTTGTCGGCTAATGATTGAACTTTTTATTTAAGTTTAACTTTAATCATGACTTGTGAACAGATTATTACTTTTTTTTAAATGTGAGGCAATTTGACCATGTCTGATATCGTGTTATGTCGGCCAGTTAAGATGATTTTTAGCTATGTTGGTGCACTTAAGTTGAAAACAATAGGATACCCTTTTTAAAACTTAGAATCATCTGTATGTCGAACAAGTAACCAATATTGTGAGAAAGTGGTGTAGATAAGCTGTGATAGAGACTATTTAGGTTATGATTGATTCCATGTTTGTTGAAAATTTATTTGGAGCACTTTAGACCAGTTAGAGGAAACTAAGTAATGACCGAATGTTAGGAATCTAATCCTCACGCATGAACTTATTGCACGCAAGGAACAATACCATTATTATATTATAACTCTTTTCTTAGCCTTTTTGACTCGAGTGATAAAGTTATCGACCTAAAGCTCACTACATGGATCATTTAGAAAGCTTAATGGACTGAGTCTAGCATACTATTAATATCTTATAACTCTTTTCGTAGCCTTTTTGACTCGAGTGAAAAGGCCTGTATGGGTTTCTCAATACCCGATGTCCTAAAGTTCAAAAGACTTGGGAGTCATCGACCTAAAGCTCGTTACATGAGTCATTTAGAAAGCTTAAAGGATTGAATTCTGCACATAAGATTAAAAAAAATCCTTTGCAAAGTAAACATGTGGATTAGATAACTAATGTGTTTGACTTACTTAGTAAAAACTTTCAAGTCGAGAGCGCTCAGAAATTGGAGAATCTTCATAAACCTAGGTTGTCACAATTACTAGCTTTCTTAACCAACCTCGAGCAAGAAAAGAATGTGAACCATATCCTTAGACCCAAATTCTCGGGGAATTGAAAGAGAAAATCTTTTTGGGAGGAATGTGTACCTAACGAGAGGGAAATGAAAAGTTGACCAAATAGTTGGGCTATCACCACTATAGAAATTAAATGGATAAAATTAACTGCTCTCACACACATATCAAATATGGTTTAAATAGGATCACGTTTGCAATAGTAATACCTGGATACTCGTCATGAATTATAAGTAATTGCAAAGGCTAAAGCAAGAACGACAAGTTATTTATATTATGATTATTTCTATCAGTATGTGCATTATTGTTTTTAGCTAGTTTATTCGAGGATGAATAAAAGTTCAAGTTTGGAGATATTTGATAAGTACAATTTTATACTTATTGGAGCTCACAAAAATGGATGATTATGAGTACTCTTAGTTGCTTTCAGTTTAATGGCATGTTGTTTTCTTATTATTTTAGGAAATAATCAAATTTAAGTGTCAATCTGATGAAAAGACGAAAAGAGAGCAAATAGAAGAAAAATGGACTCAATTGAACAGATAAAGAGACTTGAGGGACTTGGCATGCAAATATCAAAGAAAGAAAACTGGATCTGCGTCCAAGTTAACCATGCGATCTCATGGTTAACCATGTCTGCGATCGCAAGGTCCCAAGATATTCAGCAGAACGTTAATTGATCAAACCATGCGATCGCAAGGTTATACGGGGCAGCAATTTGACAAATTTCTGATGGGATTAGAACTCTACAACTCCAAATCGAATTCAACTACCTAATTCACGTCTTGGAGGTTGGGAGAAGAGTATAAAAGGCAGATAATAGCCAAAACAAAGAGAGACGAATTTTAGGAAGAAGATACAAATGAAGAATCGAAGATCAAAGCACGGGATTGAAGATTCTTGAGCCTGGATCACGGGTTTTATTTACTTTTTGTTTTTTCTTTCTCTGAATCATGATGAGCTTAATTATTGTAATAATTGACGAAATCATGTTCGGCTAAATTTTCTTTTTCTAGGATAAACGATGAAACCTCATGATTTTAATTAATTAGAAGTTTTTCGTTTTAGTAGGTAATTACTTATTGATTGATTATTCCTTATTTAGTATTTCTAATGTTTTAATGCTTGATCACTGTTAAAATATTCTGTGATCTATATTGAAATCGAGATATTCAATATAGAGTTAGCACATGGTATTGAATAACACATGGTCCAATAATCAATAGAAATTACTATTATGCTATGTGAAATCCGGTTAGGTGTTCTTGAGATTTAAATGCATATTGTTGTGCTTGAAATCTGATTAGAGATAATTAGGTTCGCATATCGATATAGAATTGATCGACTATCAAGAGAGACTTTTGATTATTATAGGATCATTGATTTTCAATCTAGGGTAATTAACCGCTAATGTGATTAACAAATAATTGATTATAGAGCGTGTAGGTGGATTTGCAAATCCTAGTGTTAGTAAAAACTCGAATTCGTTATCTTCATTTAAAGTTTCTTATTGATAATTTAGATTTGATTAAAAATAGTTAAAATAGTTTAGAATCACAAACCAAGAAAAATCTGTGTTTTTCATATTGTTAGAATTTTAATTACAAATTAATTTATCAAATTGATATCTAGTTCTCGTGGGTTCGACACTCTTCACATCATTTTATTACTTGTAAATGAACCGTACACTTGCAGGATTGAAATCGCACAACAGTGATCCCGGTCCATAACTATGTTATTAGCATTGCAAAGGACAGTCTCGGAGTTCTTCCTATTCATCTCCAGGTTGCGGACCTTCCTATCATCTTCCTCAATTAGCATTAGGGATCGGACAGTCATAGCATTTGCTGCTGAGAGTTTAAGGCTGAAAGAGCTGTAGTCAGAATAGGTGACCTATCCCTCGGTCTAATATAAATCGACCGCAACAACTGCTTTAGAGGTGGGGTCCGAAAGCATATTAAGTACAACCGGGGAGATATCCACTGGTCTGTCCTCTAAGACCTTCTTTATATGCCATATTTCAGGATAAGCTATTGGTTTAGACTTTTCCTGTGGAGTCGGACTAGTTGACGCTTTTGGAAGCATTCCTGACTTCCACTCCTAGTGTGAAGAGAACCTGGATGAAACAGTTCTCAGCTTCTTAACCATCTTAAGGGCATCCTCATCTAAAATCTCCAAGTCCTCTTTATCTCCCAACGATTGTATGGGAAGCTTTCCGGCACCAGACAAAGCAGAGGCAGTCAACCTTTTCTCCTTTTCAGACTCTGCCTTATTTCTCTCTCCTTGCTTGCCTCTAGCCTCTTGCTTTTCTCCTTCATTACCGTAGGAATCTTCTTCGCTACCAACCCGGCTAGCCCGATATTAGGAAGAGTATTGGACCTTAAAAAATAGCTATATAAGTTACCATACACTTGAATTTAAATGAAAGCGTCACTCAAAAGAAAGGTTCGTTGAGGGTTGTTGGAAAGAATACAATTGTAAATAAAAATTTACAAATAAATTTAGAAGCAAACTCGTAACCAATTAGGCTGAGGCGCGGGTATCTCGCTCTCTTTAAGGAGATTCAAGCCCTCTGCGGTGTTGGAAATCCTCAATCACCGGTGCAACAGTTATCTTCTTGACTTGTCCCCTCCAGGATACAACATCCCAACTGAAACGTTGTTTAGTTCAACCTCTTTTGCACTAGAAGATGAACTCAAAGCTCCACTATAAGAATACCTTTCTTATGGCAAATGCATAAACTTTGTAGAGAGAAAAAATATAAAACTTCATATATTTTGTTGTGTGAAGTTGAAGAGAAGAGCATGGTATTTATAGGTGTTAGGAAAACAAAGAAGTAAATAAGAAATTAAAATTCATAACTTATGTCCTATGATCTTCCATAATAATAATCCACTATAACTCATGACCTATGATCTTCCATATTCATGTCATGAAACTTCCAACCTTTCATATTTCAATATTAAAATTACATTTAAAAAATAAAATGTTACAACAAGGGTTTTACCGGACCTTTTATTAAATTGTGTTTGATGAAGAGGTAGTTACTACATATTACACCGGAGAAATCTCTTTTGTATGAGTACAGATCGCCTATGACCTTAATGTCCTTCTCGGTAAAAAAATACGATGGAACCTCTCCTGCACAAAATTGAGTCTAGTTAGAATTCAAAATTATACTTATGCAAATGGCGAAACATACAAATAGATTACGACATTATAGTGTAAGCATGGATTAAGACTCACGCCGGTGGGATAAAGTCTTGGGTACTGTGATTTCAGGGACCGGATCTGAAGGGAGATACTGCCAGTCCCCAGTAGCCCACAGCCACTGGCTCTTCTAGTATTTGATAGATGAAGGGTGGCCGGTGATGATCAGGCTATGGGTTCCCCTCGAGTACCAATCCTTTACCCCCCTCTTTAGGCTCCCATCCATCTTGGTGTACTTATTTAGTTTGAAAAGTGTGTGGAAAACATAAAGTGGCATGGTATAGTCTGGGCTCACTTCCTGCTATAGGAACCAGGTTCCCACAGCCTGAGTCCAAATGTTAAGAGATAGTTGATAGAGACAGACGTTGTAACTCTTAAGAATAGCTCTAAAGAAGAGGTGGATGGGAAGCCTCATCCCATAAGTGAGGGCGTCGCTCGTAATTGCTACTTGCCCCTCCAGATGACTGCATGGCATGTCCTTCTCTTACTCCATTCGGAACTCTATCTTGATCCCTAAGTTTAGTAAAATCTGATATGTTCAGCTCGGAGGGGTATTTGTTACATGCCCAGTAAATAGGGTCGGATTCTGGATCTTCATGTCCTACGAACAGTTCTCTAACATGTTCTACCCATTTCTCTACTCGCTCCATCTCATCCGGTGCAAGCCCCAGGTTGACCCTATGGGTTTTAGGACTAACCCGACCCACCATCTCCAGAGTTAACCCTCCTAGAAAGACCGGTTACCCCCATTTCCTTTCCTTTACCATAGGCTCTATTCCATTTGCATCTGCAGGTCTACTGCTTCTTCCACATTTAGATTTGCCACCACAAATTCAGTCCTCTCTGCTTTGATGTCAGAATCACTTGAATTTATTACTCCAAATAATTGTTCAATTCGTTTTTTTCCTAAGCATTCTAAAATAGTTGGCGTTAAAAGCCATTTTGGAGATAGAACAGACAACCTTAATAGGCTCTGCTATGACTACTATCTCCCCCATAGCAGTCTTCCCAATCTCTTCCAAATCACTACCACCACAGTCGCCCATCTTACGGTGGTGGGAATTTGTACTTCATTTGTAATAAAAATGAACAAAAATTAAAATGTGGGAAAATGCAAGAACTCGTAATCACAGATACACACTGAGTGAAGCAAGGGCATACCTTTTTTTTTTTCTTTCAATATGATCTAGACTTTTGCAGATGATATCCTATCTGAAGTAGACGGAATCGCTTGAGCAAACGGTCAGAAATTGGAGAGAGAAAAATGTGTTATATCAAACAAAAGTAATGCTCTCGTTTGGCTTAAGGAAAATCTCGGCGAACTCGTTCAAATTTTGAAATAGGGTGAAAAGTTGGGTGTGGAATGCCTTAGGTCATTTATAGAGAATTACTTTCCATCTCCACCATTCACCTATTCACATAGTTGATCCATGCCATCCATGTGCCCTCTGATCTGGATCGTCGGATATTAAAAACGAAGAAATGAAATGACATCCGATGGCTTAGAATCGCCAGTGCATTACACGCGGGCATGACACGACACTGTCTGAAAGCTCATTAAATAGCACAGCCCTCATCATTACATTCCCAATTTTCCCAGGCCATCATTACAGGATGTTTTATAAGCCTGGAAATCTAGAACGTTAAACCAACTCATAACTTACCAAATCACTCAACGGTCACCTCTGAACAAAACCTTAACTATTGTTCCACAAGTGCTCAAGCCCCATATCTTTATCTTGGACCAATAACTTCGGAGTAGAATCACTCTGGCACATAATGATGGACCATTTGCGCCCTGGTATTTATCCAGTTTGCCTAACTGTCTAAGGGCTTGGGGCATCGTTATCAAACTCGATAAGCCCATGGACTCACATGAATGACTTAGTCATGGGCTTAGGGAACTACTTGTTACGCCTCTCAATAAAGCATCCAATTGGCGTATGACGTGTAAGACTTAGTTGACAACTCAGCTCCAAGTAAGACTGAATGCCTAGCAACACCTCGAAAGTACCTTATATTCACCCGGATTGCTTTAACAAAGGTAGTCCGAAGACGTAAGTAATGATCGGACTAAAGTGACTAATTGATGGGACAACTGTAATGATGCCATGTTAATGTGTCAGAGATAAAGGGTGTAAATGGGATTAAGTGATTGCCTGCAAACACAAATTCAAACACATAAAGGAGTGGCAACATTTACTTATTGAAAGACACAAGTCAATCACCTACGTGTAGGAACTAGAAGTCCTCAGCCCACCTAAACTACAACTATAAATACGGGACATAGCCTGAAGGAGAAGGTAAGTTTTTATGGCATAAGTTTACTCATTATTTATATATCTTTCTTCTGAGATTTTTACTTTTATATATATATATATATTTAATAAGTTGACCCAGTCCAGCAATAGTATAAATCATAACTTGAGCGTCGGAGCGCATATGGTAGCCGCACCGGCTGTCTATGTTAACTAAAAATTTGGTGTAAAGTGTGAATGGAAAAGACATTTGGAGCAAAGGATTACAACTCAGTGTTGATCTGGAATCTAGCTAGGATCAAGGGTCAACAGTTGCAGTTCTCGAAATACATTGTATAATATGCATATTGAAATTGGTCTTGTTTGCTAGATAGTTGTTGGTTGTATCTCATGCATGGCGGCGGGATAAGCTATCTTTCATCTGGTATTCATAAATTGGGTTGGCGGGTGGCGAGTAAGGTACATGCTTCTATAAATACAACTCCATTACTTCCATCCAATTACCCATTGTTTGAAAATCAGCAGCACATAGGTTTCTCCCAATTTTCTGGGGTATTATGATTGCACTATGGGATTACAGATATACAGGTGAAATATACAAACACGAGTACAATGTTGTCCAGACAGCTTGATAAAGGAAAATAATCAAATGCATGCATTACGGCAGGAATTTATGTGCTTATCTACAATCACTTGGAAAAAAAGTTCATCTACCCGGAATAGCTCAATAATGATGCAACTTCGGATATCTCGTCCTCTAAATCTAAGAAAAACATATTCTCTTAAACCTCACCTATTAATAAACTGAAGTGGTAAGTGAAGTAATTTCATCTATATAGTGTGTTTTGAAAACTTCTTGGACCGATGAGAATCCATGGCGTAGATTATTGGGATGTTATAATTATGGGGTAAGCTCTCATTTTTGTCGTAAAGTCTCGTTTTTTTTTTTAAGAATTAGATGTTGCTAAACTTGTGTGATATAATTTGTAGGTGGCCGGGGCCCGGGGGATGTAATTACTTTAAATCATCCTATTGCACCTCGAGAGAAGGAACTAATCACAACTTTGCTAAGAAGGTGTGAGGAGAGCGAAAGGAAAAGGCAACAAACTTTAGACTATGATGCAAATATGAAGAAACTTCGCAACGAAATGGCTGGCTGAGAAATTAGTTAAACTAGAAAAAAAAGTATGCATTTGTAGTCTTTATGTTGATGGTGACTGTGGCTTATATGCTTGTAAAATATTAGGTCGAAAATGAGCAGATGTAATGCATTTGAATAATTGGTTGAAATAGATGAGATGTATGTTTAGTGCATTATCTAATGCTTGCTTGACGCTTTTGAAACCGATAGTCTTTCAATATTTTTTCTACCTTCTTTCTTTTGGACATTTTTGGTTGATAGCAACTGGCCATTTTTGGTTGATACATATTGGCAACTGGACATTTTCTAATGCATATACATTTTTGGTTGATATAAATTGGCAACTGGAAATTTTTGGTTGATAGCAACTGGCAACTGGACATTATCTAATGCTCATTTTTTGTTGATATACTGCTGAAGTGAGCTATATACTGCTGAACTGGAAACTGGACATTTTATAATGCTCATTTTCTAATGGTTCTTATACTGCAGTTGCCTTAGGGAGATGATACTATAAAATCAAGTTTAGAGATGTCAAAATAGGTGTTTCATATAGCACTTTTGAGGTGCTGCCCATGTTGAACTGAAGCTTAGAAATGTCTGTAAGGGAAAGCTACAAGGCAAATGATAGGATAGTAAAGACAATAGTATGATGCAAAATTATGTTCTTTATAATTTTTCATCTCCATATTCTGCGTTTTAACATAAGCTTCAACGTCGTGGGTCTCATATCACATGTTGGGATCCCTTCTCCATCTCATGCATATGCCTTTTAAATAATAACCTAAACAAGAAAAGCATATTTAGTCTTGGCAAAAAGATTCTGCAAGCTTTTGATGAAGCTTGTATATATCATCCCGGCCTGCTCTCCATCAGATTCTGCCATGCACTATGTATAGCTGGAGTTGAAATGGAATTCTTCCTCACTATTAACCTGCGTTGTGGGTAGAACATTTTCTAATTGGTTTAGCTTTCGGCATTGGCATGGCAAGTTTGGTGCAGTTGATGTCCCATGTTGTGACAAAAACAGTTGTTCTTGGACATTTAAACCGGCTGACGCAGCTCTCAGTTGTGAGCAAAATAATGGTGCTCCACAAGGCCGTCTAATCTGCACACTTCACGCTTCTCCAATGTTACTTGTAACACGTTAACACGTTTGTTATTTAGCCAACCCAATGAGTGAAAAAAAAAAATCCAGCTTCCTTAAACTACTTGGTTGACGACTCTCATGGTTGATGCTTGAAATGGGGAAATGGTTCCATCCGATAATACACCTTCAACCAACCCATTCCCGTATGCAATAAAAGACATGTTAGAAATGAGTAATTTAAAAAAATTTAATTCAACATAAAATTTGGAAGAATTTAATACCTCATTCAGTGAATTGTCATTTATTGATGGCAATTTGGAGTAATATCTTTTATTGTGCCTCTTTTCCCCACATATACTGCATTTTTGTTTGTCTCCGTTTCCTTTTTTATCTAGCTTTTTCTTTTTCTCTCGGGCCAAAGAAGCTTCCTCGATTCCTTTTCGGCGTACTCTACTATTTCTTTCCCCTTTTTTGGTTATCCAACCAGGAGGTTTAACTGGTTCAACTCCATTAGGAGGCCACATTTTTGCTCCGTTGATTGGGTAGATAGAGTATTGGCAAGCTCTCATGTACGTCGAAACTTCGTAATTTTCGTGTACAAAATCCAATAGGTCTTTACCCCATTCCCGAATGCTAGCAAGTGCGTGTGGACAAGGCAACCCGGTTAAGTCCCAATTTCTGCATGTGCACGACCTATTTCATTTATCAACCACAAACTGACCATCAGAATACCGACCAGAAACTTGATATTGCATATCCCCGTTATACAATGCTCTCTAAGAGTAGGATTCATATCTATTGCATTTGAATTTTTTAAAAGCTTTAGGATATATCTCACCACCATTCCTTGCCATCAACAATCTTCTCTTGTACATCCGCTTCATGAGTTTATTTTGAAGAGATTGCAGAAGTGCCAATATATCCTTTCCCCTCGCCTTCCTAATGGAATTATTGAAGCTCTCACATAGGTGTTCTGTATAATGTCACACTTAGAGATTGTTTAGAAGTAAGATTTTGACCACTGCTCAGCTTGGTTTTTTCATTAACCATAGACAAACCTCCTTATTTTCCTTCTCAATTTTGTCCATCCAATATTTATATTCAACGAAATATGTGGACCGTGCTGTTCACCACAGATAATTTCTTAGTTTTAGGCATTTAAACTCCGTCCTGAAGAAACTGGCATACATGTGACGAACATAAAACCGAAGTTCAGCTAAAGGAAATAAATCACTGACAATGTCACCAACCCCTTTTTGTCTGTCAAACATAAATATCAATCCAAAAGAATTTTCAATCATCAAATCCTCGCCGAGTAGTATAAGGAACCAAGACCAAGATTCATTATTTTCACTTTCAACAACTGCATATGCGATAGGGAATATGCAGTCATTTCCATCGATGCCTACAGTTGATGGCAACTGGCCACCAAAAATACCCCTCAAAAAACATCCATCAATACAAATGATCGGTCGACACCCCGCCAATAACCATCTTTTGCAAGCATCAAAGCAAACGTAAATACCCTTCAACACACTCTCATCTAGGGACAGTATAATAGTGCTCTCGGGGTTTGTTCTCCTAACCTCTGCTGCGTAAGACCCAAGTAACTTAAATTCCTCAACTAACGATCCTCGAAGCACCGCCTTAGCATTTATCCTCGTTCTCCAAGCCTCAGTGTTAATGATTTCAATACCGTTGTCTTTCAAAACTGAAGCCTTAAATAAATTAACATCCAACTTAGGTGTAATTTTGAAAGTCTCTATATATCTATTTGTTAGCCAAGTGGAAGACATGCTTCTATTTTTCCAAGTTCAACTATAAGTGTGGTTCCACTCATACGATTTAATCTGCCACGTTGATTCTCCTAACATTACTGATGCCCATACCCTCCATGGGCATTTATCTCCTTTGCATATTGCTTTAACTTTATCAGCATCATTCACAGGAAATCTCACTTCGAACTTGTTGTTTATGCTAGAACATTTGGCTGCTGCCTTGAATTCCCCCCTTGATCGAAACATCTTTCCAACTTCAAGCTCAGGATCTAGTATATCTTTCTCCGCATTAAATTCAGGAAACTGGATGACTTCCTCTTCACTGTCCAAATGCACGCTTCAAAGCTCGTTTGATGGTGGATTTTCCAAACTATTTGAATCATTGGTTTCATTTATCACAATGTTCCCTTTCTTCGCATCCAATTCGATGCTACTTGTAACATTTTGTTCGAATATAAGATCATCGTCTTCACCTAAATTATAATATGAATCATTGAAATACAGATCATCGTCCATGGCATCGCTATTCTCCATAGGTTCTTCAATATAAGAAGAGGTTAACAACCCCCAAACCAAAAAACAAATAAACAACAAAAATTGGTCGACAAAATAATACTACCAGCCTACAACAAAAAAAAAAGTTAAAAAATTAATGATTCTCCAAAAAGTTACATATATGGTGGTCTCAGATAAAGCAAAAAATAGAGAGCTTTAACAATTGATTCAAGTCAAAATATTGGAGACAACACAAGTATGCATCTGAATATTTATACAAAGAAAGTGATCCCAGACAAGAATAACTTTATTGCTCCATAAAACGAGCTTACCTTCATATTCTGGCCCTTTTCAGACATTTTGTGGATTTTGCTGTTGGGATTCTTCTACATTACGCTTCGATAACTGCTTTTATGAAAAACATTTACATGAAATCAAAGTATTCTAATGAAAGCAAAATCAATTTTTTGGCAGGGTTTTTCTTCTGTACCTAATTACAATTGATATGGGGGAAATAGGTTTAGGCATGTTTGGAGGTTGACCAAGGAATGAGGCATGTTTGGTATCAATGTTTTTTTTTTTACCTTCATTCAGCAACTTATCCAATGTGGCAAACAAATTGACGGGGTGAATGCCACGTCAGCTAAGGGGGTTAATGGCATTAATAACATGACCAACAGAGTAAGTGCCCAAAACTTTAGTGACCATTGGTTATGTGATTAGATGTCCCAGTAGTCCTAACCATAAACGATGGACATTAAGTGTTGTGCACAGTGGCAGAGCAAGGAAGTAAGTTGAGTGAGGACACAAATTAACAAAAGAAAAACTTTTGAAATAAAGAAATACACAATAATATGAAAAATATTAAAAGATTCTACAATTGTTTTCTACATGTTGTCATACTTTGAAAACGCCTTATAATGATATTATTTTCAACTTTATCAAATATATCTTTTTCAATATAGACAACCAGGCCATCAATCATCCATTGATCTCTAATTCGGCTGTGCAGTCGGTTCTTCACAATGTTCATCACATATTGCAACTAGAAGATTTAATGTCAAAGTTATAAGAATGTAAAGTAAAGGTATACTTTATCATTTTTCGTCATAACCAACTTGTGCGCAAGAGCATCAAGACCCTGTAATTCTTCGAACTCTCTACTGGAGCACACATCAATAATATAAGTTTTTAGTTGATCATCAAGTGTCATTAACTCTACTGTGGAAAAATCTTTTGGATAAAATTCAGTAAGACGAATTAATTTTTCCTTGTCAAAAGCAAAAAAAAGAACCACTTGCATATAAACATGCAATTCAAATAATTAGCTCAGTATTTACTTCACCAAAATGATTATTTAACTTTTGAACTTGCATATCAATGATAGCATAAAATAAATCCACATGGTAACGATGCAAATTTGTCATTTCTTCAATGTTACGCCGTGAGTGATGTATACGTACAAATATACCATCCATGTTTGGAACATCAACTTCGTGCTTCTAATAAAAAGAATTGAGTTGTTCTAAAAAAGAATCTCATCCATTCTCCATAATCACTTAGAGTCGTTGTTTACATATTCTCATTAAATTCATGACATTTACAGTATCTTGATCTTTTCTTTATAATGCCTTTAACAATTCATTTGAAAATCCAAGATATTTCTCATAAGATTTAAATTGAATTCAAACTTAAATGATTGCATCAATTTTAACATATAATTTGCTTCATTTTTTTTCGAGAACTTGTTCCATCGATGACAATCATTTCAAGGACCTCAATTTTAGCCGAAAATATTTGAATCAAGTTTATCAAAGTACTATATTGAGAGTTCTAACGTGTATCACTAGGATATATTCAGAGAAGATTCTTGATTGAGGTCCTATCCACTTGATATTTCACTATCATTAAATGCTTTAAAAAATTTGGCTGCTTTTATTTCTCGAAGAATATCACATCTTTTAGATGACGCTCCAACAACATTCACCACATTAGCAATCAAATCAAAGTGTGTCAATGTTCGTGTGCTTTGTCACAGATACGAGAGCTAATTAAAGTTGATGAGCAAAACAATGAATGTAAAAAGTACACGAGTTCTCTTTCTCAAACTATTAAACTCACTTTTTATATTACTAGCACCATTATAACCTAGTCCTCTTTATCTAGATATACTCAACCGTATCTAGAGAAGAATTTATCAATAGCATCCCTAAGTGATTGAGCCGTGGTAATGGAAACATGTTCAATACCTACAAAACGTTCAACTACTTGTCCACTTTTGTTCAAATAACGCAAATCAATGCACATTTGCTCCTTATGTTGAGACATCACAAGATTTATCAATTAAAATTGAAAATAAAGAATCACGAATGCCTTTGATAATAACATCAATCGTTTCAGCAACAACAACACTTACAATATCCTTTTGAATATTAAGTGCAGTTAATTTGAGATTCTCTAGAGTATTTTTCAAAGAAACAATCTTAACCTTATTATTGTGATCGGCCAAAAACTGCAAGAGTTCAAGAAAGTTACCCTGATTCTTTTAGCCTTTAGATTCATCATGACCATGAAATGCAAGTCCTTGCCGTAAAAGAAATCAAACACGACTGATTGATGCAATCAAACGCGTTCGATACTCATTTCATGTTTATCATGGTTGTTTAAAGAAATATGTCTCGGTATTTTGCTACTGATTCATTAAAGCATCACACTCTTTTCGAGCTTGGTTGTGTGAATTCCTGATACATCCAACATGAGGTCAAAGTCTTTCTTTTTCCAATTACTAAATCCTTGAGTAACAAAAGAGTCACGATCTCCTTGTTCTTTATTATTAGGCTTAAAAAGATAACAACACAAGCAAAATGCAGCATCTTTTTTATATTGTACTCCAACAAATAACTATGTTCATCAAACCAAACATCTTTAAATTCTCTTGACTTATCTCCATGCGTATTGTTTGAAAAATTAAACGGATAATGCTTGTTGTACACCCACGCTTACCCCCATGCTTACACCCTCACACATGTCAAATGATGATTTGCTGCAATCATCATTTAATTTGCTAAATAAATAAAGTGAGCAAATCATTATTTGACATGTGTGAGGGTGTAAGTGTGGGTGTACAACAAGCGTTATCCAATTTATACTTACACGGTTGACAATGATCTATTTGTAGATATGATCGTCTAAGTTCATCGCGAACATTGAAATTGTAATCCATAATTGAAGGTCTCAATCTAGAATATGTGAGAAGTTGTGAAATATCAATTTTTCCACTACTTGGTTTCTCTACCTGATCATTTGACATGTGGGGGGTTGGGTGATGGGAGGCATTTAGTCAAATTTAGTGCTTGTTTGGTGTAGATTTTAAAGGGTTTATAGTTTTCCATTTTTTGACTTTTGGGAGAAAAATGACCAAAATGACCCCATTTTCTAGTCAACTATTGCGGCTCCTTTGGAAAGCAAATGATCATTTTGGTTATTTTCCCCCAAAAGTCAAAAAATGGAAAACTATAAACCCATTAAAATCTACACCAAACAAGCTAATGGACAAGGTAAAAAACGTAAATGGAAGTAGATAACAACTTTAAATTGTAATTTGAAAAAAAACAAATTTAATAAAAAAATTTCCCCCAAATTTAAGTTGGGGCCCAGAACCTTACTACCCCCACTCCAATTCGCCACTAATTCTACATATCGAATATGCAATATTGTAACTAACACAATAATTATTGTGCCTGGATGATACATTCACGAGACTTAATATTGTTCAATTATATCGAATTCTTTATTAAACATGTTATATGTTAATAATTGCCAGAAAAATATTAATTTAAAAGAGAAAGTCAACTATATGAAAGTTATTCTTATAGCATGATGCAATGAAGCATATTCCACATATGAATACTTACAACTGCTACAGTTTATATAATCCTTTGTTTTTATTTTGCATAATTATCTGCTGATTCTTCTAATTAATTTATCTTCCTATTGCATTATAATATGTGTATATATATATAGTAGAATTAAAAAAAAAACTATTTATTGTTATTTTTTAATATTAAATTTTATAATGGTAACCAAGGATAAAATAAATATTACGACATAAATATTAGACATTTTAAATTATCTTCATAAATCTATATTATTTTAATTGATAAAATATAATTTTTATTTTTAATCTATTTCAAACATTTTTTTTGATATTCATCCCCAACCGGTGGAAGGAAACCGTGAAGAGGGACTAAGTTTGCTAATTTCTGAAAAGTCAAGACAAAAAAGACAAAAAAGGTTGGCAGTGGATCTACTACTTTTCTCAATATTGAGGACGAATAGTGCAATATATGTGATTATTTAATTATTTGTAATTACTCTTAACATTTCTTGTATGTCATCACAGGCCGTCCGCTTGCTAATATATATTTACACAATTATATATGCTGGTCAGGTCAACTACCTAAAAACATCATAAGACAGTTATATTTAAAAAAACAAAAATAAAAATAAAAACAAAAACGAATACTTGAGGGTAAAAGCAAGAGTGGAATTCCTTTTACATTTTTCAAACATAACATATTACATGCAAATTTTCACACATTAAAATTTATTTTTGAACAAAAATATCATCAGTTAATTATCAAAACTCACATCACATCCCATCCTAATCAAAATTATTTGAATTTAGATCGACATCTAAATTCACCAAAAATCAGATCCTATTAAAGCTACTCCCTCCTCCACATCACAACCTATCCTAGTGCACCATGGCACCTGCAACAAGTTGTGAATAAATAAAGGGAGAACCAACTTTATTTAAGCAAAACGGCATAAATAAAATACAATTACAATAGGGTTTTTATAGTGATGAAAACCCTAATCTATATTAGGTAAACAAATATTCTAATATATATAATATATATTCTAACATATATATTATATTCTAACATCCCGCCTCAAACTCACGATGCTACAGCAATAAGCAGCGAGAGTTTGTCAAGTAAGAAACGAAAACGATGTACCGGATGTGACTTTGTGAAAAAGTCAGCAAGCTGCAACGAAGAAGAAACAAAAGGTAAAGAAATAGTGCCATGCTGAAGATGGTGGCGAATCAGGTGACAATCAATCTCAATATGCTTTGTGCGCTCATGGAACACAGAGTTGTGAGAAATCGAAATAGCACTCTTATTATCACAATACATAGGAGTCGGAGAGGAAAGAGAAACACCCATGTCAGCAAGTAACCAACGCAACCACACAATCTCAGTAGTGGTAGATGCCATAGCACGATACTCTGCTTCAGTAGAAGAACGAGAAACCACATTCTGCTTCTTACTCTTCCAAGAGATAAGGGAGTCTCCCAAAAATAGACAAAAGCCAGTAGTGGACTTGCGATCAGTTGGGTTACTAGCCCAATCAGCATCAGAGTATGCGCGGAGCTCCAATGAAGAGGTCGATGGAAATAAGAGACTCTGAAAACAAGTACCACGAAGATAGCGCAGAATACGAACAACAGCTTCCCAATGAACAGTAGTCGGAGTAGAGACAAACTGACTAACAATGTGAACAGCATAAGCAATATCGGGACGGGTGATGGTGAGATAGACGAGACTTCCAACGATAGTGCGGTACAAATTGGGATCAGGCAAAGGGGTACCATCAGAAGGTGAATAACGAACATTGGTTTCAAGAAGAGTATCAGCAGTCTTAGTATCAGTGAGACGAGCACGTTCAATAACATCAGTTGCATACTTAGACTGAGTGAGAAGATAACCTCTAGGAGAAGAAGAAACCTCAATCCCCAAAAAATAAGATAAATGACCTAAATCCTTCATTTCAAAACGACGAGCCAAATCAGATTTTAAGGCAGCAATACCATTAACATCATCACCAGTGATAATCATGTCATCAACATATAAAAGAAGTAAAATACGACCAGAGGAGGTGCATCTAGAAAACAAAGCAGAATCATGATGGCTGGAAGTAAAGCCAAGAGAGGCAACAACAGTAGAAAATTTTTCAAACCAAGCGCGAGGTGCTTGTTTGAGACCATAAAGTGCTTTCTTAAGTTTGCAGACATATCCAGGATGATGAGAAACACCCGGAGGAGGAACCATATAGACGTCTTCCTGAAGGGTTCCATTTAGGAATGCATTTTTAACATCCAACTGAGAGAGATTCCACCGGAAAACAGAAGCAACTGCAATAAGTGTACGAACAGTAGTCATCTTTGCAACAGGAGCAAAAGTCTCTTCATAATCCAAACCATACTGCTGACTAAACCCTTTTAGCAACCAACCTAGCCTTGTAACGCTCAATCGAACCATCAGATTTGGTTTTGATTTTATAGACCCAACGTGAACCAATAGCATGTTTACCCTGAGGTAATGAAACTAGATCCCAAGTGTCTGTCTTATGTAAAGCAGAGAGTTCATCAGCCATAGCCTGTTGCCAAAGAGGATCTAGAATAGCTTCTTTATAGGAAGAAGGTTCAGAAAGCTTGTGAATAGACGATAAGAAACAGCAGAAAGATTCCGAATAACAAGAATAAGCAAAATCAGGTAACTGAGTAGACTTACGAATACGTGGAGGATATCGAGGAGAATGAGGTTGATCAACAATCTCAGATGGTGCTTGGGTGGCCATAGAAGGAGAATGATCATTATGAGGCGGCGTATGCGTACCTGTAGTGGAAGAAGGATCAACAACAAGCGGGGTAAGGGAATGTGAGCTATCGGTATTATCAGAAAATGGATTAATATGAATGAGATCAGCCTTAGTCATGGTATGAGTATTATCAGAGATAGAAAAGAATGGAATATGCTCAAGAAACACAACATGGCGGGAAACATATAGTTTTTTATTAATAGGGTCAAAACAGCGATAACCCTTTTGTCCCTCCCCATATCCTAAGAAGACACAAATAGCAGAACGTGAAGTCAACTTACTACGTTCTACTTGAGGACGAAGGACAAAACATGTGCACCCAAAAACTCTTAGAAGAGAATAATCAGGGGGATGTCCAAATAGTGTTTCAGAAGGTGACAAACCCGAAGTGTGAGAGGATGGAATTTTATTAATTAAGTGGACAGCAGTTAAAACTGCTTCTCCCCAAAATTCACTAGGAACTTTGGTAGATAAAAGTAGAGAATGGGCAGTTTCAATAATGTGTCTATGCTTACGTTCAGCAATACCATTTTGTTGTGGGGTGTCAGTACAAGAGGATTGGTGAATTGTGCCATCAGAAGCAAGCAATGTAGAAAAATCAGTAGATGTATACTCTCCACCCAAGTCACATCTAAAGCACTTAATAACAGCAGAATGTTGAGTTTTAACAAGTGCTCTAAAAGAAAGATAAATGGAAAGAAAATCAGAACGTCGTTTCATAAGATAAACCCAACAATAACGACTATAATCATCAATAAACGAGACATAATATCTAGACCCTCCTTTTGTAGCAATAGGAGCAGGCCCCCACACATCAGAATGAATAAGGTCAAATGGTGCAACAGAACGAGAAATACTTCGAGGAAAAGGTAAAGCAGAAAATTTAGCTAATTTGCAACCACTACAATCAGAGATATCATGAGTTCGCAAATCTCCCAATTGACCTTTAGAAACTAAAAATTTTAAACGACTAGCAGAAACATGTCCAAGGCGAGAATGCCACAAATAGAAACTAGAAGAAGAAGAATTCAAAGAAAAAGACTACAAATCAACACTAGAGGCTGCAGCATGCGGTGGTTACAGATTGTCCAAAACATATAAACCTCCTTTTCTATGGCCTATCCCAATCAGCTTCTGAGATTGAGGATCCTGCACATGACAAGCAGTATAAGAAAATTGAACTAAGTATCCAGAGTCACATAACTGACCAATAGATATAAGATTCAAAGAAAGAGCTGGAACACAATAGACATCGGAGAGTGATAAATTGTATGTGTTAACAGAACCAACCCCTACCAAAGGCAGTGGAGTGCCATCAGCAGTCATAATAGACACAGACGAATTAGAGGGGCGTAAGGAATCAAACAGTGTGGAGTCAGAAGACATGTGTTTAGAGGCACCTGAGTCAAAGATCCACGAAGAAGAAATACCTGAGGGGTTCTGGGACGACAAACCTGCATGAGTAGAAGCTGACATAGCATGAGGTTGAGTGGCAAGAAACTTTTGAAATTGCTCAGCTAGAGTAGTGAGCTGGGGATTAGAAGGAGGTGCTCCAAGAGTTTGTGAGTCACAAGGTGGCATGGCTGCTACTGTGTTAGCATTGGGACGATAAAATCGATGTTGTGACTGCTGTTGACTCTGTAAAGATTGTAGCTTTTTAGGACATTGAGCCTTCCAATGTCCCTTTTTCTTGCAAAAGCTACACTCATCACTAGCAACTCGCACATAACCTCTGTTCTGATTCTGCGTAGATGGTCGAGAGGGGACAGCCAAAACTGAAGTACCAGAAGTAGGAAGGGATCCCTCACCTGTTAGGGATTTCAAACGTGTTTCCTCAGCCACAAGTTCACTCACCACTGAATCAACAGAAGGAAGAGGAGTACGATGCAAGATAGAGCCTCTAAGGCCCTCAAAAGAATTACGAAGTGCCATCAAGAACTGAACCAAACGTTGCTCCTCTCTATAAACAATATAATCCTCACATGCTTTCAGACCTGCCGATTCTGTAAGAGCCAACTCATCCCAAATCGATGTCATAGCAGTATAAAATTCCAGAATACCCATATTTTTCTGTTGTAAGGCTCGTATATCAATCTCCAACTGAAATCGTTTTGCAAAGTTAGACTTAGTGTATAACTTCTGCAAATGATCCCAGACTTCCTTAGCAGTTTCATATTTTGCCAATTGTGCACCAATGGAATGATCGACAGAATTGTGAATCCAAGTAAGAATTTTTGCATTGTTTGATTCCCAAACATCAACATCAATAGTATAAGTATCACTAGTATTCTTAGGTATCACATTAGTTCCAATAATATAACCCCATAATTTTTTACCCTTAAGAAAATTTTTCATCACGGTACTCCAATATGAATAATTCTGACCAATTAATCTTACACTAATAGATTGAAGTGAATCATCCCTTTCAGTTGCCATTATTACAAATAAGAGAAATGACCAAACAATTCTATTATGCAAGAAAAAACCAATGACAAATAACCAAACAATTCCTCAGCCCCAAAAATTAATAATGGTTGTTACCTTCCCTAATTTGGTCCAGTCGTGACTTTTTCAATCACTTGATCCAGTTCCCTGACTTATTCAATCACTTGGTCCAGTATACCCTGCTGCTGCTGCTGTTGCCGAAAGCGGGCTGTTGCTGTTTTTTTTTTTAAAAAAAAAATTGGCCGGACCTGCTGCTGCCGGAAGAGGAGGAACAAGACTGTGTGTGAGGTGTGGACGCCGCAGTTTCCACCTTCAAAAGAGCCGATGCTCCGCCTGTGCATACCCTGCTGCCCACAAGAGAATCTGACCTGCTACTGCTGGAAGAGAATGGCCGCTGCAGTTGTTGGGTCAATGGTCTGTCAGGAACCCGTTGACAGAGATTGAGGTGGCGTCCACGCTGAAGGTGATGCTTGCTGTTGCCGTTGCCGGACCTGCTGCTGCCTGAGCGGTGGTACTGCGCTGCCGGACCCGCTGCTGCCGGACTGTTGCTGTTTTTGCGTTATAAATGTAGCTCTGATACCATGTGAATAAATAAAGGGAGAACCAACTTTATTTAAGCAAAACGGCATAAATAAAATACAATTACAATAGGGTTTTTATAGTGATGAAAACCCTAATCTATATTAGGTAAACAAATATTCTAATATATATAATATATATTCTAACATATATATTATATTCTAACACAAGTGTCTTGCAAAAAAGAGAACTCATTCGAAACTTGAGTCGTGTCTCCTCTTCACACTAGCTTTCAAGATCTAGATATAATAGTGATCAGTTCTAGAAAGAAAAATTTTAAAACTTGGAAAGAATGTCAAAAAATGAATATTTCTACCCTCTTTTAGTGAGGGGGAGCGACTTATTTATAGAGAATAATTACAATATACCGGTCGATGCGTAATATAACAAAAGGTGATATATACTCGACCGGTTAGATAAATAAATATAAAACATTAATTGCATACAGGTCGACCGCCTATATCCTTGAAGACCGACTGACATCGGTAGACCCCCACTCTCAAGTTTACAAAATTGTATATCTTCAGAGTTATCAAGTAAACCCCTGTTCATAACAGGTCATGGCGATCGTGTGTCACTTCGGAAAAACAGGACTGGTTTCATTAAATGGCTCGCATATTCCCTAGGTCACCAACTTCTAAAAAGTCATTTTGGGAAAACGCGCCTCATTTTACCGCCTTTTTTATTACAAAATTCAAACATACAACTTTTTTCTTTTTACACATTTTCTTCACTTTGCCTCATTCTTTCGCATACCATTATGTCATTTCATGGCAAGCTCTTCAGACGAACAAGAATCTGTCACTCTATTTGAAGTAGAAATTTCTTTTAACTCTCTGGAATCTATAAAATTTCTTGGACCTCCAGATTATTCAACGCCGGCAGTGAATAGTTTCTCTTTGACTGACAACCAGACCTCCGGAGTAATAACACCCGGTAGGTTTCTCATCTCACCAACATTGTTCCAGTCATCCCCATTTATCTTCTAATTTTGAGTTTTTCTTATTCTATGCCCCGGACTACTTTCGCGGTCTTGATTTGGTGAAAATGGTAGTAAGGCGTATTAGGAATAATATAGAAGGTCAGTCTAATCAAACCCCTAGGCCTACACGGCCGCGTCAAGACGATGTAGATGATCGGCCTCAATGCACCCTTCAGAACATCCCTAAGCACCCAAGCACTTATACTGAAACAACCCTCAAACGCACAATTGATCACTTTTTCCTTAATCGGAACCATATTTATAGAGCTCCTAGACCGAATGAGTATTTACGTGTCGGCCGGGCAGAAGAAGTAGCGATTTACCAAGACAGCCTCAAGGCTGGCCTTCGATTTCCAATTCACCCCTTCTTAGTGGAATTTTTCTGTACTTTTAATAATTCACCCGGCCAGCTAGTACCAAATGCCTTGAGGATGCTAAATTATCATCTCCTTGTAAGTTTGCACCACGGCCTAGAGCCATCGATTGATATATTCCGCTTGCTTTTTGAAATGAAATTATTAGGTCGCTATGACTGTTTCGTAGTATTCTCTCATCGCGACCGGGGTCTTCCTACTCATGAGCATTTTAAGATACCCAATTGTCCTACCTCCAATAGTGGGTGGAAAAATAGATATTTCTTCATCAAACCAGTCGATGGTATGTTTGCATTTCCTTTGAACTGGGTCCTCCTCTGCTCGATGATTTTAATTGCACTCCCGTTCTTACTGAACCTGAAATTGACTCCATGATTATTTTACGAGCGATTGAACCACTTGGTCGTTCAATGAACGATGTTTTGACTGATGATGCCTTGGTTACTGCTGGCATCGATCGTCCATATGGTAAAATAAAAAGATATATATATATATATATATATATATATATATATATATATATATATATTGTTATGTTACTAACTTATTCTTCGATGAGCCTTTCTTTTTATCAGATATGTTTGCTGATCAATTTAGTGAAGCCTTTCTGGAAGAACTAGCTAGGAAGAATGCTAGAGGTAACCAAAAGAGACGCAGAGACCAGTCTTCTGCGGAACCTCGCTCAGATATCGCTCCATCAACTAACCAGCAAGAACCAATTCCAGTTCATTCGTCACCTGTTGTACCTACTATAACTGTGCCAGCTGGTACCCCCAAAATTCATTGATCAACTTCTGGGATGCAATCTGCAGAGAATAGGCCTACTTGTAATCTTCAGTGCCCGATTGAGAAGGTGACGGAGGATTGTCGAGCTATTTCTTCTTATCTGGACTGGGAGGTAGTCGAAGCAAGTATGGACAAATCTCCCGAAAGCCTGGAACAATCGATTATGGTTGAAGAATGGCGGGTATTGTCGGTTTTCTGCTACTTTTTCTTTCCTCTTTTTTTTATGATTCTTTATGGCTGTCTTTCGTGACAGATTCTCTCTCTTCGGCACACTGCTTTTCGTAAAATGTGTGACCAAGCTGAGAAGATCGAACAGACCAGCCGTACCTTTGAAGTAAAAAGTAAAGATTTGCTTGACTGTCGCAAAGAACTGTCTAAAAAAGATGCTTTAATAGCTGATCAAAGGGTGAAAGTGACCGATCTGGAGAAATCTCTGCAAGAACGAGAATGTTTATTCCAACAGATGAGGGACCAACTTGTCCGACTAGAGGAAGCGAATGAGCGTCTTACTCAGGAGATGATTGCCAAAGCTGACGCAGCCGTGGAAGAATTCAAAAAGAGTGAAGACTATATGACGACAGTGGGCATGGTGGGAGTACGCGGTCAAGATATGGCGTACAGGAAGAGTCGAGAATGGCTCTTAGAACGACTACCCAACGCTGACTTCACGGGCGCCCCCTTTATGCCATCGGTAGATGATGAAGAATCGGAGGAGGAAGAAGACTAACTCCTTTAACTCATTTGTTTGTTAAAAATACAGAATGCTCTTTACTTACTTTCTTTTATCGTATCTGAAATGTTTTTATCTACTTTTGCTTTTTTCGGGTGGAGAGGTGGTTTATCCTCGCCCGACCTTACCTTGGTTTGCAAAGTATAGATACAACCATGGAATGAACAGTATTGGGAACTTCTTTCTTTTCGCCTTCTCTTTAATCGTTTGTTGTCAATCGTACTTTATTGTTACATGACCGTAGTCTAATGTTTGCGACCGTAGTCTATTGTTGCACGACCGTAGTCTGACGCTTACGACCGTAGTCTATTGTTAGGCGACCATAGTCTATGATTGCGCGACCGTAGGCTGACGCTTACAACCATAGTCTATTGTTATGCGACCATAGTCTTGGTTACTGTAAAACAGAAAGGATTCGTAGTTTGGAGGAATCAAAGGCCGCACCTGGATTGGTCCTGTCATCGACCATATCCTTAGCGTCCTCATCATTTGTCCTCACCCCCATCTATTTATCCTGAAAGAAAAAGTAGAGATACACCAAACAAGCAAAAGCTAAGACAAAAGAAAAGATACATCAAGCTGGTGGAACAACTGTTAGTTTACTGATAATATTTCTTCAAGTGTTTGACGTTCCAAGGACGACCGAGTGGCTTTCCATATTGATTTTTAGGCTATATGATCCCTTCTTTACTTCTCTGATGACTTCGAACGGCCCTTTCCACTTGGGGTCCAACTTTCCTGGTGCATGTCCGGCTGCCCAGGCATTCCTGAGGACTAAGTCTCCATTTTTGAATTTTCGAGGCTTCACTCTTCGATCAAAATATACAGCTGTCCTGCGCTTGTACTTAACCATTTTTTCGAATGCTTTCTGTCTTTCCCCTTCTAAAAGGTTGAGCTCAGCTTTATGTAGATCAACGTCGGCTGGCTAGACCATTAAACGTGGTGTTGGTTCGATTACTTCTGCTGGGACTACTGCTTCTAATCCAAAACACAGTCGGTAGAGTGTCTCACCAGTTGATTCTCGAGGTGTGGTATGATATGCCCATAGTACATTAGAAATCTCTTCTGCCCATCGACCTTTACATTCTTCTAATCTAGTTCGTATATCCCATAATATAGTTCGATTTGTGACTTCTACTTGGCCATTTGCTCGAGGGTGAGCGACTAATGTTTTCCTTAAATCAATTTTATAGCTTCTGCAAAATTCTTCGAACTCCCGATTATGAAATTGTTTTCCGTTGTTAGATATCATTACTCGTGGTATCCCGAACCTACGAATAATATTTTTTCAAATGAAACTTTGTATCTTCTTGGTTGTTATAGTCGCCAAAGGCTCCGCTTCTACCCATTTAGTAAAATAATCGATTGCGACTACCAGGAATTTTCTCTGTCTGCTGGCCATAGTGAACGGCCCTAAAAGATCGATGCCCCACTGAAAGAACGGACACATACCAAATACTGCAGTTTGATACTTGGCTAGCACATGTATAACATTAGCATGCCTCTGGCAGACATCACATTTTTGAACTAGCTCTTTTGCATATGTCTTCATTGTAGGCCAATAATATCCCTGCCTGAGGGCTTTAAAGGCCAGCATGTTCGCACCCTGGTGATTTTCGCACATCCCTGAATGGATTTCCATAAGTATGACAAATCCTCTATTGGCATCAATGCAGTTTAGATACGACATTGAAATTCCTTTCTTGAACAAGTGACCATTAATGATTATGAACCCTGCTGCCCTTATCCTCAACCTTCTTGCTTCAATCGGATCACTTGGTTGAGCTCCGTTGGTCAAGTAAGATTTCAGTGGATCCATCCAAGTGGGAGATTCTCCGATTTTCCTCACCTCAATTAAGGATACATAGCTAGGTTGAGATACCATTCGTAATGGAGACATACATGACCAAGTACTGTGACAATTGGACCCCAGTCGAGATAATGCATCAGCTCGTTCATTATCGCTCCTAGCAACCTTGGCGATTTCAAATTCTTGGAAACGCTGCTGTAAGTCTCTAGTCTTCATTAAATATGCAGGCATGCGGACATCTTTTGCTTCGAATTCTGCTCGAACTTGTTCGACTACTAACTGGGAGTCGCTATGCACTTTAATCGATCGGGCTCCCATATTTAATGCGTACTGTAATCCATATATGACAGCCTCATATTCGGCATCATTATTAGTAGCCTTGAATTCGAATCTTAATGCATATTTCAGTTCCTCTCCATTTGGTTTTACGAGTATAACCCCCGCTCCGGATCCTTCTTTATTGGATGATCCGTCCACAAATAACATCCAAATGGGGTTTTCACCAGAGACGAATCGGGGTGATAATTCGGCAATAAAGTCAGCCAAGACTTGCCCTTTGATGGATGATTGTGATTTGAACTCCAAATCATACTCTCCCAATTCTACTGCCCATTTCATCAACCGGCCGGAAGTTTCAGGGCAATGGAGTATTTGCTTCAAAGGTTGATTCGGTAAGACTTCGACCGTGTATGCTTAGAAATAAGGTCTTAATTTTCTCGCTGTGATGATTAAGGTCAAAACCAATTGCTCTGCTAGATTATATCGCAATTCAGTATCTTTTAAGACATGACTTATGTAATACACCGATCGCTCCACTTTTTCATCTATCCTTATGAGTACGGAGCTAACTACGTGTGGTGACACAGTCAAATATAATCTCAGTATTTCTCCTGTAATTGGCCTGCTCAAGATGGGCGGGTGCTGCAATAAAGCATTTAACTCTACCAGTGATTCTTCACATTCTACTGTCAACTCAAAATTATTGCTTTTTTTGATGGCTTTAAAGAATGGATAACATCTGTCAGCTGCTCGTGACATGAATCGATTTAGGGTTGCAATTCTACCAGTTAACCTTTGCACCTCATTTTTATTTTCTGGACTGGTCATATCAACAATTGCTCGAATTTTATCGGGGTTGGCTTCTATTCCTCTTTAAGTCACCATAAACCCCAAGAATTTGCCTCCCGTCGTGCCAAAAGTGCATTTTTTTGGATTAAACTTCAGTCGACTTTCTCTGGCAACCCGAAAAAATTTCCTCAAGTCCTCTACATGATCTTCTTCATGATTGCTGTAGACTACCATATCATCAACATATGCCTCTATAGTACGACCGATTAAGTTTCCAAACACCTTGTTAACCATGAACTGGTACGTGGCCCCGACATTCTTTAATCCAAAAGGCATAGCAGTGTAGTAAAAAGTCCCAAAGTCGGTTATAAAAGAAGTTTTCTCAGCATCTTCAAGTGCTAATGAGATTTGGTGATATCCTGAGAAGGCATCAAGGAAGCTGAATCGTTTCTTCCCAGCTGTAGCATCTATTAGTGCATCGATTCTAGGTAGAGGAAAACAATCTTTTGGACAAGCTTTGTTCAAATCGGTAAAGTCGATACACATTCTCCACTTTTCGCTTGACTTTTTTACCAGAACAATGTTGGCCAACCATTCTGGATATTCCACCTCTCTTATGAAACCCGCCTTGAGTAGTTTTCCTAAATCTTCCTTTATGGCTTGTTGTCTTTCGGGTGTGGAATGTCTCTTCCACTGTTTCACAAGTTTATATCCATCCTTGTTGTTTAGTCGATGCTGGGCGATCGAGGGGTCAATGCCCGGCAAGTCGTTCGTACTCCATGCAAACACGTCTATGTTTTCTTGAAGCATGTTCAAGATCTTTTCCCTGTCTTCTTTACTCAGTGATTTACCACTCGAAATTCTTTTACTTTCTTCTAATTCAACCACTTCTACTTCTTCTGCTGGGTCAAAATGATGTGTATGTTGGTAATCACTTCTTTCGATATTCAACACTACTAGATTAGCTTCTGCTCGAATACTATCTACATAGCATCTTCTTAAAGTTAACTGGTCTCCCCTGATAATGCCAATCCCTCGGCTCGTAGGGAATTTCATTGACTGATGTTGGATAGATATGATTGTGCTGACTGTGTTTATTATTGGACAACCATATATAGAGTTGTACGCCATAGGTATCCGCACTATCAAAAATGGAGTTATCAACGTTACGCAACAGGGGTATTTGCCCAAGAAAACTGGTAGGTTAACAATTCCTTCAGGTATCACTGTTCCTCCTCCAAATCCTTACAAAGGGGTGTTGATCTGTTTCAATCGATTGGTCAGAATTTTTAAGGCTTGGAAAGCTTTCCAACTCAGTATGTTTGCAGCACTGCCTGTATCGACGAGCACTCTTTTCCCATCGAAATATGCTATATCGCCCGTGATTACCAATGCATCATCATGAGGTAGAGATACAATGTTAAGATCTTCATCGCTGAAAGTGATCGACTGTCTAAACCTGCTTGCCACGCCGATTGCGTTCACCTGAAGTGACCATGCGTAGCCTTTTCTAGAGTTCCTCGAATCTCTTCCTCCCAGCGGATCTCCCGATGATGACATTTATCACTCGTGCTCTTCTTTTTTTTCCTACTTCATCCATTACTTCCTTATGATGATCATCATTTCTCTTCACGAAGTGTTTTATAGACCCTTCCAAAATCAGCCTTTCCACTTCATTTCGTAATGTTCGGCACTGATCTGTTGTATGGCTGCGATCTTTGTGAAATTCACATCTGCGATTATGATCTCGAATAGAAGGATCAGATCTTAGCTTCTCTGGCTAGTGTAGCTCTTTTAACGTGCTAATCTCTCAGAAGATAGCAGACAGAGGAGCATTCAGTTGAGTCTAAGATATTGTGTTAATCACTTCAGTTCTTGGTGGATACTTGTACTCGGTCACAAACCTAGTGTTTGGCTTACTCATCAACGGGTCATCGTGTCTTCGTTTCTTGTTCCCGCTATCATACGATTCTTGGTCACTGCGCGTTGATCTCAACACTTCTTCTTGGTCAATATATTTTTCTCTTCTTCTAAGTAATTCTGTCATGGACTCGGGCGGTTTTTTAGAGAGACTGGCTCTAAAACTGGACTTCTTAATCCACTGAGTAAGGCAGTGATGACCGATGGCATCTGCAAATTTTTTATACCCAATGTTGCACGATTGAACCGCGACATATATTCACACAGAGTTTCTCCTTTATCTTGTGTCACTTGCATATGCCCCATTGCCGTTTTCTTTTTTTGCGCACTACTGGAAAAACAGATTGCGAATTTGTTCGCAAAATCCGTAAACGATGAGATCGACCGTGGAGGTAACGTATCAAACCACTCTATGGCGTATTTTCGCAGAGTCATAGGAAATGCTCTGCATGCTATGGCTTCTGGCCAGCCATGCAATCTTACACGATCTTGAAAAGTTCGAATATGATCAATATGATCCGTCGTGCCATCGAAATTTCCAGTTGGTTCTTTAAATTTCTGTGGTAAAGGCACATTCATTACTTCCTCAGTAAACGAATCTTCTTTGATCGAAATTGGTCTGTCTCTGCTCTTCCTTCGTGCGATAGCTTCTTCAACTTTTTCATTCAAAATACGTTCCCAATTAGCAGGTATCTGTTAGCATATATTATATATATGGCATAATTGAGACGTCATATATATTCTACTCTATTTAGACTAACTATGTATAGAAGAGTAAATTGTAATTAGCATTTACTCTATTTAGACTAGCTATGTATAGAATATTATATTGTAATTAGCATGTAATTGATAGGCGTTTATTTTGGTAAGATATTTACCTTGCATCTATATAAATGAAGGAATCATCATAATGAGAGGCATTCAAAACCAAACTTTCTTGACATGGTGTCAGAGCCCAAGTTATTTTTTTTTCACATTTTTCTCTTGGCTTTGAATTTCTGGTTTATTATTAGAGTTTTTTTTTTATCAGGATCAGAACTGTCCGAAATCTCTTCATAGATTCTGTCGGTAGTTTCTTCGCTTTCTAGGGGATATTTTTTTTAGATTAATTTTTGGTGATTTAGGTTGTCAGAATTTTTTTAATTTTCTGACTAGCTAGTCTCGGATTGTTGGGAGTCTTGATTGATCATACTGATCTTGTGACTGTTGTGATCTGTCTGGTCTTTCAATTTTATTTTTGGTGGTTATTATGTCAGGCGAAAATTCTATTATTCGCTTTAATGGCAAGAACTACACTAGTTGGGAATTCCAGTTTAAGATGTTTGTTAAAGGGAAAGAGTTATGTGATCATTTGGATGGGTCTTCTACGGCTCCAACTGATTCCAAAGAACTCAGTTCGTAGGAAGGCAGTGATGCCAAAATTGCTTCTTGGCTACTTAGCTCTGTTGAACCCCATATGGTCAACAATCTTCGTGGGTTCACTACTGTTAAACAGATGTGGGATTACCTTCGGCGAATTTATTATCAAAATAATTCTGCACGAAAGTTTCAATTGGAGTTAGATATCGCAAACTATCGCCAAGGAAACCTCTCGATTGAACAATTTTACTCAGGTTTTCTTAATTTATAGAGTGATTATTTCAGCTTGGTGCATTCTAATGTTCCCAAAGATGCTTTAGCGACCCTACAAGCGGTACATTCTGAGAGCCAGCGGGATCAATTTTTGATGAAGCTTCGACCTGAGTTTGAAAGTGCACGAGCTGGGTTAGTCAATCGCACACCTGTCCCTACTTTGGATGTCTGCTTAGGCGAACTCTTGCGTGAAGAACAGCGTCTCACCTCACAACTCGGCATTGCTCAAGACACTGATGGTACTAAGATGGTTAATGTAGCCTATGCTGCTCACGACAAAGGACGATCTAGATCCCCGCCGTAGTGTTACCGCTGTAAAGAAGTTGGACACATTGCAAAATATTGCAGCAAGAAATTCTGCAATTATTGCAAAAAGGACGGTCATATTATTAAGGATTGTCGTGTACGTCCTCATAATCGATCCGCTTCTACTTTTCATACTGCTGTTCAGTCCACCTTTATGCCTGCTTCTTCTACTCAACCTGTTGTTCCAAGTTCTTCGTCCAACCTGTTATTCCAAGTTCTTCGTCCAACCTTACCCCTGAGCAGGTTCAACATATGATTATTTCTGCTCTTTCTGCTCTTGGTCTCCAAGGTAAGAAACATCTTCTTCCTTCTCCTTGGTTAATTGATTCTGAGGCTTCCAATCACATGACTGGCAGTCTGGCAGTGTTACATGATATTCGTAAGTATGATGGTGAGCAACATATTCAGATCACCGATGGCAGTACTATTCCTATTACTGCAGTTGGAAATATGGGGTCTCCTTTTACTAATGTTTTCGTATCTCCTTCATTATCTGCCAATCTCATTTCTGTTGGACAATTAGTAGAGAAAAATTGTTCCCTTCATTTTGATCATAATGGTTGTCGTGTGCAGGATCAAGTGTCGGGACAGGAGATGGCGAAGGGGCCTAAAGTGGGTCGTCTTTTTCCTCTTCAGTCATTTTCCTTTCCTCATTCAATTTCTGTTGGTTATTCTGCTATTTCTAATAATAGCCATTTTTGGCATAAGAAACTGGGACATCCAAACTCTGTAATTTTGACACATCTTATGAAACATGGTTATTTGAGCAATACAAATGCAATCTCTTCCTTGTCTTTTGATTGTGCATCTTGTAAATTTGGTAAAAGCAAATCTTTACCATTTCCTTTACATGGTAGTCGTGCTTCTACATGTTTTGAGATTATTCATTCTGATGTTTAGGGTATGAGGCTTGTTCTTTTTCATGCTCAATATAGGTATTTTGTGACATTTATTGACGATTACAGTCGTTTCACTTGGGTCTATTTTCTTCGTTCTAAAGCTGATGTGTTTTCGACCTTTCAAACTTTTGTTGCCTATGTAGAAACACAATTTTCTACCAGTATTAAGACCTTACGTTCAGATTCTGGAGGAGAATATATGTCTCATGATTTTCAATCTTTCCTACAACAGAAAGGTATTCTCTCTCAGCGTTCGTGTCCTTACACCTCTCAACAAAATGGCATCGCCGAGTGTAAGAATAGACACCTTTTAGATGTTGTTCGTACCTTGATGCTTGAATCTTCTGTCCCTCCCAAATTTTGGGTAGAGGCATTATCTACGGCCGTATATTTGATTAATTGTCTGCCTTCTCCTACCTTGTATCTTGATTCTCCATATTCTCGTCTGTTTGGTGTTCCTCCTGACTATAATTCTTTGCATGTTTTTGGTTGCGTTTGTTTTGTTCACTTACCTCTCATTGAACGTCACAAGCTTGCTGCTCGAACTGTTCAGTGTGCTTTTCTTGGCTATAGTAACTCTTATAAAAGATTTGTATGTTATGATGCGGATTCTAACAAACTTCGTATTTCTCGAAATGTGATTTTTTTTAAAAACCAATATTTCTTTCCGTCTCGTGCTACTCCTGTTTCTTCCACTATTTCCTTTCCTTCTTTGGATGATGTATCTAGTACTCCTACTCGTTTTCAGCCAGATATTGTGTACCAGCGACGTCACCCACTGCCTCTTCCTTCATCTGCACCGCCATCTGATCCTGTATTGCATGAGCCTCGCCGGTCTACTAGGGTTTTCCAACCTCCAAATTGGTATGGATTTTATTCTTCTACTCTTAAGGCTACTCTTGATACGACTTCTGTCCCTAAGTCTTATTCTCAGGCTTCTGCTCAAGAGTGTTAGCGCCAAGCTATGCAGGATGAACTTCAGGCTCTTCAGGACAATCACACTTGAGACATCGTCTCTTGCCCTGCTGGAGCTAAGCTTATTGGGTGCAAATGGGTAAACACCATCAAACTACGTGCTGATGGCTCTATCGAAAGATATAAAGTTCGTCTAGTAGCACTCGGGAATCGGCAGGAGTATGGGCTTGATTATGAAGAAACATGACCACTGTTCACACTGTTATGGCCATTGCTATTTCGAAAGGATGGATGCTTCATTAGATGGATGTGAAGAATGTATTTTTACATGGTGATCTGAAGGAAAAAATATTTATGTCTCATCCTCTTGGCATGTTTTTTTTCCCTCTTTTGTTGAAGTTTGTCGTTTGAAACGTTCTCTGTATGGTTTGAAACAGGCACCACGGGCATGGTTTGAGAAGTTTCGTACTACTCCATTGGATTTTTCTTTTACTCAGAGTCAGTATGACTCCTCACTTTTCTTTTGCAAAACTACTATTGGGATCGTTATACTTCTTGTGTATGTCGATGATATTGTGATTACCAGATCTGATTTCCAGTTAATTGAGAAGCTGCAGCAGCGTCTCAAATCTTCATTTCATATGAAAGATCTTGGTCCACTACAATATTTTCTTGGACTTGAGGTCCAACATTATATGAATGGCACGCTCTTACATCAGCATAAGTATACCCAAGAACTTCTTTTGTTAGTGGGTCTTCAAGACAGTAACTCGTGTCTTACACCTATGGATGTCAATTTGAAGTTGCATCAAGTAGATGGTGATTCCTTATCTGATCCCTCGATGTATCGGCAATTGGTGTGTAGTTTGAATTATTTTACCATTACTAAACCTGATATCTCATTTGCTGTTCAACAGGTCAGTCAGTTTATGCATGCTCCTTGTCAGACACATTTGGCAGCTGTTCGTCGTCTTCTTTGATACCTCAAAAGGACATCTGGTCGCAATTTGTTTTTTCCTATAGGGAATTCTTTAAAGTTGGAGGGTTTTAGTGATGCCGACTGGGCTGGATGTGCGAATACTCGTCGTTCTGTTACAGGTTGGAGTATGTTCCTTGGTAATGTTCTTATTTCTTAGAAGAGTAAGAAGCAAACTCGTGTCTCCAAGTTATCCACCGAGTCTGAATATCGGGCTATGTCGTCTGCCTGTTCTGAAATTGTATGGCTTCGCGGGTTGTTAAGTGAACTTAGTGTTCCGCAGCTTACTCCTACTTCTCTCCATGCTGATAATACCAGTGCTATTCAAATTGTTGCCAATCCCATTTTTCATAAGCGCACCAAACATATTGAAGTGGATTGTCATTCCATTCGTGAATCCCTTGCTCGCCATTTACTCTTCCACACATTTCCACTGAATACCAAACCGCTGATGTCTTCACCAAAGCTCTCTCTCGTCATCGCCATTAGTTCATGATTGACAAATTGATACTTTTTGATCGCCCAACATCAATTTGAGGGGGGATGTTAGCATATATTATATATATGGCATAATTGAGACGTCATATATTCTACTCTATTTAGACTGGCTATGTATAGAAGAGTATATTGTAATTAGCATTTACTCTATTTAGACTAGCTATGTATAGAATATTATATTGTAATTAGCATGTAATTGATAGGCGTTTATTTTGGTAAGATATTTACCTTGCATCTATATAAATGAAGGAACCCTCACAATGAAAGGCATTCAAAACCAAACTTTCTTGACAGTATCAAGTGGCGGCTGGTAGATGTCGTTTCATGCGTTTGTGTAGCTTCAGATGGTGGGATATTTACTGCCGGTGGAACTTCCGAAGCTAGCGGAGTCTTTTCTGCTGATGGAACTTCTGGTGCGTGAAGAGAAGTGGTTACTCTCTGCAACATCTCCATAATGGTAGACATCTGATCTTGCAATATCATGACTTGCTGGACGGTGGCAAATTACAACGAAGGTTGTTGTTCTTCTGCTGTTTCCTGCGGCGGAGCATCTGGAGGCTCTATTCTTGGCCTTCCTCTGGTTATGCCAGACATGACTTTTAGTTCTTGTTGGGAAAAGAGAAAACCCTAGTTCCCACAGACGGCGCCAATTGATCAGTTCTAGAAAGAGAAATTTTAAAACTTGGAAAGAATGTCAAAAAATGAATATCTCTACCCTCTTTTAGTGAGGGGGAGTGACTTATTTATTGAGAATAATTACAATATACCGGTTGATGCGTAATGTAACAAAAGGTGATATATACTCGACCGGTTAGATAAATAAATATAAAACATTAATTGCATACAGGTCGACCGCCTATATTCTTGAAGACCGACTGACATCAAATAGAAACTTCATAATGAAAATTCGAGTCGTTAACTCCTCTTTATTTATAAATAAAGGATGCCTCTGATTTCATAAGTTTTGTTTTGTTTTAAATAAAATTTAAATTTTATAATTTTTCCCCCACAACAAATTAAAAAACTTAAATTTACATTAATATACGTAGATTTTCTCTAGCCTAGTGGCAAGCTCGCTTTTTGTGATGAGAGGTGGATTTGGGTTTGAATCCGAGATGCTACTTAAATTTTTTTTTTTTAAATTTTCTTTTGAAAAATATGTGCAATTAATCCTCAACCTTAAAAAATGATTTTTAAATTCCCAATTTTTGTTCCATTTGCATATTTTGTCTTTTTACATAATTCTATAAACTTTATCATTATTTTCTCACGTTTTAGAAAGGTAAAATTAGCAAAACAATACACTTAACACCAAACTTAATCTTTGATTTTAACTTTTCATTAAATTTCAATTTCAAAATATGAAAATAAAACAAAATATAATTTATTTTTTAACGTACAAATCCCCTAAAAAATATGGTTGAGTTTTTAATTTTTTTGCTTGACTTGAACATAATTTTATTTTTTCTTCACTTATCGAAAATAGATTTTTTTTTTTTATTTTGATTATTTTATTTTTATATTTATATGTACATGTACATGGGTAACTATGATTTTCATTTTTTTTTTCACATTTTTTTTTTATTTTTCAAGTTTTGTTTAATTCAAACTTAAATTTTGTTTAAAATAAAATATTGATTCTATTTTTCATTTTATCACAATTTTGTTCTATTATTATATACGACTAATCCAAAGTCGATTACTTTTATAAAATAACAAAGTTATTTGTTATTGTATAAATTAAGTACTTTTATTATATTATTTAAATACCGCTATTTTTATCTACTACTGCCGTGTTGCCGACTGCTATAGCCGCTACAGGTCATCGTAGTATCCCCACCCGGCACTGTAGCACCACTAATCACTATGTGATCCCCACAAGCTAAAATTTTTGGCTCCGTCCGTAGAAGGTGCAATAAGTCGAATTGTCCATTTATGAATTGTACTGTGAAAATGACAGTTCATGAGGTTTTGACAGTTCATAGGAAAAATTATACGAGTGGCTCAAAAACAAAAAACTATTTAAGATGGGGATACATTCTTGGTGCAGTCGTTGAGAAGTCGTCCTCTATTTATAGCCAATTCTTGGCTTTATTTTTTCAAGGACAACAATTTCAATCCATCTGTCAGAGAATTTCGGCAATTGTTTTCTCATGCAACACTCTTCAATTGTAGAAAACGTTTTCAATCTTTCGCACGGCTGCTGAGGCAATTGTAGACCCTGGGAGACAATTCTGATTGGTTTACAATTATAGCTTCCATACCTGTTTGTTTTTTATTTATTTGGAAATCATCTCTCGGATAAAGAAAGAGCATGAGTTAAAAAAGCTGTGATTCAAATCCAATCCGATACTCTATGTAAAATTCGAAGATTTACAATTCGAGTTTGATTTTGCTTAAAAATCTGTTAAAAACTATTATCAAAGTTAACAATTAATTTTAATCACACATTTTATGGTATCCACAACTTTTATCAACTTTTTAATAACAATTTTCATCAACTTTTATGAAAATATGCTAAAAATAATATTTTTTAGCAAAATCAAACAAACACTAAGATAAATTTTTTTTTTTAAAAAAAGTTATTCTTGGAAACCATTAATTTGAAATTGCAGATTAAAGGTCCGTGTGATTTCAACTAAAATTTTGATAAAAATTTATAGTCAAAGTCAAACCATACATTTTATGGAACACACAATTTTTTACAATTATTTAATCACATATTTCATCAACTTTTATCATATTTAAAAAAAAAAAATCTGATTTTAATCAAAATTAAACACACACTAAGTTTTTTGTTTGGTAATTTTTTTTTTTAGATTATAAATAATGAGTCCTATAGAAACTGTAGATAAAAAGTAAACAAAATGTGTAAATAAAAATGACGTTTGATCAGTTTATAAGTGCTAATAAGAGCATCTCCAATGCAACATTGGATTGTTACAAAAAATTTACCATATAAGCAAAATAGATAACGTCTAAAAAAATATTTTCCAATGCAAGATATCAAGAACTGTCTTAGGCTGACGTGACACGGAAAAAAAAAAATAGACAATGTCTAAAAAAAATATTCTCCAATGCAAAATATCAAGAACTGTCTCATGCTGACGTGACATGAAAAAAATAGACAATGTCTAGAGCTTCCTCTAAATTCAGAAACTCCGTTAGACATGATGACTCAGCTAAATTTAAATTTTCTATGAATATTTAAATACAATCTAGTATTCATTTTAATAAAATAAAATCCACCTGCAATTCGCAGCATGCATTGGAAACCAAATTTAAATTTGAATGTCTATTCATTAGACTTCAAGACTACATATATCAGAAGTCGTTCAATATTTGTGACACATAGATAGTAATTCATGCTATAAACATTTCCAAATCATGCTCAAGATTTGAATTCAAAAATGTTTATTTTTAAGGAAAAAACGTTATCTTTTTATAATTCTAGTTCTCAAAACTTGCACAAATAAACGAACAGATTCCATGGAAATAGTCAAATGTTTGAACAATTATAATATTTCAGCTTGCATTGGTTGTTCAATTATGTTACATTTATTTAATTTTGGCTATAAAAGGCTCAGATCCATAAACTGCTAGAGACAACATTGGGTGAAGGAACCAACACAGATACAGAGAAAGAGAAATGGCCATTGATTCTAAGAGCAAGATTTTGATATTTGGTGCTACTGGTTATCTTGGTAAATACATGGTGACAGCAAGTGTTTCCATGGGACATCCTACTTGTGTTTATGTTCGACCTATCAAACCCGACGCCGATTCTTCAAGGCTCGAGCTCTTCAAGTCTTTTGAATCCATGGGAGTCATTGTTATCCAGGTATAACACGTCATGCATAATCAAAATAACAGTTTAAACTTTTAGACGAGTAATATTTATATCACGCATTGATAGGGAGAACTGGATGACCACGAGAAACTTGTTTCGGTGCTGAAACAAGTAGATGTGGTGATATCTACTCTGGCAGTACCTCAACATCTTGAACAACTCAAGATTATTAATGCCATGAAAGAGGTTGGAAATATTAAGGTATATCAATCTCTCTCAAGAGACATTTATGTCATGTTCGATTGAATAAAATTCGACAATATTAACTATTAATTAAGGACAAAGAACGTCAAAATCTTGCCTACTCTACTCTCGACTTGTATTCCTTACATACATGTATATATATATATATCAGAGATTTGTTCCATCAGAATTTGGGAATGAAGTTGATAGGGTAAGTGGACTACCACCATTTCAAGCACTGCTGGACAATAAGAAGAAGATAAGGAGGGCTACTGAGGAAGCTGGAATACCATTTACCTATGTATCTGCTAACTCTTTTGCAGCATACTTTGTTGATTACTTGCTCCATCCTCATGATAAATCTGATCAAGTTACTCTCTATGGAACTGGTGAAGCAAGAGGTACTTAATTCAATCAAACATGCACCATCGATAATTTTCGTTGAAATTCTTCGTACGTTTGAACTGTGATCTTCGACAAGATTGGACCAATTGGCTATATTCTTTTTTCATTCAACATAGATTATACTTTTGTCTCGGTCTAAAAGTTAAAGTGTTTAAATGATGCAGATTCAGACGATGACTAAAAAAAAATTTAGACCAAATTAATATATGAAAAAGATAAAATTTTCATAAAAAATTTTTTCATTATATTTATAGAAAAAAATTTGGGCCGGGATACTCCAACAAAGGGAGTCCCTTTGTCGGGTTGAATTAATATGTACAAATAGTCAAATACTATTAAAACTTAGAGTTGCATCTTAAAAGTCAATTTTATTAAGAAGAATAATTCAAGTTCTTATATATTGGTTAATATTTCAATATTTAACCGATGTGGAATTTATTCTTGAACATGCTTTCATAAGATGATAGCTCGTTTGAAAACACCAATCTTGAAATTGGTGTGTTAGTTTTTAATTCTTAGTCGGATCGAATCGCTCGTTTGAACTTAATGAACTCTGATATCATATTAAGATTTAAGGTTCCATCTTAAAAAGTCAACATTGTTATAAAGAGTAGCCCAAGTCCATATACATGGTTTAATATTTCGATATTTAACTGGAAAGAAATTTATCTCTTCCATATAAAATTAATATAAAAAACATGATTTCCGATATCATATAAACCGTAAAGTTGATAATTTATATTATTTATATCTTCAACGTGTCCAGCGGTGTTGAACTTCGAAGAAGATGTAGCAGTGTACACAGTGAAAGCAGCAACAGATCCAAGGGTGGAAAATCGAGTGATTATATACAGACCACTCAAAAACATTGTTTCACAATTAGATTTGGTTTCTGCTTGGGAGAAAAAAACCGGACGTACTATGAAAAGGATTCATGTTCCAGAGGAAGAAATTGTCAAGCTCTCCGAAAGTAAGAATATTGTCATTTTTCTTTATTTGGAAAATTATAATTTATTAAGTTAAAAAACAAAAATAATTTACTTATTATTTTGAGTTTGTGATTACAGGCTTACCATTCCCAGACAGTATACCAGTTTCAATCCTTCATAATATATTCATTGCAGGTGCTCAAATGAGTTTTGAACTGACAGAAAATGACTTGGAGGCCAGTCAATTGTACCCTGATTATAACTACACTTGTGTTGATGAACTCCTCAACATCTGTCTTGTTAATCCACCAAAGCCTAAATTGGCAGGTTTTGCTTAATTAAACTGTCATGTGTTCACCATCTACTCGAACTTTTTCCGTCAGTGTGTTGTTATTTGGTTTAAGAGCGTTCGAGTAGATGTGATACGATGATTAGTGATAACTCTCCAATACAATGTTATAACAGAGAATATATATATGAAAATTTTACTTTTGTGTCGTAGTTAAGAATATATTTATTTTGTATCTCGTCTCTTAATTTATTGAAGGTATGAAGTTCAATTGAGATCATTAGGCACCATTTCAACAAATAACCACCCCACGCCAGCCCACCCCAGACTGTACAAATAAATATACCTGAATCGTAGGAGACCCGATCTCTTATATTTCAACAGCACACGATCTGGGTAAATTATTACCATCCAAATATGCACAGACATGAATTTATCTGAGACAGCACCAAAGAAACAAACACCAATCAAACGACGATGTTCCAAGAATCCTGATATATATGTTGACTTTTCTGAATCCAATATTTTCAGCAATTATTCTTGCCATTTCTTTTTTGTTTCATCCACCCACAAATTTACATAAAATGTGTTGGTATTGTATTGCATTCTTGATTTGATTCCGGGTGTGCATTAAATTCTAAGAAAATAATTCCTAAAAAACACTAAATATCATTTATTGTAAAGAAACAATAATCTGGACAATATATAAAGTAAAGATGAAAACTCCAATCTTCCACGACGGGACGACAATGGTGAAACGGAAGAGGCTCAGATTTTAGCCAATCTCCAACAATAGTAATATCACAAATAATGGCAAAAGCACACTCTTAATTAACCTACAAAATTCCTCACAAAGAGAAGGTTAATCTTCACAAAAGAAGAAGAAGAAGAAGGAATGAAAATCGATCATGCCATAAAACAATAGCAGCCGCACAGCATTTGCACAAAGCAGAGAAGAAACAAATATATATATTTTGTATGCGTGTATGTTGTATATTCTGTATTTCACCAAGAAAAGGGGCAGCCATATATATATTACACCAAAGGACCAACCATATATATAAAGGTTAATTTAGGATTAATTAACCGAGCAACTGGGTCATTACTCAAAGTTAGTTATAAAGTGTTTTGACTCGTCTTTGTAATTGGGCTTCCTAATTGTTGGAGATTAGGCATTAATAATAGATCTTCGATCATCGACCAAGCCTACGAAGTATAATTAAATTAACCTGTTTAATCATTATTGCCCATTTGTTTATTTGGGACCAAAAATCCCAACAAATCTCCATCTTGGTTCCAAACAAAAATATACAAAAATCCCAAAAAGACACATGCTCAGTAGTTGTCAAAAATGAATCCTAAACTAATTAGAATTCAATGTACATGTAACAATGTTTAGAAGTGTAAGAAAACTTCTAAACTTTACCAAAGTGAACACCATCTCCAGGGTTATAATCCGTATATACCTTTTCAAGTTTGATCAAATTTTGAGTTACCACGTCTCTAATAAAATCCAGTCTAACATCTATATATTTAGTGCATTCATGAAAAATAGGGTTCTTTCACAAATGAATAGATGATTGACTATCAGAATATATGGTGACATTATCACTTAAAACACATAGTTCATTAAGTAAACCTTTAAATCACATAGCTTCTTTAAAGGCTACAGTATGAGCTATATATTCAAATTCAGTAGTGGAAAGAGCAACAATATGTTGGAGTTGAGATTTTCAACTAGCACACGAATCACACAAAGTGAACACATAAGATGAAGTAGATTTCTTATTATCTCTCTCTCCACCATAATCTTCATCAGTAAAACTATTTAGTTTCACACCATTAGAAACAATTTTATATATTAACCCCACATCATAGGTACTTTTCAAATACCTGAGAAACCAATCTGAGTCTAGGACATGTTATACCAATGCCATGAGGAAGTTTGTGGATTGAGAAGTCCATATAATTGATGTACAGACGAATGAGGCCCCTACAGATCCTGGAAGAGGATGAGCACATGATAGAGTTGTATGACCCCGATGAACTGGTCCACATGTGATGGAGGATGAGCTTCGAACATCTCCAGCCGAAAATCTGGAATGTTTCCCTGTAGACTAAAGTGTTGCAAGTGGAGGGCAAATCCCCAACAAATTTGAAAGATCGTCTGAAGAAGTTCTTATCTGGAAACTTTGATATATTTGCTTGGAAGCATGGAGATATGGTTGGAATCGATCCAAATGTTTCATGCCATAGATTGCAAATAGATGTAAAGCATCTGGGGCATAGGCAGAAACATCGACCCATGAGCCCTAAAAAATATGTGGCATTAGAAGAAGAAGTGTCCAAATGTTGAAAAACGACTTTATAAGAGAGTCATGTTACCCAAAATAGGTTTTCAACCCGGTACTAGTGCTGAAGTCTAATGGGAAGATAAGGGTATGCATTGACTTCTCCAACATCAACCAGGCCTGCCCAAAGGACAGTTTCATTCTTCCTCGCATAGACCAACTGGTTGATTCCACGACCGGACACGAAGTGCTTAGATTTATGGATGCATACTCCTGGTACAATCAAATCTCCATACACCCACCAGACGAAGAGCATACATCCTTTATCATGGACATGTGGTTGTATTGTTATAAAGCCATGCCCTTTGGCTTGAAAAACGTTGGAGCAACATATCAAAGGCTGGTAAATAAGATGTTTACCAAACAGCTGGGCAGCACCCTGAGAAGATTAGGGCACTGCTTGAAATGAACCCTCATCGGACTCCAAAGGAGATGCAGAGACTAACTGGTAGCATTGCTACTTTGAGTCGTTTCATCTCAAAGTCTTCCGATAAATGCCTACCTTTCTTCAAGTCTCTGAAAGGAAAGGAAATATTTGAATGGTCCACTGAATGTGAAGACGTTTTCCAAGCTTTGAAGTAATACTTGGGGAGAGCCCCGTTCCTATTAAAGCCATCTGAAGAAGAGCCCTTGATGCTATATATAGTTGTCTCTGAATAGGCCATCATCACAGTACTCATCAGGAAGAATGATGGCCATCAACAACCCATTTACTATGTGAGTAAGGTTCAACTTGGTGCTGAAACACGTTATCCAGACATGGAGAAACTTACATTAGCTTTGGTCATATCCTCTAGAAAACTTAGGCCTTATTTCTAATCACACACCATCTGTATACTGACTACCTTTCCTTTGATGCAGGTGTTACAGAAACTTGATGCCTCGGGAAGATTGATGAAATGGGCTATAGAGCTGAGCCTGGAGTGCCATCAAAGGCTAAACTTTAGCTGACTTTGTGGCTGAGTTCACCCACACTCTAGAGGTAGAAATGATTGACCAAATTAAGTCCGCTCAACCATGGAGGTTGTTTGTGGATCTACAGGTGGGACTGAGTATGGAGCGGAAATAATGCTAATCAGCCTAGAAGGACACAAGTTGCACAGTGCTTTGCGCTTCAAATGTAAAGCCTCCAACAACGATGTTGAATATGAGGCCCTCTTAGCTGGGTCGAGGCTTGCTAAATCCCTACAAGTCAAAGCTATCATTGTGCATAGCGATTCTCAACTACTTCTGCCCAATGCGGTACCCCCATCTTCTCCTCTCTCCCCCTACTCCCGGCGGACATTTTTTGGTTCTCATTGGGTTTACCTTGTTCATAGGTCGACCCCATGGCAGCAAGAAAAGGTGATCTTGTGCTATACTTCGGTGATTTTTTCCTACCGAGACACGCAAACTCCCATCGTGTCCCAGATCACATTTCGTAAATCAAAAGAGGAAGCCTACTCATCTATCAGCTCTTCTCATAGATCGGTGCAGTTTTACGAAACATCTAAACATAGTTCACTCACGTTGATCAATCAAGAGGTTTGCCGCCACCTAGTAACGTGAAAGGTGATTTTAAGATGAAGATAAGAATATGGCTTCTTACCTCAAAAAAGTGTAGGACCTAACACCGAGATTTGAAAGTTTTGAGTTGTTGAAAATCTCAGAAAAATGCAAGACCTACATCACCGATGCATTGTCGAAGCTAGCTAGTAGTAAAAACTCAAACCTCCTTGGCTGCGTCCAGATTGAATTTATCTCAAAACCCACTATGGATCAGGATGATAATGTTTTCACCATCGAAGGCGTAGATCCATGGATGAAACCCGTCATGGCATATTTGGCAAATCAGGTTCTTCCAGAGGACAAAGATGACGCACAAAAAATGCAGAAACTTACAGTCCACTTCGTTATGCTGGATGGGGTGCTGTACAAGAAGGGTTACTCATCTATGCTCCTAAGGTATGTAGGAGCGGATGATGCAGACTACATAATGAGAGAAATTCACGAAGGAGTATGTGGTAACCACATTGGGGATGCTTCTTTAGCCCATAAAATCCACCGGCAAGGATATTACTGGCCTAATCTCAAGAAGAACGCTCTTGAGTTTGTACGCAATTATGACAAGTGCCAATGCTTGGCTTATCCGCATCGACAGCCCCCACGTGATCTGCAGTGGTGTCAAGTCTCTGGCCTTTTGATAAATTAGAAACAGATATTATTGGTCCCGTGCCACGAGGACGAGACAATCATTATTACACAATTGTGGCTATTGATTACTTTACCAAGTGGGTTGAAACGGAGCCAGTGATGAAAATCACTGAGGCAAATACCTCCAAATTTGTTTGGAAGAATATCATTTGCAGGTTTGACATTCACCGCTCTCTAGTCTTAGACGAAGCCAGGCAGTTCAGAAACTGCAATATTGAAGAATTGTGCAATAACTTAGGGATAAAGTAGCATTTTTCGTCCCCACACCATCCCCAGGTTAATGGTCAAGTCGAGGTAGTGAATAAGACCATCAAATACACGTTGAAGAAGAAGTTGAAATTCGAAAAGAGAACATAGGTTGATGAGCTGCCCCAGGTGTTATGTGCAATACGTACCACCTCTCGAACTGCTACTGGAGAAACTCTGTTTTCTATGGCCCATGGGGCCGAAGCAATGTATCCTATGGAGGTTGGACTACCATCCCATAGACAAATCTATTTTTAGGAAATCACCAATGAAGGGGCCCAAAAGGCTGAGCTGGACCTCCTCCAAGAGCGGAGTGACGATGCACAAATGAAGTCAAAGAGTTACCAGCAGAAGATGTCACGTTATTACAATAAAATGGTGAAGGCCTGCTCATTTCAAGTAGGGGACTTGGTCCTAAGGAAAGTTTTCATATCATCTCAAGAGCCCGGTGTGGGAATCCTGGGTCCCAACTGGAAAGGTCCTTACAAGGTTGCGGTGAAGTGGTCCATGGGATGTATGTGATAGAAGACCGATCAGGCAAATGCTTCCACATCCGTGGAACGCGGAGCACCTTCAAAGATATTACCAGTGAAATTATCTTGTATACAAAGATGATTTTAATTATCATGTTGTCTAGCCTGAATGTATTAGAATGACATATCCCTGACACAACATAGCGTCGTGCTTTATCTTTATTGCGGTCTGGGTTATTAAATTTAAATTGATGGTTGTGGTCTGAATATGAGCTTCAGCAATTACTATACAAGTCTCAAAGGAACACATGAATCTCCCAATACGGGATAAACGGGTCAACTGAATTGTTGGTTGTAGACTCTCAAGATGATCTCAATGCTAGAACTACCGAAGCTACCACACTTAATTGCTAAAAAGTTTTGATGAGAATTAATAAGTGTTAGACGAAATGCCCTTGGATTATGTTAATTTTGTTTTTTATTCTTACTTCTTTTTGACGTCCGGAGTGTACCGAACTTGTTTTAGTTACCCCAGCTTATCCCATGCGTTTGAACTGAAACACTCATACTTGGAAGATCAGGTGATTTATCAACATTACCTTGCTAACGAGGTATATTAAGTGAAGTCAAATTACCTTAAGTACGCTGATCTAAAATGAAGATTATACTTCTAGTTTATCAAACGGAGTGCAAATAATGTGTAAGATCCTCGGCACGCGCAATGAAAAATAAAGTTGCTGTTTATTCATTTAAACGACAGAGAATTACAAAATTTAACTCAAGAAAATGAAAAACAAAAATCCTATCCTATGCTCCAGGTGGGGGTTGAGCTGCCTCTTTTGGAGATGGGTAGTTAGCTTCGATCATGGATAAATCTAAAGAAGGATGCATCTCCTTGATCTCAGCGAGCACTTGTCGGGCACCATAGCTGACAAAGAAGGATTGGAAATTTTCTAGACCAGCCTTGATTGCCTCCCCCATGCTTTGATCCAGCTCAAGGTTTTTCTCCTTTAGGCTAGAGCACTCGGCCTTCGCTGAATTGAGAGAGTCCTCCAGTTAGGCTATCTTCTCTACTAGCCCCTATATCTGGGAATTGGCATCCGTCAAAGCCTTGGCATTTATTTTTTAGGCCTGATTGGCATGATCGAATTTCTTTGAGAACTCCGTCACATCAACTTCAGAACTAGCCAAGTCTGCCTTAAGCTTCACCTTGTCTTTAGTCAGTACCCTCACCTATCTCTTCAATTCAGACAAAGACCCTTGCAGCCGGGTGACTTGATCTTTATAGTGATTGATAAGTACAATTTTACACTTATTGGAGCTCACAAAAAAAAAAACGATTATGAGTACTCTTAGTTGCTTTCAGTTTAATGGCATGTTGTTTTCTTATTATTTTAGAAAATAATCAAATTCAAGTGTCAATCTGACGAAAAGACGAAAAGAGAGCAAATAGAAGAAAATGGACTCAATGAAACAGACAAAGAGACTTGAGGAACTTGGCATGCAAATATAAAAGAAAGAAAGCTGGATCTGCATCCAAGTTAACCATGCAATTGCATGGTTAACCATGTCTGCGATCGTAGGGTCCCAAGATATTCAGCAGAACGTTAATTGATCAAACCATGCGATCGTAAGGTTATATGGGGCAACAGTTTGGCAGTTTCTGATGGGATTAGAATTCTACAACTCCAAATCGAATTCAACTACCTAATTCACGTCTTGGAGGTTGGGAGAAGAGTATAAAAGGCAGATAATAGCCAGAACAAAGAGAGACGAATTTTGAAAAGAAGATACAAGCAAAGAATCGAAAATCAAGGCACGGGATTGAATATTCTTGAGTCGGGATCACGATTTTTATTTACTTTTTGTTTTTTTCTCTGGATCACGATGAACTTAATTATTGTAATAATTGACGAAATCATGTCTGGCTAAATTGACTTTTTCTAGGATGAACAATGGAACTCCACGATTTTAATTGATTAGAAGTTTTCCGTTTTAGTAGGTAATTACTCATTGATTGATTATTCCTTATTCAGTATTTCTAATATTTAAATGCTTGATCACCGTTAGAATATTCTGTGATCTATATTGAAATCGAGAGATTCAATATAGAGTTAGCACATGGTATTGAATAACACATGGTCCAATAATAGAGAGAAATTACTATTATGCTTAGTGAAATCTGGTTAGGTGTTCTTGAGATTTAAATACATATTGTTATGTTCGAAATCTGATTAGAGATAATTAGGTTCGCAAATCGATATAGAATTGGTCGACCATCGAGAGAAGTTTTGATTATTATAGGATCACCGATTTTCAATATAGGGTAATTAACCGCTAATGTGATTAACGAATAATTGATTATAGAGCGTGTAGGTGGATTCGTAAATTCTAGTGTTAGTAAAAACTCGAATTCGTTCTCATCATTTAAAGCTGCTTATTTATAATTTAGATTTGATTAAAAATAGTTAAAATAGTATAGAATCACAAACCAAGAAAAATCTGTGTTTTTCACATTGTTAGAATTTGAATTACAAATTAATTGATCAAATTGATATCTAGTTCTCGTGGGTTCGACACTCTTCACATCACTTTATTACTTGTAAACGAGCCGTACACTTGCGGGATTGAAATTACACAACAAGTTTTTGGCGCTGTTGCCAGGGACTAATTTTATTAATTACTAAATTAATTGATAATTTAGTTTTAACAATTTTTAGTATTATTTATTTTTATTTTTATTTTTATTTTATTTATATTTTCAATTCTTCGTGATACTGTTGAATTTTATTTATTTTCTAAATTTTCAGGTGTCAAGTGTATAAGCCCCGTACAAAAGATCTTGATCTATTTGATTTAGACACAGAAATTGAACGGAGCTTTTACCGACGACAACGTGAAAAACGAGAAAAGAAAAGATAGCAAAAAGACACAATGACAGACCACCAAGTACATGATCAATTACCTACAAATATAATACATAATCAAGCTCCAATAGCTCAACCAGTTGAAGTTAATGAATGAGATATTCTTATGGGTGAATATATAATGCCACCGATTGTTGAGAATCGGTCCAGCATAGTCTATCCGTCTTATGGACACGATAAATTTCCAGCTGAGGCCAGATGTGATGAATTTGTTCTCGAACAATCTGCCGTTCTATGGTATGATAGATGAAAATCCTCATTACCATATTTCTCGCTTCGATGAATACTGTGGAAATTTCAAATACCACGGTGTTAATGAAGAAGCACTGAAGATGAGGCTCTTCCCACATACATTGAAGAATAAAGCTAGAGAATAGTTAGATTCTCTACCGCCTGGAAGCATCACTACTTGGGCATATCTGATTTAGAAATTTGCACTGAAATATTTCCCTCCAGCCAGAGTAAACAGATTAAAGTATGAAATTTCCAATTTCCAACAATCTGAGTTGGAAAATTTTCACGAGGCATGGGAAAGATTCAAGCAACTGCTTAGAAAGTGTCAAGTCATGGTTTCCCTTTAGCAGCTCAGAAAAATTATTTCTACTCTGGACTAGTCCTAACCAGTCGTTCTTCAGTAGATTCTGCAGCAGGTGGCTCTATCCAAAATAGATCTGCCAGTGACCTTTACAATCTATATGAAACCATGAGTAAACAGTTCATTATGTGGCTAGAAAGAGGATTGCAGAAAAAAGCAACAGGAATACACGAAGTGGACACCAATTCTCTTTTACCGGCAAAAATCAATGCATTGGCAAAACAGATGGAAGCACTGAAATATTCTCACTCAGCCAATATGGTTCAGATGTCCCTACCAATCTGTGTAACTTGCAGGGGAAACTATCAATCATCAGAATGTCCTCTGACCAAAGTTGATATGTCATCACCTGAACAAGCTGTATATGCTCAGAACTTTCAGCAACATCAGAATAATCCATACTCATAGACTTACAATCCAGGATGGAGAAATCATCAAAATTTATCATATGGCAACAACCAAAATATTCAAAATCCGCCAAATCAGAGAATACCCCAAGAAAGAGAAGGAATATTCGAAGAAACAGTTGCTAAATTGTCAGAACAGATGGAGATGAGATTCAAAGAAGTACAGAAAAGACATGATGGCGTAATAAAGAATATAGAGAATCAGATTGGGCAGTTGGCTAAACTATTGACCGAGAGACAACCATGCACATGGCCAAGCAATATCGAGGTCAATACAAAAGAGCAAGTCAATACAATCACCACGAGAAGCAAAGCTGAGTTGCCAGAGATTCATGTGACTTGACCAGGTGTAGAAAATGAAACTGTGTCCATCAAAGAGATAGAAAACAAATCAGATGCAGAAAAAATGGGACTCTCCACCAGATTATATTCCGCTACTGGCTTATGTCCCTCCAATTCTATTTCTTCAAAGGCTGCGAAAACATAAGCTAGACCAGCAATTCAAGAAATTCTTGGATGTATTCAAAAAGCTTCACATCAACATACCTTTCGTCGATTCCTTAGCTCAAATGCCTATCTATGCCAAATTCATGAAGGAAATCCTTTCAAATAAGTGAAAGTTGGAGGAATATGAAACTGTGATGCTAACTAAAGAATGCAATACCATATTGCAAAACAAGCTACCACCAAAACTCAAAGATCCAGGAAGTTTTACCATTCATTGCACTATTGGTAGTTTGTTTTTTAATAAAGCTCTATATGATTTGGGTGCTAATGTGAATTTAATGTCTTACTCTATTTTTAAGCAGCTTGGTTTGGAAGAAGTAAAGCCAACGACAATATCGTTACAGCTTGCAGACAGATCTATAAAACATTCAAGGGAGATCATTGAAGACATATTGGTGAAAGTGGGCAAGTTCATATTCCCTACTGATTTTATTATTCTGGATATGTGCGAAGACAGGGATGTACCACTCATTTTAGGTCGACCTTTCTTGGCTACAGGCCGGGCAGTAATTAACGTTCAAAATAGGAGAACTTATGCTGAAAGTGAATGATGAACACATTACATTCAATGTGTTCAAAGCAATTAAATTTCCAAGCTCTCCAGATTCCTGTTTCGAGATTGATGCCACTGACCAGGAGAGAACCAACACTTCTACATTGAAAAACCAGTCAGACAAAAAAAAAAAAAACACATACAACCAATAAACCAAAGAGTGAAGAAAATTTGTCCGATGAGGAAAGTGAGATTTTCTTAGTTGAGTTCGAGCAGAGTGGCGAAACAAAATTATATCAATATAATAAGGGAAAAATCAAGCTCTGGAGGTAAACAAAAATTGGAGCGAAGTCGATCAAAGTAAGAAAAGCAAGTCTTCCAAGGATCTATTCAAAGTGTCTTTAGTGATCACCACAACAAAGTCAAGCTAATGACTTTAAAGAAGCACTTAATGGGAGGCTGGCTGGATGACATTCAAGCAAAGATTTGCCGACGATCCTGTATAGATTTCTCCACCAGTTGATCATACCATACTTTTTCTTCCAGCACCATTCGATCCACATCTGGGTAGTCTCTAATCTTTATATACTCTTTTTAAATTTTTTATATTGGGGACAATATATCTTTCAAGTTTGGGGGTAGTGAAAAAATATTTGATCTGATGTTGATACTTAATATTGATTGTTAATTTATTTTTATTTAAAAAAAATAAAAGTTGTTCTCATGTTTATATGATATGAATAGCCTTGTCGGCTAATGATGGAATTTTTTATTTAAGTTTAACTTTAATTATGACTTGTGAACAGATTATTACTTTTGTTTAAATGTGTGGCTATTTGACCATGTCTGATATCGTGTTATGTCAGCCAGTTAAGATGATTTTTAGCTATGTTGGTGTACTTAAGTTGAAAACAATAGGATACCCTTTTTAAAACTTAGAATCATCTGTATCTCGAACAAGTAACCAATATTGTGAGAAAGTGGTGTAGATAAGCTGTGATAGTGACTATTTAGGTTATGATTGATTCCATGTTTGTTGAAAATTTATTTGGAGCACTTTAGACCAGTTAGAGGAAACTAAGTAATGATCGAATGTTAGGAATCTAATCCTCACGCATGAACTTATTGCACGCAAGGAACAATATCATTATTATATTATAACTTTTTTCGTAGCCTTTTTGACTCGAGTGATAAAGTTATCGACCTAAAGCTCGCTATATGGGTCATTTAGAAAACTTAATGGACTGAGTCTTGCATACTATTAATATCTTATAACTCTTTTCGTAGCCTTTTTGACTCGAGTGAAAAGGCCCGTAGGGGTTTCTCAAAACCCGATGTCCTAAAGTTCAAAAGACTTGGGAGTCATCGACCTAAAGCTCGTTACATGAATCATTTAGAAAGCTTAAAGAATTGAATTTTGCACATAAGATTAAAAAAATCCTTTGCAAAGTAAACATGTGGATTAGATAACTAATGGGTTTGACTTACTTAGTAAAAACTTTCAGGTCGAGAGCGCTCAGAAATTGGAGAATTTTCATAAACCTAGGTTGTCACAATTACTAGCTTTCTCAACCAACCTCTAGCAAGAAAAGAATGTGAACCATAACCTTAGACCCAAATTCTCGAGGAATTGAAAGAGAAAATCTTTTTGGGAGGAATGTGTACCTAACGAGAGGAAAATGAAAAGTTGATCAAATGGTTGGGCTATCACTACTATAGAAATTAAATGGATAAAATTAACTGCTCTCACACACATATCAAATATGGTTTAAATAGAATCACGTTTGCAATAGTAATACATGGATACTCGTCATGAATTATAAGTAATTGCAAAGGCTAAAGTAAGAACGACAAGTTATTTATATTATGATTATTTTTATCAGTATGTACATTATTGTTTTTAACTAGTTTATTCGAGGATGAATAAAAGTTCAAGTTTGGAGATATTTGATAAGTACAATTTTATACTTATTGGAGCACACAAAAATGGACGATTATGATTACTCTTAGTTGCTTTCAGTTTAATGACATGTTGTTTTCTTATTATTTTAGGAAATAATCAAATTCAAGTGTCAATCTGACGAAAAGACGAAAAGAGAGCAAATAGAAGAAAACTGGATACAATTGAACAGATTAAGAGACTTGAGAGACTTGGCATGCAAATATCAAAGAAAGAAAACTGGATCTGCGTCCAAGTTAACCATGCGATCGCATGGTTAACCATGTCTGCGATTGCAAGATCCCAAGATATTCAGCAGAATGTTAATTGATCAAATCATACGATCGCAAGGTTATACGGGGACAGCAATTTGACAATTTCCTGATGGGATTAGAACTCTACAACTCCAAATTGAATTCAACTACCTAATTCACGTCTTGGAGGTTGGGAGAAGATTATAAAAAGCAGATAATAGACAGAACAAAGAGAGATGAATTTTAGGAAGAAGATACAAATGAAGAATCGAAGATCAAAGCACGGGATTGAAGATTCTTGAGCCGGGATCACGGGTTTTATTTACTTTTTGTTTTTTCTTTCTTCGAATCATGATGAGCTTAATTATTGTAATAATTGACGAGATCATGTTCAGCTACATTTTCTTTTTCTAGGATGAACGATGAAACCTCATGATTTTAATTAATTAGAAGTTTTTTGTTTTAGTAGGTAATTACTTATTGATTGATTATTCCTTATTCAGTAGTTCTAATGTTTTAATGCTTGATCACTGTTAGAATATTCTGTGATCTATATTGAAATCGATATATTGAAATCGAGAGATTCAATATAGAGTTAGCACATGGTATTGAATAACACATGGTCCAATAATAGATAGAAATTACTATTATGCTCTGTGAAATCCGGTTAGGTGTTCTTGAGATTTAAATGCATATTGTTATGTTTGAAATCTGATTAGAGATAATTAGGTTCGCATATCGATATAGAATTGATCGACTATCGAGAGAGACTTTTGATTATTATAGGATCATCGATTTTCAATCTAGGGTAATTAATCGCTAACGTGATTAACGAATAATTGATTATAGAGCGTGTAAGTAGATTCGCAAATCCTAGTGTTAGTAAAAACTCGAATTCGTTCTCATCATTTAAAGTTGCTTATTGATAATTTAGATTTGATTAAAAATAGTTAAAATAGTTTAGAATCAAAAACCAAGAAAAATATGTGTTTTTCATATTGTTAGAATTTGAATTACAAATTAATTTATCAAATTGATATCTAGTCCTCGTGGGTTCGACACTCTTCACATCACTTTATTACTTGTAAACGAACAGTACACTTGCGGGATTGAAATCGTACAACAGTGATCCCGGTGCATAACTATGTTATTAGCATTGCAAAGGACAATCTCGGAGTTCTTCCTATTCATCTCCAGGTTGCGGACCTCCCTCTCATCTTCCTCAATTAGCATTAGGGACTGGACAGTCATAGCCTTTGCTGTTGAGAGCTTAAGGCTGAAAGAGCTGTAGTCAGAATAGGTGACCTATCCCTCGGTCCAATATAAATCGACCGCAACAACTGCTTTAGAGGCGGGGTCCGAAAGCATATTAACTACAGCCGGGGAGATATCCACTGGTCTGTCCTCCAAGACCTTCTTTATATGCCATTTTTCAGGATAAGCTAATGGTTTAGACTTTTCCCGTGGAGTCGGACTAGTTGACGCTTCTGGAAGCATCCCTGACTTCCACTTCTGGTATGAAGAGAACCTGGATGAAACAGTTCTTAGCTTCTTAACCATCTTAAGGGCATCCTCATCTAAAATCTCCAAGTCCTCTTTATCTTCAAACGATTGTATGGGAAGCTTTCCGGGACCAGACAAAGCAGAGGCAGTCGACCTTTTCTCCTTTTCAGACTCTGCCTTCTTTCTCTTTCCTTGCCTGCCTCTAGCCTCTTGCTTTTGTACCAGGATTTGCAAACCTTTTGATGATATATGGTAGGTCCTAGAGTAGGTTGCTTCAGAATGAAGTGGGATCGAAGGGTTGGCCTCTATCTCCAGCCTTGAGGCTTAGTCCAGCCAGGCTTCTCTTCTGATCGTGGTCTGTGATTTTCTCCTTCATTACCGTAGGAATCTTCTTCGCTACCAACCCGGCGAGCCCGATATTAGGAAGAGTATTGGACCCTAAAAAACAGCTATATAAGTCACCATACGCTTGAATTTAAACAAAAGCGTCACTCGAAAGAAATGTTCGTTGACGGTTTTACCGGACCTTTTATTAAATTGTGTTTGATGAAGAGGTAGTTACTGCATATTACGCCGGAGAAATCTCCTTTATATGAGTACAGATCGCCTATGACCTTGAGGTCCTTCTCGGTAAAAAAATACGATGGAACCTCTCCTGCACAAAATTGAGTCTAGTTAGAATTCAAAATTATACTTATGCAAATGGTGAAGCATACAAATAGATTACGACATTATAGTGTAAGCATGGATTAAGACTCACGCCGGTGGGATAAAGTCTTGGGTACTGTGATTTTAGGGACCAGATCCGAAGGGAGATACTGCCAGTCCCCAACAGCCAACAGCCACTGGCTCTTCTAGTATTTGATAGATGAAGGGTGACCGGTGATGATCAGGCTATGGGTTCTCCTCGACGTTAGATAGTACCAATCCTTAACCCCCTCTTTAGGCTCCCATCCCTATTGGCGTACTTATTTAGTTTGAAAAGTGTGTGGAAAACATAAAGTGGCATGGAATAGTCTGGGCTCACTTCCTGCAATAGGAACCAGGTCCCCACGACCTGAGTCCAAATGTTAGGAGATAGTTGATAGAGACAGACGTTTTAACTCTTAAGAATAGCTCTAAAGAAGGGGTGGATGGGAAGCCTCATCCCATAAGTGAGGGCGTCACTCGTAATTGCTACTTGCCCCTCCAGAGGACTGCATGGCCTGTCCTTCTTATTCAGGAAAATCATTCTTACTCCATTCGGAACTCTATCCTGATCCCTAAGTTTAGTAAAATCTGATATGTTCAGCTCGGAGGGGTATTTGTTACATGCCCAGTAAATATGGTCGAATTCTGGATCTTCATGTCCTCCGAACAGTCCCCCTAACATGTTCTACCCATTTCTCTACTCGCTCCATCTCATCCGGTGCAAGCCCTAGGTTGACCCTATGGGTTCTAGGACTAACCCGACCCCCCATCTCTAGAGTTAACCCTCCTAGAAGGACCGGTTACCCCCATTCCCTTTCCTTTGCCATAAGCTCTATTCCATTTGCATCTGCAGGTCTACTGCTTCTTCCACATTTAGATTTGCCACCACAAATTCAGTCCTCTCTGCTTTGATGTCAGAATCACTTGAATTTATTACTCCAAATAATTGTTCAATTCGTTTTTTCCTAAGCATTCTAAAATAGTTGGCGTTAAAAGCCATTTTGGAGATAGAACAGACAACCTTAATAAGCTCTGCTATGACTACTATCTCCCCCTCCCCCATAGCAGTCTTTCCAATCTCTTCCAAATCACTACCATCACAGTCGCCCATCTTGCGGTGGTGGGAATTTGTAGTTCATTTGTAATAAAAATGAACAAAAATTAAAATGTGGAAAAATGCAAGAACTCGTAATCACAGATACACACTGAGTGAAGCAAGGGCATACCTTTTTTTTTTTCTTTCAATGTGATCTAGACTTTTGCAGATGATATCCTATCTGAAGTAGACGAAATAGCTTGAGCAAACGGTCAGAAATTGGATAGAGAAAAATGTGTTATATCAAACAAAAGTAATGCTCTCGTTTGGCTTAAGGAAAATCTCAGTGAACTCGTTCAAATTTTGAAATAGGGTGAAAAGTTGGGTGTGGAATGCCTTAGGTCATTTATAGAGAATTACTTTCCATCTCTACCGTTCACCTATTCACATAGTTGATCCATGCCATCCATGTGCCCTCTGATCTGGATCGTCGGATATTAAAAACGAAGAAATGAAATGACATCCGATGGCTCAGAATCTTCGGTGCATTACACGCGGGCATGACACAACACTGTCTGAAAGCTCATTAAATAGCACAGCCCTCATCATTACATTCTCACTTTTCCCAGGCCATCATTACAGGACGTTTTATAAGCCTGGAAATCTAGAACGTTAAACCAACTCATAACTTACCAAATCACTCAACGGTCGCCTCTGAACAAAACCTTAACTATTGTTCCACAAGTGCTCAAGCCCCATATCTTTATCTTGGACCAATAACTTCGGAGTAGAATCACTCTGACACATAATGATGGACCATTTGCGCCCCGGTATTTATCCAGTTCGCCTAACTGTCTAAGGGCTTGGGGCATCGTTATCAAACTCGATAAGCCCATGGACTCACATGAATGACTTAGTCATGGGCTTAGGGAACTACTTGTTACGCCTCTCAATAAAGCATCCAATTGGCGTATGACGTGTAAGACTTAGTTGACAACTCAGCTCCAAGTAAGACTGAATGCCTAGCAACACCTGGAAAGTACCTTATATTCACCCGGATTGCTTTAGCAAAGGTAGTCCGAAGACGTAAGTAATGACCGAACTAAAGTGACTAATTAATGGGACAACTGTAATGATGCCATGTTAATGTGTCAGAGATAAAGGGTGTAAATGGGATTAAGTGATTGCCTGCAAACACAAATTCAAACACATAAAGGAGTGGCAACATTTACTTATTGAAAGACACAAGTCAATCACCTACGTGTAGGAACTAGAAGTCCTCAGCCCACCTAAACTCCCACTATAAATATGGGACATAGCCTGAAGGAGAAGGTAAGTTTTTATGGCATAAGTTTACTCATTATTTATATATCTTTCTTCAGAGATTTTTACTATTGCTGGACTGGGTCAACTTATTATATATATATATATATATATATATATATATATATATATATATAATAAGTTGACCCAGTCCGGCAATAGTATAAATCCTAACTTGAGCGTCGGAGTGCATATGGTAGCCGCACCGGTTGTCTATGTTAACTAACAATTTGGTGTAAAGTGTGAAGGGAAAAGACGTTTGGAGCAAAGGATTACAACTTAGTGTTGATCTGGAATCCAGCTAGAATCAAGGGTCAACAGTTGCAGTTCTCGAAATACATTGTATAATATGCATATTGAAATTGGTCTTGTTTGCCAGATAGTTGTTGGTTGTATCTCATGCATGGCGGCGGGATAAGCTATCTTTCATCTGGTATTCATAGATTGGGTTGGCGGGTGGCGAGTAAGGTACATGCTTCTATAAATACAACTCCATTACTTCCATCCAATTACCCATTGTTTGAAAATCAGCACATCATAGGTTTCTCCCAATTTTCTGGGGTATTATGATTGCACTATGGGATTACAGATATACATGTGAAATATACAAACACGAGTAAAACGTTGTCCAGATAGCTTGATAAAGGAAAATAATCAAATGCATGCATTACGGCAGGAATTTATGAGCTTATCTACAATCACTTGGAAAAAAAGTTCATCTACCCGGAATAGCTCAATAATGATGCAACTTCGAATATCTCGTCCTCTAAACCTAAGAAAAACATATTCTCTTAACAATTTATGTTTCCCTCCTTCATCCATGTAATGGGAATATTAAACCTCACCTATTAATAAACTGAAGTGGTAAGTGAAGTAATTTCATCTATATAGTTTCCATCATCCTTCTGTGCGCGCTATGATTGCGTCAGTATCTGCATTATAAAATCTGGTGTGTTTTGAAAACTTCTTGGACCGATGAGAATCCATGGCATAGATTATTGGGATGTTATAATTATGGGGTAAGCTCTCATTTTTGTCGTAAAGTCTCGTTTTTTTTTTTTTTTAAAGAATTAGATGTTGCTAAATTTGTGTGATATAATTTGTAGGTGGCCGGGGCCCAGGGGATGTAATTACTTTAAATCATCCTATTCCACCTCGAGAGAAGGAACTAATCACAACTTTGCTAAGAAGGTGTGAGGAGAGCGAAAGGAAAAGGCAACAAACTTCAGACGTATGATGCAAATATGAATAAACTTCGCAACGAAATGGCTGGCTGAGAAATTAGTTAAACTAGAAAAAAAAGTATGCATTTGTAGTCTTTATGTTGATGGTGACTGTGGCTTATATGCTTGTAAAATATTAGGTCGAAAATGAGCAGATGTAATGCATTTGAATATTTGGTTGAAATAGATGAGATGTATGTTTAGTGCATTTTCTAATGCTCGCTTGACGCTTTTGAAACCGATAGTCTTTCAATATATTTTCTACCTTCTTTCTTTTGGACATTTTTGGTTGATAGCAACTGGCCATTTTTGGTTGATACATATTGGCAACTGGACATTTTCTAATGCATATACATTTTTGGTTGATATAAATTGGCAACTGGAAATTTTTGGTTGATAGCAACTGGCAACTGGACATTATCTAATGCTCATTTTTTGTTGATATACTGCTGAAGTGAGCTATATACTGCTGAACCGGAAACTGGACATTTTATAATGCTCATTTTCTAATGGTTCTTATACTGCAGTTGCCTTAGGGAGATGATACTGTAAAATCAAGTTCAGAAATGTCAAAATACGTGTTTCATATAGCACTGTTGAGGTGCTGCCCATGTTGGACTGAAGCTTAGAAATGTCTGTAAGGGAAAGCTACAAGGCAAATGATTGGATCATAAAGACAATAGTATGATGCAAAATTATGTTTATAATTTTTCATCTCCATATTCTGCGTTTTAACATAAGCTTCAACGTTGTGGGTCTCATATCACATGTTGGGATCCCTTCTCCATCTCATGCATATGCCTTTTAAATAATAACCTAAACAAGAAAAGCATATTTAGTCTTGGCAAAAAGATTCTGCAAGCTTTTGATGAAGCTTGTATATATCATCCCGGCCTGCTCTCCATCAGATTCTACCATGCACTATGTATAGCTGGAGTTGAAATGGAATTCTTCCTCACTATTAACCTGCATTGTGGGGTAGAACATTTTCTAATTGGTTTAGCTTTCGGCCTTGGCATGGCAAGTTTGGTGCAGTTGATGTCCCATGTTGTGAGAAAAACAGTTGTTCTTGGACATTTAAACCGCCTGACGCAGCTCTCAGTTGTGAGCAAAATAATGGTGCTCCACAAGGCCGTCTAATCTACACACTTGACGCTTCTCCAATGTTACTTGTAACACGTTAACACGTTTGTTATTTAGCCAACCCAATGAGTGAAAAAAAAAAATCCAGCTTCCTTAAACTACTTGGTTGACGACTCTCATGGTTGATGCTTGAAATGGGGAAATGGTTCCATCCGATAATACACCTTCAACCAACCCATTCCCGTATGCAATAAAAGACATTTAAGAAATGAGTAATTTAAAAAATTTTAATTCAACAGAAAATTTGGAAGAATTTAATACCTCATTCAGTGAACTTTATTGATGGCAATTTGAAGTGATATCTTTTATTGTGCCTCTTTTCTCCACATATACTGCATTTTTGTTTGTCTTCGTTACCTTTTTTATCTAGATTTTTCTTTCTCTCGGGCCAAAGAAGCTTCCTCGATTCCTTTTCGGCGTACTCTACTATTTCTTCCCCCTTTTTTTTGGTTATCCAACCAGGAGGTTTAACGGGTTCAACTCCATTAGGAGGCCACATTTTTGCTCCGTTGATTGGGTAGATAGAGTATTGGCAAGCTCTCATGTACGTCGAAACTTCGTAATTTTCGTGTACAAAATCCAATGGGTCTTTACCCCATTCCCGAATGCTAGCAAGCGCGTGTGGACAAGGCAACCCGATTAAGTCCCATTTTCTGAATGTGCATGACGTATTTCATTTATCAACCACAAACTGACCATCAGAATACCGACCAGAAACTTGATATTGCATATCCCTGTTATACAATGCTTTCTAGGAGTAGGATTCATATCTATTGCGTTCGAATTTTTTAAGAGCTTTAGGATATATCTCACCACCATTCCTTGCCATCAACAATCTTCTCTTGTACATCCGCTTCATGAGTTTATTTTGAAGAGATTGCAGAAGTGCCAATATATCCTTTCCCCTCACCTTCCTAATGGAATTATTGAAGCTCTCACATAGGTGTTCTGTATAATGTCACACTTAGAGATTGTTTAGAAGTGAGATTTTGACCACTACTCAGCTTGGTTTTTTCATTAACCATAGCCAAACCTCCTTATTTTCCTTCTCAATTTTGTCCATCCAATATTTATATTCAACGAAATATGTGGACCGTGCTGTTCACCACATATAATTTCTTAGTTTTAGGCATTTAAACTCCGTCCTGAAGAAACTGGCATACATGTGACGAACACAAAACCGAAGTTCAGCTAAAGGAAATAAATCACTGACAATGTTCACCAACCCCTTTTGGTCTGTCAAACATAAATATCAATCCAAAAGAATTTTCAATCATCAAATCCTCGCCGAGTAGTATAAGGAACCAAGACCAAGATTCATTATTTTCACTTTCAACAACTGCATATGCGATAGGGAATATGCAGTCATTTCCATCGACGCCTACAGTTGATGGCAACTGGCCACTAAAACTACCCCTCAAAAAACATCCATCAATACAAATGATAGGTCGACACCCCGCCAATAACCATCTTTTGCAAGCATCAAAGCAAACGTAAATACCCTTCAACACACTCTCATCTAGGGATAGTATAATAGTGCTCTCGGGGTTTGTTCTCCTAACCTCTGTTGTGTAAGACCCAAGTAACCTAACCTCTGCTGCGTAAGGCCCAAGTAACCTAAATTCCTCAACTAACGATCCTCGAAGCACCGCCTTAGCATTTATCCTCGTTCTCCAAGCCACAGTGTTAATGATTTCAATACTGTAGTCTTTCAAAACTGAAGCCTTAAATAAATTAACATCCCACTTAGGTGCAATTTTGAAAGTTTCTATATATCTATTTGTTAGCCAAGTAGAAGACACGCTTCTATTTTTCCAAGTTCAACTATAAGTGTGGTTCCACTCATACGATTTAATCTGCCATGTCGATTCTCCTGACATTACTGATGCCCATACCCTCTATGGGCATTTATCTCCTTTGCATATTGCTTTAACTTTATCAGCATCATTCACAGGAAATCTCACTTCGAACTTGTTGTTTATGCTAGAACATTTGGCTGCTGCCTTGAATTCCCCCCTTGATCGAAACATCTTTCCAACTTCAAGCTCAGGATCTAGCATATCTTTCTCCGCATTAAATTCAGGAAACTGGATGACTTCCTCTTCATTGTCCAAATGCACGCTTCAAAGCTCGTTTGATGGTGGATTTTCCAAACTATTTGAATCATTGGTTTCATTTATCACAATGTTCTCTTTCTTCGCATCCAATTCGATGCTACTTGTAACATTTTGTTCGAATATAAGATCATCGTCTTCACCTAAATTATAATATGAATCATTGAAATACAGATCATCGTCTATGGCATCGCTATTCTCCATAGGTTCTTCAATATAAGAAGAGGTTAACAACCACCCAACCAAAAAACAAATAAACAACAAAAATTGGTCGACAAAATAATACTACCAGCCTACAAAAAAAAAAGTTAAAAAATTAATGATTCTCCAAAAAGTTACATATATGGTGGTCTCAGATAAAGCAAAAAATAGAGAGCTTTAACAATTGATTCAAGTCAAAATATTGGAGACAGCACAAGTATGCATCTGAATATTTATACAAAGTAAGTGATCCCAGACAAGAATAACTTTATTGCTCCATAAAACGAGCTTACCTTCATATTCTGGCCCTTTTCAGACATTTTGTGGATTTTGCTGTTGGGATTCTTCTACATTACGCTTCGATTACTGCTTTTATGAAAAACATTTACATGAAATCAAAGTATTCTAATGAAAGCAAAATCAATTTTTGGAGAAGGTTTTATCTTCTGTACATAATTACAATTGATATGGGGGAAATAGGTTTAGGCATGTTTGGAGGTTGACCAAGGAATGAGGCATGTTTGGTATCAATGTTTTTTTTACCTTCATTCAGCAACTTATCCAATGTGGCGAACAAATTGACGGGGTGAATGCCACGTCAGCTAAGGGGGTTAATGGCATTAATAACATGACCAACATAGTAAGTGCCCAAAACTTTAGTGACCATTGGTTATGTGATTAGATGTCCCAGTAGTCCTAACCATAAACGATGGACATTAACCGTTGTGCACAGTGGCAGAGCAAGGAAGTAAGTTGAGTGACGACACAAATTAACAAAAGAAAAACTTTTGAAATAAAGAAATACACAATAAAATGAAAACTATTAAAAGATTCTACAATTGTTTTCTACATGTTGTCATACTTTGAAAACGCCTTATAATGATATTATTTTCAACTTTATCAAATATATCTTTTTCAATATAGACAACCAGGCCATCAGTCATCCATTGATCTCTAATTCGGCTGTGTAGTCGGTTCTTCACAATGTTCATCACATATTGCAACTAGAAGATTTAATGTCAAAGTTATAATGATGTAAAGTAAAGGTATACTTTATCATTTTTCGTCATAACCAACTTGTGCGCAAGAGCACCAAGACCCTGTAATTCTTCGAACTCTCTACTGGAGAACACATCAATAATATAAGTTTTTAGTTGATCATCAAGTGTCATTAACTCTACTATGGAAAAATCTTTTGGATAAAATTCAGTTAGACGAATTAATTTTTCCTTGTCAAAAGCAAAAAAAGAACCACTTGGGTATAAACAAGCAATTCAAATAATTAACTCAGTATTTACTTCACCAAAATGATTATTTAACTTTTGAAGTTGCATATCAATGATAGCATAAAATAAATCCACATGGTAACGATGCAAATTTGTCATTTCTTCAATGTTATGTCGTGAGTGATGTATACGTACAAATATACCATCCATGTTTGGAACATCAACTTCGTGCTTCTGATAAAAAGAATTGAGTTGTTCTAAAAAAGAATCTCATCCATTCTCCATAATCACTTAGAGTCGTTGTTTACATATTCTCATTAAATTCATGACATTTACAGTATCTTGATCTTTTTTTTTTATAATGCCTTTAACAATTCATTTGAAAATCCAAGATATTTCTCATAAGATTTAAATTGAATGCAAACTTAAATGATTGCATCAAATTCAACATATAATTTGCTTCATTTTTTTTTCGAGAACTTGTTCCATCGATGACAATCATTTCAAGGACCTCAATTTTAGCCGAAAGTATTTGAATCAAGTTTATCAAAGTACTATATTGAGAGTTCTAACGTGTATCACTAGGATATATTCAGAGAAGATTCTTGATTGAGGTCCTATCCACTTGATATTTCACTATCATTAAATGCTTTAAAAAATTTGGCTACTTTTATTTCTCGAAGAATATCACATCTTTTAGATGACGCTCCAACAACATTCACCACATTAGCAATCAAATCAAAGTGTGTCAATGTTCGTGTGCTTCTTTGTCACAAATACAAGAGCTAATTGAAGTTGATGAGCAAAACAATGAATGTAAAAAGTACACGAGTTCTCTTTCTCAAACTATTAAACTCACTTTTTATATTACTAGCACCATTATGACCTAGTCCTCTTTATCTAGATATACTCAACCGTATCTAGAGAAGAATTTATCAATAGAATCTCTAAGTGATTGAGCTGTGGTATTGGAAACATGTTCAATACCTACAAAACGTTCAACTACTTGTCCACTTTTGTTCAAATAACTCAAATCAATGAACATTTGCTCCTTATGTTGAGACATCACAAGATTTATCAATTAAAATTGAAAATAAAGAATCACGAATGCCTTTGATAATAACATCAATCGTTTCAGCAACAACAACACTTACAATATCCTTTTGAATATTAAGTACAGTTAATTTGAGATTCTCTAGAGTATTTTTCAAAGAAACAATCTTAACCTTATTATTGTGATCGGCCAAAAACTGCAAGAGTTCAAGAAAGTTACCCTGATTCTTTTAGCCTTTAGATTCATCATGACCATGAAATGCAAGTCCTTGCCGTAAAAGAAATCAAACACGACTGATAGATGCAATCAAACGTGTTCGATACTCATTTCATGTTTATCGTGGTTGTTTAAAGAAATATGTCTCGGTATTTTGCTATTGATTCATTAAAGCATCACACTCTTTTCGAGCTTAGTTGTGTGAACTCCTGATACATCCAACATGAGGTCGAAGTCTTTCTTTTTCCAATTACTAAATCCTTGAGTAACAAAAGAGTCACGATCTCCTTGTTCTTTATTATTAGGCTTAAAAAGATAACAACACAAGCAAAATGCAGCATCTTTTTTATATTATACTCCAACAAATAACTATGTTCATCAAACCAAACATCTTTAAATTCTCTTGACTTATCTCCATACGTATTGCTTGAAAACTTAAATGGATAATGCTTGTTGTACACCCACGCTTACCCCCATGCTTACACCCTCACACATGTTAAATGATGATTTATTGCAATTATCATTTAATTGGCCAAATAAATAAAGTGAGCAAATCATTATTTGACATGTGTGAGGGTGTAAGTGTAGGGGTAAATGTGGGTTTACAACAAGCATTATCCAATTTATACTTACACGGTTGACAATGATCTATTTGTAGATATGATCGTATAAGTTCATCGCGAACATTGAAATTGTAATCCATAATTGGAGGTCTCAGTCTAGAATATGTGGGAAGTTGTGAATATCAATTTTTCCACTACTTGGTTCTCTACCTGATCATTTGACATGTGGGGGGTTGGTTGATGGGAGGTATTTAGTCAAATTTATTAATGGACAAGGTAAAAAACGTAAATGGAAGTAGATAACAACTTTAAATTGTAATTTGAAAAAAACAAATTTAATAAAAAAAATTCCCCCAAATTTAAGTTGGGGCCCAGAACCTTACTATCCCCACTCCAATTCGCCACTAATTGTACATATCGAATATGCAATATTGTAACTAACACAATAATTATTGTGCCTGGACGATACATTCACAAGACTTAATATTGTTCAATTATATTGAATTCTTTATTAAACATGTTATATGTTAATAATTGTCAGAAAAATATTAATTTAAAAGAGAAAGTCAACTATATGAAAGTTATTCTTATAGCATGATGCAATGAAGCATATTCCACATATGAATACTCACAACTGCTACAGTTTATATAATCCTTTGTTTTTATTTTGCATAATTATCTGCTGATTCTTCTAATTAATTTATCTTCCTATTGCATTATATATATATATATATATATATATATATATATATATATATATATATATATATATATATATATAGTAGAATTAAAAAATCTATTTATTGTTATTTTTTAATATTAATTTTTTTATATATAATTTTTATTTTTAATCTATTTCAAACATTTTTTTTTGATATTCATCCCCAACCGGTGGAAGAAAACCATGAAGAGGGACTAAGTTTGCTAATTTCTGAAAAGTTAAGACAAAAAAGACAAAAAAGGTTGGCAGTGGATCTACTACTTTTCTCAATATTGAGGACGAATAGTGCAATATATCTGATTATTTAATATTTGTAATTACTCTTAACATTTCTTGTATGTCATCACAGGCCGTCCGCTTGCTAATATATATTTACACAATTATATATGCTGGTCAGGTCAACTACCTAAAAACATCATAAGACAGTTATATTTAAAAAAATAAAAATAAAAATAAAAACGAATACTTGAGGGTAAAGCCAAGAGTAGAATTCCTTTTACATTTTTCAAACATAACATATTACATGCAAATTTTCACACATTTAAATTTAATTGGAACAAAATATCATCAGTTAATTATCAAAACTCACATCACATCCCATCCTAATCAAAATTATTTGAATTTAGATAGTCATCTAAATTCACCAAAAATCAGATCCCATTAAAGCTGCTCCTTTTTCCACATCACAACCTATCCTACTGCACCATGGCACCTGCAACAAGTGTCTTGCAAAAAAGAGAACTCATTCGAAACTTGAGTCGTGTCTCCTCTTCACACCTGCTTTCAAGATCTAGATATAATAGTGATCAGTTCTAGAAAGAGAAATTTTAAAACTTGGAAAGAATGTCAAAAAATGAATATTTCAACCCTCTTTTAGTGAGGGGGAGCGACTTATTTATAGAGAGTAATTACAATATACCGGTTGATGCGTAATGTAACAAAAGGTGATATATACTCGACCGGTTAGATAAATAAATATAAAACATTAATTGCATACAGGTCGACCGCCTATATCCTTGAAGATCGACTGACATCGGTAGACCCCCACTCTCAAGTTTACAAAATTGTATATCTTGAGAGTTATCAAGTAAACCCCCGTTCATAACAGGTCATGGCGACCATGTGTCACTTCGAAAAAACAAGACTGGTTTCATTAAATGGCTCGCGTATTCCCTAGGTCACCAACTTCTAAAAAGTCATTCTGGTAAAACGCGCCTCATTATGCCGCCTTTTTTATTACAAAATTCAAACATACAACTTTTTTCTTTTTACACATTTTCTTCACTTTGCCTCCTTCTTTCGCATACCATTACGTCATTTCATGAATGTCATTAATTTGGCAAGCTCTTCAGACGAACAAGAATCTGTCACTCTATCTGAAGTAGAATTTTCTTTTGACTCTCTGGAATCTATAGAATTTCTTGGACCTCCAGATTATTCAACGCCGGCAGTGAATAGTTTTCCTTTAACTGACAACCAGACCTCCGGAGTAATAACACCCGATAGGTTTCTCATCTCACCGACATTGTTCCATTCATCCCCATTTATCTTCTAATTTTGAGTTTTTCTTATTCTATGCCCCAGACTACTTTCGCGGTCTTGATTTGGTGAAAATGGTAGTAAGGCGTATTAGGAATAATATAGCAGGTCAGTCTAATCAAACCCCTAGGCCTACACGGCCACGTCAAGACGATGTAGATGATCGGCCTCAATGCACCCTTCAGAACATCCCTAAGCACCCAAGCACTTATACTGAAACAACCCTCAAACGCACAATCGATCACTTTTTCCTTAATCGGAACCATATTTATTGAGCTCCTAGACCGAATGAGTATTTACCTGTCGGCCGGGCGGAGGAAGTAGCGATTTACTAAGACAACCTCAAGGCTGGCCTTCGATTTCCAATTCACCTCTTCTTAGTGGAATTTTTCTGTACTTTTAATATTTCACCCGGCCAGCTAGTACCAAATGCCTTGAGGATGTTAAATTATTATCTCCTTGTAAGTTTATACCATGGCCTAGAGCCATCGATTGATATATTCCGCTTGCTTTTTGAAATGAAATTATTAGATCGCTATGACTGTTTCGTAGTGTTCTCTCATCGCGACCGGGGTCTTCCTACTCATGAGCATTTTAAGATACCCAATTGTCCTACCTCCAATAGTTGGAGGAAAAATAGATATTTTTTCGTCAAACCAGTCGATGGCATGTTTGCATTTCCTTTGAACTGGGGTCCTCCTCCGCTCGATGACTTTAATTGCACTCCCGTTCTTACTGAACCTGAAATTGACTCCATGATTATTTTACGGGCGATTGAACCACTTGGTCGTTCAATGAACGATGTTTTGACTGATGATGTCTTGGTTATTGCTGGCATCGATCGTCCATATGGTAAAATAAGAAGATATATATATATATATATATATATATATTTTATGGTTATGTTATTCACTTATTCCTCGATGAGCCTCTCTTTTTATCAGATATGTTTGTTGATCAATTTAGTAAAGCCTTTCTGGAAGAACTAGCTAGGAAGAATGCTAGAGGTAACCAAAAGAGATGCAGAGACCAGTCTTCTGCCAAACCTCGCTCAGATATCGCTCCATCAACTAACCAGCAAGAACCAATTCCAGTTCATTCGTCACCTGTTGCACCTACTATAACTGTGCCAGCTGGTACTCCCAAAATTCATCAATCAACTTCTGGGATGCAATCTGCAGAGAATAGGCCTATTTGTAATCTTCTGTGCCCGATTGAAAAGGTGACAGAAGATTGTCGAGCTATTTCTTCTTGTCTGGACTGGGAGGTAGTCGAAGCAAGTATAGACAAATCTCCCGAAAGCCTGGAACGATCGATTATGGTCGAAGAATGGCGGGTATTGTCGGTTTTCTTCTACTTTTTCTTTCCTCCTTTCTTTTATGATTCTTTATGGCTGTCTTTTGTGACAGATTCTCTCTCTTCGGCATACTGCTTTTCGTAAAATGCGTGACCAAGTTGAGAAGATCGAATAGACCAGCTGTACCTTTGAAGTAAAAAGTAAAGATTTGCTTGACTATCACAAAGAACTGTCTGAAAAAGATGCTTTAATAGCTGATCAAGGGGTAAAAGTGACCGATCTGGAGAAATCTCTGCAAGAACGAGTATGTTTATTCCAACAGATAAGGGACCAACTTGTTCGGAAGAGGAAGCGAACGAGCGTCTTACTTAGGAGTTGATTACCAAAGCTGACGTGGCCGTGGAAGAATTCAAAAAGAGTGAAGACTATATGACGATAGTGGACATGGTGGGAGTACGCGGTCAAGATATGGCGTACAGGAAGAGTCGAGAATGGCTCTTAGAACGACTACCCAACGCTGACTTCACGGGCGCCCCCTTTATGCCATCGGTAGATGATGAAGAATCGGAGGAAGAAGAAGACTAACTCCTTTAACTCATTTGTTTGTTAAAAACACAGAATGCTCTTTACTTACTTTCTTTTATCGTATCTGAAATGTTTTTATCTACTTTTGCTTTTTTCGGGTGGAGAGGTGGTTTATCCTCGCCCGACCTTACCTTGGTTTGCAAAGTATAGATACAACCATGGAATGAACAGTATTGGGAACTTCTTTCTTTTCGCCTTCTCTTTAACCGTTTGTTGTCAATCGTACTTTATTGTTACATGACCGTAGTCTAATGTTTGCTACCGTAGTCTATTGTTGCATGACCGTAGTCTGACGCTTACGACCGTAGTCTATTGTTAGGCGACCGTAGTCTATGATTGCGCGACCGTAGTCTGACGCTTACAATCATAGTCTATTGTTATGCGACCATAGTCTTGGTTATTATAAAACAGAAAGGATTCGTGGTTTGGAGGAATCATGGGCCGCACCTGGATTGGTCCTGTCATTGACCATATCCTTAGCGTCCTCATCATCTGTCCTCGTCCCCATCTATTTATCCTGAAAGAAAAAGTAGAGATACACCAAACAAGCAAAAGCTAAGACAAAAGAAAAGAAACATCAAGCTGGTGGAACAACTGTTAGTTTACTGATAATATTTCTTCAAGTGTTCGACGTTCCAAGGACGACCTAGTGGCTTTCCATATTGATTTTTTAGGCTATATGATCCCTTCTTTACTTCTTTGATGACTTCGAACGGCCCTTCCTACTTGGGTCCAACTTTCCTGGTACATGTCTGGCTGCCCAGGCATTCCTGAGGACTAAGTCTCCATTTTTGAATTTTCGAGGCTTCACTCTCCGATCAAAATATACAGCTGTCCTGCGCTTGTACTTAACCATTTTTTCGAATGCTTTCTGTCTTTCCCCTTCTAAAAGGTCGAGCTCAGCTTTATGTAGATCAATGTCGGCTTGCTGGACCATTAAACGTGGTGTTGGTTCGATTACTTCTGCTGGGACTACTGCTTCTAATCCAAAACACAGTCGGTAGGGTGTCTCACCAGTTGATTCTCGAGGTGTGGTGTGATATGCCCATAGTACATTAGGAATCTCTTCTGCCCATCGACCTTTACATTCTTCTAATCTAGTTCGTATATTCCATAATATAGTTCGATTTGTGACTTCTACTTGGCCATTTGCTCGAGGGTGAGCGACTGATGTTTTCCTCAAATCAATTTTATAGCTTCTGCAAAATTCTTCGAACTCTCGATTATGAAATTGTTTTCCGTTGTTAGATATCATTACTCGAGGTATCCCGAACCTACGAATAATATTTTTTCAAATGAAACTTTGTATCTTCTTGGTTGTTATAGTCGCCAAAGGCTCCGCTTCTACCCATTTAGTAAAATAATCGATTGCGACTACCAGGAATTTTCTCTGTTTGCTGGCCATAGTGAACGGCCCTAAAAGATCGATGCCCCACTGAAAGAATGAACACATACCAAATACTGCAGTTTGATACTCGGCCGACACATGTATAAGATTAGCATACCTCTGGCAGGCATCACATTTTTGAACTAGCTCTTTTGCATCTGTCTTCATTGTAGGCCAATTCTATCCCTGCCTGAGGGCTTTAAAGGCCAGCATGTTCGCACCCTGGTGATTTTCGCACATCCCTGAATGGATTTCCGTAAGTATGACAAATCCTCTATTGGCATCAATGCAGTTTAGATACGACATTGAAATTCCTTTCTTGAACAAGTGACCATTAATGATTATAAACCCTGCTGCCCTTATCCTCAACCTTCTTGCTTCAATCGGATCACTTGGTTGAGCTCTGTCGGTCAAGTAAGATTTCAGTGGATCCATCCAAGTGGGAGATTCTCCGATTTTCCTCACCTCAATTATGGATACATAGCTAGGTTGAGATACCATTCGTAATGGAGACATACATGACCGAGTACTGTGACAATTGGACCCCAGTCGAGATAATGCATCAGCTCGTTCATTATCGCTCCTAGCAACCTTGGCGATTTCAAATTCTTGGAAACGCTGATGTAAGTCTCTAGTCTTCATTAAATATGCAGCCATGGGGACATCTTTTGCTTCGAATTTCGCTCGAACTTGTTCGACTACTAACTGGGAGTCGCTATACACTTTAATCGATCAGGCTCCCATATCTAATGCGTATTGCAATCCATGTATGAAAGCCTCATATTCGGCATCTTATTAGTAGCCTTGAATTCGAATCTTAATGCATATTTCAGTTCCTCTCCATTTGGTTTTACGAGTATAACCCCCGCTCCTGATCCTTCTTTATTGGATGATCCGTCCACAAATAACATCCAAATGGGGTTTTCTCCAGAGACAAATCGGGGTGATAATTCGACAATAAAGTCAGCCAAGACTTGCCCTTTGATGGACGATCGTGATTTGAACTCCAAATCATACTCTCCCAATTCTACTGCCCATTTCATCAACCGGCCAGAAGTTTAAGGGCAATGGAGTATTTGCTTCAAGGGTTGATTCGTTAAGACTTCTACCGTGTGTGCTTGGAAATAAGGTCTTAATTTTCTCGCTGTGATGATTAAGGTCAAAACCAATTGCTCTGCTAGATTATATCGCAATTCAGTATCTTTTAAGACATGACTTACATAATACACGGGTCGCTCCACTTTTTCATCTATCCTTATGAGTACGGAGCTAACTACGTGTGGTGACACAGCCAAATATAATCTCAGTATTTCTCCTATAATTGGCTTGCTCAAGATGGGGGGTGCTGCAATAAAGCCTTTAACTCTACCAATGATTCTTCACATTCTACTGTCCACTCAAAATTATTGCTTTTTTTTTTATGGCTTTAAAGAATGGATAACATTTGTTAGCTGCTCGTGACATGAATCGATTTAGGGCTGCAATTCTATCAGTTAACCTTTGCACCTCATTTTTATTTTCTGGACTGGTCATATCAAAAATTGCTCGAATTTTATCGGGGTTGGCTTCTATTCATCTTTAAGTCACCATAAGGCCTAAGAATTTGCCTCCCGTCGTGCCAAAAGTGCATTTTTCTGGATTAAACTTCAGTAGACTTTCTCTGGCCACCCGAAAAAATTTCCTCAAGTCCTCCACATGATCTTCTTCATGATTGTTGTAGACTACCATATCATCAACATATGCCTCTATAGTACGACCGATTAAGTTTCCAAACACCTTGTTGACCATGCGCTGGTACGTGGCCCTGGCATTCTTTAATCCAAAAGGCATAGCCGTGTAGCAAAAAGTCCCAAAGTCGGTTATAAAAGAAGTTTTCTCAGCATCTTCAGGTGCTAATGAGATTTGGTGATATCCTGAGAAGGCATCAAGAAAGCTGAATCGTTTCTTCCCAGCTGTAGCATCTATTAGTGCATCGATTCTGGGTAGAAGAAAACAATCTTTTCGACAAGCTTTGTTCAAATCGGTAAAGTCGATACACATTCTCCACTTTCCACTTGACTTTTTTACCAGAACAACGTTGGCCAACCATTCTAGATATTCCACCTCTCTTATGAAACCCACCTTGAGTAGTTTTCCTAATTCTTCCTTTATGGCTTGTTGTCTTTCGGGTGCGAAATGTCTCTTTCGCTATTTCACGAGTTTATATCCATCCATGTTGTTCAGTCGATGCTGGGCGATCGAAGGGTCAATGCCCGGCAAGTCGTTCGTACTCCATGCAAACACGTCCATGTTTTCTCGAAGCATGTTCAAGATCTTTTCCCTGTCTTCTTTACTCAGTGATTTACCACTCGAAATTCTTTTACTTTCTTCTAATTCAACCACTTCTACTTCTTTTGTTGGTTCAAAATGATGTGTATGTTGGTAATCACTTCTTTCGATATTCGACACTACCAGATTAGCTTATGCTCGAATACTGTCTACATAGCATCTTCTTGAAATTAACTGGTCTTCCCTAATAATGCCAATCCCTCGGCTCGTGGGGAATTTCATTTACTGATGTTGGATAGATATGATTGCGCCGACCGTGTTTATTATTGGACGACCATATATAGAGTTGTACGACATAGGTGTCTGCACTATCAAAAATGGAGTTATCAACGTTACGCAACAGGGGTATTTGCCCAAGACAACTGGCAGGTTAACAATTCCTTCAGGTATCACTGTTCCTTCTCCAAATCCTTGCAAAGTGGTGTTGATCTGTTTCAATCGATCGGTCAGAATTTTCAAGGCTTGGAAAGCTTCCCAACTCAGTATGTTTGTGGCACTGCCTGTATCGACGAGAACTCTTTTCCCATCAAAATATGCTATATCGCCCGTGATTACCAATGCATCATCATGAGGTAGAGATACGCCGTTAAGATCTTCATCACTGAAAGTGATCGACTGTCTAAACCTGCTTGCCACGTCGATTGCATTCACCTGAAGTGACTATGCGTAGCCTTTTCTAGAGTTTCTCGAATCTCCTCCCCCCAGCGGATCTCCCGGCGATAACATTTATGACTCATGCTCTTCTTTTTTTTCCTACTTCATCCATTACTTTCTTATGATGATCATCATTTCTCTTCACGAAGTGTTTTATAGACCCTTCCAAAATCAGCCTTTCCACTTCATTTCGTAATGTTCGGCACTGATCTGTTGTATGGCCGTGATCTTTGTGAAATTCACATTTGTGATTATGATCTCGAATAGAAGGATCATATCTTAGCTTCTCTGGCCAGTGTAGCTCTTTTAACGTGCTGATCTCGCGGAGGATAACATATAGAGGAGCATTCAGTTGAGTCTGAGATATTGTGTTAATCACTTCAGTTCTTGGTCGATACTTGTACTCGGTCACAAACCTGGTGTTTGGCTTACTCGTCAACGGGTCATCGTGTCTTCGTTTCTTGTTCCCGCTATCATACGATTCTTGGTCACTGCGCATTGCTCTCAACACTTCTTCTTGGTCAATATATTCCTCTCTTTTTCTAAGTAATTCTGTCATGGACTCGGGTGGTTTTTTGGAGAGACTGGATCTCAAATCGGACTTCTTAATCCACTGAGTAAGGCAGTGATGACCGATGGCATCTGCAAATTTTTTATACCCAATGTTGCACGATTGAACCGCAACAAATATTCACGCAGAGTTTCTTCTTTATCTTGTGTCACTTGCATAAGCCCCATTGCCGTTTTCTTTTTTCAAGCACTACTGGAGAAACAGATTGCAAATTTGTTCGCGAAATCCGTAAACGATAAAATCGACCGTGGAGGTAACGTATCAAACCACTCTATGGCGTCTTTCTGCAGAGTCATAGGAAATGCTCTGCATGCTATGGCGTCTGGCCAGCCATGCAATCTTACACGATCTTGAAAAGTTCGAATATGATCAATAGGATCCGTCGTGCCATCGAAATTTCCAGTTGGTTCTTTAAATTTCTGCGGTAAAGGCACATTCACTACTTCCTCAGTAAAACAATCTTCTTTGATCAAAATTGGTCTGCCTATGCTCTTCCTTCGTGCGATAGCTTCTTCAACTTTTTCATTCAAAATACTTTCCCAGTTAACGGGTATCTGTTAGCATATATTATATATATGGTATAATTGAGACGACATATATTCTACTCTATTTAGACTGGCTATGTATAGAAGAGTAAATTGTAATTAGTATTTACTCTATTTAGACTAGCTATGTAATATTATATTGTAATTAGCATGTAATTGATAGACGTTTATTTTGGTAAGATATTTATCTTGCATCTATATAAATGAAGGAATCATCACAATGAGAGGCATTCAAAACCAAACTTTCTTGACATGGTATCAGAGCCCCAAGTTATTTTTTTTTCACATTTTTCTCTTGGCTTTGAATTTCTGGTTTATTATTAGAGTTCTTTTTTTTTATCAGCATCCGAATTGTCCGAAATCTCTTCATAGGTTCTGTCGGTAGTTTATTCGCTTTCCAGGGGATATTTTTTTTGGATTAATTTTTGGTGATTTAGGCTGTCAGAATTTTTTTAATTTTTTGACTAGCTAGTTTCGGATTGTTGGGAGTCTTGATTGATCATACTGATCTTGTGACTGTTGTGATCTGTCTGGTCTTTCAATTTTATTTTTGGTGGTTATTATTTCAGGCGAAAATTCTATTATTCGCTTTAATGGCAAGAACTACGCTAGTTGGGAATTCCAGTTTAAGATGTTTGTTAAAGGGAAAGAGTTATGTGATCATTTGGATGAGTCTTCTACGGCTCCAACTGATCCCAAAGAACTCAGTTCATGGGAAGGCAGTGATGCCAAAATTGTTTCTTGGCTACTTAGCTCTGTTGAACCCCATATGGTCAACAATCTTCATGGGTTCACTACTGTTAAACAGATGTGGGATTACCTTCGGCGAATTTATTATCAAAATAATTCTGCACGAAAGTTTCAATTGGAGTTAGATATCGCAAACTATCGCTAGGGAAACCTCTCGATTGAACAATTTTACTCAGGTTTTCTTAATTTATGGAGTGATTATTCCGGCTTGGTGCATTCTAATGTTCCCAAAGATGCTTTAGCGGCCCTACAAGCGGTTTATTCTGAGAGCCAGCGGGATCAATTTTTGATGAAGCTTCGACCTGAGTTTGAGAGTGCACGAGCTGGGTTAATCAATCGTACACCTGTCCCTACTTTGGATGTCTGCTTAGGCGAACTCTTGCGTAAAGAACAGCGTCTCGCCTCACAACTCGGCATTGCTCAAGACACTGATGGTACTAAGATGGTTAATGTAGCTTATGCTACTTACGACAAATGACGATCTAGATCCCCGCCGTAGTGTTACCGCTGCAAAGAAGTTGGACACATTGCAAAATATTGCAGCAAGAAATTTTGCAATTATTGCAAAAAGGACGGTCATATCATTAAGGATTGTCGTGTACGTCCTCATAATCGATCCGCTTCTGCTTTTCATACTGCTGTTCAGTCCACCTTTATGCCTGCTTCTTCTACTCAACCTATTGTTCCAAGTTCTTCGTCCAACATGTTGTTCCAAGTTCTTCGTCCAACCTTACCCCTGAGCAGGTTCAACAGATGATTATTTCCGCTCTTTCTGCTCTTGGTCTCCAAGGTAAGAAACATCTTCTTCCTTCTCCTTGGTTAATTGATTCTGCTGCTTCCAATCACATGACTGGCAGTCTGGCAGTGTTACATGATATTCGTAAGTATGATGGTGAGCAGCATATTCAGATCGCCGATGGCAGTACTCTTCCTATTACTGCAGTTGGAAATCCGGGGTCTCCTTTTACTAATGTTTTTGTATCTCCTTCATTATCTGCCAATCTCATTTCTGTTGGACAATTAGTAGAGGAAAATTGTTCCCTTCATTTTGATCATAATGGTTGTCGTGTACAGGATCAAGTGTCGGGACAGGAGATAGCGAAGGGGCCTAAAGTGGGACGTCTTTTTCCTCTTCAGTCATTTTCCTTTCCTCGTTCAATTTCTGTTGGTTATTCTGCTATTTCTAATAATAGCCATTTTTGGTATAAGAAATTGGGACATCCAAACTCTGTAATTTTGACACATCTTATGAAACATGGTTATTTGAGCAATACAAATGCAAGCTCTTCCTTGTCTTTTGATTGTGCATCTTGTAAATTTGGTAAAAGCAAATCTTTACCATTTCTTTTACATGGTAGTCGTGCTTCTACATGTTTTGAGATTATTCATTCTGATGTTTGGGGTATGAGTTCTGTTCTTTCTCATGCTCAATATATGTATTTTGTGACATTTATTGACGATTACAGTTGTTTCACTTGGGTCTATTTTCTTCATTCTAAAGCTGATGTGTTTTCGACCTTTCAAACTTTTGTTGCCTATGTAGAAACACAATTTTCTACCAGTATTAAGACCTTACGTTCAGATTCTGGGGGAGAATATATGTCTCATGATTTTCAATCTTTCCTACAACAGAAAGGTATTCTCTCTCAGCGTTCGTGTCCTTACACCCCTCAACAAAATGGCGTTGCCAAGCGTAAGAATAGACACCTTTTAGATGTTGTTCGTACCTTGATGCTTGAATCTTCTGTCCCTCCCAAAATTTTGGGTAGAGGCATTATCTACGGCCGTATATTTGATTAATCGTCTGCCTTCTCCTACCTTGCATCTTGATTTTCCATATTCTCGTCTGTTTGGTGTTCCTCCTGACTATAATTCTTTGCATATTTTTGGTTGCGTCTGTTTTGTTCACTTACCTCCCATTGAACGTCACAAGCTTGCTGCTCGAACTGTTCAGTGTGCTTTTCTTGGCTATAGTAACTCTCATAAAGGGTTTGTATGTTATGATACAGATGCTAACAAACTTCGTATTTCTTAAAATGTGATTTTTTTTGAAAACCAATATTTCTTTCCGTCTCGTGCTACTCCTGTTTCTTCCACTATTTTCCTTCATTCTTTTGATGATGTATCTAGTACTCCTACTCGTTTTCAGCCAGATATTGTGTACCAGCGACGTCACCCACTGCCTCTTTCTTCATCTGCACTACCATCTGATCCTGTATTGCATGAGTCTCGCCGGTCTACTAGGGTTTTTTGGCCTCCGGATTGGTATGGATTTTATTCTTCTGCTCTTAAGGCTACTCTTGATACGACTTCTGTCCCTAAGTCTTATTCTCAGGCTTCTACTCAAGAGTGTTGGCGCCAAGCTATGCAGGATGAACTTCAGGCTCTTCAGGACAATCACACTTGGGACATCGTCCCTTGCCCTGCTGGAGCTAAGTTTATTGGGTGCAAATAGGTATACACCATCAAACTATGTGTTGATGGCTCTATCGTAAGACATAAAGCTCGTCTAGTAGCACTCGGGAATCGACAGGAGTATGGACTTGATTATGAAGAAACATTCGCTCTAGTAGCCAAAATGACTACTGTTCGCACTGTTATGGCCATTGCTATTTCGAAAGGATGGATGTGAAGAATGCATTTTTACATGGTGATCTGAAGGAAGAAATATTTATGTCTCCTCCTCCTGGCATGTTTTCTCCCTCTTCTGTTGAGGTTTGTCGTTTGAAACGTTCTCTGTATGGTTTGAAACAGGCACCGCGAGCATGGTTTGAGAAGTTTCGTACTACTCTATTGGATTTTTCTTTTACTCAGAGTCAGTATGACTCCTCACTTTTCTTTTGCAAAACTACTATTGAGATCGTTATACTTCTTGTGTATGTCGATGATATTGTGATTACCGGATCTGATTTCCAGTTAATTGAGAAGCTGGAGCAGCGTCTCAAATCTTCGTTTCATATGAAAGATCTTGGTCCACTACAGTATTTTCTTGGACTTGAGGTCCAACATTGTATGAATGGCACACTCTTACATCAAAATAAGTATACCCAAGAACTTCTTTTGTTAGCGGGTCTTCAAGACAATAATTCGTATCTTACACCTATGGATGTCAATTTGAAGTTGCATCAAGTAGATGGTGATTCTTTATCTGATCCCTCGATGTATCGGCAATTGGTGTGCAGTTTGAATTATTTGACCATTACTAGACCTGATATCTCGTTTACTATTCAACAGGTAAGTCAGTTTATGCATGCTCCTTGTCAGACACATTTGGCAGCTGTTCGTCATCTTCTTTGATACCTCAAAAGGACCTCTGGTCGCGGTTTGTTTTTTCCTATAGGGAATTCTTTAAAGTTGGAGGGTTTTAGTGATGCCGACTGGGCTGGATGTGCAGATACTCGTCGTTCTGTTACAGATTGGTGTATGTTCCTTGGTAATATTCTTATTTCTTGGAAGAGTAAGAAGCAAACTCATGTCTCCAAGTCATATACCGAGTCTGAATATCGGGCTATGTCGTCTGCCTGTTCTGAAATTGTATGGCTTCGCAGGTTGTTAAGTGAACTTAGTGTTCCGCAGCTTATTCCTACTTCTCTTCATGCTGATAATACCAGTGCTATTCAGATTGTTGCCAATCCCATTTTTCATGAGCGCACCAAACATATTGAAGTGGATTGTCATTCCATTCGTGAATCCCTTGCTCGCCATAAAATTACTCTTCCACACATTTCTACTGAATACCAAACCGCTGATGTCTTCACCAAAGCTCTCTCTCATCATCGTCATCAGTTCATGATTGACAAATTGATGCTTCTTGATCGCCCAACATCAATTTGAGGGGGGATGTTAGCATATATTATATATATGGCATAATTGAGACGTCATATATTTTACTCTATTTAGACTGGCTATGTATAGAAGAGTATATTGTAATTAGCATTTATTCTATTTAGACTAGCTATGTATAGAATATTATATTGTAATTAGCATGTAATTGATAGGCGTTTATTTTGGTAAGATATTTACCTTGCATCTATATAAATGAAGGAACCCTCACAATGAGAGGCATTCAAAACCAAACTTTCTTGACAGTATCAAGTGGCGGCTGGTAGATGTCGTTTGATGCATTTGTGTAGCTTCAGATGGTGGGATCTCTACTGCCGGTGGAACTTCTGGAGCTAGCGGAGTCTTTTCTGCTGATGGAACTTCTGGTGCGTGAAGAGAAGTGGTTACTCTCTGCAACATCTCCATAATGGTGGACATCTGATCTTGCAATATCATGACTTGCAAAACGGTGGCAAATTACAACGAAGGTTGCTGTTCTTCTGCTGTTTCCTGCGGCGGAGCATCTGGAGGCTCTATTCTTGGCCTTCCTCTGGTTCTGCCAAACATGATTTTTAGTTCTTGTTGGGAAAAGAAAAAACCCTAGTTTCCACAGACGGTGCCAATTAATCAGTTCTAGAAAGAGAAATTTTAAAACTTGGAAAGAATGTCAAAAAATGAATATTTCTACCCTCTTTTAGTGAGAGGGAGCGACTTATTTATAGAGAATAATTACAATATACCGGTCGATGCGTAATGTAACAAAAGGTGATATATACTCGACCAGTTAGATAAATAAATATAAAACATTAATTGCATACAGGTCGACCGTCTATATTCTTGAAGACCAACTGACATCAAATAGAAACTTCATAATGAAAATTCGAGTCGTTAACTCTTCTTTATTTATAAATAAAGGGTGCCTCTGATTTCATAAGTTTTGTTTTGTTTTAAATAAAATTTAAATTTTATAATTTTTCCCCCACAACAAATTAAAAAACTTAAATTTACATTAATATACGTAGATTTTCTCTAGCCTAGTGGCAAGCTCGCTTTTTGTGATGAGAGGTGGATTTGGGTTTGAATCCGAGCTGCTACTTAAATTTTTTTTTTAAAAAAATTTTCTTTCGAAAAATATGTGCAATTAATCCTCAACCTTAAAAAATGATTTTTAAATCCTCAATTTTTGTTCCATTTGCATATTTTGTCTTTTTACATACTTCTATAAACTTTATCATTATTTTCTCACGTTTTAGAAAGGTAAAATTTGCAAAACAATACACTTAACACCAAACTTAATCTTTGATTTTAACTTTTCATTAAATTTCAATTTCAAAATATGAAAATAAAACAAAATATAATTTCTTTTTTAACGTACAAATCCCCTAAAAAATATGGTTTGAGTTTTTAATTTTTTTGCTTGACTCGAACATAATTTTATTTTTTCTTCACTTATCGAAAATAGATTTTTTTTTTATTTTGATTATTTTATTTTTATATTTATATGTACATGTACATGAGTAACTATGATTTTCATTTTTTTTTTCACATTTTTTTTATTTTTCAAGTTTTGTTTAATTCAAACTTCATTTTTGTTTAAAATAAAATATTGATTCTATTTTTCATTTTATCACAATTTTGTTCTATTGTTATATACGACTAATCCAAAGTCGATTACTTTTATAAAATAACAAAGTTATTTGTTATTGTATAAATTAAGTACTTTTATTATATTATTTAAATACTGCTATTTTTATCTACTATTGCCGTGTTGCCGACTGCTATAGCCGCTACAGGTCATTGTAATATCCCCACCCGGTACTGTAGCACTGCTAATCACTATGATATGATGATTAGTGATAACTCTCCGATATTGTGTTATAACAGAGAATATATATGAAAATTTTAATTCTGTCGTAGTTAAGAATATATTTATTTTGTATCTCGTTTCTTAATTTATTGAATGTATGAAGTTCAATTGAGATCACTAGGCACCATTTCGACAAATAACCACGCCACCCCACCCCACCCCACCCCACCCCGTACAAATAAATATACCTGAATCGTAGGAGACCCCATCTCTTATATTTCAAGATCACACGATCTGGGTAAATTATTACCATCCAAATATGCACAAACATGAATTTATCTCAGACAGCACGAGAGAAACAAACATTAATCAAACGACGATGTTCCAAGAATCCAGATATATGTGTGACTTTTCTGAATCCAATATTTCCAGCAATTATTCTTGCCATTTCTTTTTTGTTTCCCCCATCAAATTTACATAAATTTTGTTGGTATTGTATTGCATTCTTGATTTTCTTCTTTCATTTTCCTCTATTCGCGGAAATTACAGCACAATTCGTTGAATTTCAATAGAAAATGGATCTTTTCAAGAGAGCAAAGACAATCCGACTCTGCAGCTATGGACATGATCAAGAATCCGTCTGCCAACATCGTGATGGATCAAAAAATAACGCGCTTGCTTTTAAATGTTAGTGTTACTTGAGATAGTTATTTATTAATTCAAACAATTATATTTTATTTCAAAAGGTGACGAGGAGGTTGGTACCACGTACTAGACAACCTAGTTCCTAGTCAAAAACTCTAAGTGTAAAAACTCATTTTTCTAAAAATAAGCGTTTAATTATATTATATTAGTTCGTAAAGTTATATGAATTGTTTAATTATTTCAGTGCTTTTAGTAAATTATGTAAATTGTAAAACAAATTATTTTCAAAATAAGTATTGGACCAGCATGATTTTTAGTACAAGTTAGCTTTTAGAATTGAGTAAGTCTTTCAAAATCTAAATTATGTTTTCTTAAATCTTTTATTCGAATATTATATCATTATAAAGGTTTTATTGAAGTTAATTTTAAAACCATCAAAAAGTACCCATGTGATTTTACCCTCTCTGCACTGGTGTGAATATGTTTCCACAGTGTAAGATCAAATATGGTGATTTTAACTGATGTGCACTGGTGTGAATGCGTTTCTACAATATATGACTAGATTACTAAAGGTCTTTGAGACCCACTCTCGTACACACATAGGCTTTGGACCTTGTATCGGGGTGCTTAGCCCTTTGGGGGCAACTCTGCGTGCGTATGACCATATTTCAGATTACATATTATAGATTATCAGTTATTCAGGGTATCTTTTTGGTGTAGTATATATTTTAGAATAATCAGTATATAGATTTCATATTTCAAATCATAGGTCATGCAGTTTCAGACTTTAAATTTCAGCTTACAGTTTAATCAAATTACGCTTTATTTGAGAATTACAGTCATACTAGCATTTCTCAGTTCCTTTATACTTTGCAGTTATTTTACTTATATCAATCATAAGGAATTTCAAAATCTTTATTGTTTAAATTTTCAAAGTTATTATCAGAATTCATAACTGCTTAGAAGTATTATAGAACAATTCAGAATTTAAGTAAATATTGATAAACTAGAAAAAGTAAAATTATTTGTAAACTCTTGACTCCCTGAATTACAAACTCACATATTTTGTCACGCTTTTCTTATTAGGAGCAGTTGAACTATTTGAGCAACTTTTGAGAGATTCTGCAGTTATAAGAGCCACAACCATTTGATCTAGTTGATTGTATGATTACATTTTGTTAAGCAAGTCATTATCATGCATTTGTCTCATGTCCACTAGCTTTAATATATTTTATTTTGGTATTGTTTATGGCATGTAGAAGTTAGATGGGCTTATCGCATTTTTGATGTAAACGTTATATATTTGAGCTGTTTTGTAAATGATCGAGTTAACTATACTTTATTTTTGATTGGTTCATATTGGGGGGCAGGTGGACCCCAGTTGATACTATATATATTATGTTTGAGAATTTGTTGCTTTTCAGGTTGGTTTAGCCCAATTTACAGAAAAAACTCTGCCAAAATTTTTATAAAATCATATTAGTCAAGGAAAAGTCAATCAGTCGTAGAAAGGTCTAAGTAGCCTTGGTAGTGGGTCCAGCATCTAGCTGACATCCATCATCAGTGCACAACACATCTTGGGTCCACTAGGGTGATTCAGGACGGGTCGTGTCAAGTTGGTATCAGAGCATGGTCATACGTCTATAGACTTGCATTGCATATAAAATAAATTTGTTTTAAAACATGTTATTCCCATTTTATAGGCCATGGCTTGTAGTGAAAGGACACGCAGACCCCCAAATAGATTGCCTCAGAATCAAAATGCTCTTGATGATGAGGACAATAGAGAGACTAGTAGGGTTGATGAATTAGTTCATTGAACCTATGAGCAGCCTCGACAGATAATTGCATTTGAGAATGACCTAGTTTTTGAAAGAATCGCTGTTGTCGTTGCATCGGCTTTGCAAATGTACTACAATTCTAATAAGGAGTATATAGTATTGAAGGGGCAACAAAATTAGGGGCTAAGGTTTTTACAAGTACAGCTGATTCGGCGGTAGCTGAGGCTTGGATTGTTAAAATTGAGAGAGTGTTTGATGTTATGGGTTGTCCTAACTATAAGAGGTTGCGTCTTGCTACTTTCTTGTTGTAAAAATGAGCTTATGATTGGTGGCAGTCAATGCAGGCTAGATATACAGGCCCTAGTGTCATCGCTTGGGTGGACTTCAAGCTGCTTTTTATGATACTTATTATCCTCGTTCGTACAAAGATGCTAAGTAGAATCAATTCTTGAAACTAGTATTATACAAGGGTCTATGACTGTTTCTGAGTACCAGAAAAAATTTGTTGAACTCTCAAAGTATACTTAAGTTTTAGTGGCTGATGAATCAATAGGTGTAGACGATTTGAAGATGGGTTGAGAGAAGAGATTAGGTCATCTGTAATAGCCGCAGGATGGACGGAGTTTGGGTAACTTGTAGAAGCTGCTTTAAGAGTTAAGAATAGTATTTCAGAAAGGCAGAGTCAGAGATCAGATAAAATTCAGGGGTAGTAGCATTCAGACATGGACATGAACTTTTGGCGATAGGCAACCCAATAAAAACTGGCGAGGGTTTTGGCCGGGTGTTGCCAGTACCCGTAGTTTCAAGACTAAGTCTAGAAGAGGCCAAAGTTTAGCCATAGTCAGTCTAGCAGTCAGCACATCGCCGTTTTCATACTTATAGTTCTTCTTAGAGTCAGACACGAGTTATTTCTACACATGGTGGAAGTTCCATTCATACTAGATTTGCTTGGTCGGAAACTTGGGTATGGGTGGTGGCGTGGCGCTAGTGTGGTGGCGAGAGAGGGATTGGAGAGGTTAGGTGTTTTTCTTTTTTTCCTTTATTTTGTTTTTACCCAAAAAAGATTGAAAGAAAACAGATTGTGGAGGTGTGGGTGATTCTTTTTTAGTTGGGGAAGAACACTTATTTGAATAAAATAAAATAGTTTAGAATTTATTTGTAATTTTGAAAAGGTTAAGGGTCCAATTGTAATATTTTCAATGTATTTTTTTTTCATCATTTTAATTTATATAAGTCAATGGACAAAATTGTCTAAGAATTATTAAAATAGTGAAAAATAGTGATTTAGAGACCATATGTGAGTATAAATAGAATAATGTTGATGATATGTGCTAAAAAAAAAGAATGAGAATGGAATCGTTACAAATCTAAAACAATAAGGACCATTAGTGTAATTAACCTTATTTTTTTATATCCAATCCGAAGTGGACCTACAACAATTTCAAATAATGTAATCAAAACAATACCTAATTTGACATCCAAAATCCATCTTATTATTGATATATGAATGTGTTAATAGGATACAAATGAATCAGTAAGGAATTACCTCGCAATTATAATCTTCTTCTTCAGTGGCCCCTTTGTTAGCTAGAAACCTCACCATGGCTTCTTATGAAATCTTTCACTGTAAGTAGCAAATGCAAAAGCATGTATAAGTAATTAATCGTTAAGAAAAGTGTAGTTCTAATTGAATATATATATATATATATATATATATATATATATATATATATATATATATATATATCTTCCCCTTATTGCTATCATTTTTTTGGGCGCGACGTTAGTACAAAAAAATCATTTAATTCCAAAAATAATGAAACAATTGAAAAATATAAAATCACAATTTACATATAATGAAACAATTTAAAGCGTAAAAGTGGACAATACCATTTATAATTATATTAACCACCTTTTTGTCTATATGACACAATATTGAATAAAATCTATTACAAGATTATTTTGAGTAGAAATTATAAATTAAACTTTTGTATGATTAAATAGAAAAGTAGAGGCATGGACAAACAAGTTAATTAAAGAACTTCTATTTCACTTATTTTAGTTAAGAATGTGTTCTGGCATATTGGCTTATCTAAAAGTTTAGCCTTTCTTCTCAAACAACCTATATTGCTATATAAACAGAAACAAAGTGCAAAACATACGATAACCAATTTCTATCTGCAGAGTAGAGCAAGGATAATAAACTTGATTAGTAAATTTAATTTTGTACAGCAATAGTAACAGATGTGTACGGAACTTGTACCTTATAATAAAGTTACTGTCATGAATAATAATCTGAAGGTTGTCGTTTCCCGAGTCTCGTTGTTCCTTTTGTATTAACTTTACCGAATTCACAGCAGATGTGCTACATTCATATAACTTGATTACCTGAAGAGTTGGAATATCTCCAATTGCAGAAGGGATCTCTACCAGTTTTCTGCAGTCACTAAAAGTTAAGTGCTGAAGACTCGGAAAGTTGGTTTCATCGGCTTTCAAATGCTCCAGATCAGTTCCATGAAGGAGCAAAACTTTCAATTGCAAAAAATTCCCTTCAGTTGGTTCCCACACTGAGCCATCATAGGTAAAAAATTTCAGATTGAGCACTTTAAGATTAGGCAGTGAACCAATAATCGCCATACTTTTCCAAGATAACCTGAAACCATTCAATGTTAACCTTTTGAGTGTCGGTGGGAGATGGAAGTTCTCCGGAAGAGTGTATGCAAAGGAGCAATTCAAATCTTCAAGTTGATGTAGATGGATAAGCTTGTCAATACAAAAGGACGACAACTCAGCGTACGAGTAATGGAATCCAATTTTCAATTTCTTCAGGTTTGGCATCATTTTAAGGACCTTCTTGGTAAATTTGAAATTTATTACTGCCTTAAGTGTTTGTAGGTTTTCCGTAAGTGCAATTTTTTCCCCATTTCCTGCAGCAGAAGGATAAGCCAAGAAGCACCTCCACGTCCAGATATGCCTTAATCGTGGCATCTTCCAGATATCTGATGGTAGCTTTACTGTGTCTCGGGAATAGATAATTAATGTTTGAAGATTGAAAAGATTGGATATTGACGCAGGAAGCTCGCAAGTTTCCGTGCAGTGCCAAAGAAGATACCTCAAGTTAACTAGTTCCACTATTTCAACAGGGAACCCAACGAAATATATTCCGAGTGCATCCAAAACCCTTAGTAGTAGGAAACTTGTGGTGAAAGATTTTTCATTAATTAAGTCCCAACCATAGTATAGAAGAGAACGGACATGCGAGCCGTAAATGTCTTCAAGGCGATGGCCATACATATCTGATTGAATACTTACACGACGCTGATTGTATGTAACTTCTGGAAAATTCATAACATGCCGATCAAAGAGATGAAGAAAATTCTCCTCCTGAGCTTTCCTCACGCAAAGGTCTCTCATGAGGTCATGGATGCTGCAGATGTTGATTTTACCTGTATAACTCCGCTTATGAACCAGAATCATGTTTCTATCGAGAAGATCTTCCACGTACTTCTCTGCCACCGCTTCCAAGCTTTTAGATCTATCTGGTTTTATAAATCCCTCGGCAACCCACAACTTGGTGAGTTTGGATTTTCGGATCTTATAATCTTCAGGGAAAACTGCCATATAAAGGAAGCATGCTCTCAAATGATGAGGCAAGTGATTATAACTCAACAATAGGATCTCCATGAACTGATCATCAGTACCAATTACTGCAGAATTGATATTTTGTTTAACGTACATCCAGTAATCATGTGTCCTCTTGCCTTTGTAGAGGAGGCCACCAATCACCACAAGTGCAAGTGGAAGTCCTTTGCAATTCTTTGCAATCTCCTTTCCAATTTCCTCGAGTTCACTTGGACAACATTCTTCCCCAAACACTGTCTGGTGCAGAAGGTTCCAACTTTTTTCGGGACTCAGACAACTCAGATGATGAATAGCTCTAGAAGATCCAGCATAAACAGCCACATCTGCTAGGCGAGTAGTCAAAATGATTCGACTTCCATTTCTATCATCTGGAAACAAGTGTTGGACTTCGTCCCAAGCCTTAGTATCCCACATATCATCCAATACAATGAGATATCTTCTACCCTTTAGACATTTGTATAGTTTTTCAGCTAAATTTTCATTGTTACTTTGGTAGTTTGTGGATTCTAAAAGGTCGGTGAGCATTTTTTGCACATTATTTTCTTGAGATATTGTGGTCCACGCACGAGTGACAAAGTGATACTCGATAAGTGGATCATCATAAACATTTCTAGCAAACTTAGTCTTACCAATGCCTCCCATCCCAACAATTGAGAGGATTTCGAGTTTAGAAGGTGGTCTAGTGAGTCGATCCTTAATTTGCATCAAGTCATCATCGAATCCCACCATATCACTGTATTTTCTAGAACCAAATTTTGATGAACCAGCAGGGAAAGGGTTCCCAGCTGGCAGAATTTCTAATTCGTTCCTGTCCCTCATGTTCGCTGCCTGTTCTGAAATGGAATCAAGTTCTTGTATTACCTTCTGCAAGTTTTCATATTTCTTCGCCAAATTGTAACGCCTAAACTCCACGCACCTCTCACAGTGATTTCTAGAATCTGAAACAATCTGATCAGATATATCTATCTGGGATTCAATTATATCTTCTGCTTCATATGCTGCCACTCTAATTCTTCCTTCCAAACATCTAATTGTTTCAATATTTTTTTGTGAATGATCTTCTAGAAATGATAGAAAGAATCTAACCTTTTCAAGGAGAGATCTTCCGATCTGCTCTTCTTGTTGATGAAGAACCTGACATTGATCATCAGGATCATGCAGGATCTGTTCTAGTGTTTGAGTAAGTGAAAGTAGAGAAGCATAAGCCATCTAGGATCTCTCCCAACGCACACAAACACAAGATTGAACCGTATTATCAGTGATGAAAAATTGAGATAAATGATAGCTCAAACTTTGCTAATCAAAAAATATACTTCACCCCTCAATAATTGACATGATAAGATGAAATTTTAGACCATGAATCCCTGCAGATATGGACATAAGCCACCTACCCCACGCCACCCTTTGATAAAAATCTTTGCACCCACTTTCCAAGATGATTATTACACAAATTTAACCATTAATTAAGTTGATATAACACAAAAATATATAACCAAAAGGTGATAAAATAAAATTCAATGAATTTACAACAAAATATAGAATTATAACTTTTGCAATTGTAGTGTAGTTTATAAATTGGTTTATTTGACCAAAAATAGTTTATTTGACTAAAAATTTGCCTTCACAGCATGACATTTTGGACCATTCTTAGTCAAATAAACTATTTTTAGTTCAAAAACTGATTTATAATCTATATCAAGGGCTTGTTCAGTGTAGATTTTTTTTTTTACTAAAAAATGGGTTTTTTTGCACATTTTTTGTGGACCTTTCATACTCATTTATTGTGTAAAAAATTTGAAGAGTAGAAAAAAAATAGGCAAAAAATGAATTTTTTTTTTGGAAAAAGTTGAAACCGAACAACTCCCAAACAAGCCCCGACATACACCATTATTTTCTTCTCACCGCTTTTACTGTTTCTGGGATTCTTTTTCTTCTTCCAGAATTCATACAGTCCCGATCAAGGGGCAGGAGAATTCGGCCCACCTGCTGAGGTGTCAACAGGTGGGTCGTCCATCATAAAGATGGACGACCCACCTGTTGACACCTCAGCAGGTGGGCCGAATTCTCCTGCTCCCAAGGGGCAGGAGATCAGAATTTAGAATTCATGTCTAAATCATTGCGAAACAAAATGACAAAATTAAAATTATCACATCAGTGGGAAATTAGCTGGACATCTTTATGGTTCACGTTGCAACCTAAATTATTCTCTGAGATTGCAAAACTCCACTGTGTTTCTAGATAGATTTATGCTATCACAACATATATATAAATGAAATGCCAAATAAACAATTTATACTCAGAATTTTGTATTTATTGTTGGAAATTGAGACAAATTACTCGTTTTGCCCACGTAATCTTTGTTCAATATAAATTGTCAAAGTTTTATACTAAAAAATTGTTACAATCATAAAAAACTTTCCAACACCCAAACTCTCAACTATCATAGAAAAAATAACATAAGCTTCTTTACCGGACCCCCAATTTCTACTCTTTGTTCTTTGTACTGATAAGTGTGGTTTTATACTTATCTGGACCATCAAAAGTAGACAAATGTAAGTACTCTTAAGTGATTTTCTACTTAATTATGTGTCTATTTAATTGTTTTAGGTCAAAACCCCGAGATCAAATGGAATTAGAGAAAAACAAAGCAAAATAGGCGAAAATGGACTGAAGGCGTACGAAAACTTGGATACGGGGTCAACTTGCAAACATTCCAAAGTTTAAGGACTTGGATTGCAAATAAAAGAGGACTACATTGAAATGAAAGAAGAAATTGGAGGACTAAAGAGGACAAAATCAAAAGTTGAAGGACCTTGGATGCAAATAAGAGGACAGAAAGGACAAATTATGAATACACGTAAAACATGGACCAAATAAAATATATATCAAACCTTGGAAGACTATGTCTACAATTTTGATTGGAATCAAATTTGGCAAATTCTTTTACTGTTTTCCACGGTCCGTGGCAATGCGCGGAAATCGCGTCTGGGATTTTTTTGGCTTATTTTTAATTCCAGTCAGGGTCTTTTTCATCTTTTCATGTACATGAGTTATAAAATTAGTAAAACACTATATAAAGACCTAACATAGGTCAAAATAAAGAGGTTAATTCTTTGGAGAACACAAGAGAAGACAGAAAAAAGAACGACAAAGAAAACGAAGAACGACCAAGATCAAGAAAATTGGAACGTGAAGATCAAGATATCTTGGTGCAAGATAATCAACATCTTTTCATGTTTTCTTCAGAACCCGGTTATGTATTCAAATCTTCTAATGTTTTCTTCTTCTCGAATCATGAGTAGCTAAATTCATAGTTTGGATGAACGATGTAGCCTAGTTTTAATTATTTAATTTCGAATCTCAAGTTTTGACTTATAAATTATTTAAGTATTTGATTTTGCTTCTTTTCTTAATGATTGGAATAACTGGCCATTATTTTATTGATTTTGTGGATTGTAATGAATTGAGAAGTAAATTATTAATCTAGACCACGTAGTAAAATTCGAAGTGTCAGTTGTGCGGAAGATTCCATCCGGGTAAGTGCCTTAGGAAAGCTGGTGTTTGCTATCAATGCGATCAGGTTGGGCACATGAAAAGAGACTGTCCAGATCGACCATAAGGGAGTGGTGCACCTCAGGTGATGTATTCCCAACTTGGTGTTAGTGGTGCTAGGCAGACTCAGAATCAGGATACTGGGGCAAGTAGAGCAGGTATGTCTAGTGGAGCACAGACAAACATCGCCAACAGTAGTGGTGTTCCGAAAAAGGGCCAGGCAGGACATCTCAGGACTAAGGGGAGAGTTTTTGCAGTGACTCAGCAGGATGCCGAGGAGTCATTAGATGTAGGCATGGGTACGTTGTCTATTTTTGGTAGAAATGCTCGTTGTATAATTGATTCAGGCGTTACACATTCATTTATTTCTTATGCACTTGCTATCCATGTAGATTGTATGTTGGAACCATTAGATAGTGACTTAGTTGTGGCGACCCCAATACGAGATTCACCTTTAGCTAATAGTGTATATAAGGACTGTGTGGTTAAAGTGAATGATCAGGAATTGAAAGCTAATCTGATTCATCTCGATATTCATGACTTTGATGTTGTTTTGGGCATGGACTTCTTAGCTCCAAATTGTGCTTCAGTTGACTTTTTTCGCAAAGAAGTTGTGTTCCGAAGGCCATGAGAGCCTGAAATTATTTTTAGTGGTGAACGGAGAATTTTACCGACTTGTATAATATTTGCACTTGATGCTAGGAAATTTTTTAAAAAGTGGTGTCTGACATATTTGGCTTATGTAATTGACAGTCAGATTACTAAGCTGAAATTGGATGATATTCTTGTTGTACGTGATTTCTCTGATTTTTTCCAGAAGATCTTTCGGGATTACCGCCAAATAGAAATCGAGTTTACTATTGATTTGATTCCAGGAACATTTCCTATCTCTCAGGCACCTTACATGATGGCTCTAGTGGGGCTAAAAGAATTGAAAGTGCAGTTGCAAGAACTAGTCGATAAAAGTTTCATTAGACCCAATGTATCTTCGTGAGGAGCACTAGTCTTATTTGTGAAGAAAAAAGATGGCACAATGAGATTATGTATTTGTTCACTAAAATGTGTACCGCAAGTGCACAGGTCACGTTCAAATAATAAAGTGATGAGAGAGTGTCGAATCCACGATGATAGATAATTTTGTTCAAATCCAATTCAATCTAGCTCTATTTTAAACATACAATTAAACATGTTGTTTTGATAATTAAACTCTAATTACAAATTAAGAGTTGATGAAAATAAGCTAAAAAAAATTTGCTAAAAAAAAGAATTTTTGGAAATAAACTCAAATAGAGAAACACATTAGAAATTTCACTTCACCAATTACTCCATCTTAAAGTTTCATTATCCATTATCAATTCCAAAACGAGATCTTTTATGGCAATCGATGCTCCTAAAATATCTAGCAATCTCTCCCGAGTAGAGCCAAACATATTTTCACACAAGATCTCAAGCATTCTTACCGAGAGAACGCATACGTAAAAAGGCAATAAAACTTAAGAGCACACATTCATGATTGCACAAAGTATGAAAGTGTATTCCTACATTCTATATACTTTATGTTGTTCATTAAATGTGCTAAGCCTAATTTCAACCTCCCGGTAGCAAAACTAGGTCACAAAAGTATCTCACTCAATATCTTTACACAAACAAAATAAAAGATAGATACAAAATACATCACTGAGTTTAATAATATTAAGAGAAGTGGATGATTAAGCTTGAACCCATGGTTGTCTCCATTAGCCCACTATGAATCTCATTTCATATTTCTCTATTTCACAACAATAACCCAATAATGATGTACAAAAATCAAAGTCATGGAGTTTTCCAAGAGCCCCAACTTTTTCCTCTTTTCTTTCAAGAGTTTTCTTCATCCAAGAGTTCTCACTTTTTCCTCAAAATCGACCTCTTTTAACCCTATAAGTCATGAGAAATTAATTACCAAAATATCCCTCAAAAACTTGTTCAAAATTGCGAATGCCAAGAAAAATAGGCCATGCGATTGCATGGAAATGCCCAAAAACATACTACTGGCAAAAAGGACTAAAGTTGTGCTAATCGAGAATTTTGGGACAAAGGAGATGGTTAGAGTTGATAAAAGATTATGATTGTAGAATTGATTATCATTCAGGAAAATCTAATGTAGTTGATGATGCTCTCAGTAGAAAGACTAGTAGTTCTTCATCTCAATCCAGTGTAGTATGCGCTTCTTTATTTTATGAGTTTAGAAAATTGCATGCCTAGTTGTCAACTGCTATTTCTGGAGTGGTTTTAGCTAATTTTCAGGTGAGACCTACTTTGATTGACAGGGTTAGAGAAGCACAATCTCAAGATCGGACACTTAGGTTATTGAAAGAAGAAGTTAGTACTGGTTTGCTAACAGATTATGCAATTCAAGATGATGGTGCTTTGGTTATGGGAAGTTGATTGTGTGTTCCTAACATTTCAGAATTGAAGAGAGAAATTTTAGATGAGGCACATAGTTCAGCCAATGTGATGCACCCAGGTGTATCATATATTGAAAGAGTATTATTGGTGGCCAAGTATGAAGAAAAAGATAATGGAGTTCGTATCCAAATGCCTTATTTGTCAGCAAGTAAAGCCAGTTTGTCAGAAGGCAGCCGGACTCTTACATGCATTGCCTATTCCAGAACGGAAATGAGAGCATATTACAATGGACTTTTTGTTCGGTCTTCCTCGTACACAAAATGATCATGATAGTGTTTGGGTCATTGTACATCGATTGACCAAGGTTGCGAGGTTTTTACCGATCAAAGCTACTTATACTCTAAACAAGTTGGCAACGTTGTATGTGAATGAGATAGTCATCTTATATGGTGCTCCAGTGTCTATTGTGTCAATTAGAGATCTTCGGTTTACATCTAAATTCTAGCATAGTTTGCAGGAAGCTATGGGCACTAAGCTATATTTCTGTACAACTTTTCACCCGCAGGCAGACGGTCAATCAGAGAACCATACAGACTCTAAAGGATATGTTACGAGCTTGTGTTCTATAATTCAAAGGTAACTGGGATACTCATTTGTCTTTGATGGAGTTTGATTATAATAACAGTTACCAGTATTGAGATGGCTCCTTTTGAAGTACTGTACGGTAAAAATGCAGAACACCGATTTGCTGGAATGAAGTTGGAGAAAGAAAGTTGGTAAGTCCTGAAATGGTTCAAATTACTTCAGAGAATGTGAAAGTGATTAAAAAAAATTGGAGGTAGCACAAGATAGGCAGAAAAGCTATGCAGACAGAAGGAGAAGGGATCTTGAATTCGAAGTTCGGGATAAAATTTTCCTAAAATTATCGCCATGGAAGGGTGTTTTGAGATTTGGCAAGCGGGAAAAGTTAAGTCTACAATATATTGGGTTTTATGAAATTATTAAGTGGATTGGGCCAGTTGCTTATCGATTAGCCTTGTCAACTGAGTTATACATGATTCATGATGTATTCCATGTCTCTATGCTTTTGAAGTATATTCCAGATCTCCTATCATATTTTGTAATCTCAGCCAGTGGAATTGAAAGAAAATTTAACTTATGAAGAAGAGCTAGTTGAAATCTTAGACAGAAAGGAACATGTTCAGCGAAACAAGATCGTTCCGCTAGTTAAGGTTCTTTGGAAGAATCATTCTATAAAAAGGCTACGAGGAAGAATGAGGATCAGATGTGTGCTCAATTTTTGCAATTATTTCAAGCTTAGCTGATCAACTTTCGAGGATGAAATTCTTTGAATGAGGTAAGATTGTTACAACCCGCTTTAGATTAGTCAAAGCCATAATTTATTTTGTCAAAAATCAATATAATTTTTGGTCAAGTCCAAGTTTAAGTAGGTCAAGTCCAAGTCAAATAGTCAATATAATTTTTTTTGTAAAATATGGTTACTTATTGATTTAAATGACACTACATGGAAGTTAGGGACTTAACTTGCAAATAGGCTTAATTGAAAAATTAAATTGGGTCCATTTCTTCACACACACACACACACACACACACACAGAGAGAGAGAGAGAGAGAGAGAGAGAGAGAGGAGGAAGTCACGGGCAGGGAAGAAAAAGGGAAAAAAGAAAGATAGAAAAAGAAGAAAAAGGAAGAAGAAGAGGCCGGTCGAATTGTTAGGTGGTCGAAAAATCAATATTAAGGCTTGGATTCTTCATTTCTTTTGCAATTTCAAGAGGTAAATAAGAAGTTACTTATTTAAGAAAAGTGTAAATAATTAGGATTTTTGCTTATGGGCTTAAATGTGAATTTTGTGAAATGAGATAAGTTGATTTTAGTGTCATGAACTATATTTGTAAGCTAAATGAATGATTTAATTGATGAATTTTTAGGGTTCTTGATTAATAGGTTTAATTAGAGATTTAAATTATTTTAAGCTTATTAAGACTTTTATTGGTTTATGTATATTAAAAACTTGGAATTGTGATTTTAGCAAACCCTTGAATTTCTATTTGGGTCCTTTAAGCGAATGTAATGTCAAAGAATTTATTGATGAGCTTTAAAGAATATTAGAAATGGTTGAGAATATTAAGGATAATTATATGTTATTGAGTTAATGGAAATGGGTTTCTAGCTTGGTGATTTTACTACGAAATTTAAGGAAATTATACTTGTTGGATTGCAAATGTTAGATGCTAACATGTGAAAAAGAGAAGTGGTAAATTAGAATATGGATTAGATCAAAGTGACTAAAGGAATTTTGGAGAAGTTTTGCTTAAGTATGGGTAGGTTAAAGTTGGTCTTGCTTTTAATTATTAGTGTTACTTGGGATGGTTGTTTATTAATTCAAGCAAATATTTTATTTCATGAGGTGGCGATGAGGTTGGTGCTGCGTACCGGCCAATCTAGTTCGTAGTCAAAAACTCCGTGATTGAAAATTTATTTTTCAAAAAATAAGCATTTAATTATATTATATTTGTTCGTAAAGTTATATGAATTGTTTAGTTATTTCATTGCTTCTAGTAAATTACATAAATTGTAAAAATAAATTATTTTCAAAAGAAGTATTGGACCAGTATGAGTTTTAGTACAAGTTACTTTTATAATTGAATAACTCTATCAAAATCTAAATTCAGTTTTTTTAAAATCTTTTATTAGAATATTATATCATTATTAAAGGTTTTAGTTAATTTTAAAACCATAAAAAAGTACCCATGTGATTTTACTCACTTTGCACTAGTGTGAATGTGTTTCCACCACATATGGTGATTTTATCCTATCTGCAAGGGTGTGAATACGTTTTCACAATGTATGACCAGATTACTAGACATCTTTGGGACTCACTCTCGTACACATGCATGATTTGGGTCGTGTACCAGGGTGCTTAGCCCTTTGGGGACAGCTCTGCGCGCATATGACTAGATTTCAGATTACATGTTACAGATTATCAGTTATTCACGTTACATTTTTGGTGTAGTATATATTTCAGAATAATCAGTTATAGATTTCATATCATAGATCATACAGTGTTAAACTTTAAATTTTAGCTTACAGTTTAATCAGATTATGCTTTATTTGAGAACTACAGTCATACTAGCATTTCTCAGTTCCTTTATACTTTACAGTTATTTTACTTATATCAAGCATAACGAATTTCGAAATCTTTATTGTTTAAAATATTCAAAGTTATTATCAAAATTCATAACTTCTTAGAAGTATTATAGAATAATTCAGAATTTTAGTAAATATTGATAAACTGAAAAAAGTATAATTATTTGCAAACTCTCCACTCACTGAGTTACAAACTCACGTATTTTGTCACGATTTTCTTATTAGGATGCAGTTAAGCTATTTGAGCAGCTTTTGGGAGATTCTGAAGCTACAAGAGCCACTACCATTTGACCTAGTTGATTGTATGATTACATTTTGTTAAGCAAGTCATTATCATGCATTTGTCTCATCTCCACTAGCTTTAGTATATTTTATTTTGGTATTGTTTGTGGCATATTGAAGTTAGATGGGTGATAAGTGTGGTTCTACACTTATCTGGATCATCAAAAGTAGATGATTGTAAGTACTCTTAAGTGAGTTTTTACTTAATTGTGTGTTGATTTGATTGACTTAGGTCAAAACCCAAGTTCGGATGGAATTGGAGAAAAACAAAGTAAAATAGGAAAAAAAATGACTAAAAGTACACGAAAACTTGGAATGGAGACCAACTTGCAAACATCCAAAAGATGAAGGACTTATCGTGTAAATAATCAGGGACTTAAGCGTAATTCATGACTAGAATTCTAGTTTCCTTATTTTAGTCAAACTCAAGTTTGGTAATTATTTTGAGACAAGATTTCTACACTATATTAGGGTTGTAAGATATATAAATAGGGAGGATGATAAAAATAATAGACCATATACCTTATACAAGAATCAATGGAGAAAATACAAGAATCAAAAGGGGAAAGAGAGGAAGAACGACGAAGATATTGAAATTGGGACGTGAAGATGAAGAATTATTGGTGCAAGATATTCAATTTCTTCTCATATTCAAATCTGTTTGTGTATTCCGGACTTTTCATATTTTCTTTCTCCAAAATTATGAGTAGCTAAATTTATATTTTAGGTGAACGACATAGCCTAGTTTAGATTCTTTAATTTCAATTCTCAAGTTTTGCTTATAAATTAATTACTTATTGATTTTACTTCTTCTCTTAATGCTTGAAATAATTGGCCATTATTTGTCATTGAATTGTGGATTGTAACAAACTGAGAGGTAAGTTATTAATCTTGAAATCTTGACCACGCAGTAAAATCCGTCAATTAGATAAAAGGTAGAGATACTTGTTATTGTTGTGGTATTGAATTGAATTCTTAGGCGATTTAATGCATGTAATTAAGGATTATTTTGACTTCAAATAGAGATATAGTGAGTTGACCTAATTAGGTATGACTCATTTGAACTTGAAAAAGGTAAATTAGGTTAAATTCTTGAATTCGACCGAATACAACATTAGGAATAAATCTTGAGATGAGAAATTAGAGATGAAAACTATGATGAACTCGTAAATCTAAATCCTTTAATATTTATACTTGATAAAATCTTGACTTTTACATTCATACTATTTTTCTAGAATTAATAATTATAGTTTAAATCATCAAATCAAGTTAATTCAAAGAGTTTTAAATAAATTAGGATTAAGATTAATTGAACTAGTATCTAAATAGGATAGTCTTCGTGGGAACGATAATCCAGAGTCATAGTGAGATATGATGCAACTTCTAAAATTGATGAGGACAACATACTTTTGGAGATTTTATCGCAATGCACCAGACTACTATAGCGAGATATGATTCAACTTTTGAAATTGATGAGGAGAACATACTTTTTGGAGATTTTATCGCAATGCATCAGGCTAATACAACGAGATTTAGTGAAGCTTCTGAAATTGATGAGGATGAATTGTTCTTGGGAGATATATGGAAACTACCGGTCACACAAAGTTTTTGTCCCTACTCCTACACCTTTCCAATCGACACTGAAGCCAACATAATGGAACACATGACAAGCATTAAAACAAAGAGTTGAGAGAAACTGTCCGAGATTTTGGATAATAGACATATCATCCAACCCGAGGAAGTACCAATTAAAGAAGAAAATTATGTGGAGAAAGAGAAGATGATTCTAAATGGGCAAAATGAAATAGTGACATTTAATTGTGTTACACTTATCACGCAATTCTCCGACTCCCGTCTTTTTTCAAAAATTGATGTTGTGATCAAGGTAGATGAGGAAGTTGAAGTTTTCGTAGTTGTGTTCGAGTAATATGCTAAACTACAATCATAGTTTTATGAGGAGCGCAAATTCAAATTTTGAGGATAAACAAAAAATTGTGCAAAGTCAATAGATGCAAGCAATGCAAGTCCTCAAAAGTACTATTTAAAATGCCGTAAAGCAACCAGACAATAAGTCAAGCTCTAGACTATAAATCAAGCGCCTAATGGGAGGCAACCCATATTTCTATTAATTATCTGTTTATTGCATTGCACATAGAATTTTAGGACTGTATTAAGAATTATAGCACGTTTTCCAATTTTTAGTAATTAAGAAAATTTAAATTTTGTAAACTTAGGCTAAGCATCGTCATTCAGATTTTCCAATTTTAGTTACAGTTGACCGCGGTCAACCGCGGCAAACAGTTACACTAAAAAAAAATTACACTTTATTTTCTCCACTTCATAGCAATTTAGGCCTGCACTTCTTACATTTTCATCTTCTCCATTAGGATTGCACAAAAGTAAATGTATCATGAAGACTCAGCTCCTGATGCTTACTGATCGAATACCATTCCGATGGTTTCCACGCCTTCGCAATCAAGTACACTCTTTCCTTTTTTATTTATTTTACTTTTTTTATCACATTGAGGACAATGTGTACTTTAAGCTTGGGGGTGACTTTCACTTTATTATTTTCGTTACGTTTTTGTGTGTGTTGTTGATAATATTATGTGATTTATAAAAATTAAAAAAAAAATCTTTTTGTTTGTGTTCTTGTATGTTGGATAGCATTGCCAGCTAATGATGATACATAATTGAAACTGTTATCGATTCATGAATTATGACTAGATGATGCTATTTATACATTTTTATAAACTATAATTATCCATGTGAGATATGATTAAGTGTGAACACAATAGTCATGAATATCACTATATTTGATTGGTTTATTGAATAAAATACAATGAAAGATTATTGAACCTAAGTTGTGAAAATCAAGACCACCAATTGACAACTCAATTACTTAACCAATTGAAAGGATAGTTTGGGGGTGGCTAAACCAATGCGGAAAGTATTTAGATAGGTGTTGATTCCATGCTTGAGTAATATTTGTGTGGACTGTATTACTAAGTGGAATCTAGGTATTAACCGGATGCTAGGAATCTAATCCCCGCTTATTTATCTTGTACAAAAAAATAAAAGGCATTGCACTTGCATTATCTTATGCTCTATTTGTAGCCTATTTGACTCGAGTGATAAAGTCCGTAGGGGTTCTCAAAACTCGGTGCCCTAAGATCTATTAGACCTGGGAGCCATTGGCCTAAAGCTCGTTACAAGGGTCATCTAGAAAGCTTAAGGAAGTGAGGTCTTACACACACAAAAAAAAAAAAAAAAGCGAAAGCAAGATTGAGCCTTTGTAAGTATAACTTGGAAATTTAGATAACGAGTGGGTTTGACTTACCTAGTAGAAGCTTGAAGGTCGAAGCACTCAACAAAGAGAGAATCATCACAGATCTAGATAGTTATTGTATTGGCTAGACCTAACCAAATTTTGAGAGGTAAAAAAATAAGTGTTTTGAGGACAACTTTGAAGTTAACACGTAGGATGGAAGATTGAATATCAATATGGGAGTGTGTATTCTTACGAGAGAGAAAAGAAATATTTGACCATTGAGGGGTGGAATATTACTAACCTAAAGGTTTATAGTGATTGGATTGGTTATGTGCACACACACGCATCAGTCGAGCATGGAATGAGTAAAAATTAATTAATTTTGGTAGCATGATTTAGATGTTTCTTATGAATTGTTTAATGTGTTTCAAAAACTTAAGGCAAATACAGCAAGCTATCGATTATAGTAAATTTTAATATTATTTGTTTGATTGTTTAAGTAAATAGTCATGTTTGAGGACGAACAAATATTCAAGTTTGGGGGTATTTGATAAGTGTGGTTTTATAATTATCTAGACCATTAAAAGTAGACGATTGTAAGTACTTTTAAGTGAGTTTCTACTTAATTGTGTGTTGATTTGATTGCTTTAGGTCAAAATCTAAGTTTGGATGTAATTGAAGAAAAACAAAGCAAAATAGGCGAAAAGAGACTGAAAGTGCACAGAGACTTGGAATGGAAACCAACATGCAAACATCCAAAAGATGAAGGACTTATCGTGCAAATAATCAGAGACTTAAGCGCAATTCATAACCAGAATTCTAGTTTCCTTAATTTAGTCAAACTCAAGTTTGGTAATTCTTTTGGGACAAGATTTCTACAGTATATTAGGGTTTTGGAACATATAAATAGAGAGGATGATAAAAACAATATACCATATACCATATACAAGGAAACTTGTTTTTTCTTGATTGGCCTTTTTGCATATATTTCAGGCAACTGACCTTTTTTAGCTACTTCAGATGCTCTTATTGATGTTTTACGAGGGATATTGAGATTGAGAGTTCAGAATGAAATGGAGGTATTTCATATGTTGTGTAGAGACGAGGCACCACCATCTCTCCCTTATTGGACATGATATCAAGTCGAGAACTTAAAGAAATTCAAGAAAAGTTTCTTTAAAAGGTTTTAGGAGACGAAGCCAACAGTACTGGTGAAGACAATGGTAAACAGATGGTTCAGATGCAAGAAGCTGATATGGATGAACATGTGGTTGAAGTTGAAGAAAATATCCTTGATGGACACATTGCAGTTGTTAAATGGAAGATGAAAAACAAGCCACGGAACATGAAGAAGAAAATCAAGAAATTGTTAGAGAATGACACATTCGATAATCTCAAGATCCCTTCTGCTCCCACTTGAGCAACCAGACAATAAGTTAAGATAATGACTATAAATAAGCGCTTAATAGGGGGCAACTCATTTTTATATCCTGATTAATTAATTTATGTTAAATAATGCATTAGTTTTTTTTTTATATATATTGTTTATTACGTTTGTAAAGCCTCACCATGTCAACCGCAGGATGCTCCACTTTATAAGGCACATGGATGATATCTATGACATCATCTTTCGACCATGAGTCCCAGCACAACACCCACTTTAGTCCACTTCAGCTGGTCCGTTTGATCAACCCAGACCATCTACTCCACATTTACCTCCGGGGAGTAACTGATTTCTTTTCTCCTTTATTTGCTTATTTTTGCTATTACATTGGGGATAATGTAATGTTTTAGTTTGGGGGTGGGATAAATATCAGGGTACTTATTGGATTATTTTTTATTTACTTACTATCTGGGTCTATATACTGAGATATTTGTTGAAAAAAAATTAAAACAAAAAAATTTGTCTAGTTATTGTTGAAAGGCTTGCCGCCAATGATGGTAGTATTTGTTTGAAGTTAAATACATTTTTAGTTAGAATATTAGACAACGCCTAAACTGTGTTTTTACTTGAATACTTATCCATGTTAGACTAGATTAATGGAGTACATAGCCACTATTGACTTATCACTTATATAGAAACATGTCTTGAGTGTATGAGTTGATATTATTGACTTAGGATTGTTATGAAAAATCTCGTTCCCAAATCCTTAAACTAGTAACCAAACTGTTTGAGAATAGTTTAGAGTGTTAAAGTTAGTACGTGTGTTCGTAGAATTTTGATGGTTTGGGCTTTCTAGGTACCATCTTTGATTGAATAGGTTCTAGTCAAGGAATCTAAATTAGGCACTAATCACTGCTAAGAATCAAATTAAAAAAAAAAAAAAGAGAAAAATTACATCTTCACTTATCTTATAACCTGTGTGACTCGAGCGATTAATCTATTAGGGTATTTTAAAACTTGGTGTCTTATGGTCATCTGACTTAGGAGTTATTGGCCCAAAGCTCGCTATATGGTTCACATAGAAAGCTTACAGGAGAGAAGTATTACACACAAGATGTAAGAATGTGTGCATTAGCTAAATAAATAAAAAGAGTTAGAAGTACTTGGTAATGATTGCTAGGTTTGGACCTCAGATACTGGAGATGAGAATTTAGAAATCGCTCACCATCCTAGTTCTAGTAATACAAGCTTCTAACTTTTACCACTTTAATTGAAAAAAGTATTGTACTGATCAATAAGAACCAAATTCGCTAGAACACATCGGGATTGGAAAGAAAAGCATTAGAAATGTGATAATTTATGAGATGTGTAAGGAATAAATGACTACAAATGGTTCGGGATTATAAATATATCAACAACACAATATTGGTCGTGGTCTAATATAGGTGTAAGTTCAATATTTGGCTAATCACACACTCAATAAATATCGAGCATCGGATAAGTAAAAAAAATTTATTTGTGGTGTTGTTTAATATCCTCCTAAAAGTGTTGTTTTATATTCGAACATGAGGCATTTGGTAAGAAATTTAACATTGACTCTATTTCTTGTGATTCTCTTAGCTTAGTTTAAAGTCTAATTTTAGTTTTGTTTATGTTCAAGGACAAACAAATGTTTAGTTTGGAGGTGTTTGATAAGTGCATTTTGTGCACTTATTCGGACTTTAAAACTAAGCATTTATCTCGTTATTTTATTGATTTTTTTTACTTAATTTAGTGTATTTTCCTTTCTATTTCAGTTTTGAACCTGTTTATAAGCAATTGGAGAAGAATAGATGAAAAGAGCAACAAATTAGAAGATGATTCGAAAGTATGAGGATCAAATTTCACTTAATTGAAGCTTGAAGACTAAAATAACAAAATACCTAAAATCAAGTCACATTGGTGAAATCGATGAGTAAATGAGAAAAAATTGAGCTTTTGAAGTGAATATCAAGAGACAAATATTGGAGGATGAGGAAGAATATAAAATCAATAAGTTTAAGGTGTGTTGGAGTGACAATGAAGAGTTGAAGCAAACGATCAAACACCTGAAAGCTAAAGAATCGAATTGAGAAACTACCTACTGAAGCATATGGTAAAAGTATAGTACAAATTTTAGTATTAAAATATCCACAAGACAAATGACATACCATTGGAAAGATATTGAATTACGAGTCCAATACTTTTTACAAATCTCAATTTGGAGTTTCCTACAATAAGTTATGGTCGTTTGACTAATAGCCGCAGATAAAACATTGTACAGCTGAGCGAATGCCCAAGATCATAGTTGGGCAAATGCCTAGCTGCATATTACACTAGTAGAGAGTAAAAAATATTCCTTGGCGATCGCCCGGGATTGCACTGGGCGATGGCCCAGTGTAAAAATTTCCCTCCGCGGATTTTGTTACCTTTTGTGTTCGAATCCAATTAGGAAACTTTTTGGGACACGATTTTAATGATTTTTTTGGGATCTTTTGGGACACAGAGAGGATATTGTGTGTGTGTGTGTGTGTTAGTTGTTAACTCATAATAAAGAGCCGATTATTGGAAGAAAAACAAGAAACGAAGATCAAGATCTACTATTTTGAATTTTCTTCCTATCCGGGTGATGGCTTTTATATTTTATTTTTTTTTTCTTCTTCTTAGTATGCTAGGCTAGATTATTTTGTGCTAGGATCAAGATGAAACTTGTATCATGAACTTTTAATTCTTTGAACTTAATTTTTTATATTCAGGCATGTTTTTAATTTTGAATGATTGATATTGACTTCTTTTTCTTTATAACTATATGCGCAATGGTTGTATGATTTTTATGGCTTATTTTACCATCGAGGGATTGAAAATAAGTTAAACACATTATCAATTATCGTAGAGTCCGATAGATGATAGAGATATACTGCTATGCTTTACGTGATTTTAAGTATTCACAAATTTTAATGCTTTCTTGTATGTTTGCATCCATCATAGAGATATAGTCGGGTCACATATATGGATAGGTTTAATTCTAATCGAAAGAGATTATTAAACAAATTAGGAAAATTGATCTTTATAATTAAATTGTGTTATTAAATTCAACGATTCAAGTTAAAGGAGATTGGTATAAGTGGATTCGGGATCCTAATACGCTTTTCTTCCTCATATTCAAAGTAATTCGGCGTAAACTTAATATTTTATTTGTTTAAATTATAATTAGTTAATTCTATTTAGTTAATAATCTAATTAGTTCTTAAACAGCAAAATTTCAAATGTTAAATTGATTCGATTAAGGTTAATTTAATTGTATTGAACTATCTAAATAACTGTGGGTACGATACTTAGACTCTCAAATCCATTATATTATTTGTGCGATCCGTACACTTGCGGTACAAAATAAATTACTAACATTGTTCTCCGGTGTAAATTATACTGAAGTAATAGAACTACATTGTAGTGCAGTTTTGGTTCATGTGTTTTAATGTTAGCTAATCAGAGCTGATTAAAATTAACGTGGTCTTCCCAATCCCTTTAAGCATTTGCAAAAAACAGAGTGAGAGAAGCACTGGTCCTAAAATTTACCAAATAGGAAGGGAAGTGACGAGTCGACGTGCTATAGTTATTGTACATATATAACACAACCTTTAAACTGCAATATAGGGCCTTCCACTTTGACCAATCCAAGTCTTTAGAAGCTATAAGCGTAGATTTTTCGTGGGAAAAAGAATAACTAGTGTAGTGCGAATAAAGATTTTGAACTTTTTTTTAACCACCTCATCGAAAAGTTAAGTATTTTGAGAAGGCCACATGTATTCATTTAAATATTTTCTTGAACAAGTTTATTTGAACCACTTAGCTCGTTACAAGGGTCATCTAGAAAGCTTAATGGAATGAGGTCTTACATATAAGATGTAAAAAAAAAAAAAAAAAAAAAAAATAAGATTGATCCTTTGTAAGTATAACTTTGGGATGTAGATAATGTGACGCCCCGAAACTTAACCTTCGGGTGTCAAGAGATACATAAAATCAAGATTTAAAATTTAAAAGGATTTTGACTAAATAAAAGAAATTTCGTTTCATACCTAAATGGTATTGTCGAGTTGCAAAATTTTGAGGGAAACACTATTGATTAATATACTAATGATATGCCAAATTTGAAAAGTTTTTGGTGCATGACCTAATTATAATAAATTTTGGAAGATACTTGGTCGCAATACATTTTCAGTTTGCACCTCACTGATAAGAAAATATGTATAAAATTTTATACACATTATAAAATAGTAAATCTAGTGCCTAATGAAATATAATTCCTTAAATGACCACTCTGTAAAATTTCATGCCAAGAACATGGATGTAAAGACTTCAAACTTCACCCCAAACACACGGAACCAGCACAGTTGCTGTTGTCGGGTGCAGCCACTTTGAAGATTTTTATAAAATACATTTCAAATCTTTTTTCTGTGAAATTTGTGGCATTAGAAATATATTTTCAAGTAGTTTCCTATATTAAAATATGGAAAATTACCAAGATCATATGATATGGAAGTTTTATTAAAAAAAGTAAGGTACTGCACAGACACTTCAGATTAACCCCTCAACACTTAAAAATTTATATCACGTGCCACACATATCCAAATTGAGTGATTTTTGTGCTCATGTAAAGAAAACTCACAGAAGAACGCAGCAGTATTTTTAGAGTCTCAAATGGATGTTTTAAGAGTTCGTAATGGCACTTTGAATTGACCCTAAGAATCTGTCCCGTCTCTGCCCCTTTTATCATTGCTGGAAAAAAAATCTATAAAATTGCCTTTTAGCATAACATGAAAGGTATGATCTCAAAACATACTTCTAGTACCATATTACATCATGTCTTATACATTGTTATATTCAAAACCACAAGAAAACACATGGAAAGCTAGTTTTTGAACAAAACATACGAAAAGGAAATTTCGATACAAAATAACTTTGTCCTTGACCCATCATCGAGTATGCCAACTAACTTCCATCAACTTCAAAGATCATACATCTGAAAATTTAGTATGAATACTATGAGTATAAGGAATACTCAGTAAGATACCATGCTCGGATTTAACATGTTAATATTACACAAAGTAAGCATTCAAACACATACTTGCACATTTCCGGTTTGCCGGTGCCCTTTGGACTTGTCCTAAGGCATAAATAGATATCTAACTTTGTGGACTTGTCCACATCTTTCATATTATGGTTTTCATGCATAGCTTAAGCATAAATATTACCATGAAATCCTACCACTTGAACATAGAAAGTATCTTACCTTAAAACTTGGAGTAACGTGCTTGAAAATATGCAAAACTTCTACGAACCAAATTTCTTATGAAGTTTCTCTTGCAAAATAACTATACTGAATGACGGAGGATACTGCCATTTTATGCAAACAATGAAAATTTATGAGAAGATAGATTATTATTATTACTCACCGCAACCGCCACTTAGTGCTTATCTCCAAATTGCGGAAATTGTGAATGTATATCTCAAATTCATGCATAAATGCCTAAGCTAAAGACACGTATATATAAATAACTTAATCATGAAGAAATATGTATTCAAATCCTTAACTAATTCATATAATTATATAATGACCACAATTCATTTTCTTATGAATTTACTTTAATGATCATATCTAGAATCTAATTTAACCGAATACTTTTTTTCTTGAGCTAATTATACATTATTTAATACGAGCTTCGAAACGAGCCTAATATTGACATATAAAAGTTCAAGTCTTTAGACACCTAAAAATATTTACTAAACTGGCGTAGAAAAATTTATAGTACCTAATATTCAAAGCATAACTAAAAAAATCATAAATAAATAATCTAGCATAGAAATTTGGGGTATTACAGATAACTAGTAGGTTTAACTTGCCTAGTGGAAGCTTGACGGTTGAAACACTCAATAAAGGGATAATCTTCACAGATCTATATAGTTATTGTATTGGCTATACCCAACCAAATTTGAGCTGTAAAAAAATAAGTGTTTTGAGGAAAACTTTAGAGTTAACATCCAGTGTGAGATATTAAATATCAATATGGGAGTGTCTATTCTTACGAGAAAAAAAGTAAATATTTGACCATTGAGAGGCGGAATATAACTAACTTAAAGGTTTATGGTGATTGGATTAACTATGCGTAGACACACACGTCAGTCAAGCATCGGATAAGTAAAAAGTGATTTTGGTAGCACGATTTAGAAGTTTTTTATGAATTATTTGATGTGTTTCAAAAACCTGAGGCAAATACAACAAGCTATCAATTATATTAAATTTTAATATTATTTGTTTGATTGTTTAAGTAAATAGTCATGTTCGAGAACGAACAAATGTTCAAGTTTGGGGGTATTTGGTAAATGTTGTTTTACAGTTATCTAGTCCAGTAAAAGTTGACAATTGTAAGTACTCTTAAGTGAATTTATACTTAATTGTGTGTTGATTGATTGCTTTAGGTCGAAACCCGAGTTCGGATGGAATTGAAGAAAAATAAACCAAAATAGGTGAAGAGAAACTGAAAGTGTACGAAGACTTGGACATGGAGACCTACATGTAATCTCATAAAAGATGAAGGACTTGGATTGTAAATAAAAAAGGATGAAATTGAAATGAAAGAGGAAGTACAAAGACCAAAGTGCATAACATTAAAAGTAGAGGGACCAAACTGCAAACAATCAAAGATTAATGATGTTTGAACCTCAGTTGGCCATGATAAACAGCGGCCAACCAGTGGTCGCGACCCGACCGCGGGCCACGTCAATTGTTTTATAGAATTTTTTTAAAAACAAACGAGGAGAGTTTGAGTCCTTTTTAAATTAAAACAAATCGGAGAGGATTAAGACTATATAAAGACATAATCTAGGTCAGATTAAGGGGTTGAATAAGAGAAAAAATAGACAACAAAAGGAAAAGAGGAGGAAAAACGAAGAATAGTTTGAAGATTGGGACGTAAGACGACGAATTCTTGGTACAAGATATTCAACTTTTTTCTCATCCCATGTTTAAATCCGATTATGTATTCCAAATTGTTGATGTTTTCTTTCTTCCAAATTATGAGTAGCTAAATCTATAGTTTTAGTTTGGATGAACGATGTAATCTAGTTTAGATTCTTTAATTTCAATTCTCAAGTTTTTGTTATATGTTCATTCGTATTAATTTTACTTTTTGTCGTAATGCTTGAAAATAATTGGCCAGTATTTTCATTGAATTGTGGATTGTAACAAATCGAGAGATAAATTATTAATCTAGACCACGCTGTAAAATTCGACAAATGGATAAAAGGTAGAGATACACTTTTGTTATTGTTGCAGTCTTAAATTGAATTCTTAGGAGATTTAATGCATCTAGTTAAGGATTATTCTAACTTTACATAGATATATAGTGAGTTGATTTAATTAGATAGGACTAATTTGAACTCGAGAGAAGTAAATTAAGTTAAATTCGTGAATTCAACCGAATACGACATTAGGAATAAATCTTGAGAGGAGAAATTAGAGATGACAACTATGGTGAATTCGTGAATACAAACACTGTAATAATTATATTTGATAAATTCTTAATATTTACGTTCACACTATTATCTTGAATTAATAGTTATATATTAAATTTTCCAATAAACTTACTTCAAAGTGTTTTAAATAGATTAGGATTAGAATTAATTGAACTCGCGTATAAATATGATAGTCTTCATGGGAACGATAATCCAGACTCATTAGATCCACTTTATTACTTGTTAACGATATTGTGCACTTGCAGTTATATTTTCTACAACAAATACCTTGATTTTTCACTTTTGTTTCATAGTAGTCACTCGATATCAATTCATTTCAATTTATTACCCAACTTAAAATTTTGTTTTAACATGACCAAATGCACTATTTAACATTTGTTTGTCGTTTTATCACTAGTTTTTGTCGAAAGGAAAATTCGGATGAGTGAATTGAGAACTCTTAACTTGCTTCTATATAGTCTTTTTTCAATAATTAACATTTGAATTAATGTAAAAAAAAAAAAGGAGCAAGTCCCGTTGAATGCAAAATCAAAATTTCAATTTTGGCGAGGACATGGATTGAAGATGCCATCATGAATTTCCTTTACTATTGGTGGATTTGGTAACAAGTCGTATGAATTTGTCTTTTTACCTTATATGAGAATCACCTCAAATGGCCTTTGAAAATAGTCAATAGACTTTTGAGGCATTTGACTAGAATTAAGGGAGAAAAAAAGGAAGAAATTGTTTAGTTTGTGTTTTTCCATTTTATCCATACTTTCAATGTGATTTTAATTCTCATATTTCATCTCCATCCACTTAACGTCCGTCTTTCCTCACGACGTTAGGCCCATTCAAAGAAGCGAAAAAATTGCAACGGCACTGGTGTTCAAATTCTACAACATTCCCGTGAATCCTCGAGGCGCAAAGAAGAATGTGATACTAATTTGTATATGGCTAAGGTACATTGTTTATTTGTTATTGATTTTTCCAGAAGTTATGTAAATTTTTTTTTTTTTTACTGTTTATCGCTGATCTAAGTCCAAAGTTCATGGGTAATGTTAGCCATATGCAATTGCCTCTGATGCTGGATATCTGTTGAATGTGTGGTTTATGGAAAAACTAGATGTGTAGAACGATCTGTGAAACTGCATCAATTCGTCATGGAACGACAGCATCGTTTTGGAATGACAGTCGTCGTTTTGGAACGAATATGCTAATTTTTTAACATTTGAACATATGGCAGTAAATAAATCGAATTGAACATATGACAGTAAATAAACCAAATGGCCAATGAGACACTAAAGCTTTTCACATTCCCTTTGTGTTAAAAAATTTTGGTAAAGAATAATTCGATTGATCACCCATGGATTGAGGCTTTTCCCCTTCCTGCTGTGTTAATGACTATTGGTCTGCTCTATTATGTGCTATAAGTTACGCATGTTTTTCAATTATTTTATCATTACTTGCTACTATTGGTGTTTTCTTGTGGTCTACTTCTATCGTACTGATGGCAGGTAACGGACCTCTTCTTCAACCAATTCAACCACAGGGAACATCAGCTCCATTTGCTTATACAGAGCCGCACAATTCGTCCATCTATAGCACATGTAAACCGCCTTGACAATGTGGTAAGAGTGTCCATTGGTCGTAGGGATCATTTTGATCTTTTCTTCTTCAACCCTCATATTTCATTGGTTATAATTAAGGTGCAGTTAGACGAGCACATATTTGATGCCTTTCTTGTCAAGCATGAACGCCAATAGAAAGTTTAGGACTATCCACCAAATATTGTTGCACATTGGAAAGTATAAGCTTTGTTTGACATGTTTTTGCACCCTTATGAGTATTTTAATGAAGTCTATTCTCGCTATTTGGAGACTGATGACATGGAGGACAAGATTGAGCAATTGGGTTCATATGAAGGGGATTAAACAGTCAGGAAGAAGAGGATTTTTGTTGGTCGCTTGTGACGTTTGTTTGGAATGGTTGTTACAGTTTTTCTTTTTGTATTGTTTTGAAGAAATTATGTTTACGTTGGTTTTGTTGCATTGTTTTTTTTTTTTAGTATTTTGGCATCGATGAAGTTTTGGTTTTGTTTTACAGTTTTTTTTGAATGGATGTATTATGAGTTTTCAATGATAATAGTAACATCAATTTCTTATTAGAGTTTCACACAATTATGGTCGTAGTGAAAACTGTGTAATGACAATGAACACGAAATATAACGTAAAATGAAAACTCTGTAGAATCCCATTGACAAATTGAATCCCAAACACAATATTAATTAACCAACAAAAGTCCTAAACCCATAAGTACATAAAACTTACAAAATGATTTGCCAAAGTTAGTTCACAAAAGTCTAAAACGAGTACTGATGTTTTAAAATGCATAGAGGAGTTTTAAAACAACAACACACGTTTTTGAACGACTATTGTTGTTCTAAAACTACTACCATCGTTTATAAACTACTACAGTCGTTTCAGTATGCTATTAGCCTAAAATGTACATCTTAAACAACGTTTGCAACTACCCTACCCTGATATCAATAGCATTAAACTGAACAAAAAGCATATCAAAATCAAAAACCAAAACAAATGAGAAATTATGTTTTATGGGGTACAATCAAGGGTGTATAATTTAACAGCTAGTTTTCTCATCCACTTCTGCATGTGGAATCCGTTAACTAGCTCTGCTTGTCTACCGTTGCTCAAAAATTCTATGTATTTGATGGCGTAAACACCACAATCACCCCTACAACACAGTTTCGAAGTTGGACATTAAATAGTGCAAATTAAAATAGATGACCGCAGTTGAACAGTTGCTTAATGTCACATGAAACTTACGAGTTGGATTGTTTCGAGGTGGTCTTTATCCATTCTATTGTAGAGCATCGATTACAATGTTGATTTTCTTCAAAGAATCAAAAGAATCATTGTCATGGGCTTCAAGTCAGCTCTAATTTGATCATCCGTAGAGCAGCTCCTATCTGGATCGTATATGAACATCGTCGATTTGGTGATGTCCACCTCGACAGCATACCAGTGACTACGACCGTAAACTGGAAAATATAAATGGGTGCACCCAGCCCACTTCTGACCATGTTTTGGGAACTCGCCTTCTAGGTAACTGTTGAACCCTTCTGGCAGCTCCGTCAGATGTTCTGTTGCATCTAACTCAAGCATCGCTAGCATGCATTTGACGTAGAAGTTCACGTCCAGAATGACTCGCGGACAGCTGAAGGATTTGAGATATTTTATCGTCCGCTGACGTAGCAATTGCATTGCCAAATCAACATGCTTCAAAATAAGCAAGTGTTAGCCAAATTAATTAAGTATGTTGAACATATATTTCACACGTTGAGGCTACTTACCTCATCTGAAAGCCAAGCTCCCTCCGTGAAAACATCATGGAATCATTTTTTTGTATAATTCAATTTTAAATGGTCCAATTGGTCGCTGACACTGGGCGTAAATCAATAATGGAAAAAATATGAATGAAGAAAAAACAAAAATGGAAATTACAGCTACATAATAAGTCCACTAAGTTGGAAACGATGTTTCCTTCACAGGGTCAACATCTCGGAAAAGATCAAACGCCGTAGCATCAACGTGCTTTCTCCATTAACTTTCAGTCGTGTATGGAGAAGTCACCCACTGTAAAGGCTTTTTAACTCTCGTTTTCAGCGGCTGTTCGTCTACGTCAGGCTTTTCTACTGATTTCTTCTTACTCCTGCGTAGGAACACCTTAGGTTTTTCTTGTGCATCCTTCCGTCTGACAGATTGCGTAGTCCACCTACGTGGTTGATCCACCTCCTCTGCATCACCCTCCTCCGTTGTCCTAACCCATGTATCTACGACTGCCTCCGCTTCACCCTCCACCGTTGTCCCGACCTCTATATCTACCGTGGCATCCGCTTCACCCTCCACGATCTGTCCCGACCCTTGTATCTACAGCCACATCTGCTTCACCCTCCACCGTTGAATCTACACCTGTATCTATCAACTCTTCTACACTCCCATGTCCCGTTCCATCTATCTCTGTATCAACTTCTCTATCATCCACCGCCTCTGCACCCCTCTGCCCCTGATTACCAAATGATACGTCAGTCCCGTCCTAATTCATTCCTCTGTCGTCGTCCATATATTCTCTATGCAAACGTAGGCTACGCTGCCTCTGTTCTTCTGACCTGTCCACCCAGCTCTTTATATGAAATATCAGTAACAATTTCAAGTCTATCCACAACATGACTATCACTTCGTTTCCAATTCCACTTTCCCTGATCATCCCTAACAAACTAACCAAAATAAAATATAGTGATCCATAATGGTGGTTCCATTCCTGCAATTCATTAAAACTTTGATTACTTAATCTAAAAAAAATTTATTTCTCAAAAAATCAAATACTGTATTTCAAACAACGTCAACTACGTTACAATAGTAGTTCAAAATGTGTTTCGTTTTTTAAAATGACAGATGGTCATCTTATAACTATCACCGTCGTTTAAAACGACTTCTGTCGTTCAACAAGACTACAGTAGCTTAAAACGTTCCACTGTAGTTTCAAACGTTCCAGAAAGCACAAATAATGCAGCTTCTTCCTCAGCTCTACCATTTCAGATGAATAACATTCCTCAACACCCATTTCGAACAGACAAAAAAAATGCCATATACGTATGAAATAATGAAATGGAGGAGAATATATTACCAATGACGAATTTGTAACAACAAATGGAGTAAGAAGTAATTCTCTTCGCGGCAACAACAAATGGCAGCAAGTCTTTCTCTTCGCCCACAGAAAATGATGGAAGAAACCCAAGATTACAATAGAAAAATTGGAGGGATTAGGGTTTCTTCAATTTAGCAACTTCACGTCGTTAACGGAGTGAGATCAACGATGAGGATTTTTGGGTCTTTTGTGTCAATGACATTTCAGTTATTATAAAAATATAGTAATGGTATTATAGACTTTTTCCACAAAAGAGGCCTTAAAAAGACATGAGTTATTTGACTAGACCTTCTAAGAAAATACCCAATTATCTTCTTTCAACGTGTAATTATTTTTTTAGAGAATTAGACAAACTACCAGTGTTCATAAATGTATTTTGAAATATGCCCAGTTTTATAACATTTGACGAATTGACTAATTTTTAAAAATTTGGACAAAATTATCCTAATTCAAGATATATTATATCCATTTTGTTATCTTCTCACTCTCACTCTCACTCATTCTTTCGCTAACTTAAAAAAAAAAAAAAAAAAAAAAAAAAAAAAAAAAACACACACACACACACACATCCGCTCTCTCTCTCTCTCTCATTGTCGCCGTTCTAAGCTCCATTTCTCACTCCTCTTTGTTATTTTTGTGGCCAAATTTTTACATTCTTATCCCAAATTCAAATACATTGTCAGATTTGTCGCTGATTTTTGAGTCATTTGAAGAAGTCGGCCGATTTAAAATTTTTGAAGTCAATTATAAGCTATTAAAAATTGAAAAAATTAGTGTATTTTGCTGTAGATTACATGAAACTTAAATTTGATATACTGTATCTCTATTTTTTTTGTCGATATATTTTATGTTGTTGGGTAATTTTTTTTATTTAATTTGTGTATTAGTTGATTGTATTAGATGCTGAGTTAATTTACAAATTTTGTCGATCTAATTTGTTGATATGTTTTGTTGTCGATGTATAAAGAATAAAATTGATTACATTTCATAAAAAAACAAGCAGAAAATAAAGCACAAAACAGTGGAGAAAACTCATTTGACAATTTCGTCGATGGACAAAATAGACACCAAATTGGTACCCATTCAATGTCACCAATTTGTAGGTGTTTGGTGTGTAGATATTACAGTTGCAATATTGGAAGTAGTGGCGGAACCATAATTTTTTAGAGGGATAATTATTACTTAAAATAATATTAAAATTGGTCTATTATTGAAAAAAAAATTATATTTTAAAATTTGCTTTTTTTTAGTGGGATTGGACTACCGCCCCTAATTGGAAGTAAAACATCAACCTTCCTTATCACCTAATGTATTTATTGTGTATTTATATTGTTACCATGCATAAGTTAGCTAGCCTTGGGTAAGGTAGTTATTAGTGAAAATTAGGCCTTGTTCCCCCCCCCCCCCCCCCCTTTTTTAATAACTTTCCTATATAAGCTAACCTCTCTAGGCAACCTCTTTTTATCAATCAATCTCGCTCCTTTTTAAAGATGCGCTCTCACTTCCTTCTTCTTCTGCTCTGTCCAAGCCTTTACTCCCCCTACCTTCAATCGTCCCTCCTTTACCTTCTTCATCCTCTTCCCAACCTTATGAGGCAAGGCCTCGCTGTTCTTGGGGCAATCTTGCTACTAATCAACTGAAAACTGCTGAGGCTATTCTCTCTTATGTCGTTCCTTCCATTGGGTGGGAAGGGGGATTTGAAATATCCTGGGACATAGTATAGTCAGATGGAAGGGAAGTACATATCGGAAACGAATGAATTGAGCATTCATGGAATCATTACCAATGGCACGCTATGCGCCTAAGTGCAAAAAGATGTGAGGAAAAATAGGAGTTTGGGATGGCAAGAGTTACCACTAAAGCCCCTTCTTGTAGCTCTGGATGGATGAAATTCTCTCTCATCGAAAGCTCCCACTACCTTTACATAAGAAGAGTCAAGATCTGATGTCCCAAATGTATGTCCCCTAAGCTGTCCCACCAATTAAAAATGTACAAATCATTCAATAAATATAAGTCAATATTAACATTAAGTGTGAACACATTAAACAATTGTATTTATTGGATGATTTGTACATTTTTAATTGGTGGGATAGTTTAGGGGACATACATTTGGGACAGCAGATCTTGACTCACATAAGAAAGCCCTCTTTTAATTATTTCATAAATACCTATTTATTTGCACAAATACAGTTATTATACATTTAATTTAATTTTTAAATTAATTGCTTAATCACACCTTCTAGTAACGAAGTTTTCACTTTCAAAGGAGAAAAATAAATATTTTCACGCTACCATTAAATTCATCTTTTAAGTCTTTCACTCTCTACAGACTCTCAAATCCCTCTTTTCTCTTTCATACCACAAAATTCTTTTAAAAAACTTTATTCGATCTTATCAAAAAAATTTCATGATCCATCTAAATTCTATCCCTCAACATTAAGATCGGCATGCTACTTATGTTAATCCATTCTTTATTTCTTATTTTTATTTTCGATATCCTTTTGTTCAATTTTTCAACTTTTCATTGATTTGTTTTGTATGAAATCGATTTTTTTTAGGTATTTGAAGATGACTAAAACACGAAGCAACAGCAAGTCTAGATCCAAAATCAAAATTGGGCGACCCCTTTCTATGGCGAAGAAGAATTCTCGTGGTAGTAAAGTTCGCTGTTTAAGAAGAATTTTAAAGATTTTAATGGAGTTTAAAAGTCTATGTCTATTTAATACAGATTTTTTAAACTCTATAAAAGTCTTTGGGTATTTAATATAAATTTTTAAAGATTTTTAAAAAGTATTTAAAAGTCATGCGTTATTTAATTCAGACGTTTTAAATTTCGGCGAAATTTATAGGTAATCAAAATGCCAATGACTTTTTATAGGATTTTCTATGTACTAACTTTAAAGCACGCGGTATAAATAAAAGATATCACAAATTCTCTCACATTCATCTGACTTTGAAATACTTTTTTTATTTTAAAAAAAAAAAGTCTTTCATCCTATTTTTTTTTCTTAATGTAATATTTCTCTTTTTTTTTTTTTTTTCCTTCTACAAACTCTAAAGTCAAGATTAATGTGTTTCTCTTTCCTCAATGTGATTTTTTTCTTCTTTAATATTCTCCTAACTATATTTTATATCAACAAAATAATAGCATGATCATTTTGTTCATTGACAAAATAAGCACTATTTTGTGTCTATTTTATCGATGTCATCGTAAAAAATTTGGTGGACGTCGAAAAGTTTGTCGACATCGACATTATTTGGTCGACGTCGGCCAAATGTTGTTGATGTACACAAACTTTTTGTCGATGTCTACAATATTTGCTGAGAAAAAAGTTTTTTTTTTTATGTTCAGTTCAAATTGACATTCAGTAATTAAAAATTAAAATTAAATAAGTGTCTAGATTAAGGATATGAATTTTTGTATATTATCGTACTAAAAAAAAAATTAAATGTCGATTTTTCAGACTCATATCTCGATTTTGGTGCCCATTTTTATATCAACAAAATGGGCACCAATTTGGTGTCTATTATTTTGTCGATATAAAAATAGGCACTAAATTTGTGCACATTTTGTCCATCCACAAAAAGAACATTAATTTTTGTCCATTTTGTCGATATCATCGACAAAAATAGACAAACTTTGTGGACATCGACAAAAAATTGTCGACATCAATATTATTTAGTCGATGTCGACAAAATTTTTGTCAACATCCACAGTTTTTCATGTCGAAATATTTGTCCTGAGATTTTCAGATTCATTTCTCGATTTTCTTAAATAAAAAAATCAATTGTCAATTTTTGACACTGATCTGTCGATTTTTGGACTGGTAGCTTCTAAGATAAGCTATTATATGATTGTCAACTATCATTAAATCTTAATCACACAAAAAATGGCCATTTTTACAAAATGATATATTTGAAATTTTGCATCCAATGAATGACATATTTACAAATATTTTCAAAAGTTGTCATATTTCCAATCCAGTATTTACTTCTGGGCACATTTCAAAATTTTCTATTATTTGTTGGGGGGTAATTAACACATTTCGTCTATATCGTTTAAATTTTGGCATCTGGATTTCTAAATAAATGTTTTCTTGCTGAAAAATCCACATCCGTTAACATTTGTTGTTAAAATTAACAAAATAGTTAATTTGTGCAAATGAATCTAAATGATGGGGATGGTTTGCACACAAAAAAAGTGAGCGATATAGACGTTTTGCGCACACAAATGTTTAAAGTTAGATTTTGAGTCTTCTTCTTCCAACAGCTATAAAATTTCACACAAATAGATAAAATCACATACATTGTAATTATCATTTGCTCTCATCATACAAAACGTCCCTATCGTCAAGACACAAAATTCTACTTTTTCCGCCTAACCCAACAACGGTAATATTGTATTTTTATACATATATTTTTATGAGAACAATTATATGCAAAATCATACACAGAACATCTTCTTGCACATTAGAACAACAATGGATCGTCGCTTGTGTAGATTTGGAATACAAATTAAGATGAAGACCTCGTGAACACAAGCCAAATCTGGTAGACGCTTCTTTACGTGCCAACGTCATTTGGTAATTACTCTCGCACATCTTTATTTTTTTCAATTTGTGCCTTTTTCGATTGACATCTGAAATTGAAATTCTTGTACACCAAAATAGAGATTATGGCTTCTTTGCCTGGTGTGACCCGCTTATATGTTTTAGATCTATGGAGATAATATCTTGTTTACTTATGAAGAACAATTATTGAATTTGTAGAAAGTGAAGAATTTGTTCAATTTTAGAACATGGTGTTTAGTTTTCGTGTGTGGGCTGGTTGTAATGTAAGTTATAAAAGCCACATCTTGAAGTGTTTAGAATGACTTTGACGGTATACATTTGTTTGAATGTGTCAAGTTCTTGTAATGTGTATTTAAGTGTAATATTACAATATATGTGATTTTATCTATTTGTGTGAAATTTTATAGTTGCTAGAAGAAGACTATTTTTGCGCAAATCATCAATCTCATTTAGATTTATTTGCGTAAATTAACTATTTTGTTAATTTTAACGGTAAATGTTAACAAATATAGGCAGCAATGACTCTTTCTATAAAAAAAATATTCATTTAGGAATTTAAATGTCAAAATTCAAACGATAAGAATATTTTGCACCATGAATAAAATGTGCTAATTACTGACTCAGGGGCGGACCCACTCAAGAACGAGTGGGTGCCATTGCCCCCACTGGACTTCACCAAAAATATACGTTCTTTGACTGTTTGACAGAGAGTTGGGAACAAAATTCTGGAGTGTCCCGAGTGCACACCTAGCAGAATAAATGATGGGAGTGGGACAGATCAACGGCTGAGATGAAGTGGAAGCTTCAAGAGTAGACGTGTTCTGGAGTCTTTTTAGATGTGTTTCCTATAATTGCATTTTATATTACTATTTCCTGTTTAGTAATTTTGTTTTTATGTTGAACATGGCGTGTTTTAGAAAAATTCGCTTCTGGGTTATGTTTGTAATCTCGAGCTTGTGGCCATTTGATATTGTTTTGGAATTGATGCCTTTGTATATAATGAAGAACAAAGCCGTGTTTGTTTATAAAGTCGGCTTCTTTTCCTGAATTGTTATGTTGGTCGTTGGATATCTCGAGCTTTTGAGTCAAGCCTCAAGGGTGCAAGCTGAAAATAATTTGCCATATCTTGAGAATCAGTTTTTATTAAAATTGAAAAAAAAAATTATACCTTTAGTTCATATTCAGTTCGATTAAATAGTCGATCTTCTAAAAAGCCTTCATCTTTGGCTTCTATAACTTCAACTTCATTTGGAAGGAGAAAGAATATTGTTCTCCAGAAAACATGCTCTCCCCAGATAAGAGCAGCTGCAAAGGAGTTGTATTTCAACAAGGATGGATCAGCTATTAAAAAATTGCAAGTAGGCTGCTGAACCTGGTGTCTTTGTTACTGTACTATTTCAAAGTGCACTTAGTGCGGTGCAAATTTTTGACAAAGGTTTCTCTTATTTCAGATTGGTGTGAACAAGCTTGCTGATTTAGTTGATGTTACCCTTGGACCTAAAGGCAGAAATGTGGTTCTAGAGAGCAAGTATGGTGCCCCAAAAATTGTCAACAATCTTGAATCTTGGGTCAATTATTTCTTTTAATTATAGTTTTGGAGGTTCTAATTAGTATATGATATGGATAATGGATGTTTACAGTTTACTTGGTTTAGATTTTCAACAAGATCAAAATGAACTACACATTTCGAAAATCTTGTTTCAGATAAAAAAGAAAAGAAAATTGGAGAAAAGATATTGAAAAGTGTTAGAGATTGGTGCTATTTGATTTGGATGTGAACAAGGAGTCAATATTACTTGTTCAATTATGTTAGATCTTTAGCTTATTGGTGGATACTCGAAAGTGATTATTTGCATTTATTGGTCTTTTATTTGTGTTTAACCAATTGTATTAGATTTGAGAATACTATCTTTAGTTTTTTAAGTGGTTGATTGTTTATGCAAACTTTGTTTGATTTGTAGGAAAATATGTTGAGATATTTTAAACGAACATCTCAAGTTTCTTGAGAAAATGTTGAAGCAAAGAAATCATGCATTGAGGAAATTTCTTTAGAAGCAAATGTCGAGGCAAAGGAAACAAATGAAGCAAAGAGCGCACGTATTAATGAAACAGATTTTCAAGAAAATAGTGAGGTAAAGAGAGTAAAGTTTAGATTTTCATCCCCAGTGAATTGTAATCCTGGGTCCGCCCCTGATTACTGTTACTTACAAGTCAAGCATTTGACTGGAATTTATAAATTTGTCCGGCAGAATGAAATTGTAAACTCTTTCGAGACTGGAATATATGTGCCCACTTTTGTATTTTTTCAAGTTCATTTTTCAATGCGTGTTTTGTTTGACCACGTCTTATTTCACAAGAAGACAATAATTTTTTTATAATCAATTATGTGTATGTAAACTTTATTTGAAATTGTCATTTTAAATGTTTGGTAGTGTTTATAAATACTTATAAATTTGTCATATATTATTTTTATATGTATATTTTAAAGGACTAACAATTTTTATGCACACAATCTTAAAACTTGCTGCTTATAATCTATAAAAGTTTTTATCAAACAAGCACTTATACACCGTATCTTTATGACTGATATAGTACAATGAATTAAATACATATATAAATTTTAATAGTCATTACAATATTTTTCTTACAAATTTAGTCACTAAAATTAGTAACAGTTTTATCATTAATTATTCGGTTTGTAAAAATGAGGAAACATTGCAATAAAAATCTGTAACTTGCGAGAGGTGCAAATATCTTTCTAAGATTCAAATCTTGCCACCACAGTCCTTATCTTTTCATTAATGTAGCAAAAGAGGTATTGTAGACAGAATCCGTCTAATTAGACATTAAATAGACACTAAATGGCACATGATGTTTTTTTGTTTGCTAAAATGATTACAGATCCTTGTTCATAATTGAGGACAGAAAATAAAATAAAATGGAACCACCCTCCCCACAAAAAAAAAAAAATATATCGTACATTCATTAACTTTCCTGTGTAGTGTAGTGTATGGGTTTTACAAGTTCGGTGGGGGTGGATATTGAGAAAGGCGAATATTTTTCTTTCTTTTAGATTCTTTTGTATCTTTTTTTTTTTTTTTCTATTTACTTTACTTATTTTAATTAAAATTAAGTATTGATTGAAATGCCATTTATAAAGCTAGACTTGTGAAGAACAAAAAGAAGTTAGACTTGTACAATACAAATGCCATTTTAATGTTTATTTAGCTGGATTTTGACCGCACGGACTTGGTCTGCTATGTTAATAAAAGGTAGAGGACTGTGGTGTCAAGATTTAAAAGTTAGTGATCCATTTGTACATTGTGCAAAGATTAGAGACTTAGCTACAATTTTCTCTAAAAGTAATGTAAAAATGAGTGACCACCTGTTAAACTTGACCATCAATGAAACCATTTATTAAATCTATATGAGTAATAAAAATATTTTAATCATCAATTTAAAATTTCACACATACTTCAATAATCATGAGTGAAATTAACTTATTTTTAAACATATGGAAAGTTCAAGATGATATGAAAGTCATGCTTGTGTCGGCCGAAAAAATAAATCTAACATGTACGTAAGGAGACGTATCAATGACTAAACTTAAATAATAAAATATGACCCTTTTTAACACTTTTTAAATAAGGCGATTCAACAAATTTTACACAATACAGTTAAATTAAGCAGGGCATAAGAATCAGAGCTTCTAAAGGGGAAAAATCATTAAATAAAATAAGCTTTTCTTATTATTTGTAGGAAGAAAAATAGAAATTGGATATCGATTTCATTGATTGATTACAAGGGTGCCAATAACATTTCTTCTCAATAAAATGGACAAAATGAGTAGAAAATCGTGCCTCAGCAATTTTGGAAAAGTTTAACAAAAATAAATAAATGTGTCACATATATGTATTTTTTATAAACATATATATTCAGATGTATCAAAAAATACTTTACGTGCTTGTTACAATTGGATAATATAAAGAAGAATATTTTTAATATTTTCAGACAAAATTTAGAGAGCGAATATGTGATTAGATATCCCAGTAATCCTAACCATAAACGAAGGATATTAAACATTGTGCACAGTGGCGGAGCAAGGAAGTTCAGTGGGGACATAAATTAACTAAAGAAAAACTTTTGAAACAAAGAAATATATAATACTATTAAAACTATTAAAAGATACTACAATTGTTCTCTACATGTTGTCATACTTTGAAAACGTCTTATAATGATATCATTTTCAACTTTATCAAATACATATTTTTCAATATAGACAACCAAGCCATTAGTCATCCATTGATCTTCAATTCGGTTGCGCAGTCGATTCTTTACAATGTTCATCACATATTGCAACCAGAAGAATTAATGTCAAAGTTTTAAAGATGTAAAGTAATGGGTATACTTTATCATTTTTCGTCATAACCAACTTGAGCGCAAGAGCACCAAGACCCCGTAATTCTTCAAACTCTCTACCAGAACGCACATCAATAATATAAGTTTCTAGTTGATCATCAAGTCTCATTAGCTCTACTGCAGAAAAATCTTCTGGATAAAATTCAGCTAGACGAATTAATTTTTTCTTGTCAAAAGCAGAACAAGAACCACTTGGGTATAAACATGCAATGCAAATAATTAGCTCAGTATTTACTTCACCAAAATGATTATTTAACTTTTGAAGTTGCATATCAATGATAGCATAAAATAAAACCACACGGTAGCAATGCAAATTTGTCATTTCTTCAATGTTACACCGTGAGCGATGTATACGTTCAAACATACCATCCATGTTTGGAACATCAACTTCGTGCTTCCGATAAAAAGAATTGACTTGTTCTAAAAAAAGAATCCCATCCATTATCCATAATCACTTAGAGTCGTTGTTTACATATTCTCACTAAATTCGTGACATTTACAGTAACTTGATCTTTTTTTTTTATAATACCTTTGACAATTCATTTGAAAATCCAAGATATTTCTCATGAGATTTAAATTGAATGCAAACTCAAATGATTGCATCAAATTCAACATATAATTTGCTTCATTTTTTTTTTCGAGAACTTGTTCCATCAATGACGATCATTTCAAGGACCTCAATTATAGCCAGAAATATTTTAATCAAGTTTATCAAAGTACTATATTGAGAGTTCTAATGTGTATCAGCATGATATTTAAGAGAATATTCTTGATTGAGGCCCCATCCACTTGATATTTCGCTATCATTAAGTGCTTTGAAAATTTTGGCTGCTTGTATTTCTCGAAAAATATCACATCTTTAAGATGATGCTCCAACAACATTCACCACATTTGCAATCAAAGCAAAGTGTGTCAATGTTCGTGTGCTTCTTTGTCACAGATACAAGAGCTAATTGAAGTTGATAAGCAAAACAATGGATGTAAAAAGTACAAGAGTTCTCTTTCTCAAACCATTAAACTCACTTTGCATATTACTAGCACCATTATAACCTAGTCCTCTTTATCTAGATATACTCAACCGTATCTAGAGAAGAATTTATCAATAGAATCCCTAAGTGATTGAGCCGTGGTATTGGAAACATGTTCAATACCTACAAAACATTCAACTACTTGTCCACTTTTGTTCAAATAACGCTAATCAATGGACATTTTCTCCTTATGTTGAGATATCACGAGATTTATCAATTAAAATTGAAAATATTGAATCATCAATGCCTTTGATAATAACATCAATAGTTTCAGCAACAACACTTACAATATCCTTTTGAATATTAAGTGCAGTTAATTTGAGATTCTCTAGAGTAATTTTCAAAGTAACAACCTTAACCTTATTATTGTGATCGGCCAAAATCTGCAAGAGTTCAAGAAAGTTACCCTGATTCTTTTAGTCTTTAGATTCATCATGACCACGAAATGCAATTCCTTGCCATAAAAATAGAGTCAAACGTGTTCGATACTCATTTCATGTTTATTGTGGTTGTTTGAAGAAAGCTGTCTCGATATTTTCCTATTGATTCAATAAAGCATCACACTCTTTTCGAGCTTGGTTGTGTGAACTCGTGTTACCTCCAACGTGAGGTTGAAGTCTTTCTTTTTCCAATTACTAAACTCTTGAGTAACAAAAGAGTCACGACCTCCATGTTCTTTATTATTAGGATTAAAAAGATAACACAAGCAAAATGCAACATCTTCTTTTATACTATGCTCCAACAAATAACCATGTTCATCAAACCAAGCATCTTTAAATTCTCTTGACTTATCTCAATACATATTGTTTGAAAACTTATACTTTCACGGTTGACAATGATCTATTTGTAGATATGATCGTCTAAGTTCATCGCGAACATTGAAATTGTAATCCATAATTGAAGGTCTCAGTCTAGGATATGTGGAAAGGTGTGAAATATCAATTTTTCCACTACTTGATTTCTCTACCTGATCATTTTCTTCAAGAGAAAATGAAGACTTTCATTTTAAAAAATTTTTCCATAACTTCTTACATGTTAAACAAAGCAAATTTACTTTAAACATAACTACACAAATTGCATTAAATTACAATGCTCAAATACTAATTAAACAACTTGTGTAATTAAACATACGTACCCAAATTAAATCTAACAATAAGTCAATAACCCACTCAAATTAAGTAAATTGAAATTATAATAAATATAAACATTAAACAAAGTAACAACTAGTCCTAACAAACTAATAATATAAACTTAAATAAATGGAGCCATAATACTTCTTTTTGAGACTGAATAAATAATTTGGAATGAGAGTCGGGTCAATGGTTGGGTTTCAGATGGGACTGGAGGAAGTCAGGACCACTAGTTTTAGCTTGAATTACGGGGAAGGAAAAAGTGGAAAAGAGATTGGACTGACCAAAAAAAAAAACAAAGGAGAAGGTTAAGAATTTAAGTTCCTTCATCTCGTGTTGCTGGTTTTCTACGTGGGGGTTAGGGTGATGGGGTGATGGGAGGCATTTAGTCAAATTCATTAATAGTCAAGGTAAAAAATGTGAATGGAAGTAGATAACAACTTTAAATTGTAATTTTAAAAAAATAAATAAAAAAATTTCCCCCAAATTTAAGTTGGGAACAAGAACCTTACTGCTCCCACTCCAATCCGCTACTAATTGTACATATCGAATATGCAATATTGTAGCTGCTAACACAATATTTGTTGTGCCTGGACAGTACATTCACGAGACTTAATATTGTTCAATTATATCGAATCCTTTATTAAACATGTTATATGTTAATAATTGTCCAAAAAATATTAATTTAAAAGAGAAAGTCAACTATATGAAAGTTATTCTTATAGCATGATGCAATGAAGCATATTCCACATATGAATACTCACAACTGCTACAGTTTATATAATCCTTTGTTTTTATTTTGCATAATTATCTGCTGATTCTTCTAATTAATTTATCTTCCTATTGCATTATAATATGTGTATATATATATATAGTAGAATTAAAAAAAAAAACTATTTATTGTTATTTTTTAATATTAATTTTTATAATGGTAATCAAGGATAAAATAAATATTAGACATTTTAAATTATCTTCATAAATCTATATTATTTTAATTGATAAAATATAAATTTTATTTTTAATGTATTTCAAACATTTTTTTTGATATTCGTCCCCAACCAGTGGAAGGAAACCGTGAAGAGGGACTAAGTTTGCTAATTTCTGAAAAGTCAAGACAAAAAAGACAAAAAAGGTTGGCAGTGGATCTACTACTTTTCTCAATATTGAGGACGAATAGTGCAATATATCTGATTATTTAATTATTTGTAATTACTCTTAACATTTCTTGTATGTCATCACAGGCCGTCCGCTTGCTAATATATATTTACACAATTATATATGCTGGTCAGGTCAACTACCTAAAAACATCATAAGACAGTTATATTTAAAAAAATAAAAATAAAAATAAAAACGAATACTTGAGGGTAAAGGCAAGAGTGGAATTCCTTTTACATTTTTCAAACATAACATATTACATGCAAAATTTCACACGTTAAAATTTATTTTTGAACAAAAATATCATCAGTTAATTATCAAAACTCACATCACATCCCATCCTAATCAAAATTATTTGAATTTAGATCGACATCTAAATTCACCAAAATTCAGATCCTCCCTCCACATCACAACCTATCCTATTGCACCACGGCACTTGCAACAAGTGTCTTGCAAAAAAGAGAACTCATTCGAAACTTGAGTCGTGTCTCCTCTTCACATCAGTTTTCAAGATCTAGATATAATAGAATCCTCATAATGAAAATTCGAGTCGTTAACTCCTCTTTATTTATAAATAAAGGGTGCCTCTTATTTCAAAAGTTTTGTTTTGTTTTAAATAAAATTTAAATTTTATAATTTTTCCCCCACAATAAATTAAAAAACTTAAATTTACATTAATGTACGTAGATTTTCTCTAGCCTAGTGGCAAGCTCCCTTTTTTGTGATGAGAGGTGGATTTGGGTTTGAATTCGAGCTGCTACTTAATTTTTTTTTTTTTTTTTTTATGGAAATTGGCCAAAAACGTCCTTAACGTATGGACTCAGTGCCCAAATCATCCTTACCTTTCAAATTTTGGCAATTAAATACCTTACCTATCCATGAAGTGCCCAAATCATTCTTTTGAACGGAATCCATCCAAAATTCCGTTAAACCTTTGAAATTTTGGCGCAAATGGTCCCTAACTTTTGTCCTTATGGTGGAATTGGTCTCTAACGTTTATGTTTTGGCAAACAAGTCCCTAACCTATGTGTTTTTGTGCGAAATTCGTCCTTATGGAATGAAAAAATCAAATATACCCTTAGTTTAATTAGAAGAAATTGTATGTGAATTCTTAATCATTACAAAATGTGCAAATAAGTCCAATACTTTTATTTTTTATAAAAAAAATTTAAAAAAACTAATGAGTATTTTTTTTGAATTAACACTTTAGTAATAAACATGTCATATAAATTTATTATTTTTATTATTAAGTAATAAAGAGAAATCATTGTGAGAAATCATTTTTCTCCCTCTTTACTTATAAATTTTTCTCCCTCTTTACTTTAAAAATTTAGTTAAATAAATAACAAAATGACGTATATAATTTTATGACATTTAATTAATCTTATTACATTTTTATTTAACATAAAAATACTAATAAAATTAATTTACACATTATGTGTTTTATTTTTGAATAAAAATAAAACGAAAAATTAAAATATAAAGAATATAGTTGGATTTCTAATCTTTGTAGTTATTAAACATATAATTCAATTAAATAAAAGTATTTGAACATCAAGTTTGTGACACAGTTATTTTTTTTATATAACAATAAAATAAAAGTTTTAATTTTAAATAATATATTTATTACTTCATAATAAAAATAATAATATACAACATACACATACAATACACGCAGACGGTAGAATGCACCAGAAAAAAAATTTGATGAAGCCAACACCATTTTTTCACGAAATTCCAGAAGGGCAGACGCGGGATCTCGCTATGTGCTAGATCTGCCTCTGGCTATAGCTGCTATAGGTCATCGCAGTATCCCCACCCGGCACTGTAGCATCGCTAATTGCTATGTGCCCCCCACAAACTAAAATTTCTGGCTCGGTCCGTAAAAGGTAAGTTGAATTGTCCATTTATGAATTGTACTGTGAAAATGACAGTTCATGAGGTTTTGACAGTTTATAGGAAAAATTATACGAGTGGCACAAAAACAAAAAACTATTTAAGATGGGGATACATTATTGGTGCAGTCGTTGAGAAGTCGTCCTCTATTTATAGCCAATTCTTGGCTTTATTTTTTCAAGGACAACAATTTCAACCCATCTGTCAGAGAATTTCGGCAATTGTTTTCTCATGCAACACTGTTCAATTGTAGAAAACGTTTTCAATCTTTCGCACGGCTGATGAGGCAATTGTATACCCTGGGAGACAATTCTGATTGGTTTACAATTATAGCTTCCATACCAGTTTGTTTTTTATTTATTTGGAAATCATCTCTCGGATAAAGAAAGAGCATGAGTTAAAAAAGCTGTGATTCAAATTCAATCCGATACTCTATGTAAAATTCGAAGATTTACAATTCGAGTTTGATTTTGCTTAAAAATCTGTTAAAAACTATTATCAAAGTTAACAATTAATTTTAATCACACATTTTATGGTATCCACAACTTTTATCAACTTTTTAATAACAATTTTCATCAACTTTTATTAAAATATGCTAAAAATAATATTTTTTAGCAAAATCAAGCAGACACTAAGATAATTTTTAAAAAAAAAAAAAGTTATTCTTGGAAACCATTAATTTGAAGTTGCAGATTAAAGGTCCGTGTGATTTCAACTAAACTTTTGATAAAAAAGTTGAAGTCAAAGTCAATCAATACATTTTATGAAACACTCAATTTTTTACAATTATTTAATCACATATTTCATCAACTTTTGTCAAATTTAAAAAAAAAAAAAAAAAATTTGATTTTAATCAAAATTAAACACACACTAAGTTGTTTGTTTGGTAATTTTTTTTTCAGATTATAAGTAATGAGTCCTATAGAAACTGTAGATAAAAAGTAAACAAAATGTGTAAATAAAAATAATGTTTGATCAGTTTATAAGTGCTTATAAGAGCATCTCCAATGCAACCTTGGATTGTTAAAAAAAATTTACCACATAAGCAAAATAGAAAATGTCTAAAAAATATTCTCTAATGCAAGATATCAAGAACTGTCTCAGGCTAACGTGACACAGAAAAAAAATAGACTATCTTAAAAAAATATTCTCCAAATACAAGATATCAAGAACTGTCTCAGGCTGACGTGACGTGACATGGAAAAAAATAGATAATGTTTAGAGCTTCGTCTAAATTCAGAAACTCCGTTAAACATGCTGACTCATCCAAATTTAAATTTTCTATGCATATTTAAATATGATCTAGTATTTATTTTAATAAAGTAAAATCCACCTGCAATTCGCAGCATGCATTGGAGACCAAATTTAAATTTGAATGTCTATTCATTAGACTTCAATACTACATATACCAGAAGTCATTCAATATTTGTGACACGTAGATAGTAATTCTTGCTATAAACATTTCCAAATCATGCTCAAGATTTGAATTCAAAAATGATTTTTTTAAGGTAAAAACGTTATCTTTTTATAATTCTAGTTCTCAAAACTTGCACAAATAAACGAACAGATTCCATGGAAATAGTCAAATGTTTGAACAATTATAATATTTCAGCTTGCATTGGTTGTTCAATTATGTTACAGTTATTTAATTTTGGCTATAAAAGGCTCAGATCCATAAACTGCTAGAGACAACATTGGGTGAAGGAACCAACACAGATACAGAGAAAGAGAAATGGCCATTGATGCTAAGAGCAAGATTTTGATATTTGGCGCTACTGGTTATCTTGGTAGATACATGGTGACAGCAAGTGTTTCCATGGGACATCCTACTTGTGTTTATGTTCGACCTATCAAACCCGATGCCGATTCTTCAAGGCTCGAGCTCTTCAAGTCTTTCGAATCCATGGGAGTCACTGTTATCCAGGTATAACATGTCATGCATAATCAAAATCACATTTTAAACTTTTAAATGAGTAGTATTTATATGACGGATTGACAGGGAGAACTGGATGACCACGAGAAACTTGTCTCGGTGCTGAAACAAGTAGATGTGGTGATATCTACTCTTGCAGTACCTCAACATCTTGAACAACTCAAGATTATTAATGCCATGAAAGAGGTTGGAAATATTAAGGTATATCAATCTCTCTCTCAAGAGACATTTATGTCATGTTCGATTGAATAAAACTCGACAATATTAACTATTAAGGACAAAGAACGTCAAAATCTTGCCTACTCTACTCTCGACTTGTATTCCTTACATACATGTATATATATATATCAGAGATTTGTTCCATCAGAATTTGGGAATGAAGTTGATAGGGTAAGTGGACTACCACCATTTCAAGCACTGCTGGACAATAAGAAGAAGATAAGGAGGGCTACTGAGGAAGCTGGAATACCATTTACCTATGTATCTGCTAACTCTTTTGCAGCATACTTTGTTGATTACTTGCTCCATCCTCATGATAAATCTGATCAAGTTACTCTCTATGGAACTGGTGAAGCAAGAGGTACTTAATTCAATCAAACATGCACGATCCATAGTTTTCATTGAAATTCTTCGTACGTTTGAACTGTGATCTTCGACACAATTGGACCGATTGGCTATATTCTTTTTTCATTCAACATATATTATACTTTTGTCTCGGTCTAAAATTTAAAGTGTTTAAATGATGCAGATTCAGACGATGACTAAAAAAATTTTTAGACCAAATTAATATATGAAAAAGATAAAATTTTCATATAAATTTTTTTCATTATATTTATAGAAAAATATTTGGGCCGGGGATACTCCAACAAAGGGAGTCCCTCTGTCGGGTTGAATTAATACGTACAAATAGTCAAATACTATTAAAACTTACAGTTCTATCTTAAAAGTCAACTTTATTAAGAGGAATAATTCAAGTCTTTATATATTGGTTAATATTTCAATATTTAACCGATGTGGAATTTATCGATGAACATGCATTCACAAGATGGTAGCTCGTTTGATAATACCAATCTTGAAATTGGTGTGTTAGTTTTTAAGTCTTAGTCTGATCGAATTGTTCGTTTGAGTTTAATGAACTCTGATATCATATTAAGACTTAAGGTTCTATCTTAAAAAATCAACCTTGTTACGAGGAGTTGTCCAAGTCCATATACATCGATTAATATTTCGATATTTAATTGATATGAAATTTATCTCTTCCACATAAAAGTAATATAAAAAATATGACTTACGATGTCATATAAACCGTAAAGTTGATCATTTATATTATTTATATCTTCAACGTGTCCAGCGGTGTTGAACTTCGAAGAAGATGTAGCAGTCTACACAGTGAAAGCAGCAACAGATCCAAGGGTGGAAAATCGAGTGATTATATACAGACCACTCAAAAACATTGTTTCACAATTAGATTTGGTTTCTGCTTGGGAGAAAAAAACCGGACGTACTATGAAACGGATTCATGTTCCAGAGGAAGAAATTGTCAAGCTCTCCGAAAGTAAGATTATTGTCATTTTGCTTTATTTGGAAAATTATAATTTAATAAGTTAAAAAACAAAAATAATTTACTTATTATTTTGAGTTTGTGATTGCAGGCTTACCATTCCCAGATAGTATACCAGTTTCAATCCTTCATAATATATTCATAGCAGGTGCTCAAATGAGTTTTGAACTGACAGAAAAGGACTTGGAGGCCAGTCAATTGTACCCTGATTATAACTATACTTGTGTTGATGAACTCCTCAACATCTGTCTTGTTAATCCACCAAAGCCTAAATTGGCAGCTTTTGCTTAATTAAACTCTCGTGTGTTCACCATCTACTCGTGTAATTTTTTCCGTCAGTGTTTTGTTATTTGGTTTAAGAGCGTTCGAGTAGATGTGATACGATGATTAGTGATAACTCTCCGATACAATGTTATAATAGAGAATACATATGAAAATTTTACTTTTGTGTCGTAATTAAGAATATATTTATTTTGTATCTCGTCTCTTAATTTATTGAAGGTGTGAAGTTGAATTGAGATCATTAGGCACCATTTCGACAAATAACCACCCCACGCCAGCCCACCCCAGACTGTACAAATAAATATACCTGAATCGTAGGAGACCCGATCTCTTATATTTCAACAGCACACGATCTGGGTAAATTATTACCATCCAACTATGCACAGACATGAATTTATCTGAGACAGCACCAAAGAAACAAACACCAATCAAACGACGGTGTTCCAAGAATCCTGATATATACGTTGACTTTTCTGAATCCAATATTTTCAGCAATTATTCTTGCCATTTCTTTTTTGTTTCATCCACCCACAAATTTACATAAAATGTGTTGGTATTGTATTGCATTCTTGATTTGATTCCAGGTGTGCATTAAATTCCAAGAATTCAACAATGGAGAAACCCATTTGACATTTTCCTATATTTCGCTGAAATTACAGCACAATTCCTTGAATTTAAATAGAAAATGGATCTTTTCAAGAGAGCAAAGACAATCCGACTCCGCAGCTACAAGGACAAATACCTAATAGCCGAAGATGATCAAGAATCCGTCTGCCAACATCGTGATGGAACAACAAATAACGCACTCTGGACCATTGAATTCATTCAAGGAAGAGACCTTTTGCGCTTCAAAAGTTGTTATGGAAGATATCTCACAGCCTCAAACAACCCATTTCTTCCCGGGGCTACAGGAAAACAAGTCCTCCAAACCCTGCCAAGCAAATTTGATCCAGCGATTGAATGGGAACCTTTGAGAGATGGAATGCAAGTCCGGCTTAGAACATTGTGGGGCGACTTTTTACGCCCAAATGGCGGCCTTCCCCCATGGAGGAACTCTGTCACACACGACATTCCTCGTTGGCAAAAATCTTACAACAAGGTCTTATGGGATGTTGAGGTGGTTGAGGCCTTCCCGGTGCATCGACGTGCACGATCTGATTCTACATTCTTCAAATCAAGATCATCAGTTTCTGCATAACTCACTTTTCCAAAACCAAAGCTGACAAGTTCCTGAGCATTCATTAGAACAATCATAAAGGTTGCAGTTCTCCAAATACATTGTATAATATGCATATTGAAATTGGTCTTGTTTGCTAGGTAGTTTGGTTGTTTCTCATGCAAGGCGGTGGGATAAGCTATCTTTCATCTGGTGTTCATAAATTGGGTAGCCAAAAATTGGGTTGGCGGGTGGCGAATAAGGTACGTGCTTCTATAAAGACAACCCCATTACTTCCATCCAATGACCCACTGTTTGAAAATCAGCAGCACATAGGTTTCTCCCAATTTTCTGGGGGTATTATGATTGCACTATGGGATTACAGATATACAGATGAAATATACAAACACGAGTACAATGTTGTCCGGACAGCAATAAATCATTCATTCTAGACCTACGCACATAACAAACTATTGGTAATATCCCAAAGAAAAAAAATTTGTTTGCACAAATAATTAGAAATTTATATATTAATCGCAGTACTAATCCATTCATGAAGGGAACTGATAGGCTCAAATTCCACAAAAAGGAACAGAAAAAAAGGAAAGTGGTTCCTGAAAGTGGAGCCTGTTGCATAAGTTTCCTTACACTACAGTCAAATTGTGCAATAGCTGGAAAATACAAGGATAATCAAATCTAGCATAACGGTAAGAAGAGGATTTATCAAAAGGTTAGGCAATCTAATCGTGGAAAATCAAGGTTGATATGTCTTTCTACCTCCATTAAGTTTTGGGCTATGGGAGACAGATGCCACTCCATAAGTACTTTCTCTTTCATAGGAAATCACAATTTCAAAAACAAAGTTAATATCTTGCAAACATATAAGGCAAGGTTCTATAATGCGTAATACGCGGCGAGGCAGCGAAGTCGCGTATTGAGCCTAGGCGCGTCTTAGCTCACCGCCTCGCCGCGTCTTAGCGTGGCAATACGCGACTGATGCGCAAAAATAAGCGATGTGAGGCGGCAAGGTCAGGCATCAAACCTAGGCGTACGCCTAGACGAACATTTTAGAACACTATTATAAGTTCGATAGACAATGGAGAATCTAAAACATCTTACATAAATCTTTTGCTGTACCTTTCTACTCTGCAAACAAACAGCACAATTCACATCTCTGGGCGTCAAAATCTTCAATTTGGCTTGTCTCAGGTGGCAAGTCCAACACGTAGCCAGTCACTGGATGACAATAATACACCAATTCGGGTTTGACACCAATGCAGTCTGCAAACCCAATTAATAAAAATAAGAATAAAAATTCAAATACTATTGTCTTGACTATAAAGTAAAATTCATCAGCCTATCAGAATTCATAAAACCACTTCAAGATAAGGTGAACTTCAAACCAACTACAGCAAGTCAGCAACACTGCCTTCCAGTAACTCCATTCAAGACCAGTAGGTGCACTTAACACAAATATATACTTCATCCTACTTTTCAGAAACTTTTGTGGAAAAAAACTCCTGTTCTTAATGGAGTTCTCCTTTCTACAACATTAGACTTCTAAGTTATTTTTGTCGATTTTTGTGTGATAATTACGGGTTTTGCACTTATTTTGACCACTAAAAGTGGACATTTGTGAGTTCTGTCAAGGAGTAATGATATTGCACCCATAGTGGGTAATAATTATGGTACCCACTTGACCCGTGGCATCACCACATTGATCACTTTTTAAAAAGTTTAAAAAATTATAAACAACTTTTTAAAAAACAACCAATATGGTGATGCCACGTGTCAAGTGGGTACCATAATTATTACCCACCATGAGTGATGTATCATCTTTATTCTGTCAAGTAGTTTATTATTTAATTATGTTATTTTATCAGTTTATGTAAAAACCCGAGTGTAAAGTCAAAGATTTAACTGAAAATGCACTTATTTTGGACACTAAAATCAAAGATTTGGAGGACCAAAGTATAAAAATGTAAATGGTTGAAGGACCTAAGCTACAATTTTCAGAAGACTTGAGGAATATAATTAAAAACTTGGGGACCAAAGTATAAAGATGTAAAAAGATTAAGGACCTAAGATGCACTTTATGGAAGACTTGAAAGATAATTGAAATATAGGGACTAAAGTGAACATTACATAAAGTAGAGGGACTATCATACAATAAATAACAGTCTATTGTGTGTCACGTCACCATTTCAAATTGAGAATTTAACGGAGTGACTGTTTGAGAAATGGTTATATACTTTAATGACCAGCACTCTCACTTTTAAACTTAAATCACCATTTTGAAATTTTAATGTAACTTTAGTGATCGTTAGTGAAATTAATTCTTGAAATACATACTCCTTTATTTTTTTAAAAATACTAAATTTTTAGTATTTTTAAAAGTACGAAAACATTCGTTCTTTTTGTGTTTTCAATTTTCAATTTTGTAAAATACCTAAAACTTGTTTACTGTTTTTAAAAATTCACTTTTAAAACAAAGTAAAATTTATAACACAAAACTCAAAACACATTTTTAACGTTTTGAGTGTATTAAGGGAAAAATTGAAAACATCCATGGAAAAAAATTTATTTAAATAAACATTCTAGAAAAATAAAATTATAAAAAAATAAAAATTCTAAAAAATAAAATTCTAAATTCTTAAAAATAAAAAATAAAAATTCTAAAAAAATAAAATTTGAAAAAATAAATAAAATTCTAAAATACTACAAAAAATAATTCAAGCCATTATTGGTTATTTAAATTAAAAATGTATTTAAATAAAAATATATTAAAATTCTTAGTCCACGTCATTAATTTTTATTTTTTTAACAAAAAAATATTGTAAGATCCACCAACTTTAAAATGTATACATTTTAGTTGATAATATATTAGCATAAAATTATTATATTTTACTGAATAATCAAATTTATTGAATAACATATTATAAAACAATCTCTCAAAAAATTTTTAAAAAAAATGTGTTTTCCAGTTTTCTATTTTCACAATAACAAACCTAACACGTTTTTAACATTAATCTAAAAACAAACTCTATAAACATAAAACTGAAAATGAATTCAAATATGAAAAATGAAAACCGTAAATAATTCCCTAATCCCACATTTCATGCAAAATATTTTGAAAATCCTCATTTCTTAGAAAACCATTTCTTTCTTATAGTTCATCAATCTCTATATGTAATCATCATTCAAATTTGAGTGCTTGTTTGATGTTGTTAAAAATTAGATTATTAATATTTTTTAAAATTTTGATAAAAGTTAATAAAATTTGTAAGTCATACGAAATGTATATTCTAACCTCGTAAAACTTGAAGGACTTACATTGCAAATAAAATTGGATGTAATTGAAATAAAAGAGAAAATATAAGGACCAAAAAGAAAAATATTTAAAGTTGAAGGACCTAATCACAAATAACATATAAAGACGACATTTATAGGGACGACATGTCGTCGCTATAGAGTGAAAAATTGGGCATCATTATTTAAGCTCGTGCTCCGAAAAAATTAAGAACGTGTTGCCGCTAAAAATTAGTAGAGATGACATTTGTCGTCACTATAGAGTTTACCTTTTTAATTCACGCGTCAGACCTTCTTCTTCTCCATTTCTCATTTGCTCTCTATTTTTTTCTTTGTCATCCGCCATCTGCACAGTGACTTGAGGCTAGCACTCCATCCTCTCGGTTGAGGTCTGCACTCCACGACCTTCTTCTCCAAGTATATCTTGATTAAGGTTGGCCTTCAACCTGAAATTTTTGCTTACATTTCACGGTTTTTCTTTTCGATTTTTAAGTTCATTCGATGTTGAATTTTTTTAATTATCAGAGTCATATTCATTTTTCTGTTTCAATTCTTTTTTGGTTACTTGATTTCTGCCGTAGTGAATGATCTTGCAAGGGATTTTGAAGCTGATTTTATACTGTATTTTGCACTGTAGAAACTGTATTTTTTGAATATTGTGAATTATTTTTGAATGTTGTGAATGATTTTGCACTGTCATTATCTCAATTGAATGTAGAGTTGTTTGATGCAATTTAATAAAATGAATTGCAGGGATCAATTGTGTCATAAAATCATAATTTAGAGACTTATGTATAATAAACATATTTTTTTTACTCAAAATTTTTTTTGTCCAATAGATTTGATGAAATCGGTAAATTAGGAAAGTGAGGGATAAATTTCAATAGGGACCAATTCATCAATAAAATAAAAATTATTACAAATTTAACAAAAACTCAAATTTTAGGGACTTATGTGAAATAAATTCAAAGTTTAGGGACCTATTTAAAGTGTATGGACCTATTTGAAATTCCATAAGTTTAGGGACCAATTAAGCAACAAATTAAAATTTATTAGAAATTATGAAAAAAAATTAAAAGTTTAGGGACCTATTTGAAATAAATTTTTGCATTAGGGACCTATTCTTAAAAAATTAAAACGAATTAAAAATTACGCTAAAATTCAAAGTGTAAGGACCTATTTGAAATTTCATAAGTTTAGGGACCAATTAAGCAACAAATTAAAATTTATTAGAAATTACGAAAAAAAAATTAAAAGTTTAGGGACCTATTTAAAATAAATTTTTGCATTAGGGACCTATTCGTAAAAAATTAAAACGTATTAGAAATTACGCTAAAATTCAAAGTGCAAGGACCTATTTGAAATTCCATAAGTTTAGGGACCAATTAATCAACAAATTAAAACTTATTAGAAATTACGAAACATTCAAAGTTTAGGGACCTATTAGATATAAATTAAAATTTTAAGGACCAATTCATCAACAACTTAAAACTTATTAGAAATTACGAAAAAAAATTCAAAGTTCAGGGAACTATTTGAATAAATTCAAAGTTGAGTGACCGATTTGTTATAAATTCAAAGTTAAGGGACCTATTCATAAACATATTAAAACTTATTACGAATTTAACATAAATTCAAAGTGTACGGACTTATGAAAATAAAAAAAGTTTAGGGACCGATTCATCATACAAAGTTTATGGATTGTTTCTATTTCTACTAAGTTAGGGACCAATTAAGCAATAATTTAAAAGTTATGGATCAATTTCACTACGTGTAGGGACATATTCCGTACTAATTGATGTTCACAATTATTTCATGTGTTAGTATGGCTGACGTGATGTCGCACAGAGGTGATGGTGCAAGGGATAGTCCACAGCAGCCACCTCACCGGCTCGCTTCAACCTGCAAGTTTGGTAATAATTTTCGTTCAAATCATTTTTTTTTTTTTTTGGTATTTTATAAATATCGTTGAATTTCGTATGATAAATATGGTTCGTATTTGTTCTTTTTCTGTGCCCTCGCCAAAGCAACGGGGTATCTCTCGAGGCATCAACCTTGAAAAGTTTGGCAAGCCAACGGGAAGATGCCGATACAATGTCGAACGCACAATGTAGCCGAACAAGAATAACGCGAAGTACTTCATGCGCTTGGTTGGGAACCAAGTCCCCCATGCTACCCTTCATGGACAGAGGTTCCAAAGAAGGAGCAGCGGACACGGTTACGTAGCATCATTGAGGTATTAACTTACATTAGTTTTGTTATTAGCGCAGTCAATAAATAATTGTTCCATGTAATAAACATTAACGTAATTTTTTCCACTCTTGCAGAGCTACTTCGATCTGTAGGGCGATTAGTCGCCCAACGAGTACCGAGCGGTCTGTGCTGCTATAGATCACCCAACGGCCGATAGTTATCGCGATTACAAACTCAAGGCGCATAATCTTAAAAGCGCATGGACCTAGCCGACCATACGGCGAGATGTCTGCCGAGAACTGGCAGAAGTTCATTGACTTCTTCACCAGTCCTACTTTCGTGCTACGTATTGTTTATTTGTTTTTACAATTTTTTTTAATAGTTTTTTAACTATTAAGTTTTCTGCTAATCAATTATTTTTTATACCTTCAAGAACGGTCCTCGAAAAATAAGGCCAATCGGGATAAGGCTAAATACCTGAGCGTGTAGGGATCGAATAGCTTCTCTGCTACGCGTTACGATGAGGTACAACTAAAATTTTCAATATCATTATACAAATCTTTACTACATTACGTAAAAATGTCTACTAACTACATTTCACGTTTAAATTGTTGTAGCGGGACCCCGAGACCCAGTAGTGGCCGGGGATTATTGAGTCGTTTCAAACGTTTCACACCTTCCGGGATAGCAATTGGGTAAACCCGCATGCGGCTGGTGACTATGTGAAGACTTTTAAATGATGTTAATATAATTTTATCTGACATGATATTATTATTTATTAATTTTTTTTTTCACTAAATAGGATAAATTTGTTGAGTTGAGGGAGACTCAACATACACAGGTCGCCTCCAGTGGCGCGTCGTTAGACGAGCGTGCTATTGCAAAGGAGGTTCTCGGAGAACGACAATGTTACGTCCGTGGGGTTGGACGGGTTCCTAATGGCACCTCTCCCTCTCTAGATTCGACCGCTGCATCGAAGACCCCACAAAGAACTTCCCATTAGTTCTCTGGAGATCCTTAGAATAACGATAATCGGTTTACCATGTACAAGGCTTAGCTACGTCGAATGCAACGGAAAATTGAGCTTCTGAAAAATAGCATACCGGTGGTTGTGCCTGAGGAGGACGAGAACGAGGACAAGAACGAGAGTTTGGGGGATCTGTAGATTTTTAGAATTTTTTATACATTATTTTAAATATTTGAAATTTTTTTTTTAATTCAAAATGTTTATAGCGGCGACATTGTCGTCGTTGTATTAAAACAAATCATTTAATATTAGCGACGACATAGTCGTCTCTATATGTCCTACTAATATAGAGACAAATGTGTCGTCGCTAATAATTGTTGTATATAAAAGATAATAGCAACGTATTTCGCGTCGCTGCTATTTCATATAACAGCGACGACGTTGGCGATGACATTGTCGTCCCTTTTTATCTATTTTCGAGATATAGACCACGATAATGTTGCGACGAACTTGTCGTCGCTATTACTATAGAGCCACTACACTATTGCGGCGACATAGAGCGACGACTTTGTCGTCTCTATACATGTAAAAGGACGATAATGTATCTTTCAGTGACGACTTTTGTCGCCGCTATTGACCTCCTTTCTTGTAGTGTTCACACATTTTGTAAGATTCACAATTTTTATCTACTTTTTATCCACACATTTCGTAAAATCCACTGCTTATTATTTACAAAACTCTTTACCAAATATACTCTAAATCTATGAAATCTGTATGCAATCTAACTTTGTCGTCTCTATACATGTAAAAGGACGATAATGTATCTTTCAGTGACGACTTTTGTCGCCGCTATTGACCTCCTTTCTTGTAGTGTTCACACATTTTGTAGGATTCACAATTTTTATCTACTTTTTATCCACACATTTCGTAAAATCCACTGCTTATTATTTACAAAACTCTTTACCAAATATACTCTAAATCTATGAAATCTGTATGCAATCTATATCCCTATACAAAGATTACACTATGTATACATAGGCAAATACATTTGAAATGAAGGACTGAGATTTCAGCTTGTAATTGTAGAGTGTTTCTAAATATAGTGAAGGCATTCTCCCAAACTTCTTTTGTGTTACTTTCTTTTGTTCCTTGTCTTAATCATATTCAGTTGCTTATTGCTTAACCTCAAAAATGGCAACTTCAGCTTATCTACGACCGTCCCTGCTTTCAGATGCATTTTGCTTCAATTTTCTTCATTGGGCCACCTTTATCTCCACTCTAAAGGGGCTCATATACTTCTATTCGCAGTTGTATCATGTATATAAACCAAAATCCAACCATTATGCATACATATTTAGTAGCTCCTTTCATCTGGAGTTGTTTAAAACTAAATGAAAGGCTCTTCCACTTCTATTTACTATATACATTGTTTGATTGTACTCATTGGTTCTGCGATTATGGAATTCTTAGACTTCAACAATTTTTTGATCTAAATTTCAAACGTATGCAATTTGTTCATCTCTAGTACTGAAGATGAAGATATAATGTTTATGTTGGATTTAAAAAAAAAAAAAGATATAGTAAATGATATGCTTTTGGATAAAAAATTAAAGAATTTTATTTACCATAATACCCTCTATTTAACTAATAATATCAATTATAATTTTATACTAAAATTTTTAGACGGTCTAATCCGATGAATTAAACGTAAGCTAAATAAACAAATTCAACAAATGAGTAGAGCAACATTATAAATTACAGAAATCATATCTTCACAAGTTATTGATGTGGATGCAAAATCGAGAATAGAGCCATCGTCGATAAAGAGTGATGAAACAACAATTAACTTCAACAATATTAAAACCCAAGATTAAATGGAAAATAAAGTGTTTTAAATAAAATTATAAACTCGAATTGTATATTGTATTTCACAATAAATATAAAGAATTCTGAAATGTCTTTTTTTACAAATAGTCCCTATCGTTAGCTCTTACTGCGGATTGAGGGTCTATCATTTTATTTTTTGGCAATAACGTCCCTATTTCAACATTTCTTGGCGTAAATAGTCATTTTCTTTTGTTTTCATTCAACTCCTCCTCTAAAGTAGCGTGTGTAATGCCCAATTTCTTCCTGGAATAATTTTGGACAGAAAATAATAAAGGAAAATTTGCATCAAAGGTACAAAATCTTTTAAAAATACTTTGAAAAGTCTCAAATCTTCTAATCCTAACACATACGACGCAAACTTTTAAATAAATATACACCAGGAGGACCTCTTAACGAATTTCGTCCAAATATTCGTTAGTTGACCAAAAGTCAATGGTTCGACCTTAATTTGACTGACTTTAAAGCATGTTTGGATTATTTTTTTAAAACTCTTTTTTTTTCCAAACTTATTTTCAACTACATATTTTATGGGACTCACAACTTTTATCAACTTTTCAATTACACATTTCATCTATTTTTTTAAAAAATCTCGTGAAAAACTACTTTTACTTTTAGAGTCCATCAAGCATGCAATTAATGAGAAAAAAAATAGTCTTTTCATATTTCCTTATTTCAAACAATTAAAATATAAAAAATAAATATAAAAATTAAAGAAATTTTTATGCACTTAATATTTTTAAAAGTAAAAGTAGTCTTTTATGAGATTTTGAATTTTTTTTTTGTAAAATGTGTGGTTGAAAAGTTGATAAAAGTTGCGAGTCCCATAAAATATGTGGTTGAAAATGAATTTGGAAAAAAAAAAAGAGTTTTCAAAAAATAATGCAAATATGCTCTAAAGTCAGTCAAATTAGGGTCGAACCATTGACATATGGTAAACTAACGAACATTTGGACGAAATTCGTCAAAAGGTCCTTCGGGCGTACATTTATTTAAATGTTTGGGGTTATATGTGTTAGGATTAAAAGATTTGGAACTTTTCAACGTATTTTTGAAAGATTTTAGACCTTTACTGCAAATTTCTCTTTATTATTTTCTACCCAGAATTGTTTTAGGAAGAAATTGGGAATTGCATGCGCTACTTTAATGGGGGAGTTGAACGGAAACAAATGGAAATGACTATTTGCGCCAAAAAAAAGTTGAAATAGGAACGTTATTGCTAAACATAAAAGGATAGGTTATCAATCTACAGTAAGAGCAAACGATATAGACCATTTGTGCAAAAAAATCTTTTAAAATCTATATCTCATCTTTATAGCGTTATTCTAAAAAGTTCGTATAAGCTTCGCCTAGGCTCCCACGCCTAGCCACGCTTCATGTTTCGCCTTCGTCTTGCTATTGTCTTGCTCTACCTAGGCTCGAAAAGCTTGAAACTCGACCTTCACGTCTAACCACGCTTTACGATTTTTAGAACATTGCTTTATAGTAATACACATTGTTGATAATATAGTAGTAGTAAACTTAATTGCTACGTGCTTTAATTATAACGATACAAATTAATTGCGGATGGACATAAATTGATTTGATTCAATTTTATTTAGATTTGGACATATGCCATAAAAAACGAACCAAACAGATTTGAACTAAACTCAAAGGGCAAGTTTAGAGTATATTTGTTTGTGCTTATAAATATTTATAATTTGGTCAAATATTATTTTTTTCACACATTTTATAAGATTTATAATTTTTATCAATTTTTTATTTCGCATATTTTTATAATTTTGTCAACTCTATACTGTTTTACTTTCACAAGAATATTTTCAAATAAAAACATAAAAATATTTTAAAAAATATTTACTTTTGAGGTTCCGACACAATTTGAGCTTATACAAATGGGTGTTCATTTAAAATGCCTAGTCAAAGAAGAGCCTCATTTAAATAGCTCTCATTTAAAGAAATTTGTGTGAAAGACCTATACATTAAAAAAAATGGAAATATAAAATATCAAATGACTAATATGTCCTTGTAGATAAAAAGACATCAATGCCCAAAATTATTTCACTATTTACACAAATAGATGCTGGGATTCACGTATTCACGTATGAAAGAAAGACACTTGAATGAAGTAATTCAATGCAATGCTTCTCTTCAATGCACTTTTTCTCTTCTATTATCAAATGTTCTAAATTAAAATCCCTATATAATAACTTTACTCATTATCATCATCTTTCCTTCATATAAAGCGTAGTATTTTTTATGAAAAAACCCTAAAATATACATTGTTATTCCCTTGAGCAATAATTTGGTTGAAGTGAGAAATCAAAATTTACAACATTGTTATTGGGCATTTGTAGAAGAAGACAAGGTATGGTTAAATTTCATTATATAACTATTTTATTTCTCCTTCTTCTTAATCATTTATTAATGTTGTGATTTTGTTAATGGGTCTATTTATCAAAAACGATTTTAAAGTTGTTTTTTCGTATTGATATCGTTAGGAAGTGAAATATAAGTTGGCAAATACAAGTTTGATTATTGTATTTGTTATTTTACTATAAATTTGTATATAATGATATCAATATCGTTTTTTAGTTTTGTAACGACATTAATATCGTTACCCTTATTTGTATTATAAATACATATCATTAGCCTTATTCCACGATGATGATATTTAAAAAATTTATGTTGAATTGCAGCTATGGACAACGATATGGCATGGATATTAGTTTGTTATCCAGTTGAATTTGAGCAAAATGTTGAAGACACATGGACTTGAAAATATGTAGGGAAAGAGAAAGGAAAAACAACGCCTATTTATGTTTCAAGATCAATTACTTATGCGGAGTTGTATAGTAAAGTTAAAGAAGAGTTGAAAATTGATTCAAGTATATATGAAATAGAGATGGATTGTATTCTCCCTCTAATGTCTAATGCTCTAGCTGCACCGACCGTAATTGATTGCGACAACAATGTGAAGTGATTCGTTTGTCTGCAAAGAAGCTTATCTTTGTGTTACTCGTTCGAACAAAGATATTGAAAACCACGAAGATGCTGAAGAGAATGGAGATGGAGAACAATTTGGAAATACGAACATTGAGGAAGAAATTGTTCAAACTAACGATGGTGAAAATATGCTTCTAGATTGGAATGATATTCACATAATCCGAGGTAGTCCTGAAAGACTAGATGCTCATGTGGCAAACGACAACGATGGTGATTTGCACACAGATGAACCCACTAGTCAGCCACATTATAGTCTGACTATGGCAGATGACAATGATTTTAATTTTCACATAGATGAACCCAGTAATCAAATGGTAATTGCAAGTGCTAGTTCGCTCCATTGTGGGTCATCAGTAAGAATTCCAGAAAACGAAGATATGCAAGTCAAACAGTTGTTTCCAAATAAAAAAAAACCTAATATCAAAATTGCAGTTGTTGGTTGTGAAGTGTCATTTTGAATTCAAAGTTAAGAAGTCAAATAAGAGCATTTTATATAGTTGTGTGTATTGAGAAAATTGCAAGTGGCGGTTGCAGGCAAACAAGATCAAAGAAAGTCCTATTTTCAAAGTTCGAAAGTACAATGATCATCATTCTTGCTCCATGAGTGTTCGTCGTAGAGACCATAGACATGCATCTTATATGGTTATTGGAAACCACATCGCCCCTAAGTATCAAGATGCCAACCGAATTTGCAAACCAATGGACATCATTAGCGACATTTGTCGAGAGTTTGGCATGACCATAAGCTATACTAAGGCGTATATGGCTAAAGCTTTTGCATCTGGATTGATCCGTGGAAAACCTCATGACAGCTATGCGAAATTTATCATATTGTCATGTTTTGGAGGTGCAAAATCCTGGTACACTGACATTTATTCATACTACAGATGATGACAGATTCAAATACTTTTTTATGGCCTTGGGACCAAGCATACGTAGATTCCTCACCTCAATGCGACGGGTAATTTCTGTGGACGGAACATTCTTGAAATCGAGATGCAAAGGTACTCTACTAGTTGCAACCTGTCAGGATGCAAATTTTCAAATATTTTCGCTCGTATGGAGAGTTGTTGATTTGGAGAATGATGAATCTTGGACTTGGTTCTTTCAGAAGTTGCGGTTAATAACAGGTGATACAGACGAGCTTGGAATTCCATCAACATTTTTCTTAGCAAACTTCTTTCCCAAATTTAGAATCGCTTCAAATGCCCAAATCTGTAGGCAAAGAAATATTATTATCTCCAAAAAAATTTACACAATAAATAATATAAAATAAAATATTTTGTTTCTTCATACCATTATAGCAAGAGGAAAGCCATGTAACGAATACTTACAACGTGATTCTCATTCTTTCAATAAATTTTTCAATTAATCTCCCATGTCACTTTTGAGTATCCTAATTGTGTAGTCATATGACATTTTTCCCCATGGATACTTGTCAAATCTGTCTAGATCATCAACCAATTCGAACCACCACAAATCAATTAAAATTTTCTCTTCCGTGGCCAATAAAACATGCGCTAATATAATTATAAGACCCAACTTGTACTTGTCGGTCTTATTTCTTTTGCATATTTTAAAGGCTTCATAAACATCTCCCTTCATAATCTTTCTCCCACTTTTCTTAAATTGATCTTTCACTGTTCAACAATCTGCCCATCCACTCTTATCTACATTTTCACAACCACATGTATTTAAGCGGGTCACCAGTACAAACTTCTACAACCCAAATCTTGCATGTTTATTTCCAATTTTAAACCATGTTTCTTCTTTTTTGGTCTTCATCGACCTCATGAGTAATTAATGCACAAGCTGAGACGCCAACTTTATTTTTCTCAATTTCAGAAGTGGTCCAAAACAGCCTGTCTCAAACATATTTTTGTGTGTTGCATCTAACTTGTCAAATACTTCATCCACCATTCCAATTTTGCATCTATTCGTTATTGTTGCTTCAAGTCTTTCTTCATTTTCAATAACATCCATCTTTTCCATTCAACTGAAAAATACAATTAGGTCAAGTTTATTTTAATTGTCACAATATCAACAAATCTGCTACACAACACCAATGGTTACCTCTCCTCAACGCAAAAAACAAAGCAAATATAAGAAGAAATATGACCTTCGAAGTTAAAACCCGCAAGAATCAATTTTCGAAATAAATTAAGCCCCAATATAAAGCCCACCCCATATGGTAAAAATACACCAGATAAACTGAAAGTACAACCAAAATGAGAATCTTAGCGATCTCCAATTGTTGACACAAATCTTAAAAAGACATTCACTATCAAAACTCTCCTTATTTTTTTAATTGTACGTCTACTTGACTGTTTGGAAAAGGCCCTTAAAATTGTAGGTTCTCATCAACACCTCAAAACCAAAGGAAAATCCTTGCACCAAAAAAGAGGAGAAAAACTGAAAATCATATTTCCAGCCTATACATTCTCAAGGAACCAATAACAAGAGTTCATTGCACTACTAAAAATTTCACAATTGGGGACGGTTCATAACCGTCCCCAATAATAGATATCTCGCCCCCAATACATATTGGGAACTATAACGGAAACCGTCCCTGTTAGGCATGTGGCGGATACTATTAGGGACGGTCTTAGCAACGGTTTTCCAAACGTGGCAAAAATATATGCATTAGGGACAATAGGTATCGTCCCAAATCATGGTCCTTATTAGGGACGGATAAAACCGTCCCGAAAAGTTCATGTAGTAGGGACGGTAATTATCGTCCCTAATCTTTGTCCCTATTAGGGACAGATTAAAACCGTCCCTATTGTTACTATTTTTTTTTTTAAATGTTCTGTTTAGTACATGAGCACCTGTGATTCCTAGTTTTTCACAATTTATCAATACACGAGGGTAGGAATGAATAACCAAATTTGAATAAAAATTGACACATTTATAGCTCCATCCAAAACTACAATTTATATATACAAACTAACATATCCATTTCCTTTTAGAAATCTAAAATAAGATCATGCAAGAACGTTCGATTCTCAAGTCAAAATAACTACATTCTATTTAGAGATTTAAAGTTCTACACATCATCTGTACACAAAAAACTATATGTAAGATCCTGCACATTCCATCGACAAGCCAAAATACCATCCAATTCCTTTATCTGCATAGCAATCTTGTTAGATATCTGCAAATACAATAGTACTTATTAGCGTAAATGTTATCCAAATGGCAATCAATTTCATGTTTCACAAGTACTTAACATTAGACATGTCATGATTGGAGAAGAACTTCATATGTACTGATAGAACTTAACCCAAGAAGAAATAGAACAGATACAACCCTAAACATGGTTATCCAAGGAGGCTAATCGTGGTTTGGATTTGGATTTCAATTTGAATTTACCTGCTTCACTCCCAGTCCCAGTTCATGAAGATGATGTCTCTTTTTCTGCTTCGTTTTATTCTTCTGGCTGGAATTAGATTTAAGGTTAGGTCTTTGAAGAAATTATTATATCTAGCTATGGTTTAGTGGTATTAACTAGTAACACATATACTTGTAATGATCAGTACTAGCTTGCAATAAACACATATATGCCCAAAAAAATATTAAACAGTTCACTACAATAAAAGCAAAAGAAATGCAAGTATCCATTCTATTTTGGATAAAAAAAAAAAAAAACAGTTTCTCAATAATACACTCTTCAAAATAGATGAAAATTTAAATTGTTATTCACTAATGAAAAATCCTACCATATCACATTTCATGATAGAATATAATGGACCATGTGATTTAGGATAACCCATATCTACATTGGAAATAATAACGTAGATCTCAGTATATTCCACAAGTCTCAGTTAAGGAACATTATGTTATAACATAGGCACCTCCAAAATATAAAATTAATGTTATATAGAGAAAGAGAAAGTTATGTACACCACTTACTAATGGTTAGAGTGTGTGGCAGAACTGAGGGATGAAGTTGAATTCCTTGGTACTTGAATGTGTTGTGACAGGTGCTGCAATGAAGTAATAAAAATTTAATGTTGTACATAAACATATTCACTAATGATAGTGTTAAAATATAACATGGGTAAGAAATTTTCATACTCCATCAGGTAGAAACAATCGAAAATATCCCCTCATCATTGCTAATTCATCCATAGTAGCCTTCAATGAATCTTGTAATGCATTTGTAGTGCTTTTAAGATCAGAAAATTGTTCCTGCATGTTCTTTAATTCTTCTTTTGTGCTTTTTAATTCTCCTTGTGCATCCACTACCTTCTCCTTTAAGCTTCTAACCTATGCATTGTTTCCTCCCATATAACATTGTTTCCTCCCATTCTTTAAATACTTACTGCATGTGTTATTATGGCATGATGGGCATGCCAAGTATCCCTTTGTGCTCCAACCCGAAAGCATTGCCAAGCCTGGGAAGTCACTAATGGTGTATAACACAGCTGCATACATCTTGAACATTTTCTTTGTCGACGCATCGTAAGTGTCCACCCCTTCATTCTACAATTCTTTAAGTTCATCTATTAAAGGTCTCATATAAACATCAATGTTGTTACCGGGGCTTTTAGGACCAGATATAAGCAAAGACAAGATCATGTGAGGTTGTTTCATACACAGCCATGGAGGCAAATTGTATGGGATAATTACCACAGGCCACGTGTTGTGCGTGGAACTCATGGTCCCAAATGGATTAAACCCATCGCTTGCTAATCCAAGTCTTACACTTCTTGGATCTGTAGAAAAAATCGGGTACTTATCGTCAATGTGTTTCCAAGCTGGTGTGTCTGCTGGATGCCTCATTACCCCATCTTTAGTACAGTCATCTTCATGCCATCTCATGTCAACTGCAACTTTAGATGACATGTACAAACGTTGGAGTCTCGGTATCAATGGGAAGTGACGAAAAATCTTTGCTGGTGATTTTTTCTTTGTAATACCACTCTCCTTAATATGTCTCGAAGCCCCACATACGGTACATTGTTCAAGTTTGGAGTTCTCCTTCCAAAACAACATACAATCATTTGGACACGCATCTATCTTGTTATAACCCAAACCCATTTCTAAAATAATCTTCTTGCTATGCGTGAAATTTTCTGGCAAAGTACATCCCTCAGGAAACGCATTTCTTAATAAGTCAAGCAATAAGGTAAATATCTTATTGCTAATGCCACCAAGGCATTTGAGGTGCCATAGTTTAAAAAGAAATGACAGCTTCATGTAATTTTTGCAACCAGGATATAAAGGTATCTTTGATTCTTCTACCAATTTGTAAAATTGGGTAGCAACACCATTACTAGATATACTATCAGTTTCCTCTGCCAGACCATCTGTATCTTCATCTACGACAGGCCTCTCAAACCCATCTCGCATCATATCAATTATGTAGTTACGATCACCACCATCACTACATTCACCATCAATAGTATCTATAGTGGTTTCGGGAGTAGGTGTTGTCTCAAATTTCTCTCCATGAAGATGCCACACCTTGTAATTGCTCATCATTCCCCTACATATCAAATGTTCATAGAGTATTTCTTTGTTTACATCATTCATGTTTTTACAGTCAATGCACGGACACTTTACTTTGCTATCACAAACAAACCCATGAGCAAAGGCGTGCTCTATGAATGCTTTAAGTCCATCATCAAATTCCTTAGTACATGGATGCATATGAACCCAACTTTTATCCATTGTATTCTGTAAATCGATAACTAAACCACAAAATAAAAAAGTTAAAATCTTCACATAGACATTTATGAAGGAAACATACTCTAGATTATAAATGCACTAAACAGAAACTATATAGATAACCAAGATCAAAATTTCGTAACATATTTATAGTAGGACTTTAGTGTCTCAAGAACCTGCTCTTATGGCTGGCTCAACATTCTGAAGATCAACAGCCTGAAGTTGCCTAAACCTGTTTCATGAACATAACGAAGTGAGAATTCATGCATAAAACTAAACATTGTGAGCTTCTATAACCCTATTATCATTCAGAAAAAGCATATTAGATACTCTAACAGTGGCCTTATAAATGATAAATCACTGAAATAACAATTACCACGACAACAAACTAAGCCTCGTTCCAAATAAGGTTCAGGGTCCGCTGCATGAATTCTTTTACGCAGTTCATTAATATCAACTGAAATACCAATAAAACAAAACCAAATAGACTAAATATGCCAATTGCATACTTCAAATTGCTATGAAATATGCTTAGCAAGAACATGAAATGGAAACAGAGTACTATACATTGAGTTCAGCCCTACTGGAATTTCTGAAGGATAGCAAAGCAAATGTGCAGAGAATAGAACCCTGAAACCATAGACTTTTGGGATATCGGCAGATTTAGTAGATGAAGTTCAGATCCACCGACTGGTAAAAAAGCAGCAAATGTGGGCAGTAACAGTAAAAAATTGTTGCCAATAAAATACTGCTTAAGTTTCTTGATTTTGCTGCATTTTGTCACCTAAAAGTACAGTGGGGTGCAAGTTTCCTTCATAACATGGAATCTGGAGAAGAGTTTCAACGTCTCTGGGATAAAAATTTTATGGCAGTTTCTGGGACCAATTATTTCAAGAAATTGTTTAAGTTTGATGAACTATTTGGAATATTGGTCACAAGTGAGGTGAAGGCTATCTTGTTGCACAGCCTAAAGTTGACCGAAAAACTACACATTGCTTGGTTTATGTGGTACGCTTCCTTTCCTATAATATCTTTTGTTAAACCTTTCCAAGTGAGGTGAAGGCTATCTTGTTGCACAGTAACTATTTCAAATATAAAGCTCTGGCCGCTATTCTTTTGAAGGGAACCACAGAAGGAAACTTTATAAATGAATATACATTACATCTTGTTAGGCACTGAGTTGGTACTCCTGATAGCACAAGGACATTAGATTGTAGTTATATTGTTTCAGTTGATTATAGTAACCTATCATATTTGAAAATAAAGATCAATGACCTGCTCTGTAAATGTCGACGACTGGCCACTATTCATTTGCTTCAGTTAGCGGTTTGCTTCACGGTTTTATACAATGAATGAAATTAGATAACAAAGATGACTTATGAAAAAGAATCTCACCTTGTGTTTCCACTTTGAAGGATGAGAAAAATTAGTTTGAGGATTACCAAACCTGCACGTTAAAATGTTATTTTGGATCAGAAACTTCACAGCTTTATCAAATACACAATCCAGAAGGCATTGAAATTAAACAATCATTTCACATAAAATAAGAATTGGTGTCATGTTCTGAATTTTCTCTTTGGTGTAAGATCCAAACAGGAGATCAACTATTTGACTCAATCCCATGACTTCCATTTAGATTCATATCATAAAGAAATGGTGTCATGTTTCTTATCCACAAATACAACATTTAAGACTCAATACTTCAAAACAAATAGATGACTATATGCTGAAATGCTGGATCTTATGAAAGGTTTTATACTTGTCAAAGCAAGACAACAGATAAGTTTAGAGTGATGCACTGCATAACACTTTTTTGCACAAACACAAATAATTTCTTGATTCTACCACTTGTTAAATAATTCTCCAGTGTTCAATGAAAAGTCAGGATAATCATATCAACCAAAAGCTTATTTACCAATGGTCTAGGCAAACTTACTCAATAAATTTTCTCCATCTCATCAATAATAGAATGACAAGATTAAAAAAAAAAAAGTCACGAACAGAGAAGAAATTGGGGAAAAACCAGGGAACACATACCTTGTTTTGAGAAATTCTTGTTATCCAAATCAAATTTAACCAATTTCTTGTATAAATCAATTGATCGTGTGTCAAGTCAACAAGAAAATCAGGTTTTCATAAACAAAATATGGAATAAACACTCTATAAGTAAAACCAGTGAACACATATCGTTGGTTATTAATTTTGATTAAAATGGACTTTCTTATAATGAATTAAACTTGAATTTCATTTTGTACAGTGTGCTGCTACTGGACTAAAATCAGAGAAATCCATAATTTACCTAGATGGTGAGAAATTGCCAAGATACTAAGCAGTAGACAGAGACGGCAACACCCAGATGCTAGAAGGAGGAGAAAAATTACCTGGCTGGATGGCAACAACCAGATGATGGACGGTGACAACCGGCTCTGGACGGGAGGAGAAAAAATATGATTTATCAATTTGTGAAGTTAGGGCAAGATTTGTGGAAATGTTAAATGTTGAAGAAAATGAAAGCGGTGTGGGGAACTGATAATGTGAAATCCTGAAGGAAAACTTAGGCGCCAAATATTTTTCCCACGTCAAATGTTTCCCACTTAAAGATTGGGGACGGCACTTTTTGGAAACATCTGTCCCTAATAATATTATTTGGGACGGTTTATAAGAACGTCCCTATATATTTTTTTCCAAAAAAATTTAATGTTTAACTAAAAGACCATCTATAGCGGATCAAATTGTCCCAAATAATTCATAATTGGGGACAAAATTTGAGAAAATCGTCCCTAATGACAAGATTTTTGGGACGAATATTATAAACAGTCCCTAAAAATTGGTTGTTGGGGACGAATGTTATTAACAGTCCCTAATAATTGGCTGTTGGGGACGAATATTAGAAATAGTCCCTAATAATTGGCTGTTGGGGACGAATATTTCAACCGTCCCAATAATGCGTCCCCAAATGTCAAATTTTTAGTAGTGTTGGCACAATGAAGTATTAGCAACAACTTATAGAAGCGTATATCGCTCTTACTTTTGGTGTAAAATATCTTTCAAATATTTCATTGTCAAAAGTTTATTCTGGAAAATATGCCAGAAGCTGGAGGAGTTTCCAAAATCTATTTGGAGTTCAATCAAAACACTGTAAGTTGCAGACTAAGAGCAAGACTTGTGTCTTACACTTGGTTGTTCTTGTGTCTTTAGAAATTTTGAAAATGTTGATTACATTTTTAATCAAATTGCTACATTTTATGATTTTTAATGTGAATTTCCTCCCTTTTAACTAATAAATCAAATTCAAATCTTCAACTCATAATCAATATGAAACATTGACAAAAATGTCAAAACCCTAAAACACAATCAATGAAATTTCATTACAAAATACGTATCAATGAAATCAAGAAATGCTACAAAAAATATAAAATGAAGAATACTTTCATCGATTCACCTTATTGATGTTCGATTCTTACACAACAAAATGTTGAGTTTATGGTTGGAGAAGAAAGAATGGAAAGATATAATTAGAATTAGACAGCAGCAAAAATAGCAGCACTTACGAGCTAAGGTAACAAGGAAATGAAGAAGAATGTGATTACAAGAAGAATAGGGATGGCGCCCCGCCCCGCCCCGCCCCGCCCCTACCCTAATGGGGCGGGGGATTACTAAACGGGGCGGGGGCGGGATCTCTTTACCCGAACCCGCCCCGAATGGTTTATTTTATTTTATTTTTATATTTTTAAATTTAAATTGTATGTAAAAAAATAAAAAATAATATAATTAATTAATTAAACGGGACGATAAATAGAGATTTTTCTATACTCGCCCTGCCTCGAACCACACCCGCCTCGATCCCGGCCCCGCTTTCCAAAAATTCCCGACGAGACGGGTATGGGAATGGTCGCCCCGTCCTGAACCCGCCCCGTTGCCATCCCTAAAGAAGAGAGAATGGAGAAAGGATAGATTCAATTTTGGAATTTTTAAATTGAGAAGTGAGGAATGAGTTCATTCATACATACGATTTTACTATTTGGATTTGGGTTTAGACGTAAGGGTATAATTATTTTTTTATTATTTTTACAATTTTAAATTTTTGTTTTTTTAACTCTTTTGGTTAAAGGACTTTTACACAAAAAGGCTATTGAAGGACGTTATGGGAACTCATTCCCCTTATACAAACCAATGTATACCTCATCCTACCAAAAGTCAACTACGGCTTATCATCAATGGCAATTGGCAAGTCATAACTCATAACACAACAATAACATTGCATACAGAATCAATATCTGCAGCATCAAAATGATCAAGCACGGACGAATCACATCCCTTGTATTCTGTTTCCTGCTATTACATTTTTCACCGACGCACTCCAACACAGTCTGCATAATCGGCAGTGGCATCGGCGGCGCTTCCGTTGCGCATTTCCTCCGCCACTACTCCGCCGTCTACCACTCATCACAGTCCCCAATTGGTCAAATCAATATATTCGAGCGAAACGGCGTCGTTGGTGGACGCATGGCCACCGTGACAGTTGCCGGCGAGACCTTCGAGGCTGGTGCCTCCATTCTGCATCCGAAGAATTACCACGCCTTGAATTACACTAAATATCTTAACCTTCAATTGAAAACACCCAAGTCGACCGATGATTCTCTCTCCTTGGGCATCTGGGATGGCCACAAATTTGTCTATAAAACATTCAATTCGAAGTCGAAGCTACCAATTGTTCAACGCTTGGTGTCACTTGCAAATTCGATTATGATATTTTTCCGATACGGATTCTCTCTCTTTCGCATGAGTAGCCTCGTCGAGGTATTAAACCTATTGTTTTGTATAATTTATTCGAACCAGTTACATGTGGGTATCTCTGGGATGGCAAAAGTTTCAATTTTTAATGGGTTAAAGTAAACACCTTGTTGTGATCCTTGGGCCAGCAAGAAGGGAGTTCTGTCTGGAATTGTTTGTATTTAACTATTTAAGCATCTCCCATCCACCAAATATATATAGGACCACTGCAATACATGGTACAACATTTCTATGTCGAATATTTGGAAGTAAAATCAACATATTGGTGCAGTTTAGTTGCTTAGGAAACAGGTGATTTACTTGACTTGTCGTATATGTATTATTCAGCCTTCATTTCTTTGATCTGCAATAATTCCGGCTGTGGATACAGCACTACAATGTAGTACTTACTGCAGCATTGAAGTAAATTATTTCGTTGTCTTTTCCCCCTTTACTTCACCCCTTATCCTTCTGATTTATTGGAACTAATATTCCATGTGAATATATTTTTTATTTTCTTGTCCTCATGCATAAACCTATTGTGTTTACGTGTATTGCTCGTGGCAATGTGCAATTGTTGGATGGTATTTGACATTAAAAGATAACTTTTCAACATGATTTTTTAGTTTTGATGACACGGGAAATGCTATGGTGTTATTATCAGTGCAGTGTGTTATGGTTTGTTTTTTGGTGATATGATGGTATATATGTTTGTAGGTGACAGTGAATAACTTTTTGAGGTATTATGAAGGTCTCAACTCCCGTCCTGTGTTTGAGAGTGTGGAGGAGATGCTTAAATGGGCAGGACTGTACAATCTGACAACACAGACACTTGGAGAGGAATTAGTGGAAGCAGGGTTGTCTCCTCTACTCATTCAGGAGCTTGTCACTGTGAGATACTGTTTCTCATAATATAATTTCTATCTTTAAGTAATTTGTTTATGCATGGTGTTATGATTTTGCTTTGATGTTCAATTTTAAACATAAACAAGTAAGTAATGCGAAAAATTAAAGTACACCAGTAATTTTGTATCCCTAAGGACCCGGGTTCGCCCAACCATTGGCTACTTCCCGTTAAAGCTCTACAAAGTAGATTGCGGCTTCATGCATTAACAAGAACATTCAACACGTCTCAGCGATTACAAGATTCAACAAAGAAAACACCATCTAACTCCTCTTAACCCTTTACAGAATGAGCGTTAATCAAAGATTGATCTTCGAAACTATCACTAGTGAGAATCACTCTCACAAAGGAAGTATCATCACCATAGTTATAGTATGATTTCATAAGTAACCAAAAAACCAGAAGAAAGGGAGGAAAAGAGACGGATTCCTTCTGTAACCACAGAGAGAGGGTAGAAGAAGAGTCTAGATGATAGGGTTTTCATCTAAAAACAAAAGACACAACAAAGAGTACATTTTATACTCCAGATCAAACCACAGGATGGACGACTCAGATCAAGTTCAAGATCGCATAAGTAAAAGCGTCTTTACATTATGCGTGTATTACTAATGAAACAGCAACTTCAGCAAACAAATAATGATCAATAATTAACAATCTCCACCTTGATCATAATATCACCATCCTTGACGTTCTTGTCTAGTTCTTATTAATGCACGATTGGCCTTAATTCACTTTGAATTTCATTGCTTCTTGAACCTGCACAAAACAAAGATGAGTAAAAAAAAAAATATTCTGATTTACTAACTTTTATCTAAGTTCAAAATACTTAAACAACTTTTAAACTTACTCAAAGGTAAAAAATTTGTGCCCATGTCTACTGGATTAATTTGGGAGGGAATCTTTTCCAATTTTACTAACTTTTGGGACACAATGTCCTTAATGAAATAAAGTTTAACATCAATGTGTTTTGTCTTTTCATGAAAGATTGGATTTTTGCACAAATGAATGACAGATTGACTATCAGTATATATGATAGGAGACTTACATTCATAACCTAATTCTTTCTGGATTGCTTTCAACTATAAAGCTTTCTTAACAGTTTGAGTTATAGCCACATACTCAGATTCAGTATTGAAAGAGCAACAATATGCTGGAGTTGGAATTTCCAACTAATACAAGTATCATATATAGTAAATACATAAAAAGTTACAGATTTCATATTATCTCTATCATTTGCATAATCAGCATTAATATAACATTTCGATTTAATTCCTTCTGAACTATGTTTGAAAGTAAGACCTACATCTCAAGATCCTTTTAAGCATTTCAATAACCATTTTAAAGCCTCCTAGTGTGAAGGACCAGGATTAAACATAAATCTATTTAGCACACTAATAGAATAAGCCATATCAGGTCTAGTACAGACCATAGAATACATTACAGAATCAATTACATTATTGTAAGGAACATTTTCTATTTCAGCAAGTTCTTCTTTTGACTTATGGCAATCATTTTTGCTAATTATAAAATAGTTTTCAAGAGGCATACTTACTACTTTTGCTTCAGTCATAGCAAATTTGTCAAGGATTTTATGTATATAAGGTGTCTGAGTTAGTTTAAGTTCAAGGAGGTTTTTATTTCTAATAATTTCCATTCTTAAAATCCTCTTTGCATTTCCTAAATCTTTTATGTCAAACTCAGAAAACAAATCAGACTTTAATTTCTTAATTTGATTTATACAAGAACTAATCAAAAGCATATCACCAACATATAGGAGCAAATATACACTGATATTGTTTTGAGGTTCATATTTAAAATACAAACAATGGTCATATTCACATCTTTTGAAATTTGAAGACAAAACAAAAGTATTAAACCTTTTATACCATTGTTTTGGGGATTGTTTCAGACCATATAAGGATTTCTTTAGCAAAAAAACATACGTAGATTTTGATTCATCTTTAAAACCAGGAATTGATTTATATAAATCTTTTTGTCCAAGTCACCATGTAAAAAAGTTGATTTTACATCAAGTTGTTCAAGTTTTCAGTTAAAGTGAGCAACTAAAGCAAGCATCAATCTTACAGTTGTATATGTAACTTTCATTGTAGTCAACACCTTTTTTCTGTGTAAAGTCTTTAGCCACTAATCTGACTTTAAATCTAATAGGGTCAGAATCATAAACCCCTTCTTTAAATCCATTTATAATCAACAATGGACTTCTTTTTAGGTTTGGGAACTAACTCCCAAGTTTTGTTTTCTGTAAGAGATTTCATTTCTTCAATCATAGATCTTTTCCACTTAATTGAGTGATTTCCTCTTATTGCTTTTTCGTAAGTGTTTGGTTCTTTTTTCACAAAGTTCTTTGATAACTTAAGAAAACAAAAGAAATACTATCTTCAAAATCTAATTTTTGTGGTTCTCTTATATTTCTTCACACTCTATCCCGAGCAAACTGGTAATTTCTAAGATTACCATCATCTGACTGGGGTCTCCTGATCAGATTAGTTAGAGTTTCATCACTCTTCAAGATCTATTTGAGTCTGATGATTTTTAGACTCTACCTCAATTTCAGAGTGAGGATTAAGCTTCTTTAAATCATTATCAGCAATGGTTAAGAAAAATTCCTTTTTCTTTTCCTTTTTGTCCTCTACAGATTTGGGACCTAAGTAAGGCATTTCACTTTCATTAAAGGTAACATCCCTACTTATTATAACTTTTACCTCACCATGACCACTAGCCCAAAATTTATACCCTTTTACACCTTGGGGATAACCTAAGAAAACACAATTTTAAGCCCTAGGCTCAAGCTTACCTTCATTTTGGTAAGAATAAGCAAGGCATCCAAAAGTTCTTAAAGAAGAGTAATCACTGCGCACATCATTCCATTACATCATTCCATATTTCATAAGGCATTTTATCATTTAAAGCAGCAGAAGAAATGAGATTCACAATATAACATGTAGTCATCACAACTTCACCAAAAGACTTTTAGGTAATCCAGAACTTACCACCATGCATCTCACTTTATTTAAAAGAATTCTATTCATTCTTTCTGCCACTCTATTTCGTTGGGGGTATATGTTATAGTTTTGTATCTTAGAATTCTATGCAAATTGCAAAGCTATCAAAATCAGAATTAAAGAATTCTAAACCATTATATGTTCTCAGAGTCTTCACTTTCTTTCCAGTTTGATTTTCAATCAAAGTTTTCCATTGTTTAAACTTTTCAAAAGTGTCTTATTTATATTTCAATATGAAATTCAACATTTTCTTGAATAATCATCAATAATGGAAATAAAATAAACAATGCCTCTCATAATGGGAACTAGAGAAGGGCCCCATAAGTCTGAGTAAATATAATCAAGAATTTTTTTTAGACTTATGAGTTCCAGTTTTAAAATGCAATTTATGATATTTCCCTAAAATTCAAGTTTCACATAAATGCAAAATGCAAGTCAGAAACTTTATCTTTGCCAAAAACACCATTTTGTTTTAAGATGGAAAGACCTTTATTGCTAACATGAGCAAGTCTTTTATGCCATTTTAAAGTGCCACTTTAGTAATTTGTTATAGAGATCATTTGTTATAGAGGGTGCAGAATGATTATTTGTTAAGGTAGTGGCAGTAACAACAAAAATTCTATTTTGTTTAATTCCTTTGAACATAACAAGATAAACTTTTGCCACTTTTAGTACACCCTTATCAAACTTTTGCCTCTTCCTTATTCTGTTCCTCTTGAAGAACAACCACAAGGCCTTTTGAAGTTTCAAGATCTACACCTAGAACCAGTTCTCAAACACCAGAGACTTCAAGAACACAAAGCCCTGGTACCACTGTTACGATTTTGCTTTGATGTTCGATTTCAAACATAAACAAGTAAGTAATTCGAAAAATTAAAGAACACCAGTATTTTTGTGTCCCTAAGGACCCGGATTCACCCAACTGTTGGCTACTTCCTGTTGAAGCTCCACAAAGTGGATTGCAGCTTCATGCATTAACTAGAATGTTTAATATGTCTAAGCGATTACAAGATTCAACAAACAAAACACCATCTAACTCCTAACCTTTTACAGAATGAGCGTCAATCAAAGATTGACCTCTGAAACTATCACTACTGAGGATCACTATCACAAAGGGAGTATCATCACTATAGTTATGGTATGACTTCACTAAGTAACCAGAAAACCAAAAGAAAGGGAGGAGAAGAAACGGATTCCTTCTGTAACCAGGGAGAGAGAGTAGAAGAAGAGTCTAGATGATAGGGTTTTTGTCTAAAACTAAAAGACACAGCAAAGAGTACCTTTTATACTCTAGATGAAAGGCTAAGATGAAGTTCAAATCGCGTAAGTAAAAGCGCCTTTACATTATGCGCATATTACTAATGAAACAGCAACTTCAGCAAACAAATAATGATCAACAATTAACACATGGTATTGCTCAGTTCATTATGTTTTACAACCACTTTTTCTTTCAACTGTGCATGATGAACCCAGACCTTAATGGGTTTTCCTCTGCTGGTTAGTTGCCATGCCTTTGTCACCTAGTCACCGCTTCTCGTCTGCATTTATATCTCGTATATTGCTGTTGCACTTCAGAACTCAGCCTGTTGTTTTCCATTCACATCTTTACCAGGTAGCTATTTTTGTCATGATGCATTCCTGGTGCAAGTAATATAGCGCATGTCTTCAGGAGAAATAATATTATCGTGTCCAGAAATAGTATCATTGACACGAACCTCACTACACATAATCATTAAACCATGCATTGCAGGTGGGAACTAATCATATATTCCTTTACCATCGTGCGAATATTTTTGAAGTCTAGTTCCTCGGGGAACACATTAAGAGTATAATCTACAATAGGACTTTGAGAATAGATAGAGCAGGGCCCCGTTATGCTGGAGTTGTTTTTAACTACTAATGCTTATTCTCTTATCTAGTTAATATAGGCTTCTGGGGGTAACTTGCAAAAGGAGCAAGGCCACAGGGTAGAATCTTGAGCTTGCTAGAGACACAACCACTCGCACCCATACTTTCTCCACTTCTCTTAACAATAGTAAACACCATGGTGCCCTTAAGATGGCCAAGTCTTACGAAGAGTATGTAGACTTAGCCCGTTCATGCTTGGAGAACCATTGTGAAGTGGCCTGATGGAAAAGATTGCTCGTGGATTACCGAGTGACCATGTCTTGGATAAATTATTGTCACAGCGACTCAAATCTTTTCCAACTGTGGTAAAAGCTTCTTGCTAGCTTTCAAAGATATAGGAGTATCCGTAGTTGCAGACTCATTAATGTGATGCCTGCGTCATTCTTCCAATACAACCATGGTCAAAGCTTCTTGCTAGTTTCTTTCTTCAAGTAAGGATTCCCATCTGATGTGGCCCCAGGAGGAGTGGGAGGAGGAGAGTGATATCAAAGGTTGCCCAGCAATGGCCGAAAGTCTACGTTCGTAGCCTGCCTGCCTGCCAGATCCCTCTTGGTGAAAACAATAGGAAATCGGAATGCAGAATTGTTAAGGACACATTACTTTCTAACTTAATTTCATTTAACACTAGAGGCTATAATTTAGTGTCTTAAATTTATGTGCAGACCGACATTGGACGAGGCTTTTATGTACTTCTTTTGGCCCTTGAAATTGAATAGTGAATACACAACTTTTGAGAGATTTCGTAAAATTAGACCCTGTTTGAAAGTATAATTGATTTCTTTCTTTTTTTCTGCGTATGGCCTCATATGTTAGAAGGAAAAGAATGCTCTTGTTCACCTGCTTTCAAAAAGCGTCTTCAGACTACATAACCATGAAAAATGGCATGAACAGAAAATAAATTTAGTGTAGTGAAATGTTTTGGGAACGAGAGAAACAAAAGTGTTTATTGTTTTTCGACATATACACCCATTTGTCGTAAAATTACTCAATAATTTTTGGTACCTTCTTAACAACTTTTATTAATTTCTAATTCCAACACTCCCTAAAGGGCCCTTTGCTTCATATTATAGTGATCTCTTATATTTCTTCTTTTCCGTTGCCCCAAAAAACCTTGTCTCGCCCAGAATCTTATTTTTTATTTTATTTTATTTTTATGTTTTCAAATTCAAATTGTATTTAAAAAATAAATAAATAAGTAGATGGATATATATTTTATCTGTGTTCCTGCCCCGACTGGGCGGGGACGACCACACCCTGCCATGTTGTCATCCCTACTTCTTTGATCTAAAATTTGGTCCATGCGTGAAAATGATGATACTGCTAGGACCAAGCTACTGTGAAATTTAAGCAGCTTGAACTTGACACGTGATTTTGGATTTTGAAATAAATTTAAAATGTTTCTTTCTTGTACAGGTTATAACGAGGATAAATTATGGTCAAAGTGTTAACATCAGTGGACTTGCTGGTGCAGTTTCATTGGCAGGATCCGGTGGCGGTTTATGGTCAATTGAAGGAGGGAACTGGCAAATGGCTGCTGGATTGATTAACAGATCTGATGTTGTGTTGCACCTTCATGAAGAAATAGAATCTGTCTCTTATCTAGGAGATGTTTATGTGCTCAACTCCACCAAAGGGAAGAGTTACAACTGTGGAGTTACAGTGGTCGCAACACCCTTAGATGAGCTGAATATTGATTTCAATCCTAGAATTTCAGTTCCTCCAAGGAAATTACAGCACACGCATGCAACTTTCGTCAGGGGTCTGTTAAGTCCTGTGTGTATATGGAACTCCCTTGGCATCATTTGTGTCCATACTTATCCCTTGTTATATTTTTAACATATCCCAATTTAATTATTTGCTGTGAGCAGGCATATTTTGGTCTGAACTTGCTGTCGGATATCCCAGACTTGGTAGGCACTAAAGAGTCTCCTGATGTACCATTCTCGAGCATCAGTATTCTCAAGCAACATGAGAATGATGTGACTTACAAGATATTCTCCCGTGAGCCAATGACAGATGCCTTGCTGGACAAATTTTTCAGGTATTCTTTTAAGTTTGCTTGCAGTACTCGCTTAAAAGATGGAGAACTGTAAAATTGATTCTATTTATTTATTGCATTATGGCAAAAAATGATTCATGTAATCAACCCCGAGTTTATAGGGTACGGCATTTATCTGCTTCTTGTTGTTACTGCCGGAATATATAGACAGTTGGTCAGCCTGTTGGAACAGTCATTCCTTACTTGCAGTAAATTTGTTTTGAGTTTTTGAAATAGCTCATCGGTCTGTTTTCGTATTCCTGATAAAGGGTATAGATCCTCGTCCAAATCATCACGGTTGGTTATTTATTGTTACACAGTATAGGCAATAATATACTGTCCTTGGTCTGTTGTCATTCTCAATTGCTTGAGTTTTTCACTTGTTTTTTTTTTTTTTTTAAGATTCTGTTATGGGAAATCTAAGCATGTCAAGCTGTTTCCCTGCGCTTAGGTTTCAGCATCTCCATCCAAAATCACTGATTATGTTCTTTTCGTCAGTGGTGGAGCCAGACATTTTAAGTTGGGGGTTCCCAAATAAGAGTGGGCCAGGGGAACCTTTTTCACAGGGGGCCCCAAAATTACCACAATTATTCAACCCATTTTTATGAGAATTTAATATTTTTTTTATAGGTCATAATCTTTAAAAAGCTTACAAAAAGTCATTGCACAAAAATATTCAAGATCTAAAACTAGTCAAACTCTTCTTATTCACGTTGCTTTCTACAAAATTATCCTCCAAAATAAGAAGAGGTACACAAATAAAATTAAATATCACTCAAGCTCAAAAGAAAAAAGAAAAAAATCAATTGAACACAACATGTATTAACAAACAAAGTACCTTTATTAATTTTGTATTATCATTTGAGGAATTGACCAATCATTTGTAATTTTGTAATATTAATTTTATTAGGTCAATAGGTCCAATTGTCTTACATTAAATTAATATTGGGTCAATAGATCCAATTGCCATATATTAAATTGATATTAGGTCAAAATTAAATTGCATATTAAAAAATTAAAAAATTAAAAAACTAAAAAAAAAAAATATCCCAAAAGTTGGGGGATTGTCTCCGTGCCTGCTTTTCGTTATTGGTGTTTTGGCAGATGTTGGGTCACACTTGTTTGTAATTTTTATTTATGTCGAACTATCAGTTGCCTTTTTTCCTTACTTTTTTCTCTTGACATTTGCATCTGCAGTACAAGAAAAGAGACAATCAAAATCGACTGGTCTGCTTATCCTCATTATCACGCTCCTGAGAAATTTGCTCCCTTTATATTAGATGGTCAGCATTTGTACTATGTGAATGCGTTTGAGAATGCAGCCAGCACCATGGAAACAAGTGCTGTTGCGGCTGAGAATATAGCCCGACTTATTCTCTCAAGATTATCCTCGCAAGTGGACTTAAGTTCATCAAACTTGACGAGCGATGGCAGCAATCCATCCGAATTGCATTCAGAGTTGTAATTTCCAATGTAATTTGTGCAAGTTTCTGGTGTCTTGACTGCACCGGGCAGCCAAACTGGGAACCTGCATATACAATTTGGCAAGCGTATGTACGACTGCATACACGGGAATCAATGCAATAGAACATTGATTCAAAAACATATTTGGATTTGATGAGCTCAATTTGTGAGTTATATCAATCCATAATAACCCGCGTCTTGTTCGGGAATCTGCCCTTGAACAGATCATGATTTGTTGTATTAATGTAATGGTTTTTGTTTGGATCTCTTATAAAGTCATTCCACTACCTAGTTCTGTAAAAATGCAAGTAATTATATCAGTTTTATGATATTGATTAAGTCTAACGGATTCAGCTTCTTGGCCTCAACACAGCGTCAAAGCCTACTTTTTTTGTTTCTTGATTTTCTTATTCAAACTCTCGTGGAATTTGCATTCTCCAACAATTGAGTAAAAATGCATGGAGACCATAATGCGGTGTGGTCCATTATGAAACGTTTGAGATTGATACTCAATTCTTTTTTTTTTTTTTTCTCATTGGTATTGGTTGTGGTTAGTGTTTATGGCGACGATTATTGGTTGCGGGTTTCTTATTCCTATTATCTCATTGGTATTGGTTGCGGGTTTCTCATTTCGATTATCCTGTTTCTTGTTCACCAAATTTTCAACTGTTACTTGCTTCTCTATTCTTTAGTTTCTATTCAAATATTTATCAATTTCTTATGTTTGACTTTGCATTAATACTTCTTCCCTCTGTTTTCATGTTTAGGAGACATTGTATATGATTAATTTAAAGAGCATAGAGAAATAATTCAAATCAAAGTAACCAACAATTCAACACCTTGTATCTATATTTTACACTAACAATCAACTCAAATCTACAATAATCCAACAATTAACCTCAACAATAATAGTCAAGTCAAAAATAATTTAAGTTTTATAAAATTAAATATAATTATTATTTCAATTTTTGGGAGTGAGTTTTGAGTTTTGAGTTATGAAGGTAGAAGCTTCCCAGTACAATAGTTTAATGGCATTTGAATTTTTACTGCATCATTTATATGGATTGCTATTGTTTTAGCCTTCAAGACCAGTGTTATTAGAATCGGCTAGGCCTTCGGCCAATAAAATCGATAACTAGACCTAAAATCGAGCTGGTTATGTAAAAAAACCCTCTATTTAAAAATTCGCCACCCACCTCGGTTTTCAAGAACCGTTGAACCGTTCCCGGTTCACCAGTTTTAAAAATAATTTCTTTCTATAATTAATTGTAACTAATCGATGAAATCTATCTCTCCTTATGCGAAATGAATCGAAAGAATGAAAAATAAAAAATAAAAAAATTGATTTTGCGTAGTTTTTATGATTTTCAAAAGCTTATTTTACATTTTTTGAATTTGTTTGTAATTTTGTTAAAATCATCGGATCAATTCCGGTTCAACCTTTGACCATTTCTCTTTTCTGGGTTAATGTTCGATCGGTTTTTAAAACATTGTTCAAGATAGGGTTTGGAGTTCTGGGATGGCTTTTAATTAGGTGGGTTTTTAATTGGTTAGGTATTTATTTGAGATTTTTTTTTAATTGTACGTAGACTTGGGCCGCTTGGATTAATGTTTTCAAATTTAAAAAAAAAAAAAAAAAAAAAATATATATATATATATATATATATATATATATAAAACATATTATTTTGTTATAATTTTGTTACATACTTAATTTTATAAATAAATTATACAATTACTTTTTAATATTTTAAATTTTAAATATAACAAATGTAACACATATTTTTTATAAAAAATATAACAAATGTTACAAAAATAAAAATAGTATTTTTAGAATAAAAAAGTTATATAGTATTTTTTAAATAATTTTATATTTTGTAGTAAATGGTGAAACTATATCTATTATTTTTACTTATGGCTTTTTAAATATTTTGGGTCTGAAACAATCACTTTTCCGCCTCTTTAAGCCTCATATAAAGTGCGAGTCTAGATGGAAGGTGAAGGATGATGGAAGGTGTGAAGGACGGGAGTAGCTGGGACAATGGGGGCAAGGCAAGATTTGTAGAGAGAATAGAGTTAATTCTTCTTCTTGTTTTCTTTTTATTTTTAGCGTTTGTTTAATCTTTATTTTAGTTAAAAATAATGGTATAATGGCCTTTTCAATGCTAATTGATTATTAAACAATCAAATAGTCAGAATTGTTGTAAAATAATAATTTAAAATTATTTAGTTTTATCGAGATACTTAGCAAATAGTCCTCGTTACTTTACAAATTTGTATTTTGATCGAATTGTAACTCCCATTGAAATCCTAAAAGAATGGGTCATTGATATAATAATGAAATACACTTGAACTTTAATTTTCTCTATTTTCTTTTATTATTCCCTCTAGTTCATAACACTTTATCAGTATGAATGAGCTCACCCAAAATTAGGCCTGAGCGTCGGGTGGGTCGGTTCGGGTGTTTTAATACCCGAACCACCCGTTATAGTTCAGGTATTTCATAAATGGAATCATTTGGTTCCACGTAATTATTGAAACCAAACATGAACCGTAACCGTCGGTTCGGGTTTGGTTCTACTCATAACATTTTTTTAAAAAAAAAAATCTTTAGTTGACAATATGTTTTGAAAAAAATTAAAAATTGCAAACCCGTTAACATTAAAGTATGTTAGATAGTAAAACAATTTATAAAATATATAAACATTAACCGGAAGAATAGACACCAAAATTGCAAACTCATAAATTATGGTTAGAAAAAAGAAAATTACTTCTCAGAATTGAGGATTCGTTTCAGTTAAAGAGGAGTTACGCCTTCGCCGTCTCACTGTATGTTGAGCGAGAGAGAAATGAATGAAAGTGCGAGAGAGACGATGATGTTTGTATTGAGCATATGAGCAAATAACGATTGATAATTTGAGATTTGGATAATTAAAATTGGATCAATTGAGTTTGAGTTTAAGAGTGATGGGTTTTATACTTTTTGTCTAGATTTTGGATAGTTGGACTCTTGTCTTTGATACCGTGGTGTTAGATCGTGGGTCATTGGGTTATGGTGAATAAATTGTAAAAAATAAAAAATTTATTAAAAAAAATGACATATTCGGTTCCAATCGGGTACCCACAGTTCTAGTTCAAGAACTAAAAACCGACCCAAACTTGGTCGGTTCTCGATTCTCGATTCTTGTTCCTCATTTTAATTTTTTAGAACCAGACCGGAACCTCCGGTTCCAGTACGGTTTCGGTTTGGAAGGTTCGATTCCATTTAAAATGCCCACTCCTACCCAATATAAAGAGAAAATCTGAGAGTAACAGTATAGAAAATTTGTAGAATTTGGACAGGATGTGCAGCTATGATTAAACATTGATATCTCACCACTTGGGATCCCATCGTCGTGAAATTTGACAGAACTTATTGTTCTTCAAATACAACGGTAAAGATCAAAATCCAACAGTTCATTCGTGAGAAATCGCTATGTGAACAATAACAAGTTTTAAACTCGATAGAAGATCATGAATTTATGAAGAACACCAGAATTTTTAGAGTTTTCATTTTTGAAAAAATTTGAGACTACTTAAAGTTCTCTAAATCTATCGAATTCAATTAATAAGTAATTGACAGCCAAAAATACAAGAAGGACAGCTTTTCTTTTCTTTGACATTTTCCATATTTTATTAATAGGATATATATGTGCGAATTAAATTTAAACAAAATTTATTATTTCGTACCAATGTTCCAAAAAAATATGATATTATCATTATTGGAGAAGTACAAACGTATAATTAATGTTCCTAAAAAATATTTATATGAATATTATAATAATGCTTTCAAAGTAGCAATACTCTCATACTAATACAGTAAACAAATATTCATAGTTGATAATGAAGAAGCACAACTATATATATTAATAATTATATAAATATTATTGTTCTTGAAAAACATAAGTTATTCTACAACAACATTGTTAATTAATATTGTGTTGTTACTCTTGAAGAGTACTACTATTGTATACAAATTGATAGTCTATAAGAATATCATGTTGTTCCGGAAGAACAACTTTATATAGATCGATATTTCAAAAAAAAAATATGCTTTGATGCTCTTGAAAAATCATTATTTCATATATATCAATATTTTGAACGTCTCAAAAGAATATTGTTACTCTTGAAGAGTACTACAACTGTATACAATTAATAGTCTAGAAGAATTTCATATTGTTCCTGAAAAACAACTTTATATAGATTGATATTTCGAAAAAAAAAAATATGCTTTGATGCTCCTCAAAAAGCATCACTTCATATATATCAATATTTTTAATATCTTAGAAGAATTTTGTACTATTGTCCAACAAGAACAACTTTATACACATCATTATTTCAAAAAAAAAAAAAGGGAAAAAGATCCAAGATAAATTGTCGAGATGGCTGTTTAGCAGATAGTGAAACTATGCATTCAATTCTTCAAGACTTCTTTAGAATTAACATTAGCAAAAAATCATGTTAATACGATATCATGTTCTCCAAATATGATTGAATGCTCCACTAGAGCTAATACTTTGTTACGCAGATGACCAAAGTTATAAATCATAATCCATTGTTTCTCAAATAAATTAAAAATATACCTACTGCATTGTCTTTAACCATAAGTTCAATAACTCAAAATTTTATTAATTGATATTACCGGTTAGACCGTACTAGATCAATAACATATTACATTGTTAAATTTTATTGAGAATTGAAGAACCAGAAGTGTATTTAATATATTGATTTCTCATGCGCAGCTTGATCTTAGAGCAAATTGATCGTTGTGTTACTAGCTAAAATTAATGCTGAATCCCTTATATTTTTTGAAGAAATTTATGGTGAACTTCGTGAACCTCTCACCCTTCACATAAATCATCTAGAAATTTTATGATTTTAATAGATAAATCTACTAGATGGTCACATGTGTGTTAATTATACAATCGTAATATGACGTTTGCGAGATTATTTGTTTAATTATTTGATTACGGGCATAATTTTTAAATTCCACAATTAGGACCATTCTTTTTGATAATGCTAGTGAGTTTACATTTCAAATTTTTTCGATGACTATTAGTTGAAATAATGGTGGAACATCTTATTGTCCATGGTTTAGTAGGATATTTATTAAACGCTTCTAGAGAATTGTTAAATCATTATTATTGAAAACAAAATACTTTCATCCCTGCTTAGGAAATAGTGTTGGAAAAATATGTGTCATATTTTTCACTTTTTATATCTTGGCTAACTTAATGAATATAACTGATTTTTAATGATAAAATAGCAGGTCAACATTTGTGTTTTTGACTGGTCTGATTAACGCCAGTTCTAACTTACTGGCTTGATAAGCGGATTATTTTTCCAGATCAGCAAAAGCTGCGATTTTATTCTGTTTCTATATTTGATATATTCTGATTTTATGAATATTATTGACAGCTCCTTTTGTAGGTTAAAGAATATTTTCTTATTTTTTTAGATTTGTGTAGAAAGGAAATATTTAGTTTCCTAAATTCTTTCCTACTACAAATCTAATAATATCTTTCTATATTCTTTCCTACTAATTCTCTTACCATCCTTGTTGCATATTCTTAGGTAAGAAATAATTCCTAAATTGATTTCAACTTTAACTATAAGTAAGAGTGGAAATAAATAAGGAATTAAGGCTTTGAAAATATTTTTGTGTTCTTGTTCCATAAGCTTCAAACTAGTCGAATCCATTCAAGGTGAACAAGACATGGCGCTTCATTGATTCAACTTTCAAAGCAAAAAGGTTTTCTTCAAACTCATTGAAGAATCAAGAACTTATTGGTACTCAACGAACAATTCCATATCTTGTTCAAGCTACTTGGCGTGAAGTTAAGAACGGGAGTTCTTAATCCAAGTGGTGGTTGCGATCAAGTACAATAGGGAAGTGGCGATAAAGTCAAGACCGGTGGGTTTAATTCCACTTCATCAACAAGTCAGAAGAAGAAGTATCACATAGAGTTGATCTGATTTCTTTTGATTGTTATTTTGTTAATTTTGCGAAATTACAAAAATCGATACTATTGTATTTTTGAACAAGGTTATTAGTAGATTGTTTTTACCCATGGCATGGGGGCCCGTGGATGTTTCCCTTAGGGGTTTACCACGTTACATCTTGTGTTCGTATTTAATCCTTTAATTTCTGCACTAGACAAGATTAGGAAACGAACACAGTTGTGTGAGTCAGAACTGTTATCTCTATATCTTTCCAGTTCTGACTACATTCTGTCCACTGCTTGTTTAATTAAGATTAAAATTCGTGTTTAATTTAATTAATCTAGGTTTTAGAACTTTCAATTGGTATCAGAGAGGGTACATTTTTTAAGTGCGATCCATATAAACCTAGTTATGGACGGAGCTCCATTTAGACCACCTGTTTTGGATGGTACTAATTATGCCTATTGGAAAATTAGAATTCAAGTGTATATTCAATCCCTTGATGAAAAAGCTTGGCACTCAATTGTCCATGGCTATAAAACTCCTACCATTACTGAAAATGGTGTAGAAAGAGAGAAAAAGGCAGACGAGTGGGTTACAACTGATTACAATTATACTAATTGGAATTCCAAAGCTTTAAATGCCATATTTTCTTTTGTAGACTCTAATCAATTTCGTTTAATCTTTACTTGTCAAGTTGCAGAAGATGCTTGGGACATCTTACGAATTGTTCATGAAGAAACCAATACGGTCAAGTCATCCAAGCTTCAAATTCTTATTCTAGAATTTGAACAACTAACCATGAGAGACGATGAACAATTCAAGGACTTCTATGTAAAACTCAGTGACATCACCAACACTGCTTATACCTTGGGAAAGAAATATTCGGAGAGCAAAATTGTAAAGAAAATTCTCAGATCTTTGCCTGATCGTTTTCATTCTAAAGTAACTGCAATTGAAGAAAGTAAGGAGATTGAGAATATGAAGGTTGAAGAATTGGTGGGATCATTGATGACATATGAGCTACATCTACAAAGGAGAAAGAAAGAAAATGGATCCAGTATTACCTTCAAAATTAACAACCATGAAGACGAGGTTGATTGTGAGGAGAGCGAAGCACATGAAAACATGGCCATGCTCACCAAACAATTCAAAAAATTTCTAAAAAGAAATCAAAAGGGAAAGAACTTGAATACCTCTCTCCAACAAAAGAAGAGATTTCTGACTAACACTAAACAAAATCCCACTACCTATGAATAGATCTGATAATCGAATTCAATGCCATGAGTGTGAGGGTTTTGGTCACATAGCCTCTGAATGTGCAAATACTTTAAAGAAATCTCATACCAAGAAGGCCATGAATATCACTTGGAGTGAAGATGATGAAAAAGATTCAAATGAGGACGAGGATGACAGAACCATTGTTGATCAGGTAACGTCCTTAACTGTGAACTTAACCTCTCGTACTGATTCCGTGCAAAACTTGATTGCAGGTTTTGACTTCTTAGCAACAACTTCTGAAGAACCAGTCCGTGTCTGTCATAACTGCGGCAGCTTGAATAAAAAATTACAAGATGAACAGGAGAAAAACTTGTCCACTCAAGTCTTGATAGAATTTTTGGAAGATGACAAGGCTGAAATTGATTCTCAAAATAATACTCTTACCAACATCTTAAAAGAGAAGGATGATCAAATTACTAATCTTCTAGATGAATTAAAAGTCTCAAAAGAAAAGATCAAGCAATTAACAATTGGAGCCTCTCGCTTAAGCGAAACCCTAAGCTATGGAAGAACTCCAAACGTCAAAGAAGGTTTGAGATATGTTGGAAAAGGTGAAAGAAAAGTTGGGAATCAGATCAACTTCATCAAAGAAACAAAGTCTGCTGTATTTTCATACAAAACTACTCTCATCACCGTTAGAACTAAGGCTGACCTGCCTATGCAAGTTCTGACAAATGCCAAGACTCAAAAACAGTCACGACCATCAGGTATACAACCAATACAGAAAGGTAAATCAAAGTACTTTGTAAAATGTTGCATCTATGGTAATTTAGGACACGACTCTTTTCATTGTTTGTTTAGTAAAAACCTAGCTAATAGACAAATGAGACACCTTAGCAACACTAAAGTAAGACAAATTTGGGTCAAAAAGGGTTAATTAAATTGTTATATGGTTGATGTTGCCTATAGATCCTTTATTCCTAACTCTTGGTATTTTGACAGTGGTTGTTCTAGACATATGACTGGTAATCGATCTTATCTAACTAATTACAAAAGTCATAAAGGTGGTCTGGTTACTTTTGTTGATGGAGCACACAGTAAAATTGAATGTGTAGGCACTATTCTAATTGATGGCTTCTCCCCGTTAAAAGAAGTTCTTTTTGTTGTAGGTTTAAAACCTAACCTGATTAGTATAGGCCAACTCTGTGATGATAAACACTTGGTTATGTTCTCAAAAAATTTCTGTAAAGTCTTGAAGTATGATGGTAGTTGTATTCTACATGGTACTAGATCCAATGATAAATGTTATCTTCTTGACACCAAAATTACTTGTCATATTTCAAAGACTGACTCAACCGAGTTGTGGCACAAACAATTGGGACATTTAAACTATAGTGATCTGTTGAGACTGACAAAGTTGAATGCAGTACGAGGTGTTTCTAAGCTTACTGAAAAATCTGAAGGATTGTGTGGTTCGTGCCTAAAAGGTAAGCAAACCAAAAGCACTCACAAGTAAGGTAAGTTTCTTACTACAGCTCATGTATTAGAATTACTTCACGTGGATTTGATGAGACCTATTCAAACTGAAAGTATTGGGGACAAGAAATATATTTTTGTTTGCATGGATGATTTTTCTAGATATACTTGGGTTGATTTCTTGAGAGAAAAATCTGATGTTTTTGAAAGATTCAAATTTTAGCACCTAAAATTAACAACAGAAAAATATTTTGAGGGAATAAAAATATTAAGGATTAGAAATGATCATGGGAGAGAGTTTGAAAATGCTACTTTCTCTACTTTCTGTGATCAAAATGATATTTTTCATGAATTCTCTACACCCAAAACTCCTGAACAAAACGGTATTGTGGAAAGGAAAAATAGGTCTCTACAAGAGATGGCTAGAGTTTTGCTAAATAGTAAGAAGCTCCCTGTTAAATTATGGGTTGAAGATATTAATACTGCTTGTTATATTTTGAATTGTGTGTCTTTGAGAACAGGAACCACTCAAACTCTTTATGAAATCTGGAAAGGAAGAAAACCGAATCTCAAATATTTTCATACCTTTGGTAGCAAATGCTATGTGTTAAATGATCGGGAATACTTGGGTAAATTCGATTCAAAAAGTGATGAGGGAGTGTTTATTGGTTATTCTGAGAACAGCCGTGTATATAGAATTTATAACATGCGTACTCAGACTATCATTGAATCAATCAATGTAAAAATTGATGATACTGATGACTTTTCATCTTATTCACAGGAGCCTAATATTCAGACTTTGGAAGAACAGGTTGCTGGACGTCAACCTACTCATGACCATCATGTACCTGCTCCAGACAGTGATATACAGAAAGAACATCCAGCATCAAGTTTTGATGTCTCTGTCCCTGCTCCTGGAAGTTCTGACGCACCATATACAAACAACGAACATAACATGAGAATGCAGCCTCCTTCTTGGATTCAGAAAGCACACCCACTGGACAATGTTCTCTCAGATTCCAGAGATGACATGATGACTCGGAGGAGACTTGCTAATGAACTTGGAAATATTTGCTACACTTCACAAATTGAACCCAAAAATATAAATGAAGCCATTATTGATGAAAATTGGGTTCTAGCCATGCATGAAAAGCTAGCTCAATTTGATAAAAATGAAGTGTGTGATCTTGTACCTTGGCCAAAGGACACAAATGTGATCGGGACAAAGTGGATATTCAAAAATAAATCAGATGAACATGGCAACATAGTCAGAAACAAGGCACGCTTGGTTGCACAGGAATACACTCAACTAGAAGGAGTGGATTTTGATGAAATATTTGTACTTGTGGCTCGGCTTGAATCCATTAGACTCTTACTATCAGTGGAGTGTCAAATGAGGTTCAAGCTGTACCAAATGGATGTCAAAAGTGCCTTTCTGAATGAAATTCTTAATGAAGAAGTCTATGTTGAGCAGCCTAAAGGATTTGTTGATCCTTATTCTCCCGACCATGTGTTTAGACTTAAAAAGGCTCTGTACGAACTAAAGCAAGCCCCACGAGCTTGGTATGAACGATTAACCATGTTCTTGTTGGAACAGGGATACAAGCGAGGAAGAGCTGACAAAATGTTATTCATCAAACATTTTAAAACTGGATTAATTGTTGCACAAATCTACGTCGATGACATTGTATTTGGTTCCTCACTAGAAACAAAATCCAAAGAATTTGCTACTCTTATGCAAAATGAATTCGAAATGAGTATGGTTGGTGAACTAAATTTCTTTTTAGGTTTGCAGATCAAACAGGTTGGATCAGGGATTTTTATCTCCTAGGCCAAGTCTGCTAAAAATCTTGTAAAGAAGTTCGGTCTTGAACATGCCAAGTCAGTCAGAACTCCCATGGCCACGTCTTTAAAAATTTCCAGAGATGACCAGGGAAAGGAGGTTGACTCCAGCTTGTACAGAAGCATGATAGGCAGTTTGCTCTACCTGACTGCAAGCCGTCCTGACATATCATTCAGTGTTGGAGTTTGTGCACGTTATCAAGCTAAACCAAAAGAATCACATCTTCCAGCAGTGAAGCGAATTATTCGCTATATTAACTGTACTTCTGATTATAGTTTATAGTATACTAATGATACTAACTCTCATCTTGCAGGATACGCTGATGCTGACTGGGCTGGAAACATGGATGATAGGAAAAGCACGAGTGGAGGATGTTTCTACATTGGTAACAATCTCATTGCATGGTTAAGTAAGAAACAAAATTCTATTTCCTTATCTACTGCAGAAGCTGAATATATTGCAGCGGGTAGTTGTTGCACTCAGCTACTTTGGATGAAACAAACGTTATGTGATTATGGTATTGATCAGGACTCTGTTACTATATTCTGTGATAACACTAATGCTATCAATATTTCTAAAATTCCTGTTCAGCACTCTAGGACCAAACATATTGATATTAGACATCATTTTATTAGGAATTTGGTCGAAGAAAAAGTTATTACTTTGGAACATATTCAGATTGAGTATCAGTTGGCTAATTTGTTCACCAAAGCCTTAGACTCTGCTAGATTTGAGACTCTACGGAAGGCCGTGGGCATTTGCTTGATGCATTAGTTTTTTTTTTAAGTAGTATTTTTCTTTTTGTTTGATTTTCTCATATGTGTTTGTTTAAATTTGCTTATTTTGTATTTATTTTAAAAAAAAAGGGAGAAGAATGGTTTTTCTTGCAAATAGCATATGATATAATTGTATGATTGGTCTATGAATTTTGAGATTTACTTGGATTAACTAATCAGTTTGGTATGCTCATTATACTTAAGGTAAAATATGTTCAGATAAGCACACTTTGAAGATATATTGACTTGGTTGATTGTACCTTACTACTAACTAGATTGTTATATTTAAAGTAGTTTCATACTTTGTTGTGACCCATGGTCAGTATCTATGTCTCTCGGCACCATAGTATGTTGTTGTGTTAAACAGACAATTTCATGGAGGAGAGGGCTACCACTATAAATGTGTGTAGCCGTCCTTGATAATGAACATAAATCATGTAGAAAAGGGCTACCTTTATGGCTGTGAGAAAGTCAACTCCATGATCTTATAAATTCAGTGCTTTGACAAATCAAAATATATATATATATATATGCAAATAAAGTCAACACTCTGAGTACTCAAAAAAAAAATTGCTATGGTACTCATGTCTGGCACGCTAATATTTTTTATTCAAAGAGATATGTTTAGATGATGACTGGTTTGAAATACATCTCAGTACTGATCTTCTTGACTAGGTTCAATTTGGCTTAGTGGGACAGGTTATGATTTATTAATCCAGTATGTCCTATCACACACTCACGTTATAAATCTGACCAATTAATTGAATCTAATTATGCGCATATATCTGATTGGAAGATTCTGGTTGATTTTGATATTCTTGGACTGATTGTATAATTTGTAGAACTATGAAGTTTGTCCATAAATAAACCATTCAATCTTATCTCATAAAATATTCTCATTATTTATGTGTGAGTATCTTGTATGGGCCTTCTCGTAGAAATTTCAATCAACAGTCTAATTTTGACAGCACAATCAGTTTTAACTGAGAAAAATCTGGACGAATTCTTGGTTTATGGAATCCAATCGTATATTGGTCCTAATTTAAAAATTATGTTTTCCATAAAATAGCATATTAGGCGGTTTAATTCAAATTTGACTTATCTGATTAAGGAAGGTTTCGTGGTCATTAACTACCATTTATCAGTTTATTTTTGGTAACTGCCTTCCACACGTCTCAAATTAACTGCTCTCTTCTTGTGCAATTTTGAATAAATTGAAAAGTTCCCCCTTTTTAAACCGTGATCTAGGGTTTTCTTCTTCACCTTCTCATACTCAACCTCCAATTCCTAACTCCGAAGCCCCTCATACTTGATCTCGAAGGTGTGTTTGAGTTTTCTTTTTCAGATTCAAACAATGGTGAAGACTAAAATGCCAAAATCAAAGAAACATCCAGAAAATTTGTCCAAGGACACTGTTGCTCCAGTGCTACTGCTGAAACTGCGATGGGGCCACAAATGTCACCGACAAGGACTCTCCGACGAAGTACAAGAAGACGGGAACCCTCAAGTTCAGACCCGGACACTTCTCCAGCGGCAGTTGCATCTCAGGCTGACCAATCGACGGACATTGTTGCATATCAATCGCTGGTCAACCATTCTAAAAATCAGCCCCGTCCAACAACTAACGACCCAATCACCTATCTGAGCAAAAAAGTCACCTTAAGTGCTCAAGACCCAGATGAAGAAGGAGATGAGGATGATGAATCTGCAGGTGACAGTAGGTTTGACAATGCAGCGGGTGATAGTGGGTCTGATAATGCCGAAATTGAAAAGGAAGTTCGTGAGGATGAATGGGCTGGTGATGAAAAGTCTAAACAGCCTTCCCCATTCGTAGAAGGTTCAAGTAAGCCCCCATCTGAAAAATCTGATTCTGATTTTGATGTTGCCCTTGATGAATCTTCAGAATCTACTCTGACACCTCCTCCAACGAAAAGGGCCACCAGGGCTGAGAAAGAGAAAGGTAAAATGGCTGATGTTGCTGAGAAGCCCACGCTTGCTGGTCAAAACAGACCTATCACTGCCTCAGGGGGTGCCTACAGAGTACTGCCTACTCCTAATTCAGACCCCCAAATGTTTAGACTTGACACATTAACTAGAGGTAGACACTCTGTTAACCCCCTCAATTACTGTTTTCTATCGGAGAGTGCTGAGAGTTTGTTTATGTCATTTACCATCTACCGTAAGTTCATCATTGAGTGCAAGGTTGCAATTGCCGAATTTAGTCCGTTTGGTTTGGTTGAAATTGTTGATTTCCACAACTTACATAATCTGTTAAGTTTTTCTGGGCCGTTCAATGAAACTCTGGTTAAGAATTTTATGGCAAATGTTCCAAAGAATCTGGGAAAGGCTGGCAATGAATTCAGGTGGAAGGTTTATGTTCGGGGAAGACATGTTACCTTCAGTCCTAACTCCCTCAGGGACTGGCTTGGAGTGACCACTGTAGCTATCACAAGTGACGAAGAATTGACCAAGGACATCGTTGCGCTAGAAATGATTGGCTCTACCTGGCCGGAATCAGGAGAACTGACTGCTTCTCGGCTACTGCCCAAATACAAAATTCTTCATCGGATTCTTATCAACAATATCGATCCGTTAACTCATCGATCGGACATTTCGGGGGACAGGGCTGTTATGCTATACAAGTTAGGGATGGGGATGCCAATTGACTGGGTTAAACTAGTTTTTGATAGAATTGTTTATGAAGGGCCGATGAGGGCCAAGCAGTACAGGCTACCGCATCCAGCTCTAATTCATCACTTTCTTGTTCATCAAGAAGTGCCTGCTATGGATTCAGACCGCTTCTCTGAGGACATTCCATCGCTGGGTGTACTTAAGTTTACAAATTTGGGTAGCACACCGCATCCCACTCCCAAAGTTTCCAGGCATTTTCTATCCTCGTTGGACCATTATGGACGTCTGGATGCACTAGAAACTCAGTTGGGGTTGGTTCGAACACAGGTAGATCAAATTTTTGCCCTAACCAAAGGTTTTTCTGATGATGTTACTTTCATGCGTAGGGTGTTGGGAAAACTGGAATTTCTGGGCGATGAGCATATAAAATCTGCATTCCGAATAGTTACTCCAGAATTCTCTGCACATCTTGGAGATCCAATGGAGATTTCGACTTCTGAACCCGTTGGTAAGCAAACTGCTGTCCCAGCCTCTGCACCTCTCGCTGATGATCTTCCAGCTGATGCTCCATCAGATACCCATGCTCGCAGGAGGGTTGCAAATGCATCTTCATCCGGTACAAAGAAGCCCAGATCCTCCCGGCACTAACTTTTCTCCGTTCTAACTCTTAACCCTCTAACTATTTGGCTATGGATAACTGTTTTAAACTCTTTAATTCTGCTTTATTTCCCTTCAAACACTGCTTTACTTTTGTTTTATCTCTTCCTTTGGCGTTCTTCTTCCAAAAGGGGGAGTAGTAGTATATTTTTAATTTTTGTGGTTGTTAGGTTTTTCTTGCTATGGACACTTTGTTGGTTAAACTTTAATAGTAGTATTTTTAGGTTTATGATAGTTTGATCATTACACTTAGATGATATCTTGCTAAGGGAGAGCAATATTACATGTTATGGCTATTGTGTGTGGTATTTGCATATGTTGTTAACTTCCTTGCAGTAGTTCTTGGTTTACACACTAAGGGGAAGCCATAACTCTTGCATGTTGATGCTCATGGGTTCTTTACTTATTCACACACATCACACTTACATTAAAAATCTGATAGTTATATGTTTGTAATTAAGCAACGCCAAAGAGGGAGATTGTTGGAAAAATATGTGTCATATTTTTCACTTTTTATATATTGGCTAACTTAATGAATATAACTGATTTTTAATGATAAAAGAGCAGGTCAACATTTGTGTTTCTGACTGGTCTGATTAACGCCAGTTCTGACTGACTGGCTTGATAAGCGGATTATTTTTCCAGATCAGCAAAAGCTGCGATTTTATTCTGTTTCTATATTTGATATATTCTGATTTTATGAATATTATTGACAGCTCCTTTTGTAGGTTAAAGAATATTTTCTTGTTCTTTTAGATTTGTTTAGGAAGGAAATATTTAGTTTCCTAAATTCTTTCCTACTACAAATCTAGTAATATCTTTCTATATTCTTTCCTACTAATTCTCTTACCATCCTTGTTGCATATTCTTAGGTAAGAAATAATTCCTAAATTGATTTCAACTTTAACTATAAGTAAGAGTGGAAATCAATAAGGAATTAAGGCTTTGAAAATATTTTTGTGTTCTTGTTCCATAAGCTTCAAACTAGCCGAATCCATTCAAGGTGAACAAGACATGGCGCTTCATTGATTCAACTTTCAAAGCAAAAAGGTTTTCTTCAAACTCATTGAAGAATCAAGAACTTATTGGTACTCAACGAACAATTCCATATCTTGTTCAAGCTACTTGGCGTGAAGTTAAGAACGGGAGTTCTTAATCCAAGTGGTGGTTGCGATCAAGTACAATAGGGAAGTGGCGATAAAGTCAAGACCGGTGGGTTTAATTCCACTTCATCAACAAGTCAGAAGAAGAAGTATCACATGGAGTTGATCTGATTTCTTTTGATTGTTATTTTGTTAATTTTGCGAAATTACAAAAACCGATACTATTGTATTTTTGAACAAGGTTATTAGTGGATTGTTTTTACCCATGGCATGGGGGCCCGTGGATGTTTCCCTTAGGGGTTTACCACGTTACATCTTGTGTTCGTATTTAATCCTTTAATTTTCGCACTAGACAAGATTAGGAAACGAACACAGTTGTGTGAGTCAGAACTGTTATCTCTATATCTTGCCAGTTCTGACTACATTCTGTCCACTGCTTGTTTAATTAAGATTAAAATTCGTGTTTAATTTAATTAATCTAGGTTTTAGAACTTTCAAATAGTATTTTACATGCAGGCGTAGTGGTACTCTTCATGCCGACATCAATTTTTTTTCCATTATAGTTGGCTTATGCTCAAGAATCTTATATATCTCATCTAATTTTCTTTAATTGTATAATATATATCTTAATTTTCTCCACCACATTGCAAATAGATGGACTTTTAAAAAGTTGAGAATATATATTGGGTTTGAATCGATTGATGGGTGATATTATACGGTACCGTATGCCAACTGTCATTTTGATATGATATTTTTCTCAACATTATGAGAGAAATTAACTAGCTGTAAAACATAAATGAAAAATGCATCATATTATGTTTTATAGATCTTCGCACAAGACACTACGAACCAGAAGTTCGACAAATAATTTATTTGTAAATTACACAATTGACACACGTATTTGTTGACCAAAAAGATTAACCAAAACTCATATACTAGTTTTAAATGTTCCAACTTGGATTGACGTCCTGGAAGGACAATCTATTTATATTGTATTTGGTAAATCAATGGCATGTCTGAAGCGTGGTGACATTTGATTCAAAAAAATAATCCCAAAAAGAAAAATAGAGCGAATAGTAAAGATGATCTCATTGAGCAGCGTATATTTTTTTAAAGTATATAGAAATAACTAATTGTTAAACTCCAGAGAGGTTCGACTACTTAAATAAAAATCTATCAAAAAATATTGACGTAGAATTGATTGGCCAAAATAAAAAGACGCAATCCATGCAAAAATTGAACTTACTAAAAATTTGAAGTTTTTTGACCTGCAATCTGAACACCTAAGGGCCTACTTGGGAGTTTTGGAATAGCAGTTATCAGCGTTTTTTAAAGTACCAGTTTTGAGCGTTTATGAGCGGTCCGATTTTGAGTGATTTTTAGTAGCGGTTTTAGAAACTGTCCAACCCCTGCTTGGGAGTTTATTATTCAGCGATTCTGAAAGTTTTTTAAAACAATCAAATTACATATATACCCATATATAGAAAGCAAATAGATCTATGTAATAATATGGTATTGTGTAATTTTTATCTCCACTTTTTTCCTATCTTAATTTTTTTTTTCATAATCAAAATTATATTATTGAATCAAGTTAATAAAATTAATTGTGATCATGAACCAACTTTCCAAATTTTTTCATTTTTAATTCGTGACCATATTATTATATATTAACTAGGCCAATGATCTCGTGCCCACATGTTAACTAATACCTACAATTCTTGTTTCTTTCATTATTGGAGCAAAGATAATTTAACTAAAATAATATATAAATCAATTCAAATATATAACAATATATGGAGCATGTATACGCACAAACAGATATATGGAGCACATATATACACACAAAAATATGGAGCAAATATACACACCATAGATGTACACAGATATTTCCATATATTTGCTCCAACAAAAATATGGAGCAAATATACACACCATAGATACACACATATATTTCACGAAGGAAGATACCTTTTTAAAATTGGTCAATTTGTTTTTCAGCAGTCGGATTTGGAAGAAGAAGTGTATGGTCTGTTGGTGGAGAGAGGAGTTGAAGAAATGTTTTTATTTTTTGCAGATTTTAATTGTTTAAGAAGGGTAAAGTTGGAACAAATTTTGAAGAACAGCCAAAAACGTCGATTTGATGGGTTGAGAAGAACACCCAAAATTACACTACACCGTAAACCACTCAAAATCGGTGCTCCAAAAAACTAACAAGACTCCTCAAAAACAGTGCCATCCAAAACCGGTCAAAATCGGTGAAAAAAAACTCTCAAGCAGGCCCTAAAGGTGTAAAGTCAATAATACATATGCGTAAAAGAAATGAGAAAAATGAAATCATAAGATCTAATACAGGACTTTCAACATAATAATTTTTGCAATACTTGTATAAATAGAAAATTTTCCTGTGGTGGATGCATTCACAAGTCGATAATTTGTTAGCTTGTCAATGCATGAAATTTGATATCACCAATTCATCTGGCATGACTAATATGCCACGAGAAAGGATTTAATATGCCTGAAGCACATAGTTAAACTTTTCAAAAAACTAAATCAATTAAAGTACATATCTTAAGTGATATCATCACGAGGAAGAGTAAATATGCATTGTATTTTGATTTATTTTTTTTACCGAAGTTTTGTCATATTGAGTTTTCTTGTCAGGGTTTTATTTGAGGGAACTTTCATGCGTATCCAAAAGAATAATGTACTATTTTTCATTCACTAGATTTTTCACAAAGTTTTTCCTACTAAAATTTGAACGAAATATATTTTTTGTGTAAAGATTATCTAATAGGAAGTGTTATAAGCACATGTTTGATAGAGTTTAAAATATTTTCAACCACATATTTCATAAAACCCGCAATTTTTATCAACTTTTGGACAACATATTTCATCTTCTTTTTTTTTCATAATCTTCTAAAAAACTACTTTTAAACTCCACCAAATAAACATTAAATATTATAGTTATGTATTTTCATAACTTACATTACATTTATCTTCAATATAATGCTATAATTATATTATCGTATACTACAAATTGTACATAAGACACCTGAAGGAAAAAACAATAAGATTTGTTTTTAATATAATTACATTAAACTATCAAAATGACTATCATGTAAGAAGATAGTATTGCTAGGAGGCTATAACATGGAGCATATTTCACAAGAATTGTTTGGTGGAATTGAAGACATTGACGCACGAGATATAGATGGTTGAATACAATGATTTTCAGTGATTGAAATCGGGAGGAATAGCAGTATTCTTTTTTCTTCGCTTTGTCCCACTAAATTTTTTTGACAAAGTTTAAACGAAACACCATTTGATTATTCCAATTTTTTGATACTTTTTTTTTCATATGATATTGTCTAACTGAGTTTTTGTCATACAATATTTATAACGAGACAATTATTATGTAAATAGTCATTAAAGGAAAAATGCTATAAAATAATAGATGTTGACTATTTAGTTTTATCAAGATACTTATCAAATAGTCGTTGTTACTTTAGAAGTTTATATCTTGATCAGATTGTAACTTCCATTGAAATCATGGGTCATTATCATAACAATTAAATATATACTTAAATTTTAACTATTTCTATTTTCATCTGTTTTTCTTTCTAATTTTTAAGAATGATATATGTTGGAAAAAATATGGTGTCATATTTTTTTCTCTCTTAATTGCTCACTTAATTAATATACTGATTTTTAATGACAAAAGAAAAGGTTAGCGTGTACGTTCTGATTGGTCACGTTGCTGCTAGTTTTGATTGACTAAGATGGTAAGCAGATTCTTTTCCAAGATCTGTGGGCTAAGAATTTTATTGTGTTTTTTTACTTAATATAATTTGATCACGTGAATATCAGGAACAACCTTACTATAGGTTGAAATACCTTCCATTATTCTGTTGGATTTGTTTAGTAAGAAAATATTTAAAAATAATCTTAAGTTTTCTAAATACATTCATTATACAAATCTAGAATATCTTTTTGTATATTTCCTACTAATTATCTTACTATTCTTATTGCAGATTTTTAGGTAAGAAATAATTCATAATTTGATTATTACTTTACCTATAAATAAGAGTACAAATCAATAAAAAAATTAAGCTTTGAAAATATTTTTGCGCTCTTGTTCTTCAAGCTCCAAACTGGCCGACTCTATTGATAAAATAATAAGACATCAAGTTTCATTGATTAAGTTTCAAAGAAAAAAAGTTTTCTTCAAATTCATTGAAGAATAAAAAATAAATTGGTACTCAAGGAACAATTTCATATCTTGATTAATCTACTTTGCGTGAAGTTAAAAATGAGAGTTATTAATCCAAGTGGTAGTTGCGGTCAAGTACAATAGAGAAGTGACGATAAAGTCAAGACCTGTGAGTTTGATTATACTTCATCAATAAGTCAAAAGGAAAAGTATTAAAAGGTAGTTGATCTATTTTTTTTTTATTGTTATTTTGTTAATTTTGCAAAATTACAAAAATCAAATACTATTGTATTTTTAATCATGATTATTTTTACCCATGGCATGAGGGCCATGGAGGTTTTCCTTCGAGATTTACCACATTAAATCTTGTGTTCGTATTTAATTCTTTAAATTCCGCTATAAACAAATTAGGTAAACGAATACTGTATTGATTAGCCTGTATGCGTCAAAACTGCTTTTTTCAATCAATACACTATTACATCCCAGTGTGATTGTCAGGCCTCCACCAAGAAAGGATGTGGAGGTTCACATACCCCAACCTTACATAAATAACTCATAAAAAATACATGGGAATGATGCATAAAACCTAACCTCCAATCAGAATAGCTAAAACAAACAAATAAAGCAATAAATAAGGAGGTACTACCACCCAAACAATAAGTCCTAATAATTCTATAGACCTCTAATTGTAGGAAACACATGTCTATCAATTTGAACTAAGCTGTGGTATCGTCGCGATAAGTCCTGAGTGTTGTACTCGAAATAGCAATAACGATCACAACCCTCTGAAGCAAGTAAATCAGCTACTTGGTTGTCCTCGCGATAAATATGAAAAATGGTATCACGGTCGGAGACAAGGAGATGTCTGATGTAACGAAGAGTGGCCTGAATGGACTAAGGTCCTTCACCTTTGGTGATGCATTGAATGGCCAAAGTAGAGTCGGCCTCAATCTATAAATCTAAGAGTACAGTCTTTCGAGCAAGAATGATACCGTCAAAAATAGCCCTGAGCCCGGCCTCCAAAATAGAGCACTCGTCATATGAAGAGAAGAATACGTGAACACACTGACCTAATGAATCTCTAATAATCCCTCATCCACTCGTAAATCCATCTTTGACACATCCATCAGTGTTGACCTTGTAAGATCCCACTGATGGAGTACGCCAATAAACCAAAACAGATGGAGGAAGAGATGGATTAGTAAGAGATATACCAAAAAAAGGAGCAATATTCATATCCCATCGCCAATGAATAACTCGAAATAAACAACATGTATGTAGTAAGGAGATAGTATGGTATATTCTCCAGATGATCCATCTCGGTTCTATAGAGATATCCTGGTACTTAGCATCATTCTTCGCAGTCCAAATAAACCAAAGAAAAAAAAGAAGAATGTCGTGCAAATATGATCATGTCTGAAAAATTGACCTGAGAAACGCTAAGACTGAAAGCAATACTGAAAACCCTCTAACGGCCGAAGGGTTATATGAAAAATGTCAGAAAAATGGTGCCAAACCTGGTCGACAATACAACTGTCAATAAATAAATGCTTAATAGTCTCAATAGCCGAGCAACACTTACAACAGAAAGCCATATGACTCCCAATTCGCCTCTGAATCACAACATCAACTGGTATAAGACCCTGCCATAGTCTCCAACAGAAGAAAGATACAGTCATCGGGATAATAGAACTCTAAATAATACTGTATACAACTTGAATAATATGCCCAGTGCGAACTAGCTGCCATGCAAACTTGGTAGCAAATCTACCATCCGAAGTATCATTCCACATAATCTGATCGTACACCTCAGCAGTGATATGGATGTTCCCTATTTGCTCAGCAATAATATATGGTACAAAATGAAGAAGTCTACCAATGTTCCATATAGTATCATCAAATAATTCTCTAACCTGGATAGAAGATTGTGTCAAGTGTGGGTGCTGATCAATTAATGTAGACTCGCCCATCCAGCAGCCATGTCAAAAAAAATCTGTCCATGCCCTAACTACCAAACAATGTGTAACTCTGCCTGTGGGCCCTATTTGCTTTAGCCTCTTCCATATAGTTGAAGCATAGTAAGAAATAGTAGCCAGCAACGAATGGGTACCTTTACAATATTTATTCAGTAAAAACTGAGCTTATAATGACTGATGAGATCTAAATAAACACCAGAGTTTTAGGGAGAATGTATCAATAAGATCATGCAGTCCCCTAAAGCCCAGTCCACCATCTTCAGTAGGAATACAAATGTCCTTCCATCTTCTCCAATGTAATTTGGGTATATCGTCTCTGGAGTCCCAAATGAACCCAACAAACTTACCCTCAAAATTCTTCAAGATAGCATTAGGAAGCTTTATAATCTGAAGAAGATAGAGAAGAATAGAGGATAGCACTGATCGAATCAAAGTAATCCGTCTCCCGAATGATAAGAGCCTCGATGCCCAACCAGAAATCCTATTTCGGATTTTTTGGACTAAGTCATCATACAAAAATATCTTCATTGCTCATTTAAATAAAGGAACACCAAGATAAGTGAATGACTGCTGCTAATGACGAAACCCTGTCAGATTATTCAGTCTATATATCTGACTAGTAGAAAATCTCATAGGTAAGATAATCCTGCTCTTATCTATGTTCACCATCTGCCTAGAAGTCCCCTCATAGTGCTCAATACACTGTAATACTCGTCTGATAGATTGCTTCTGGCCATTGTCCAAAATAATCATATCATCTGCAAAGGACAAATAATAGATAAAAGCATCACCCCCATGTTTGTATACTATTGAAGGAATATGCTGATATTGCTGAGTGAGTAGTCGTGAAAAATAATCTGTAGCAATAATAAACAGTGCTGGAGATATGAGATCACGTTGTCTGAGCCCCCGATATGATGAGAAAAAACCCACATGGTCTGTCATCAAGCAGGACCGAGAATCGACACTCTGAAATACACCTCCGTATCCCGATCAATCCAAAGAACATCGAACCCAAAACTCTCCATAATAGATGTCAAGAAGCTCCAATCCATGCAATCATAGGCCTTGGCCATATCAAGCTTAATGATAACATTACCCCTCGTACTTTAGTATCAAGTGTATATAGTAACTCTTGTGCAAATAGGACATTATCTCCAAGTAGGATAACAACGCGCTAGTTTTGACTGCGTTCTGTCCACTGCTCCTTTTAATTAAAATTAAAATAGTTTTTAATTTAATTAATCTAAATTTTACAAGTTTCAATATATAATTAGGATCAACAACTCTATCAAAAAAAAAAAGGTAGGGGACTATATCACAACCAGGTCAATAGGTCAAGAACCAACACTGTAATTTTCCCAATTACTAAAGTAAACGAAAAAGTGTCTTCATACGAAAAATATCATTACTAATCTTAGGCCCTTTTTCACCTTTATCCGGTCAAAGAAGCCCTTTAAACAAAAAAAACCCTATATAAATATACTACGTTGGACGAGGAAATGCAAGAAGGGAGAGGAGAGAGAGAGGAGCAACACGTAAGTATTCAGTGGCGAAAAAACGTACCATCACCGCTTTCTCTCTTTCTTCTCCCAAACCCCACTCGCGATTCTCTTTCTCCTATACATACACATTACATATACGCATGCACCCATTCAATCACTCAATCAAATCAATTCGTTCTCTCTGGTAAAACTCTTCTCCTTGTTAAATCCGCTTCTGGCGGGAAATAAATTGTATATTATTTTTTCACATTAACAAACTGAAAATTTTGTTTCTTTTTTGTTTCTGGGATCTTTTGGGGTGTTTTATTACTATCGATGAGTCTTAATGACAAGAATGTGGCCTTAATTTTATTTTTCTCTCTGTTATTCACCCGTAATTTTAATTGTCAAATTTGGATTTTCTTTGATTTTTTTCCGTTTGTTTTTCCGGCATTCTGAACTGGCTCGTAGGTTTTGTCGGCTGTTATGTTCTTTCCCATTTTCAAAGGATATTTTTTTCCCCTTGATTTCTTTCTTTGGTTTGTTTCTTTACCATTTTGAGGGATCCTTAATTTTTTACGCTTTCTTTATTTTCCAGGGTTTGAAGTTGAAATTCTAAGAAAATTAAGAACGTAAAAAGAAATGCCTCTGTATAAAAGGAAGCCATTTTCTCTGGTGGAGAAGCCAAAGGATTTGAAGCCTCAAGAGCTTGTCTTTCAGGTCCGCTTTACGAAAGAAATCTTCAGAGATTATAGGTAAATTCTGTTTTCATTTTATTTTTAATGCTCGCGAGAGTAGTGTGCTATGTTTTCAATTTTTTTGCATCGACTGTTATCTTTAATTCAATTCTTCAATATTCAGTGAATATTTGAAGAGGATTAATTTATATCGAAAAAGAGTGTGGACATGCAAAGCTACGGGGAAGATTAACTTGACTTACGAAGAGGCTTTGGTTTCAGAGAAAGAAGCTGCAGAAAAAATCCAAAATTTCCCCAAGGAGTTAGTGGCCCCCGTGCTTCGCGAAATTCAATTCAGTAATTTCTCTATCCTTATTGTTATTAACCTTTCATTGAATTTTACTTTCAAATGTTCTATTTTATCATTGAATAAATTAGCCTAGAACTTGATTTTGTTATATTTGGTAATACTGAGGTATTGCTTTATCTGTAAAATATAAGGCTGGGTGCAAAATGATATGGTGAGGTCAAAGTAAGCAACAAGAGCGCAAGTATAATTATATTCTTTTAAGATGTACATGTCATCTTCTGAACTTAATTCTTAATTTGATCCATAAGTCACGACAAAACATCCTTTATGTCGAATTTAAGTTTAAGAAGTCAAAATGTTATTATATTGCCAAATGGATGCACATTGATGACGAAAGATTCGCAAGACTACGCGTGTGACCAGAAAAAATAAATTCAAACACGGTCTTGATTTGAAGGACCTCTTTCTTCCCGTATCAGCACGTCAGTTACTTTCTCCCATCCCTTTTTTAGAACTCTGAATTCTTGCCTGAAACTAGTCCCCTCCTCCTATATTTTTTCTCCTTATCACTGTCCCCATCCTTCTTCTTTTCCAATGCCATAGCCCTTTCATCCTCTTGGCATAAAGACTCCCAGTGAACTCATAAAACCTTTTGTGTCACCAGCTAAAGTTAAAATTACTTTTCTCTCCCTTTATCAGCCATTTATTATTGCTCCAGTTGATGCCAGGATCCACAACACGTAAGAGACGGAGAGTTAGAAGCTTGTCCTCAGTGACCAAAAACTCTTTCAGCCTTCCCTGCAATGCCCAACGTCTTCACTGAAGTGTTTAAAAGAGGAAGATTTGTCTGAATTAAGTACTGAGAGCAGGAATTTGTCAGTCACAGAGGCTTGTAAATAAAATCTTAAAGATTGGAGAAGTGGCAAGATTCGAGCTGCCAGGGAACGTTAAACTTCAGTGAAACTTAGATTAGTAGGGTTGCACTCCACGATGTGTTAGATTGCATCTTGAAATGCCCAATTTGGTTCCAAAACATTTTCACTTTTTATCTCTCCATGTGCTGTCTCATTAATTTGATAACAGAAACTTAAACAGAAAAAACGAGACCAAATTTACTCTAAACATTCTGATTTTGGTTTCAAAAAGAGTTTGACTGAAAGCCGATTTGGATGGTGAAAACTCACTTCTGGGACCTGAGGCATCATCGCATTGTTTGGTTAATATATCTGTGTTTTGCTGCTTCCTCCTCTTATGGACTTGAGGTATTGTTCACCTCGCTAAAAGATGGCTTTAAGTTTCACTCTTTGAAGCTGGCTTTAGCTTTTAATTCAACATATACTGCGTTGAGTTGTCATTTTCTTTCATTTTCTAAAGCATTCTTCAGTTATGTTCCTTAGCATGCATTTTTGGGTGCTTTGGATTATCTCGAATGTGATTTATGATTATGACCGATTTAATTCTGTTTAGAGTTTGATATAACTTTGTTTGACTAGAAATAGATAGGAATTTTTTTAATGCAAACTCTGTCTCCATAGTGATGCTCGCGGATTCCAGTAGAAATGACATAGGGATAAACTGTGAATGGAGATTGGAAAGTTTTCATGGTTTGCTACCAAGTTTTTGCTGTTATTTTTGGAGTCACTGGGAGTCAAATGTCTCGTGGTTATTGAGAAGGAGCTTGACAAAACAAAATCGAGCATTAAACCTGGCCCATTGAAATTGATGACCTGTTGACAGAAATGTCAAGACCGAATTTGCCCCCGACCATATGATGCTCATTGATGGATATTGATTGATAGAAAATGGCAAGATGAGTTTGCCTCTTGTCATATGAAGTTCACAGCTGACTATTTAGTAAATTATACTTTTGGCAATTGACTTCACTTGGTATCTCCATCTTTTTTCTTCTTGAAGCTTGCACTGGCTCATTATGCATGTGTACTGGATTGAGGTATACATTGTGATTATAATCAATGAAGTTGGTTTTGTACATGAATGTCAGCAAAACTATGGTATCAACTGTTTTATGTTGCCAGCTAGGCTCTGTTTTGCACCATTTCGCATACACATGTTTTATATACCTGGTGCATTCATGTTTCTATGTTGTTTAAAAGGATTGGTTTTGCTACTCAATATGGTTTGGTCATGCGATAAACTTCAATTCGTAGGGATGCTTGTGTCTAGAAATTGATTCCTGCAAATTCATGTTTGTATAGCATTGCTATCGAGAGTTAGGATGTAGTTATGATTTGTTTATTGTTTTAAGTTTCAACAATTTGCTGATGGGGTTGTGCCAAAAAATTGAGTTGACTCAAAAAGGACTGCGTCATTCTATTTGACCTCAGCTTTAACAATTCCTTTGTTTATGTAACAAATTAAATTCATTTTTCTTTTAATGCTGATAAATGTAGCTGAAGCAATCACTTGAGAAATCCTTCAATTATATGAGCATCAGAACAAAATTCACACTTTTGGATGTCAAGATATCGAAAGTCTTATTCAGTTTTGGACATAATAGAATGCCCTTTTTTCTAAAATTTATGGAGAAGATAATGCCATGTCCCTGAGAATTACGATATATATTAGCTTTTAGTGTTTTTTCTACCATCAAATTTAGGGTTTCTTTTATCCTTTAGGCCTTAGATCAAGTGCAGGGCATAACCTTAGTCACACTGTTGACACCCTAGGGCAGTGTTCCTGCACTCGGTTCTTGAAGTAGCAGACCAAGAAGAAATTTGCAATTAATTCAAGCACTGAAAATTCTCAGTTTGTGCACTGGCAATGGCAAAGGCCAGTTCGGACTGTCACCGACATGTCTTAAATGCCCACAAATTTTGACGTAATATTGAAATTTACTTTTCTTGATCAAAGAGCCATGGCAATGAGGACCGAGCTTGCAAAAAGTAAGCCAGCCACTTCCCTTTTATAGACACTGCTTAGCTTATCTGCTGGTGAACAAGCCATGTGGGATTCATGATGTAGTGTTTTCTCGTCTTTCTTATAGAAGATTCCCGCCATACATCTTCACTAAGACTTGGTGTGACAAATACTGTATGGTACCGTTTACTGACCCTTTTGTCATTTATTTTGTTTGAGAATTATTGGTGTTGAGGACTTTTATCTCATGCCAACAAGTATCAGAGTACTGAAGGATTGAATGTGGCTAGATATTGCAACTGATGATGCAAAGCTGATTTGTCCCACTTTTTATTAGATTGACGTGTGAACTTATACAATTTCAAGTGTATAGGCAATTTTAATGTATGTATAATTTATATATATAAGTAAATATTTAGTTATTTAGTCTTGAAATTATATAATCATATAGTAGCAGCCATAGTTGCCTTCTGTGTATATCTGATTTACTTGTAAGTTATTCTGCAAGCTTTATGCCGCTTTCTAAACAACGAAGAGAAACATGGTGACTAGTTGACATAACAAGCCTTGGATATAATTTGTATATATGCTTTGAGGATGTTTGGATACCATGAATTTTAAACTGGCAAGCCCTCTCCCAACCCCCCTTGCCCCCTTCTCACACTGTAAGCTCTGAATTGGGAGCTCAACTCTAGGAGTCAATAGACAAATGGCCAATATGCCTTCTATGGGGACTTCAAAAGTTAAAAACTGCTCATTTTAGTTCTTTTTAGGTGGCCCATCTAGCTTTTTTAACTTATAATGTTTTGGAAATTCGAGTATGATAATTAAGTTCTAACTACAGGAATAATTTGAGCCAATGGCTCAAATTGAATGGGTAGTTTTCATTTTTGTTTCTGTGTGGGGATTTTGTCTTTTAATCCCTGTTGTTCACATTGCTTCAGATAGATTTAAAATTTAATTGTTTTTGCTGGCAGGCATGCTCACGTTAAGGGATCTCGCGAATTCTGTTGCTGCAAAGTTACAGGGACCCTTCTCAGAGGGTGCTGTATTAAATGGGAGAAAGGATGGCCGTTTGCATAGGTGCAAAATTGTGAAGGTTCCCGAAGAGGTGGACAAAACTCAATACGAGGTTGCCTGGCTTGGAAGTGACAATAAAGTAACTGGAAAGGCATTACTAAAAGGCGAACACTTGACTGGGAAGAAACTGCCTTTTACTAGGGCTGTTCTCAAGTCTTTTATCAAGGATTCTACATATCGAAGTTTTCCCTGGGTCTTACATGATAGTTTGGCAAACGAGCATGGAATTTCAACTGCTCCTCCCAAAGAACTAAAAAGTAAAATTTCCATACAAGATGGACTCATAGTTAGTAATAGGAAGAGAAAGAGAAGTGACCATGAGAAAAATACTGGGGTAAATATTGAGATTTTGTTTTGATTCCCATATTTTTGGTTCATTTTGAAATTAATGCTGATGTTCCCATATTCTTTATTTTAATCAGGAGGCGAATGAAAATGGATTTGTACACAGGAAAGGAAATGAGAAACCAGAAGCTCAGGCTGTTAAATATCCCATTGACGATCTATTGGTGCAACCTTCTGAGGAAGATCAATATTTGACAGAGCGTCCTTCTCCATGCCGGGATTTCTATGTACCCATGGAGTGTGTCGGGAATCTTTTGATGGTGTGGGATTTTTGTACTTCTTTTGGAAGGTTATTAAACTTGTCACCATTCTCCCTTGGAGATTTTGAAAATGCCATTTGCCACAAGGACAGTACTCCACCTCTCATTGTGGAATCTTATTCAGCTCTTCTTCGCTTGCTTATAAAAGACAACGGGGACTTCTACATGGCTATAGAAAATAAGAAAAGGAAGCCAAAGGTTAAACAATTTGAACATATAGTTTGTCTATAGTTATTTCAATCACGTGTAGAATTCTTTTTGATGGACTTCTCCATGTGTTTTGAAAAATTTGACACCCTATTCTTATTGTTGACCTCCTCCGGCTTTATCTTCTTATTCCAGATTACAGCAATCACTTGGACAGAGTATTTATGTGATTTTGTGGAAACAAGTTGTGCTTTGAAATTATCTACCCATGTCAGTACAATTAAGCGGGGTCACTATGGCCTTTTAGATATTAATGTGAAACTGGAAATCTTCCGAGAACTGGTTACTCAAGTCCTTGAGACAGACATTGTTCGGGAGAAGTTGGACGAGTATATTGAAGAGCGGCATGCACTTGCCTCAACAAGGAGAGATGAAGCACTGGAGGAAGGTAAAAAGAGGAGAGAAGAAAAAGGACGTAGGAAAGCAGAGACTGACGTCAAGGAAATTGTAGTAGAGCATACACTGAAATCTGCTGCTAGTAAGCACAATGGACTGAATGGAGTTATTTCAGAGAAAAGGAATGAGAAAGTTATCTTTCAACAGAATCACTCATCTGGTAACAGGTTGGAATTTAATGTTTTAACTTTTCCAGTAGAAATGGTTCTTTGGGAAGTTGGATTAAATACAATGTCTTTCTCTCTGTTCACCCTCTCTTTATTTCTTCCCTTGAAACATCTGACAGTGAGAATGAACGAGGTATCATCCCTGAGAAGAATGCTAAGAAACAGAAGGATGCGAATGCCTTGATAGAAGATACTAACAATTCATCTAGGAAGGCCCTGAAACTGATGAAATTTGACATCAAGGAAGCTATAGAAACAAAAAATACTGCCCAAAGGGTCTGCTCTCTCTCCCCCTCCCTCCCTCCCTCCCTCCCTCAAAAAGGAGCATCTATGCATCTATGCTCATTATGGACTCCTGAGCTGATATTTGTATTGCTTGTTTGCTTATGCAGAAAGAATACCTTGAACGGGAGATGGAGAAGAGAATTGTACGCACCAATTCACTAGGGAAAGACAGAAATCGTAACAGGTATTGGTTTTTCCGACGTGAAGCAAAAATATTTGTTGAGAGTACTGACTCCATGCAGTGGGGCTATTACGAGACTAAGGAAGAGGTATAATTCGAAGTCACTCTGTTCCGACTTTTTTTCTAGTTTTTTTTTATATTTTTTTGATATATTATTCATCTTTTTTTCTTATCATAGCTTGATGCTTTGATTGGCTCATTGAATCCAAAGGGTGAGAGGGAAAGGGCTCTTAAAAAGCAGCTGGAGAAAAACTACAACAAAATAATGTAAGTTATTCCTGACATTGTACCGAGAATGTTACTTTTCTCATTTTCCATGCCTCAAGTAAGGAGGAGGAGGAGGAGGAGGAGGGGGAGGGGAGGGGGAGAAAGTAAAATGTGGGTGTGAATCCTCGTGAAATTAGCCATTACTGATTACTAAACCAAACACTAAACTTGTGTCTTGTCCTGACTCCTGGGCAAAAAGTAAGCTATCACGTCTTCAGTACACTTGGTTGGCTGTAGATCTTTATATTAAAATGTGGTTTGATATTATTGAACAATAGGAATATTCTTGACTTTTGCTCTGGATGTTAATTCTTGTTTGTTTTATTCCGCTGAAACTTAACTTCTGTTAAATGTGTGACATAAATGTGTATAACTTTGTAAATATCTTTTTCTTACCAGTCAAAAGTTGTATTTTATCTGTTGATTATTTTTTATTTACATCCTCAATTGGGAATTATCATTGCACCCTGGTGAAACTTGCCAATCATTTTCCCGGGCTGCAAAATAAGTGAGACTGTGTGTCTATTTGGCTAAGTTGAAAAAAAAATAAAAAAAAGGTAAAAGTTACTTGTGTTTCCAAGCATTTTCTTACTTTTAAGCACAAAATTATTATTTTGAAAGTAACAACCTTACTGTCAAAGTCACTGACTTGCTTATTTCCAACTTTAACCAATAAAAAAATATATTTTTATTTTAATCCTATTTACTGGTAAATGAAATTTTTAAGCTTAACCAAACATGCTCTATTTTTTCGGTAGAAATCTAGTTGAGTTTTACATATTAATACTAGAGAATGTATTTTTTTCTTCCTTTGAAGAATGAGCTCGAATTATGTTTATTTATTAACTTCTAACTTGGCTATTCATATCCAAAACTCCTTGAGCAATGATTTTTTGGATAACAGTTGTTCTTCACTTGATGACTTTGGTTGGGAAACGATTCGGATCCAACTTGTAATGTATGTTAAATTCATTTTTGCAGCTTGGAACTTCAGAAAAGATCAAAGGAGGCTGCGCACAGGATTGCAATGGAAGAAGAGGCTGTGCTTAGGAGGTCAACTCGTGTCCGTGCTCCACCTAGGGAAAATCCCGCATTTGCCTTCCTCAAGTATGTAAACAAGTGGAAAGAACTCTAACTGTCATCTTCCCAATTAGATTAATTAGGCGGTGTAGTACAGACGCAACTCTTTAGCGGATGAAGCGGGAGAGTGGGTTAGTTAATGGTTTCTTTAAAGTTGAGACAATTGCTTCGTTAAGTGGGTTCAGGAGTAGTGAGTTCTTATCATCCTGATGAAGAGTTTATTCATTTTTGATGTGACTAAATTTTTAGATGCAAATGGTCATCGTTCCGTGGGATTTTTCATATATTTAGGGCCCATCTGATGGCACAATATGCAATACTCTTGAACCTTGTAAATGATATTCTTTAGTTTGTTCAATTTTTAATCAAGTTAGTTTGTGATATGCGTTGCCTTGTCATCTCGTCTGGCTTAATTTACGTAGATCATTAAATGCATGTTTAACATTGTCGAAATTATTTTTTAAGTGCTTATAAGTTGTGTGTCTTATATATAGAATGTGTGGATAGTAAATTGTAAATTTTACTAAATGTGTAGATAAAAAATATTTTATAACAGTTTGACTAACTTAAATAATAATTAAGCTAAGCTTTAGCCAAACAAGCTGTAAAATGCATCAAGTTGGTAAATCTTCCCCTATAACATGTTTTTGTTTTATTTTTAGGAATCAATTGAAAAATTAATAAGCAAGGATCAATCCATTTGTACAAAAAGAGGAAAAGATCCTGTATCATATTATTGATTGTAGCTAGAAGTGGCAAAATAGGTCAGCCCACTAGCTCGATCTTTGGGTTGGGCTAGTCCAATAAAAAATTAATCAAATAAAAATTGAGCCAATTTAGTTTGGTACAATTAGCCCATTGGGCTGAAGTCGGGCTGGCTCGATAAATTTTTTTTCCCAAGTCCCTACCCCACTTCAAACACCCAACCCCCACCCCACGCCCACGTGGCAGCAAATGGGGGGAGGATTTCTCCCCCCTTGTTTCCAGAGGGAGATCTCTGGTCATTGGCGACCGGGGGGACAATCCCCTCCTCTCTAGTCGGGTACTCAATTTTGGTGGGGTATTTTTTTTTTAATTATAAATAATTATTTTAAAAATTTAAGTTGGACTGGATTGCTCAGCAATAACCAGCCAATGTAAAACTGGGTTAGGGCTAGTCCAGTCTAATCTTTTATGTAGCTCATCTAATTTTAGGTAGGGTCATTTGCCAGCTCTAATTGTAGCATTGCCCAGTAAGTTGCAATAAGAAAAGCTACATACACGAGGGGTAAGGGGTCAGGATAGGCCAATGCTCGAGTTCTCGACTGACTAGTAAACTTCAAATTGCAAAAACGAAGAGCAAAGAAATTCACATGAAATAATGTGATTAAATAAAATCAGTTCAGAAAATTTCGTCTTTTTTGGTACAAGAAGATTTTATTTTCAGTGAAGTGAAGATTATTTCTTCATATTCTCATCACATGCTCTAAGATAAACGAACGGAGGTTTGAAAAGACAATTATCTCCAACGTACGATTACATGATCTCAATTACAGCACGGCCAAGAATACTCCCTCGATCAAGGTCTTTATATGCCTGCCCTGCATCCTCAAATTTTCGTTTTTCTGAAACAGCTACCTCAAGATTAAAAATGCCACTTTCTGCCAATTTAATCAACTTTGGAAGGTCTTGCCTTGCCCTTCCTCCATAGGAGCCAATCACTTTTATCTACACCATGAGTGTCAAAAGAAATTAGAGGTGAAAGAAAATCAGCTGCTTTATGTTGAACTCAAAACTATATGACATAGATCGAGTTTATAAAATCAGGTTATTGAGTAAACCATATTCCTAAACATTGTTAGTTTTGTTGCTTAAGAAAATCACTTGTCTCATCAATAGAACTTAGAAATTCTCTCTGCAGCACTTAAAGTGAGGAAACAAGAGAAGGAAACGGATCCCTCCACATGTTTTCCCGCCTTGAACTGAAATCTTATATCCCTCTCTTGACACCTAGTAATCTGCATTGGACGAACATCCAACTCTATTTTTCTTGTTTCCTACGAAATTACCATTCCAATACACGGAATAATTTATGCACTAATTCGGACCACAATATATGAAAAATTACCAGATCAATATTTATCATGGAAGACGAGAAAGACTGAATTAATTGATTGAAGGAAGGAGAATCCACACCTGTCTACGAACCAAATGGTTTATATCTATCTCTCCTTTAGCACCAGAGAGTGTAAGGCCAATCATTACAGCTTTTCCTCCATCTCGGACACTCTGTACACACTGTGAAAATGTCTGCACTCTTCCGAGGGCTTCAACAGCAACGTCTACCCCCCGTCCCCCTGTTATTTCCTGGTCAAATACAGCAGTCAAGGAGGAATTTTCAAAAGAACATATGAACCTTCTAAATTCACACATGCATAGCTCCAAGTAAGAATCAATTTTTATGGAATTTTTGATTTTTTTTTTTGCAGGCATGATCCATTAGTAAAAATGGATCTAAGAATGTAGAAATCATTTGACATGCACTTCAAGCAATATATCATGTGATGCAATATTGAAACTACTAGAATATAGCTCCATGAGGATAAGCAAAACCAAGCTGGCATGCAGTCACCGAAATATTCAAATCAACAAACAAAGGAGATAATTAATATGGTAAAAGCAAAAAATGACGAGCAGAAAGTTCTCATCCAAAATAATGAAATTACCATCTTCAAATGACAGGCAAAAAAAAACGATATTTTCACAAGATTAACATCAAAGAAAAATTACATGTTGACATCAAAAGTAGGATGCAGATGAATTGCAGTCAGATGCTTCCACAGACAATCTTAAAGATAATATTAAAAGTTGAAGTTACACGAATTGGCCTAAAGACCAGCAATGCTACTCCTACTCCTCAAACCTGTGAATTTTTTTCCATCAAACACTTCATACAAATGCAAACTATTCAGGTAGCTTGAATGAAAATGGAAGTATAACTGCATCACAAGTTTAGTATTACAGTGTAGAGTCTTATAGTGCACAACATAGCTTGAGTCTCTTCACTCTTCAAGATGAAAAAGAAAAATTGTGTTGTTCTCCAAGACTCCAACTAATCCCATTTTGGATCCATATTATGATGAGCTACAGAAATGAATTCGAAAACAATGAGGATGATAATTTAAGTTATATTGACAATAACAAGAGTAACTTGGTCTCCAATGATCATGTGAGTTCAGTCTACCTTCGAATGCGTTGCATGACTATATTTCCATAACATCACCTCACAAGGATAAGGAAGCACAAGCATCCCAAAAGGAAGATTGTCGGCACATATATTTAAAATAGGAAATGCAAAGCAGTAGTAGCCTCTTTATCAGAGTTATTTGCTTTATTATTATATCTGTAACTAATAAAAAATTGGAAAATAAGGGGTATTTACTTTAATTTTTGTAACGGCATCTTCCTTTAGTGCATTTATGGCATGAGTGGCTCCAGACAATTTAGCTTTCTGAAGTTTCTCATCTTGAACATCTACAGCAATAATCTCAGAAGCCCCAAATGCCCTTGCTATCTGCAGACAACTGTTCAATGTTGTTTTATCATTATTATGAGGTGGAGCATCAAACTGGCAACAATCACAACTCACTCTGAAAAATTTAAATCCTATTAATAAGAAATGTATTGAAATTCATCCTTGAGAGGACCTCAGGTTCACGAGTCAATTTCAGGTGAGTACATGTCAAGGCCACATGAAAATGTTGTCCAATCCATTCTAGTCATATTGTAAATTGAAATATCCAATACATGCTATAGGCATTTTAGAAACATGATTTTGAGATTATTCTATCACTTTCGAAGTGGGTTGGCAACACATGGTGGTTTTCTTTTTTCTTTTTACCCCAGGGAGCTGGAAAATAAGAAAGCGAGACCGGGTTACTTGACTAGTTGTTTCTGCCAACTTCAACAACTTACACAAGCAGCAAACAAGGTTCAAAAATTTTAGAAGAGCTACAAAATTGTGGTTCCTTTTTATCCTTACCCTGTTCCTAAAGAGAACTTGAACTTTGCGGACCTAATTGGTATGTGTTCCTTGCCGTTCATTCAGATAAACAAATATTTTGTTTCATGTGAATAAACTTGCAAGATTGACCTAGCCTTTGCAATTCCTAATAATCAGAAATCTGTGATACTGGGATAGCAATGAAATAGTTGTCTAATGTAATTGATTTAACATGGGCTAGGGAGTTGTTTTATGTGGCAATTCTAAATGAAGAAACTTCCAAACCGAGTAATAATATTTCCTCTACCAAAATACCCCAGGTAATGATTTTATGACAGTAATTTCACAAAGAAACTATTTTGACAACTTGGAAAAACCCTAGCATTCTTGTTTAAGAAAATCTTAAACATGAGTAATAGATGCGCCCCTATTTTTCCAAGATTCAATTCAAGGCCTTCTACCATTGATTGCACAAACAATTAAAGACAGTGCAATATAGAAGTAAAATACCACACTATATCTTAGCTTAGTACCTTGAGCCAACACCTCCAATGCCAATCACGGCAATAGCATCACCAGGACGCACCTCAGCAGCATGGGCCATGGCCCCATAGGCAGTAAAAACTGCACACCCTAAAATAGCAGACTCTGTATAGGGCAAGGAGTCGGGCAGAACTGCTAATCCATGTGCAGGTACCACACAGAACTCAGCAAGACCTCCCATGCTGTACATATACACTGGCTTGTCTGCACAAAAATGTATGTTGACCAAAGATGCCAACTGTATTAGGCACTTTTGTACATTCAAAATTGAGTAGTATATTACAAGGATGAAAGTTCCACGATGCTAGGAAGAGTAATTACAAAATAACTCCAGGATGCAAGTTTGACATGACCACTTCTCTTGCAAGCTCTTGTTTACTCACCCATAACAACACACGTGAACACACACACACACAAATTCTACACGAAATCTAGTATGCCCAAAGGATAAGACAATTAGACACATTATAGAATATAATAGGCAATTGAAAATTGCTGCACCTTCATCGCAATCAAAATGGTTCAAAGGAAGGAGGCAAGTTCTATCCTGACAACCAATATTTCACCAAACTGTCTGGATTCCTCTAAGACTACACTATAACCAATGTTTCTTATCAACTTGAAATTATTTATATAATGATACCATGCATTTAAATAAATTGTAGAATCAATTACGTGGAAAGCCTCATGAAAAGAGATCTCCTGGGCAAACACATAATACTACAAGAAAATAAAAGATGCATGTTTTCACAGGTTATGGAGATTGTATGCACAATTGCTGTGAAACGTTTATTTATGCTGGAGAACTTTGTCAGGAACATACCATTTTTGCGGAGAAACAGCCTTGTTTCACCATCGTAAAGTGTTCCTTTTGCTCGATTATAAGCAAAAAAAGACTCGCACAAGTCATCTTGTCCCTGTTTCCACCCCAGTAAAAATGCCAACATGCCATCATAAGGCAAAATGTTACCTCACTATCAAAGTCATCAAACTCAATTTCAGATTCACACGCTCTTAACACACTTGCCTTAGAGCAGAAGAAACAGCTACCACAAGGCATTATGAAAGCTCCAATAACATGAGATCCAACAGGAAATCTGGAAAATTAAATGAAAATTATTCTTCTGTGCTCCAAACAATACAGACGTAAACAAATTTAATATTACAGCTTATCAAACCTTTCGATGATTTTACTGTCAGTGAGTGGCCCATGTTCAATTACCTCACCAGTAATTTCATGACCCACAACGCAAGGGCTGGCAAAAGGAAGTTCACCTTTGATTACGTGAAGATCAGAGTGGCAAACTCCACATGCTGTATCATCAAACACATTTAACAACTACACTCCTTTTATTAGATATTGTCATGCAATAAAGAAAAATATGAAATACATTTAACAGAGGTCAACACTGAAGATGGGTATTAAGCTCTTGCCACAGAGATGAAACTGATTATTACATGGCCCAACCCTACTTAATTACATACTTCTGCTAGCAACCTGTAGAAGATTGTCTGGGTAAAACATTAATTTAGAAAGGTAGTTTTGTTTTTCCAACCATACTGTTTTCAAATTGTGACGTTAACAATTTCATTCAAAAAATGATCGTCTAGCCTAATATTGAGTCCCACAGCTAATTACGATTGAATCAATTAACCAAACATTGAATTGATTTTTTACTCACTTTGTAACTGCAATTTTAGTGATTTATTTTAACAATTTTCCGATTGAACAGACGAATAAAACATTGAAGCACAAAAAGATCTTGATAACAAATACACCAAAATACCCTTGGTTTTGATGAGAACTTCGTTGGCCTTAGGGCGGGGCATGTTGAAGTCTTCGAAAGTAAGGGGCTTATTTGGCTCCCAGAACACTAATCCCCGCATGTAAGATGACCCGTTACTCAGGTGGTACCCCGCCGCTGATATTTTTGTACCTTTATCTTCAGATTCTGAACTCGAATACGATCTCGTCCTGAAATCATGATTGGAAGAATTGTAGGGAAGTGAACCGCAGGAAGAAAATACTGCTGTTCTTCGGCTGGAATTGCTGCTAAGGGCCTTGCGGATTAAAAGAGAAGTTCGGTAGAATGCCATGGGATAAATTCAATTCGTGAAATTCCGATCTCCTTCGAAACTATAAGAGTGTTGCAGTGTGCTACGAAAATGGTCTATCGGAACTAAAAATTCAAATTTCTGTCAAATGCAGAAGACGAGCTAGCACCAAACGCTAACCAGATTGTTTATTATGTGCTTCAATGCATAAAAAATTTCATTTATTAATTAATTAGAATAATGCTGACAGGTGTGTTACGATTAAATGATATGTTTAAATTGGATTAGGATTAAATGATTAGGTCTAATCTAAAATTCATTATTTTACTTTATTTGATTTATCATTACTCTAAATACAACTGTCAATTACATTAATTAATCAGTCCATTATATTATTCTAAAATATTTATCTGACAAGAAACAAAGTAGGGAAATACTCGACATCTTTTATTTATTTATTTTATTATTTATTATGTTCATTGAAATGTGTGTTAAATTTTTTTATTTAATTTAATTTAATTTATTTTTATTAAAATATATGTTAGTCATTTTTTATTTAAATTTTTATAATTTATCTATATTCTCTCTTGTGCAAATAAAGGGTAAATAGCACAAAACGTCCCTACCTATTGAGGGTATTGTGGAAAACGTCCATACCTTCAAATTTTTGGCATTTTTGTCCTTACCTACTGGATTTTTTGCGCAAAAGGTCCTTCAGTCCAAAATCATAAGGGTAAATTAGTCCAACCACTTTTTTCACATATATATTACTTCTTTTAAAATTAGAGGGCTTCCCATGCAATTTCCAAAATTGCACGGCAGACCCCGTCCCCAAATCTAAAGTCATCCGACATGGCTGAGGTTGCGCAGACCCCCGTCCCCAAAGGCACACCACCCAATCCCATCTCCCCCTCCCCATTTTCTTGGATAGCCGCCAAACCCATCTCAACTAGGCAGGCAGGCACCTAGTTCCTAGATTCTAATTGCAAAAACCCAGAAAAATACAACAGACCCAAGAATATTTTTCAAGATGTTATGAACTTGTGACAGTCAAAACTGAAAAAGAGTGCGTGTGGACTGTGGGGTGAGGAATTTCAGATCTGAAAGGGGAACAGGAGAAGGCTTGGCAATTGGGACCAGTTTTTTGTCATGTAAGCAACTGCTTCATTGATTCATTCTTACTAGTTAAACGGTGAAACGTCATCGCACGGCCTTGACCTCTTACTTTTATTATGTTTTGATGGAGCTTTCCAAGTAACAGCTGTGGACTAATCCTATCTATCAAACTGCCCATCACTTCTTCAAGCTGTTCAAGCTTCTGCGCAACCTCAGCCATGTCGGATGACTTTAGATTTGGGGACGGGGGTCTGCCGTGCAATTTTGGAAATTGCATGGGAAGCCCCCCAATTTTAAAAGAAGTAATATATATGTGAAAAAAGTGGTTGGACTAATTTACCCCTATGATTTTGGACTGAAGGACCTTTTGCGCAAGAAATCCAGTAGGTAAGGGCAAAAATGCCAAAAATTTGAAGGTAGGGACGTTTTCCACAATACCCTCAATAGGTAGGGACGTTTTGTGCTATTTACCCGCAAATAAACTATAATTTTTTTTACAACCTTGTTAGAGCATATCCAATGCAACCGTAGATTACACTAAAAAATGTGTTACATCATCCTAAAATGTTTACATTAAAAAAAATGTCTACCACATCGTCTACATTTGGACAGTTTACTAGACATCCCTCATTTATTTTTTTACAATAAATGTCTATCAAAAAGTATGTTAAGCCTCTTTTATTTAATTTTTTATTATTTATTTCTATCAAAAAGTGTGTTAATTATCTTTTATTTAATTTTTATATAATTTATCTACATTCTCTCTCTTATACAATTATATCTTAATTTTCTTAATCTACAACTCTATTGGGGATGTTCTTCTATCCGTCTTTATTTTATTTGCAATGTGTACAACAATTCACAATGATACATTGGAGATGAGATACTCTTCTCTCCGTCTCTATTGTACTTGTCACATACTCCCGTAATCCCACAAAGATAGACTTGTTTCTTTTTTCACACAGAATAATAAATCTCATTTAATGTAATTAAAATTATAAAATTTTTATACACTATTCTTATTATACCTTCATTCAATATTAGTCTATCATGAATCTAATAAATTTAAATGCTTATTAAGTTACAATTAGAATACAAATGAAATTGAATTGCATTACATTGAAACAATAATGAAATCAGTTTTTGACTATGTTATTAGGGGATGTGTGTTTTCTAAGCAATGTAAAATTCATTGAATGCCTATTGAGTAAATTTGTTAATAAATTTATGTAGTTATTTTTGCTTCTTGATCTCAACGCTCATATTTCTTTTATTTGACTTTATGACATAGAGGAGAATTATTTCATCCTAAATTAACCTACAATATCCAAATCTATGTTGATGATAGAAACAATGACAGCTGCCATATGTTACAACGATAATTGCTATATGTTACGATGACAGATGTTATACATTACAATAACAGCTGCTATATGTTACGATGACAGATGCTACATGTTGTCTGCCAATAGTAGCACATCCGGGCACGCTCTCCTTAACAATTCGTCCGCCTCACCTGCTCAACCGCCCCGAATGTCTCATAACTTGCCTCTGACGGGTGGATAGCAATAAACCAACTGTCGTTGGGTTAGCTAGACAGGTGACCCATAAAATGACAGTTACCACTTGCGATTGGAAAGATGTAACATCCCTAAATTACATCCTAATAATGAGATAGATGAAGAGACACGTGTCATTAAAGACAATTAAATGACGTAACTACAGGCCACCCCTATAAATAAAGGCCAATCTCCAGGTAAAAATCAACTTTCGTGTATTCTATATTGTTATTCTACATATCTGGTTTTAATCATATATTGATTATTACATCGGAGTGGACACGAGTAAAAGAAGCCTAGCCACCTTTTGCAGGTCTCTATCACTATCGCCACCGTGCTCGAAGGTGGAGAAAAATATTTATCATCACATATCTTGGACCAAAGAACAATTTCATTATTATTATTATTATTATTATTATTTTGGTTCCATTATTGATACACAATCAATACCCCCTTGTGAAGTCTCGTATGTGACACGATTGTGGACTTGCAAGAACAACCAAAACATACCCCGAAGAATGTTCGAGAATGCAAGACTAGAGGCCGAAGGTTGAGTGATGAGAAACCCGCATGCAAAAGGGTCGAAGGCTATAATTGTTAGACTGCCAAGGCAAGGAACAGAAAGTACAGGATGGAAGTGGAATGCATTGCAGATGAAAGCTTGCTACAAAGAACACAACTTAAGTTTTAGATAGGCACAAGCACACGCAAGCGACACAAACATGCACAACGATCAAGTGAAAGCACTCACCGGTGATGGGGGAGCACCTTGATCCCCCAACTTTGTGAGACATAATTTTTTATTTTATTTTTTAGTATGTAATTTAATTTTGACATAATATTAATTTAATGGATGGCATTTGGACTTATTGACTCAATATCAATTTAATGTAAGGCAATTGAATCTATTGGTCTAATAAATTTATAGTACAAAATTACAAATAATTGACCAATTCCTAAATTTCAGTGCATATTCACCCATCTGAATTATAAATCTTACATTTGTCCTCCCCCTTTTCTATATTAACTAAAGAAGAAGTTATATTACGACATTTCAATAACTACAATTTCTCCCAAATCACTCAACAGTAACCCTATATTAATTTCTCCTAAATTTTTAAATCTAATCCCTAAATTTTACCATAAAATCTTCAACTGCTAGACCTCCGAAAAAATAAGATGACTTACAAGACGCTGAAACATGGGATAAATTTCATGCTCTTAACTCCATTAGGAAATTCTTTAAGGTAAGGAGAATATCAAAAATAAGTATTTTTTTATAAATAAAAATTAATAAAGACGCTTTGCTTGTGAATGCATATCGTGTTCAATTAATTTTTTTTCTTTTTTCTTTTGAGTTTGATTGATATTTAATTTCATTTGTGTACCGGTCTTCCTATTTTAAAGGATAATTTTGTAGAAGACAACGTCAACAATTAAAATTTGATATTTGTTTCTTTTATGGTCTTATTTTAAATATTGTACATTAATAATTTAAGTTATACTTTTAAAAGAAAAATCAACATATTGATGCAAAATCAAATCAAACAATAGTACAAATGAATTTGTTTATATTCTTGTATAGTATAATATATAAATAAAATAAATTATAAAAACTCGTCAAAAAACGTTTTTAAACAAAATTTCATCACCATTATTTTGTTTCAAATTTTTTTCACGTTAATTTAAGAACTTCAAACTTAAAATCTATGATCCTGCCACTTACTGAAAGTGTAGCTAGGTAGTCTACTCATTTGGAGAATCTTTGAAAAGGTTTACAGAATTCTCTAGAACTTTGTTAAAAGTACTAAGTCTAGAGGTCCATGTTAAAAATAACTTGAATTTGTTGCATGTTAAGAATTGTCAAGAGGATGTCATCAAACATGTAAAAGAAGAGTGATTTACTCCTGTTCATTTCCTATATAATAGAGACAAGAATCAAAATTATTTTTTTTAATACCAAATATTTGGATACAAGAGTCAAATTTTTTATACCATTGCCATGTATCTTGTAATAAATCCATAAAATGACTTTTTTAAAAGGCTAACTATCTCAATTTTTCCTTTAACCTCAAACCCTTTATGTTGATTCATATGTATAATTTATTCTATCCCTATTAGCTCTACAACTTCTATTTAGTGCACGTCAAAAAACTAATTCAAAACAAAATTTAAGACTCTACAGCAAGATAAAGGCCCTGGGTTTTGATAAAGGAGGCATCCTGTCCCGAATAATTGCAGTGCGCAATCACCAGATGCTGTAAGACATCTTATACTACAACGAACATTCCTTCTGCGAGGCGCATTACAAACTGCTCTGCTGATGCTATAACACGTCTCTTTGCCTCTTAGTAGCCTGTCACCAGTAAAAACTAGTTAGAAAAACAATGAAAATATGAATACAAACTAACGGAGAAAATGTTGATAGTGAGAATAGGAATACAAACTTACGACGTCCTTTTGTCTTGTTTCATTGTTTACATTTTAAAGCAGAGAGGCTTCTAAACAATGGTAATATTTGTAAACAAGCATTTGATTTCACTATAGGCAGGTTAGAGGAATCTGAGTACACAATTTAAAATAATGTCCAACAAGAACATTAAGAAAGTGTTTATTTTCTGGATGGCATCTCATATCTAGCAATACAAGTCCAACAACCGATGCATCAAAGTTCACAAATCATGCATTTAGATTTACTCGAGGTAAATGAAATCATTTGTGAGAAAATCCCATAATTATCATTTGAGCACAATGTCTGGTTGAGTACTAGAATACTCTCCGTTTGTCTTCTTCAAATTCTTATGGTATCTCGTATCTCGTTTCCCAGGATGTAGGCATCTACTACCTTGATATGGGTTTGAGATTACTATATTATGTGGACACGCAATTACAAAAAGAAATCACGCAACCATCATTTCCATTAACTATTGAGCAAGGTTTGAACACGGAAATGGCAGCGATCATGCTGCACAATGTTACAAGCTCTGATGAATGTTCAAAAGATACTTTAGCTCCATTAGAACTCTGAACGTTTTTAGTAGAATTATAAGTGCTCTATTAAAACAAATATATTTACTTACCATATTACATATATTTACCTTATTAGTAGAATTATATATAGGAAAATATATGTATGCAATATTCCTATTTTAGGTAGGATCCTTTCCTTATTAGTATATATATGCATTGTACTCTTATTCAATTATTCATTCAATTGAATCAATACAGAGAATTATATTTCTCCACACATATTCTCTTTTATATTTCTTCATCTCTTTTATATTTTTACATGCTCAACTCATTTAACATGTCAACCATACATAGAAAGATCTGAATTATCATAAAAAATATAATCTTCTTCCACATATGATCATAAATTCATTATAATTGCAATGTGGGCTGCCTCAACATTCACTTAATTGCCCCAATCTTAATCCAAGAAACTAAAATGACTCCTTGTTGCTCCCTCTCCCTCGCCTCCCAAATATCACTTATTCCCACTTGCAAAATCCTAAACTGACTGTTTCTTTATCTGCATTGCTGCAAAAGTAACAAAGATTAATCTCTCCTCCCCCCGCCCCCTTCCCTACCCTAGAAGACGATGTTAACAAACTCAATTAAAAAAATATGTGGTGAACATGGAAATGCGGCTTCCTATTTGAGCTAGCGACACAATAATATCAAATGGTGAATAAGAAAACTAACTGTTTCAAAGCAGTGGCACCAACCTTTTTCAACTTGTCCAGTACAGATTCTTCGAAAGCCTGATATCCAGCACCAACAAGATTGCCCAGTTTTGGACCATCAGACTCAATATTTTCCTCTACACCAAAACTGACTGGTGATGAAACTGGTTGAAGAGGTAAAACTAGAAGAGGATTGGAAAGATCCCCCAAGACATTCCCAATAGCAGCAACCTGTAAAAGAAAACACCCCTTCAGAGACTAGATAATAAATTACAAAATCAATTTGGATTAAAGAAATTCATAAAGAAAAAAAACAAAAACAAAAACATACAGCTGCATCTTTAGACCCCATTACAACAAGGGCAGACCCTTTCTTCTTGGAACTCTTGATGACTACATCTTCTACCACACCAAATTCCTCAAAAATTTGCCTGAGTCTTTGAGCTATATAGTCTTCGTCGGTCTTCTCCCATGAAACCTTAAGAACCTTTTCCTTGTCTAATCCACTACTACCACCACCATCATTATTATTCTTTTCCATTGCAGCTGTATCTTTCTTTGAAGGGTGAGTCGTAGTAGCAGATCCTTTGTTGCTATGCATTGCACGAATTCTAGCAATCTCCTCCTTAAGCTTCCTAGCAATTCTCTCTTCCTCTTCTCGAGCTCTCGAGCTGGGGTCAGGGGCAAAAGCATGTCGCTCTCTTTCTTCGAGATCTGACATCATCTTCCGGCGTTTGGAATCACTTTGCGCCTGGCGTTGAAACTTTTCATGTTTCACTCGAAGCAGATCATCAAACAACTTCCTAGCTATTTCATCCTTGAGTATTGCATACGATGTTGTAAGCTTTTGGAAATTGGAGTGCGCATTTGGATCATGAGGTCGCTCATGTGGGTGTAATTCCAAGGCCTTTAGTCGATAAGCTTTTTGTTGTTGGGTATCTTGTTTAACGCTTATGAATCTTTCAGCCAAAATCAAAACTAAGGTTAGTCAAAAAACGAGTATAAAGATAAGCGTAAAAGTAAACAGAACACAAGATATGATTGTCCCGTCTTAGGGGACAGGCAGTTCGGCACGTTGATGCCTACATCTGCCTTTGAGGCTTTACAAACGTAGATTCAGCCTCCTTTTGCACTAATATAAACCACAACAGGTCAAGCGTCAATGTTATAACATCAAACTACTCAGAATAGCCCTAATCTTTCAACTATACAGACTCTTTTTCTAAATCAAGAAACAGTATCCTTTCACAACAGATTAAAAGATATTTACACAGATACCAACAGTAATCCACCAAGGAGTTACTGTAGCACCACTCTCTCGAGAACCAGGGAGAACCAACGGTTCACCCACCAGAAAAGAAGAGGAAGAAACGGAGTAGAAGATGAAACGAGAAGAAGCTGCGCACTCACAGTCGTAGCCCTAGAAAATGACAGAAGAGGCCTATTTATCTGGCATACCAACGGCTGAGATCAAATACACAATATCAACGGATGACAAACAACCAATGTCTCAGCATTAGACGCGTATTATCAGAAGTATAGGCATAAGCGTGTTTCACCATTTCTGGGCCAACGACTGGGCACAGCAGCTGGGCCTAAGTTGGGCTTTTCTTCACTGTGGGTTGAGTCTCATTGTTGGGCCATTCATCACTGTGGTTTATGGGCATTTGGTCACTAATTACAACAATCTCCACTTTGAACCAAATGTAGCTTCATATTGCAAACGGGAAGGGAATCTGTGAGTTTCTATCATAGCCTCAGATACCTGCAAGAAATTTAAACAAGTTAGTACAAAACACAAAATTTAAGCAAATTAATCTAATACTAATATATCTACTACATATACATATTTATTAGACATATTACCAATACTTAACCAGAATCAATGTTAAGTAAACTTAAACATGACTTGAACTTATTCAAAGGTAAAGGTTTAGTTCCCATATCAGAGGGATTTGACTGAGTTGGAATCTTTTCAAGATTAATCAATTTCTTGGACACAATGTCCATAATGAAATGTAATCTAACATCCTTATGTTTAGTTCTATCATGAAAGACAGGATTCTTGCACAGCTAAATTGCAGATTGACTATCAGAAAACACAATAACAGGATTATGAAGTAAATTTAATTCAGACAGCAAACCTTTCAACCATAAAGCCTCTTTCACAGCTTCAGTGATTGCAACATATTCAGATTCAGTAGTGGACAGAGCTATTATATGTTGAAGTTGAGATTTTCAGCTTTTGCAAGAATTACAGAGAGTAAACATATATGAAGTAGTAGATTTCCTACTATCTCTATCATTAGCATAGTTAGCATCCACATATTTTTTCAGTTTTATCCCTTCACTACAATGTCTAAAAACTAACCCAACATTTGCAGTACTTTTCAGGTATCTAAGTAACCATTTTAAAGCCTCCCAATGTTGTTCTCCAGGGTTTGACATATATCTACTTAAAACACTAACAGAATAAGCAATATCAGGTCTAGTACAAACCATGGTATACATCACAGAGCCAATCACATTAGAATAAGGCACTTTATTCATTTATTCTAATTCTTCAACAAATTGGGGACATTGTTCTTTACTTAACAAAAAATGGTTAGCCAAAGGAACAGAAGCTCCTTTACAATCAAGCATAGAAAACTTCTTCAGAACTTTCATGATATAAGATTGTTGCTTTAGCATCAAAGTGGAATTAGACCTGTCTCTAATAATATCCATTCCCAGAATTTTCTTGGCATTTCAAGATCTTTCATTTCAAATTCTGAACTTAGAGCATTTTTAATATTACTAATTAAGTTAGCACATGAGCTTATTATTAGCATATCATCCACATACAGCAGTAAGATAACTAAAGTATTACTTGGAGGTTCAGATTTAAAATAGAGACAATGATCAAATTCACTTCTGTTGAAACCTAAAGATAGCATGAAAGTATCAAACCTCTTATTCCATTGCTTGGGAGATTGCTTCAAACCATATAAAGATTTCTTAAGCAAGCACACGTAATCAGACTTATGTTTATCAATAAAACCAATGGGTTGATTCATATAAATACTTTCATCCAAGTCACCATGTAAAAAAGCAGTTTTAACATCAAGTTGTTCCATTTTCAGATTGGAATGAGCAACTAGGGAAAACATGACTCTTAAAGTAGTATATTTTACCACAAGAGAAAATATTTCATTATAATCAACACCATGCTTTTGAGTAAACCCTTTAGCAACAAGTCTAGCTTTAAACTTACAAGGATAAGAAGACTTATTACCTTCTTTAATCTTGTAAAGCCATCTACAGTCCACAATGGATTTGTGTTGAGGTTTGGGAACTAATTCCCAAGTATGGTTTTTATACAAAGAAGTCATTTCTTCCTTCATAGCATTCCACCACATATCAGATTCACTTCCATCTATTGCATCATCAAAAGATTTAGGTTCATTATCACTTAAATCATCAAAAGAGTTTTCAACTAAAGCAGCAAAGACATAATCAGAAAATCTAGAAGGTGTCTTAGTGGTTCTTCTATCCCTATCCCTTGCTAATTGATAATCTTCTAATCCCTGGTTTTGAGTCAGATTGTGACTATCACTTCTAATTTGATTAGAATCATCATCCGGGACTACAAGTTGGGTAATATCTGGGACATCCAGATCAGTTTGAGTGATAACTACATTACCAGGCTCCACCTCAGTTTCAGTATTAGTGGGATTAATATCATCACTAATCTCAGTAGTATGTTTTGAACAAGGCAACTCATCTTCTTTGAAGACAACATCTCTACTGACAATGGTTTTAAAACCCCCCAAACTCCTAACCCATAGTCTATACCCTTTTGTCCCCTCAGGATAGCTTAAGAACACACACTTTTGTGACCTAGGATCCAATTTATCATCTTTCAGGTGGGAATAGGCAGTACAACCAAAAACTCTAAGATTGGAGTAATCAGTGGGCTTACCATGCCATATCTCTTCTGGGGTTTTACCACTTAAGGCAGCAGAGGGAAATCTATTAACAAGATAACAAGCAGTAACTACAGCTTCACCCCAGAAAGGTTTAGATAGGCCAGAACTGGTTAACATGCACCTAACTCTTTCAAGAAGAGTTCTGTTCATCCTCTCAGCAACACCATTTTGCTGAGGGGAATAAGGAACAGTCTTGTACCTTTTTATACCATTTTGATTACAGAAATCATCAAAGGCTTTATTACAAAATTCAAGACCATTATCTGTCCTTAAACACTTTACAGTTTTACCAGTTTGATTTTCAAGAAGAGTCTTCCAGGTTTTGAATTTATCACAAACTTCAGACTTATTTTTCAAAAGAAAAATCCACACTTTTCTTGAAAAATCATCAATTATGGACAGAAAATATTTGTTCCCTCCATGTGTAGGTATGCTAGAAGGGCCCCATAAATCAGAGTGCACATAATCAAGTATGGAGGAAAATTTATGTAAGCTATCAGAAAATTGAACTCTATGTTGTTTTCCCATGATACATGTTTCACAGAAAGGAAGTTCAGAAATTTTATTTTTACCAAAACAATCTTGATTTTGTAAGATACTTAACCCTTTATTACTTAAGTGAGCTAGCCTCTTATGCCAAAGATCAGTTGAATCAATATTGACAGAATTAAGCATAGCATTACAGGAAGAAGGTTTTTCAGTTTGAGTAAAATACAAACCATTTCTTTTATATCCCTTGATAGTAAGTAAGGCACCCTTAGAAATTTTAAAACAGCCATCACCAAATTTTCCAACAAATTTGGAATCTTCAAGTGTGCCAATAGAAATAAGATTTTTGGACAAATCAGGAATGTGTCTTACATTTTCAAGGAGATATACAAAACCAGTGTCAAATTTTACTCTTACATTTCCTATACCATGGACTTCACATGCAACATTGTTTCCCATAACAACACTACCAGAGTTTACTTTAGCATATGAGCAGAACAAATCAATATTAGGTGTCATATGAAAAGTATATCCTGAATCAAGTAACCATTCATCAAATTGACAAGTTGAAGACACAGAATTTACACAGATATCAGGCTCTTCATTATCAAAGACTAAATACAGCTCACCAAGAGTTTCAGTACTTGTGGTAACTACATTACTCTGTTCAGGGGTTTTATATTTTTGAGGATTGTTATTCAACTCATAAAAATCTTTAATATAATGCCCCAACTTACCACAATTGTAATACTTTCTCCCTTTTACCTTTGATTTTGATCTAGACTTACCCTTGCCTTTCTTTTTGTGACCCAGGCCATTTTGATTATTACCTTCTTGATTATTAGACTGTCTATGCTGTGATCTACCTCTAACATACAAGTTTTCACCATTACTTCTTGTCTCTTTATCATTTTTCAGCTCATGACTCTTACTTCTTAGGGCATTTATGATCATATCAACAGTCAGATCATCCCTACCATATTTGATGGCACTCTTAATATCTTTATAGGCTTCAGGTATTGAATTTAGAAGTATTATGGCTTTATACTCATCAATACCTTTGTCACCGCAGTTCTTAATGTCTTGAATCAACTTATGGAATATATCAAAATTTTCATCAAGATCCTTTGAGGGATCTATTTTAAAACTAAAAAATTTTTCCAGTAAAAACAGCTTATTTGGAAGAGATTTTTTAAGATAGGTTGATTCAAGAGTTTCTCATAAAGATTGAGCATCATCAAGGATACCAATCTTTCTAAGCACATAGTCAGATAAGTGAAGTATGATAGAGGTATAGGCTAACTCATCAGCCTCAACCTTTTGATCATTAGACATAGAATCAGGATAGGATTTATTTATGGCCTTGGACACCTTTTGTTGAACTAAAATGCCTTTCATTTTTTGTTGCCAAATAGCAAAATCTCATTTTCCATTAAATTGATCTAAATGAAAACTTGAAGTAGCTATTTATAACAATTTTAACACAGAGATAACAGAGAACAAGAAAATACCAAGAAAGGGATATTTTATTCAAAAATAAGCAATAAACAAAATAGAATCAATATAATCAGACACAAGCACAAGCAAGATCTTTCACACAGTTTTGAGAGAGACCTATAATCAAGACCACCCCAGAATTCCGTGAGAATCGGGTTCTTAGGTCAATGGGGGATCAAGAAAGCCTCAGGGGAGGGTGTTACACTTAAGATGACACGAATGGTTAAACAATACACTTTACAAATATCCTATACTTCGAATTATATCACAATATTTACTTAGAACAAATCAAGGAGCAAGTAGAAAAACAGAATATTTCTCTTGTATTAACTACACACCACACAGTACATATACAAGACACCCACCAGAGAGTATTATACTTACAGCCCTGAGATTTGTCTCAGTAACAAAGGCGAAAGTTTATTAAGCATCAAGAAACAGTTACCCCTTGCTCTGATACCACTTGTTCGGTATCTTGTTTTAACGCTTATGAATCTTTCAGCCAAAATCAAAACCAAGGTTAGTCAAAAAACGAGTATAAAGATAAGCGTAAAAGTAAACAGAACACAAGATATGATTGTCTCGTCTTAGGGGACAGGCAGTTCGGCACGTTGATGCCTACATCTGCCTTTGAGGCTCTACAAACATAGATTCGGCCTCCCTTTGCACTAATATAAACCACAACAGGTAAAGCGACAATGTTACAACATCAAACCACTCAGAATAGCCCTAATCTTTCAACTATATAGACTCATTTTCTAAATCAAGAAATAATATCCTTTCACAACAGATTAAAGGATATTTACACAGATACCAACAGTAATCCACCAAGGAGTTACTGTAGCACCACTCTCTCAAGAACCAGGGAGAACCAACGGTTCACCCACCAGAAAAGAAGAGGAAGAAACGGAGTAGAAGATGAATTGAGAAGAAGCTGCACACTCACAGTCGTAGCCCTAGAAAATGACAGAAGAGGCCTATTTATCTGGCATACCAACGACTGAGATCAAATACATAATATCAACGGATGACAAGCAACCAATGTCTCAGCATTAGACGCGTATTATTAGAAGTATAGGCATAAGCGTGTTTCACCATTTCTGGGCCAACGACTGGGCACAGCAGCTGGGCCTAAGTTGGGCTTTTCTTCACTGTGGGTTGAGTCTCATTGTTGGGCCATTCATCACTGTGGTTTATGGGCATTTGGTCACTAATTACAACAATTTTGTTATTTCTTTCTCCGAAAGTTTGGCACCTTCTTCACCAGATGGCAAGCCCAAAACAGCGTAGTGGTCTTCACCATCCATATCTTGAAACATACAATAAAATGACAAAAACTTCAAGCAGGGACAGAGCCACCTGGTTTCTAGTGGGGGCAACCGGATTTTGGTTCTGGGTATTTCACCTATTACACTTGAGGGGCGACCGGTTCTAAAGGCAAGGGCAAACCCATAAAGAACCACATCAAAAATTCAAGAGCTACATTGTCGAGAAATTCGCTGTTGCTAGAGGAATATTACCATCAAGAAACAACAATTTTGGGGGAAAAAAATCTAAGGAGCGCAACAATCAAATCGATTGCTAAATCAACATATAAACCTAATTTTTACACAAATAAATCTGATCATGAACAAATCACTGCACGGGGGCGGATTTGGCATGGGGTCCATGGCCCCCACACCCATTTGACAAATTTTTTAGTTTTACCTTTTTTTTAATTTGTTTTATTTTATTTTTTTTAGTAAATGGTCCACATTTGACTTTTACACTTTCTTTTTTATTTTCCCAACTCCATTTTCTTTAGCCATTTGCGTCTCTCACTGTCGAAAAATGAAAGATTAAAAATAGTGGTAGAAATCACAAAATCATCAAATTGAAATCTCACAAAAATCATCTTAACAAGTGTGAAAGACTACTCTTTTTTTAATGAAATAAATATTTCTAATTTATTCGTAACTTTGCGATGTTTTTTGATATAATACATTAATATTACGTCGTAACTTTGCTATATTTTTTTGTTTTTGAAATGGAGATGGGTGGTCAATAGATGAATGATTGTTTGGTTGCTTTGTATATTGATATTTGTGATGTGAATTTGCAAATTAAATTTGGTTATTATATTTTACTTGTAAATTGATTAGATTGTCCAAAAAAAAAAAAAAATTCGGGGGCAGTCAAAGCCCCCCCTCTAAATTTTTTTTTTTTTTTGGCTCCCACGACTTAAGAATCCTAAATCCACCACTGACCACGAGATAAATCGCTTGTCCCCTCCTGTTCCTCTATTAATAGTTGGATATGCACTTGTGAATTGCACCAACAGCGTATGGATGGAAATCGGGGTAGAGTTGTCCGTGCCCTCGACGCTCCGCCGATGAAAGCTCAGCCCTAGATTCGAGTTCATCGAACGCCGAGCCAATGAAATTTTTTAAGGGCCGACTTATTTCATTTTAAGTTTTTTAAAAGGTAAATTTAGCGTTCATGCATGCAAACATATAGTCTTTTAAATTATACTAATCTTAGTCTCGTGCGTTGCACGTAAGTGAAAAATATAGGGAAAAATTTTTAATTTTAAATATAGTTGAAATGACAATATATATATATATATATATATATATATATATGAAGAAATTTGAAAAATGTAAAAAATTTAGAGAGAATTTTGTACAATTTGCTTATAAGATAAAATAAAAAAATAGTAAAAAAGTAAATGAAAATCTATTTGCTACTAAACTCTAAAAAAAACACACACCAAAAAAATCTATTTATGTTCCGCAAATAATAAATATTTAAGTGTTATAAGATGAATATTTTGGGTTACATTTGCAATAAAAAGGGGAAAAGAGGGGAGAATTGTACCGTTTGTCCCAAGTTCATTGTGGTTCTGTTGCAACTTGGAACGTTGGAAAGTTAGAATTTGTAACTTAGACATGCAGCAGATGGTTGTTTCACTACTTTGAATGTCCAAAGAGGCTAATTCTTGGACAGAAAAAGCAATCGCATAATTTTCTACATGAGTAAGATGTTCAACAGGTGCAACTGGAACTGCTGGGACAATCTTTCTACCAAATTTGCAAGACTTGTAGAAGTACTTGGCATTTGATTTCACCTTTTGTTTCGATTTTGAAAAACAGCCACCCATGATTGTGACATATTTTCACAAAATCTAGTGAGAAAATAATGCCTTACTCATATCAGATGCCAAATTTATTGATTCACACACAAGATCAACAAAGCTTCAGCATTCAAGGAACCAAGACTTCCTTGCAACCTTGTAAGCCAAAACATCATAACAAATAAGTGAAAGTATTCAAAATATTTGTTTCACAAGCAGTAAGCAAAATTAGATAACAGAGAGTCCAGTTTCCTAGAAGAAATAGCTCTAATAGGAGACATAAATTACATAAAAACACTTGTTTTACTCTCTTATTCTCACATTTTTCTGTTAAAAGTGAAAAAAAATTGCAACCTCGAATGTAGATAGACGGATAAAAGATTTAGGACGATATTCTACAACCATACTTTGTCAACCATGTATTATCTATTGTGAGTAGCTGCTCGAATAATCCAGTACTAAAAACTTACCAATGATTTTGAAATGATAGGACCTTTCATGCAATTATTCCTAAAATAAAATAAAAAATTCAAATCCAATGTTGTCGAGTTACTCGACAACACTTAAAAATAAATTCAAATTCAATGTTGTCGAGTTACTTGACAAAATTATAAAAAATAATAAAAAAAAAAAATTCAATTTGTTTATAAGATAAAATAAAAAAGATTAATGGAAAAATTGAATGAAAATGTATAAAATAAAAACAAATAAGGAAAAAAAAACTAAAGAAAAAAAAATTGTGAAAAAATTAGAAAAAGACAAAGGAAATGGAAGAGCCCAGATAAAAAAATAAAAAAAATAAATTTAGTGAACAGTAACGTCAACTCACCAATAAACTGTTCATTGGTGAGTTACTCGCCAATGAATAGTAACTTCACCCAATATTTTTTTTTTGTATGCCCAAATATCTCTTAATTTCTCGAACAGAGGCTCGTTGGTTGTCGAGCCAACTCGACGCTAGTTGAGCTAGGAGTTTCAAGCGCTAAGTCATTTCCTTCATGAAGTCATTCCAGGCAACTGAAACTGAAAGGAGGTGGAAGCTCTACTAAGACGGAGAAGCCTTGGGTAGTAAAAAAAAACAGTGGGATGTTGTATTTCCTAACCAACTTGGTTGCCAAGTTGGCTCGACATAAAAAAAAAAATTAATTTACTAAACAGTAACGTCACTACTCGCCAATGAACAGTAACTTCACCAAAAAAAATTTTTTTTGGTATGCCTGAATATCTCTTAATTTCTCGAACAGAGACTCGTTGGTTGTCGAGCCAACTCGGCACTAGTTGAGCTAGGAGTTTCAAGCGCTAAGTCCTTTCTTTCAGGAAGTCATTCTAGGCAACTGAAACTGAAATGAGGTGGAAGCTCTACTAAGACGGAGAGGTCTTGGGTAGTAAAAAAAAACAGTGGGATGATGTATTTCCTAACCAACTTGGTTGCCGAGTTGGATCGACAACCAACATGGTTGTCGAGCTACTCGGCAACCAACACGGTTGTCGAGTTGTCGGTTGCCGAGCCAACTCGACAACCGTGGTCATTAGTAATCTTATAAACTATTTATGTATTTCTTTATGCCCTTAAATTGTTCTTCACCCGGCTCCATGTAATTACAAATCCTCCATGTAATTTGCAGCCAGCTGGAAAGCTTAATTTTATAGCAGTAAATGGATAGCGCGTGGGTAATAAATCATCTTCTTTTAAGAGCAATATTTGAAATATGTTGTTTTCACTAGCATAAAATTTGGCATAAAGGCAGCCGAGGGTGGTTGTTAACAATAAGAAGTCGAGCAAATATTACCTCCTGATGAACTAATGGATCTCTCACAATCCCACCGCGTCCCACCTGATAGGGAATGGAAATTTAGAATTTCTTATACATATAATGACAATAAGCTTAGATAGACCATGTAAGGGACAACTATCACTCATTTATTTATTATGTCTGTAACGCCCCGAAAATTTCGTATCTTAATTTTTTAATTTAGAAAAGCTAAATTCGTATTTTTCTTGGGAAAAATCCAATGATCCCCACAAATTGGTAAGTTTGGTATGCCAATTTCAATATGTTTATGGAGAAAGTATATGAATTGCATAGGATTGAAGTATTGAGGACTTTCTAGGAAAAATACTAAGTTGTGAAAAATGTTGTGTTTGATCGAATTTAATCCTATATATTAGGACTAAGTTGAAAATTCTGGAAATATTCAAGTTAATTACAGTTTTGCCATTGTTTCGAACCAATTTTGCAACCATCGTGTGTAACGTGCATTGATATGTAGCCTATGCATGTTATACCATCGCGTAGTTCTTATCGAGATGTTTAAATTGATATCAAGTTTGGGTATTTTTTAAGTCGGGATTTGCCTTGAAAGTTGAGCCAAAGTGGTGTAGTCAAATTTTATGTAATGCAGAAATTTCACCAAATTTGGCTAAGTATGGAAAGTCAGTCGGGCAGTCATTTTTGAGCTAATAGTACGAGCTATCGATTGACCCATTTCTTTTGCATGTATACTTGTTGTAAATCTTGAAGCATGAACTTTACAACGGTATAAAGTTTGACCAAAACAGAGCTCGTCTCGACCCCCAAACGTTGTCCCGAACATGGCTAATTGAAATAAGAAATTTTGGAATTTTTGTAATAAAATATTAGTTGATTGGGACACATGTCATTTTTAATGATTATCACCTTAGGGCATGTTTGGCAACGCTTATTATACTTAAGGATCAATGTCGATTAATATTCGTATAAATAACTAATAAACTAATAAAATAATAAGATAAAATAAGAATAAGTAAGAATTTTCATGGATAAGCTAAACCAAACATGGCCTTACCAACACTCTATAAATACACCTTCTCTTTTTGCCTTTTTAAACCAAAAATTAAGTAAGGAAACTCTGCTGAAATTTAGAGAAAAAGGAAAGGTAAGAATGAAAAGAAAAAAATGAAAGGAAACCAAGAACATTTTTCTTTCTTCTTTGTGTTTATGGGAAATAGTGTGATGAAATACTAAACTAATAAGAGTTCATCACATCTATTCCAAATAAGCCAGAAAGGTAGAAATTTCCGTCCAGAAATTCAAAACCCAGGTTACAGGCTACTGGTAGCCTCAGAAACAACACAATTTAGATTCTGGTAGCCCCGAATCTGCACTGCTGTCTGGTAGTTTCAATTCCAGTTTAATATAATGAGTTTTTGGACAGAAATTCCTCCTTAGCTAAGCCTAAAACATAAATTTTTATTTCTCCTTATTTTTGAGTTATTAACTTTCCATAAACTTGTAAAATTTCAGGTCATTAATCCAAGAAAAAAAATTTCTTTGGGATGTGAGTAAAGTTTATGTGTATTGTTGTTTTTATTGATTATTCTTATTAGGATTAGAATATATAGCATGAGTTTTATGTTAAATGAAGTCCCTCTTGTGATTTACTGTTACACATTCAAATTCCTATCTAAGTGATCATAGATATTGAAATTAATTGCTTATATATGAGGAATTATAAGTAATAAAATCTGCAGAAATTCAACTTCATGTTTATGACCTTGCATGTCTCTAAAACTTATGTTTAAGTCGATTTTTGATGAGCTTAGAATTTGCAGTATATGATGAATTTGAAGTGATGGTTAAAAATAATTGTTTGTGCTTAAATGAAGCCTTATCTTATGTATCACTATTGTGGCTTGTTAGGAAATGTTCAATGTTGAATATTATATATTCAAGGTGTGCTTATTTGAGTCAAGAATGACTTAAAATGTTACTGTAATAGCATAATGAATAGAAAGATGAAGGACTTTTAGATCAATCCCTTGCATGTTGATTGGGATTTAAGTAACATATTTCTTTGAGGAAGAACTTGAAATAATGTTTATGTGCAAGATTTTGAATGATGTTTAGCAATTAAATCTTGTGTTTCCATGTGTTGCATCATGGCATCATTCTAAAAAGAATTCATGATCTTTAAACATTAAAGCGAAAAGTTATGTTTACATAATGAACATGAACAATTAAAGAATACCCTATTTAGGTTGTACACCATGGGAGCAAGTCCCAATTTGAAGGTCACGGGCTATGAGATGCCCACGGGATGAGATGCCCAAAATGAAATGAAAGTACTTAAGCAAAGTGCTCTAAGAGAATGAAAGTACTTTTGAGCATAGAAGTTCTAATGATGTTGTGACCTTGTGTTTAGCAAAACACTATGAGCGCTCGGTGTAAGACCCTAATATGAGAAGGGTCCAAAGAAATGAAAAGAGAAGAAAAAAAGAAATGAAAAGTAAGAAAAGAATAATGAAACCATTTTTTGTTAGTACATGCATAGCATTCCAATGTTTAGCATCCATACTATGCATATTGTATTGATTGCTTGTAAGTGATCATCGAAGGCATTTCATAAAACATATATGTTAACAATTGTTTGGAAGTTAATGTGTGATTATTATCTTATTCACTTATGTGAGAATTGAGCAACAATGTTAGAAGGTATAGTGAAAAATTCTATTCAATTGAAGGTATGAATTATGTGCTTTCATGTTTATGTGCTACTTTGCACACTAAGCTTCATTGCTTATAGTCGTTTAATGACTAATGTAGGAAATGGAATGGAACTACCTTGAGGTAACGAATACTTATGAAAGGACCTCGGGAAATGGGGTGGACTTCTATATCATCACGAAGAAAAATGTATGGGTTTATTTTCCGCAATGGCCGAGCTTTTACATAAAGAAAAGATCTTACAAAACGATATATGTCTACAATGCCATCACATTCACTACAAGAATTTTGTGTTCCGCATACAAAGTAAATTTGTAGGAAAAGGTTATTTTTTGTGGGGAAAAACTTTTCCCGACAAATGTTTTTTGTAGGGGCGTTTGTGACGTAAACATCGTGGGGAAAGGTATAAGACGACAAATGGTGAAAATTTGTGGGCTAAAATCTCTCCCTACAAATCCTTTAGAGACAAATACAATTTGTCGGCAAAGTTCTTTCTCGACAAAATTATTCGTCTACTAAAATTACTTTGGTCCACGAAACAGGTTTTGTGGGCACAAGACAAAAAATTATTTTGTGGGCTAAATTGTACTTTTCCCTACAAATAAATTTTGTGTCGAAAAAATTTTGTAGGCCAAGTTCTATTTTTTTCTACAAATGATAGTTTGTGGAGAAAGCTAATTTGTGATTTAAGTAAATTATTTTTTTCAACTATGGTAGAATTTATAGAGAGAAATTAATTATTTTTATATAATTTTTTATATTATGTTAATTTTTTTTTACCTTCCTCAAAATAACATAAAGATGCAAAAAATACAACAAATTAAATTAAGACCTTATTTTGTCAATTAATATAACATTAAATTCATAATATTGTACCAAAATACAAATAAAAATCATTCACTAAACTAAACTTAAAAAGAGTATAAGCTCTATCAATTATAATGCATCTTAAAAAAAATATAACTCCTTGTCCTCGTAAAATTAGATATGCTACTTATCCTCACCAAGATGGTTGTCTTCATCAAAGTCGTTCTCTTCACTCCAATAACATCATCTTCTATTGACAATGACATAAAGGGAGGTAGATCGAAACCAAGAACTTGTCTACATAGTTGTTGCATAGAATGATACTAAGACTGCAGTGTAGAATTGAATTGTTGTCCAACAACATTCAACCTACTTTTCATTCTTTTCTCTATTTCAATTCGAGCATCATTAGCTGCCTTTCGAGCATCACGTTCTTCTTCCAGCTCCTTTTCCAAATGTTGCACATTGGAAAAAGTACCAATATTTCGAAGACGACTATCTCTCAATCTACGAATTTTACATCCAAGTTTCACACCTAGAACGAAAATCACAATTTTCAGTCCAACATCTGGATTGTCAACATAGATCTCCTTCAAAGGAGTATCCTCGAGAAGTTGTTGCTCATTTGTCCTTCCTCCAAGATATTCATCAACTTTAGCAAACATCTCATCCTGCAAGAAATTAAAACAACCCATAAAAACATATTAAATAGCATACAAATAAACTCATCAAGGTCCCATCTAATCTTTTTAAGAAAACACAAGGATGTTGCCTAATGTTTTAGCATGTTATCAGGCTGTACCTCAATAAGGAGAGATTTGTTAAGATCCCCATGTTTCAGCTTGTTATCACATGAAATGGTTCTCTGTTCTTGCAACATCATTGTCAATTTCAACCAAATATATTAGATGATAATCACAACCAAAAAGTAAATATGTGAAAAGTTCTTTTGCCAAACCTTCTTTATATTCAACTATGCATATCTTACAAATCTAGAAAGCCAAAATTTGCAGTGTAAAAACGGTTGCAAAATCCGAAGAGAGGGAAGATCAAATAAGAAAAAACATATAGAGGAAGGAAGATCAAAATTTGCAGTGTTTAAGAAATGAGAATCGTGTTATTTAACTCAAAACTGGAATCACAAATCATTAAAATAAGGATATATAGAATGACAAACAATTCATTGAGGTACTGCAATTGAAACCTAATTCCAAATGGGAGAAAATAAAGAGAAGGAAAATAATACACATGACATGGAGCATTTTCACCTTAGTATGTGACAGCTGGGTGAAAATTAGAGCAAATGTATCTGTCTAAGCTACTCTAGTACTCCTCCACCACCCACACAGCAGGAAAACTTTCTGTTATTAGCTGCTTTCAGCTGTACAAAAATGCATCAAGTCTCCACAATAGCTTACCCACAGTTCTTTCTGTTTCTACCTGTTCAATATTGAGAAATGACTATGATTGTAAAATCAGCCAGCATAGAGGGCAACAACCTGAAAAGACTCCTCATCACTGTGATTTTGGGTAATTTTTTAAAAGGAACTTTGTTTGCAATTTATATTCGATGTTAGAGCTAATTGGCATTTGGCATTTAGAAACAGAAGGTGCAGCATAATTCATCCCCAAACATCAGAACAGAAACATACAGTAAAGAAAAATTCATCAAGTGTTAACAGGAGAAAAATTAACTGGGTAACAGGAAAAATTCATCAAGTGCTATCAGAAATTCCACTTTAATAACCAAAACCAAAACAAATTCATTAACTGGGTAACATTAACCGGCTTTGTTACTCAGCCTCACCAATTATAATCCAAAACAAATAGTCAAGATTAAGAAACAACCGGATAAAAATTTCAACTTTAATAACCAAAACCAAAAACAAAACAATAAGTTTCTAACAATAAGACAACTCTACTTCTAATTTCACAATTACAAATCCCCATTTTCTTTATAAAATCCTAATTTTATTGGCTAATGTTAAACTAAAGAGACAAATTCAAATAACTAATATTTGTGACTAAGTAGTAACATTGCTGATAAAATATCACACCAAGGACTGAGCACAACTAGTATTACATGAAGAAACATTGATGTATTTATATTGTCAATTATTTAAATTTACTTATAACAATGCAAAAACATCACAAGCATTGGTCACTAACAATTGTATTCACATAAAAATATAAAAACATTTATCTCTTACATATTAATATAGATGATCACATTTTTCTCTCTTTTTTATAATTCTAAAAATTTATGATTATCATGGTAACAATAGTCAGTATAGCTCTTTACTTCACACAGTCATCTTTTTCTACTAGGTAAGGAAAAGACTTAGAGTTAACACAACAAGAATCCTAGATAGATTACTATATGCAATTCAATCACCATATGTGCAACTTAATAATCATATTATCTTAAAATAATACCTTGCAATAGTTTTGTCATTACATGAACCACAAATTCTACACCATGAGAAACATTTCAAATCAGAAACTCTTGTCAGTGCATCACATTTCGAGAAGTGGGTAAAGAACCAGGGTTCTAGATACGCACTTAACATACTCACATAGTTTACTTTCTTCAAAAAATGGCAATAAGAGATATATTACAGTGAAAGACATCTTTACAATAACTGATCAAAAGGGATGTAAAACGATAGATGTACAAATACTGGAAGAATCGCATAAATTTAATCAAGAAATAGCAAGTTGTAAAATTTAATCCATAACAAATAATCAAGATGAAGGAAGAACCAGATATAAATTTCAATTTTAATCACCAAAACAATTAGTTTCTAACAATAAGACAACTCTACTTCTAATTTCACAATTAAAAACCCCACTTTTCTTCATAACATCCTAATTTTATTAGCTAAATGTGAAAAAACGAAATTTTAAGGGCATAAAGACGAACCTGTGTGACAGTGAGCGGTGTGATGGGTTGGACGGTGACTGCAGGACTGTAATTGATGGTGAGCGCCGATGGGTTGGTCGGCAGTGGTGGCTTCGGCGGCTGATTCAGATATGAGGTGTTGTGAGAGATGCGAGGGAAGAGGGAAGAGGGAAGAGGGAATTTTTCGGACCAAGACGAGGGAAGAGAGAAGAGAGAAGAGGGAAGTGGGAAAATTTTTTGACCAAGGGGAAAATTTTGGGGAAAATTTTGATGATTCACGAAGAGGAAAATTTGCTGATTTCACGTTTTGATACTTTGTAATTTTAATTATATTTTTTTATTTCTATTTATTATGCTGTGGATTAAAAATAAAAATAAAAAGGGAGAATTTTTCCCTCAAAATATCACCTTACAAATTAGTATTTTTTTTTTGTCGGTAAAAGATATGCTTTGTCCAACTAATTTTTTTGTCGGGGCAAATGTATATGTTTGTAGGTACAATTCTAATACTTTTGAAATTTTTAAAACAAATCATGTCCCTACAAAAAAAAGGGTTTGTGGGAAAAAATTAATTCCGTAGACAAATATCAATTTGTCTGTGGAAATTTTGTAGGGAAAGTATATATTTAGAGTTTGTGGGGAAAAGTTAATTCCGTAGACAAATGTCAATTTGTCTGCGGAAATTTTGTAGGGAAAGTATATATTTCTTGTAGTGATTGGAGCTGAAGGGAACTCTCTTTTTCATGTACTAGATAACCGAGAGTCTTTGATGGGTGTTTTTGTAGTTTCAAAGATTTTAGTATCCCTTAGTTAATTGTAAACCTTTTAAAGTTGTTAGTGTTGAAACGTTTTTGAGCAATAGGTCTATAATGAGTGTCATTTCGACCTTTTTGTTATCGGAATGACGAATCATATTTTGAAAGAGAGGGATACTACACTTGTTGAAGATAGTGAAAATTGTAAGAGAAATCCTTGTGTAATAGTTTGTAAGGTGGAAATTTAAAGTACTTTAAGTAATCGAGTATGTGGTGTATCCTTGTACTTTTATTTACAAATGGTTTGTAATGCTCTAAATATCTCTTCTAAGTGTTTTGAGTAATATTGGAGTGAGGTATAAAACTTGGGGAAGTTTAAAAAGAATTAAGTTGAAAAATTTACTGTCACAGTAGGAGGATACTAGTATCCACTTGTCGCTGAGTTTTCAGTTCAACTGAAGGCTACTAGTAGCCTTTAGCCGAGAAAAAAAAAATTTAGGAAAATTTCAGAGGTCGTCACAATGTCCCTGACAAGTAATGCTACAAAGTTCTTCATTAACTATTGACAAAGTCATACAGGTTTATAACTCAAAGTCCTATTAGCATTAACAATCATAAGGGACCAGGAACATGAGAAATGAAAAAAAAATTAGAAAAAAACAAAGGAAATGGAAGAGCCCACATATAAAATTTGAAAAAAAAAAAAAAAAAAAATTAGTGAACAGTAACGTTACTGTTCATTGATGAACAATTTACTCGCCAATGAACAGTAACTTCACCCAATTTTTTTTTTTTTTTTTTGGTATGCCCGAATATTTCTTAATTTCTCGAACAAATGCTCGTAGGTTGTCGAGCCAACTCGGCGCTAGTTGAGCTAGGAGTTTCAAGCACTAAGGCCTTTCCTTCAGGAAGTCATTCCAGGCAACTAAAACTGAAAGGAGGTGGAAGCTGTACTAAGACGGAGAAGCCTTGGGTAGTAAAAAAAACAGTGGGATGCTGTATTTCCTAACCAACTTGGTTGCCGAGTTACTCGACAACCAACATCGTTGTCGAGCTACTCGGCAACCAGCACGGTTGCCGAGCCAACTCGACAACTGTGGCTATTAGTAATCTTATAAACTATTTCCATATTTCTTTATACTCTTAAATTGTTCTTCACCCGGCTCCTTAAAGTAGATTCACAAACTATTCTAGAGGTGGTAAATATTTCTGGAAACTATGCTACAACACATACAAATGATTTCTTGGTGGTCTTTAATGAAATCATTAGCTGCTGGCCATTGCATGGATGGAAGAGGAGCTTAGCCTTTGTTACCAACAAACTTGACATGGTATTAACCATCAATTATCTTGATCCGCATTTAGTGAAGTTTCGTTGTTTTGTTTGATTTCTTCCGAGTTGTACTATGTAGCCATAAAATAAATAGGCTTGCCATTTCAAATGATAATGATGTCGTATTAACCATCAAATTGTATTGCATGAACTATCCAAATTGTCTGATTTCATATTCTTATTTTTAGCTTTTCCTTCAATATTTTTGACTAATCAAATGTATTTTGATACCTTATGGAGAGAGATTAACTAAACTAATGGCATTGAATCTCAAGTTTCTATTTCCATGGGTTTATACATCAACTTCCATTAAATCCAAAAATATCCCCAATTCAACATAACGGGCAAGAAATTGAAAGATTGGAAAGAATCTGCGAGAATTTTAAATCTTCTACAATCGAATAAAAAACAAACAATTTTAGTGTTGAAGCTTTTTTCGAAACAGAAAACAATGGTAACTCAGTGGTTTATGTTCAAGGTAAAAGAAATTAACACAAAAAATGGCGACAAACATGGATGACCAACGGCAGAAACCAATGTTGAGATGTACTTAGGGCCTTTTTTGATGAGAGAGAGAAGAGATTTTTTTGGGTGAAATACTGGACAAAGTAAAAAATTGCGGTTGTTTTCATTGTCAAAACGGTGGAGTATTGGACGAAAAAAGCTACAGTAAAAAATTTAAGCTTCTTATATTATTGTAAGGATATATGATCAAATTTAATTCAATTAGGGTGACATTTCAACGCTAAAAACTATTCGTGCAATGGTAAAAAGTGTTAATTCAAATATGATACTATTTTATCACAATATTATTTTTTATGATATTGTTTTTCTATGATATTATTTCATTAAAATACTGTTTTACAAAAAATACTTGATATTGTTTTACTTTTAATATTGTACATTACTTTACGTTACATTATAACATGTTTGGTCAAGTTTAGTAATTCTTTTTTTCCAAACTTATTTTCAACCACATATTTTATGGGATCTACAAATTTTATCAACTTTTCAACTGCACATTTTACCAATTTTTTTTAAAATCTTAAAGGAAAAAAAAACTACTTTTAAACTTCACCAAACAAACACACATTCAAAATTAAATATTTTATGGTTGAAGTAATGATATTGTTCAAAATGCTCAATTAGTAGTACACGATCATTGATACTCCTTTCATTCAAAATGTTTGATACTGTTTCAATCTATAATATTGTTCTTCTATTGGATTGTAATTTGTGTATGTGATACTATTTTATTAAAATACTTTTCATATATGATACTAATATATTAAGATATTTTTATCTATGATACTATTTTATTCAGATAATGTGCTATAATTTTCTTTTAAAATATAAAATTTGTGATCACATAAATATGTACTTGATATTAATGTACTTCTGATACTATTATATTGATATATTTAACTATACGATACTGTTATCTATGATACTATTATTATAATATTGGTACAAATGTGCTTTTGATATTGTTTTCTATAATACTGTTTTATTAAGATAATTTTATTGTGATACTGTTTTTTTGTTGGTTAAAATTTTATAGTTTGAGTGTGTATAATATTGTTATTGTTTACAAAGATACTGATATTAATATGTTTGTTATATTTTATACTACATATAAAAGTCCCAACATGGGAGAAACATTTATGAACGATATTGCCCCCACAAATAATTTATAATTTCTAAAATCATCTTTCAATTAATATTATTTAATTTGACTTTAATTTAAACTATTTAATACCATATAAATGTTGTATTTCAATCATTGAAGTGATTTGCCTCTTTAAATTTCATTATATATTGTAATTAATAAAAATAAATAAAAATATAATGCTAATAAGGTTTTTAATGTATTGAAATATTTAACTTTAATTGTAAATAATCAAATAGTCAATCTTATTATGCACGAGAATTTAAGCAAATTAATTCATCAACATAACAAAATAAGAGAAATTTGGCTTTGCATTTCGACTTTCTTATTATTGATTCATACTTTATTCATATGTTGTTCTTATTTGTTTTTTATTATGATGAATTTTTTTCCTTGCATGGACGGTTTTTAATCTTTGATAATTAGTTTGATAGTAACGTGGTAATAATTGATGTGTTAATTTTTCATGAATGATTCACTAATTTTACCCACATGGACGGTTTTTAATATTTGATAATTAGTTTGATAGTAATGTGCTAATAATGGATGTGTTAATTTTTCATGAATGGTTCACTAATTTTAAGAATATATATGTGGTAATATTAATTTAAATTTTGATTTCCATATCTTTTTTTTGTTGATTTAGAATATTTGTTCGATGTAAAAATGTTAATTATTGTGATAGTCTTGATAACAAAGAGATTTAAGCTCGAATGATATTTTATGTTATTTTGTAAGCAATTAAACATATATTTATTGAAGAAAAACGAGTTATAACAAGAAGATTTGATGTTACTCCAACTCTTTCAAGAACGCAGTTGAGGAAGACATAACTTGGATAAAACGAGTCAAGCTATGTATAAGGTGAAGGTAAATATCGCATAATAAGAGGTTTATGTGATGAGTTAAAATCATGAATTTTTATTAAGAAAAAGATTGTCTAAATATCTAATTGTTTTGAATTTTCTTGAAATTTATTAATATTTAAGATGGAATTACAGAAAATAATGCATGAAGAGAACCAAAAAAATAAAAAATAAAGACCTTAGTTTATGAGTGCAATAAAACTGAATAAATATTGCAAGAGAAAATTATTCTTTATCTTATATCAAAGAATTTTGGGATTTTTTTTCTGAGAAATAATTACCTAAAAAAGGCTAAATATTTTGTTTTCATTTGCTTTTTATAATGATATAAATGTAGAAAATCAATGAAAAATTGTGTTATATCTAGTATTTTCATGTATTTTAGAATTTGATACTAATTTTCATAAAAGAAAGTTGCCTTTTCTGAATTGCCATTAGATATATACTTTAAAATATAATTAAAAGAGTATCAATAATCTTTCAAACTTAACATTCACGTATGTCACATACTTTCTAATGAACCATCTGTTTTACCAAAAAGTTTGAATGTTATTTCTTTTGGTCATAATTATTGATGAACTTATGATTAAAAATGAGTTTCATTTAAGTGTTATATTCATTGATGATTTTAAAATAAAAAAATCATAATATTATTACAAAATCACGTGCAACACTCGTATTTTTAACTAGTAATATAATAATGTGCTTCTGATACTGAAATATTAAGAAACTTTTATATGTGATATTGTTCTTAATAAAATATTATTTTGTGATATTGTATTGCGAGATACTATTCTTAATAAAATATTGTTTGTAATACTGTTTTATTAAGATATCAATTTCCTGACATAACTTGTAGTTATGTACTAAGATTATATTGGGTGTTGCATTTACAATACTGATTTTTGGAACATTGTCAAACTTGAAACCAAGAAAAGATTGTGGAATAGCACATCATCGACAACTGTCTATTGGAGGAATTTTGTGTTTCATTCATCGACTCTTTTTGGTTGTCTACTATGTTTCAGCCACTACCTTCATTAGAGAAGAAAAGAAACACATTTTACATGGATGACACAAAAATAAACCAAATCAACATGGAGCCAATGCCTGACTTCTCCACTACAATCTACTCATCAACAAAAAACTTTCAGATTTCAAATTCGATTATGTGCTCTTCTGCTTATGTGCTAGAATTTCTTCCTATGAATTTTGTTGCATTTTTCATTTCTCATGACTTTTCTCCTCTCTCAGAAGTCTTTTTGAATGAATTTCCTGTTGGAAAGTCGGAACTATCATGATGTTCTTGTAAGCAACATTTAACTATCAAATTTTCTATTTTTGAAGAACTTAATATAAAGATCTCATCCCATTTTTGTTTCCACTCTTTAGAAGGACACTTCAAATGAAATGAGATTTCATCAACTATATATATATGTGCTATGTTACCCAACCAAAGCACTAATATCCACCAATCAAAAAACGAAAAGAAACTTTTCTGTCCTCCTTTTTCATAGGAAGAGAAAGTGGTGTATGGAAAAAAAAGGGAAACATGAAAGAACAAACATATTCAACCAAGAACATAGAAAAAATAAGGATAGCCAATAAGCAATCAACACCACACAAAAATACATCAAAAATTATAGCACCATAAGTAGTACTATAGACATGTTCAAGCATGTCACAAAAGAACAAGTATATTTATTAACAATGCCAACAATTCTTGTGAAAAGAAAGGGGGGAGGGGGGTGAATTGGCAGCTGGTGGTGGTGGTGGTGGTGGTGGGAACAGTGTAAAAGGCAATGGGGTGGAAAATATAGATTACAAGAGTAATTTGGAGATTAATATCAAATATGGTTAAAGAGTATGACTTAATAAAAATTTTAAAAAATATTTTGATATAATTTGGAACAAGTCACATACATGTAACTTATAGGTAATTTCTCCATTTTTTAACTAAAAAAAAAAAAAAGAAAACCTTTAGAAAAAAAATATTCACATGCATCGACTCGTGGACCGACCGTGTGGCCTACAAGCTACGGACTGGTCCGGGCTCGTGATTTTGGGACAAGCTTTAAGGGCCGAGCTCAACCTGTCCCTTGGGCCATCCCAACAGGATTAGATTTTAATTGGGCTTTACATGGCTTATAAGCAAACACTACTATGTGGGCTTATTTATAACAGGCTGACCAAAATACTACAAGAAGGGTAAATTGGGTAATTTGTTTTCATTGCGTTTCACTTTTGAGTTTTGAGTTTTGAATTTATTTTCAATTTTTTGTTTTGAAAGTCTGTTTTAAGATTTTTGAAAACGCATTTGGTTTATCATTTTGATAAACTATTTTTGAAAACAGAAAACTGGAAAATACGTTTTGTTTGGAATTTTGAAAAATTGTTTTATAACATTTTATTTAGTGAATTTGATTATTTAGTAAAATAGAACAATTTTATACTAATATATTATTAAGTAATATATATATTTTTAAAGTTAGCGGATCTTACAATATTTTTTTTTACAAAAGTAAAATACAAACAAATAAAAAATTGAAAAAATAAAAAATAATGATGTAGACTGAGATTTTTGTTTTTTTGTTTTTTAGTATTTTCATTTTTATAGAATTTTTGTTTTTTAATAATTTATTTTTTTAGAATTTTATTTTTTAGATTTTTATAAATTGACAAAATAAGAAATAACAAAATAAAATCTAATTACCTGGACTGAGATATTTATTTGTAGCATTTTAGAAATTTCATTTTTATAAAATTTTAATTTTTTTTAGAATTTTTATTTAAATAAAAAAATTCCTTTTTTTGAGCATTTTCGATTTTTGTCACTGAAAATACTCAAAACATAAAAAAAGTGTTTTGAGTTTTGTGTTATAAATTTAACTCTGTTTTTGAAAATGTATTTTTGAAAACAGTATAGTAAACAAGTTTTGAGTATTTTACAAAATTGAAAACTAAAACCAGCAAAGAGAACGGATCATTAGGCTTTCACTTGTGATGAGCATGGAATCTAGAACTTTTTGCTTAATTTTTTTTACGGTAATTAGCACATTTCGTCCATATCTTTTAGGTCTATTGTGAAAATCGTCTATATCGTTTAAACTTTGGCATTTGGGTCCTTAAATCACCAATTCTTTGTGCAAATCGTCCATACCGTCCAAATCTGTCACGTTTTGCCGTTAAATCAGCGTGTACAGTGCACTCACTCAATTTTTTAAGGACAATTTCATCAAATCATAAATTCTACTATTTCTCCACCACTATCACCAAGAAACCCACACTTCCAGTTGGAGGAAAGACTCCACCACTGCCATTAGCTCCAATGCCGGAGCTGATTGTGAGCTCCTCCCTATTCCCCCATCTCTCTACGTGAGAACCATCACTCTCTCATAAATCACTCTCTCTAAAATAGATAACTATTCCAAGCACTACTTCTCTCTCCCAGAGAAGATGACCAGCCACCGAATTTGCATTTCATTCGCCGATCGAACCCTTCTTTTGCTTCATCCTTCGTTGCAGACGGAGATGACATTCCTTCAATCGCCCGCGTCTGGGATTTCTTCAAAGAATTCATGGTTGAATCAAGAAAGCTCTGGTACCTCATCGGACCAGCCATCTTCACTTTCCTTTGCCAATACTCACTCGGCGCCATCACCCAAACCTTTGCCAGCCATCTCGGTACACTCGAACTCGCTGTTGTCTCTATCGAAAACTCAATCATCGCCGGTTTCTCCTTCGGCATCTTGGTATTAATTATCAGAAATACAAATAGCACACACGTATTTACATGGTTGACCTTAATAACCGGATACACGGATGACCTCAATAACCGGAGCTGATAGTGGCAAAAAATATGGGTTTCTTGGTGGTAGTGGTGGGAGAACAGTAGAATGATTTAACGAAATTGTCCTTAAAAATTGAAAGAGTGCACTGTACGCGCTGATTTAACGGTAAAAAATGACAGATTTGGATGATAGGGACGATTTGCTCAAAGAATGGGTGATTTAAAGACCCAAATGCTAAAGTTCAAACGATATGGATGATTTGCGCAATAGACATACAAGATAGGGACGAAATGTACTAATTACCCAATTTTTTATGATAAAACTTATAGTACTCCAGAGTATGAAACTTAGTACTCTGTATCTATTTAATTGACATGTGTATATTTGGATTCCAATTAAATAGTAGGTCTCAATTATTCAATGCACTTATCAATAAAATACTGATAGAGAGTACTGAGTATTTCATACTCTACGAGTAGTAGAAATAAAATCAAATTTTATTTAAAGTCAAAATTAATAATTAATTTTAATTATATATTTTATAGAATCTACAATTTTTATCGATTTTTCAACCATAAATATCGTCAACTTTTATAAAAATTTAAATAATAATAATAATTTTAGCAAAATCAGACAGACACGTTAATTGCATTTTCTTCATTGCTACTGCAGTAGGGTTTCCTTTGAAAATAGAATAAGCAAAGCGACCACACCCGCAAAAAGAGACATTGTAGAAAGAATTTGCGTTGAAATTGACGAGGAGTGAAATGGCAAATTTGATTGTTCTTGAGGAAGAAAAGAATAATAAAAATGTTCTTTTATTATCTCTTCAAATACATTAGCAAATAATAATACACCCCCCCCCCCCCCCCCCCCACCAAACCAAAAAAAAGAAAAAAGAAAAAAGAAAGAAAAACAGTAGCAAATAAATTTTACTGAGGATCTGAGACAAACATGTGCACAATAGTTGTTTTGAGGATTTTTTATTTTATTTTTTTTCAAATAATTTTACAAAGTAGGAGAAGATATATAGCTTGACTAAAAACAATGAACAAAAGCAAATTAAACGAGTCTAAAGGACTGGAAGTACAATTTTTAGCAAAATTTTAAGCAAGAACAAACAAATCCTAAGTATAAAATTAGAATTGATAATATTAAGTATAACTACATCTGTCACATAAAGATAATCTTATTTTCTTTATTTCCTTGTCCCAAATTATGGTATACTTTTCTTGTTGACAGTATAATTAATTTATTAGTTACTAATATGCTCATATTTAATGTGTTTTATTATCAACATATATCTTGACAACTAGTACAAAAAAAAAAAAACTAGTTCTATAATTATTATGAATCAATTATCTAACATAAAATCGAAATATAATCAAATTCTGAAGGAGAAAATACGTCCATAAAAAATGGTAAAAAAATGTGCATAAATTAAATTCCAAACTTTTCAAACTACATGTCAAGAATAAGACTCAAAATACTAATTTTAGATACTACAACAATAAATAGAAGTGCTCACTCTGATTTTCAGAACAAAAACAGAATAAAATACATAACTTGGAATAAGAATAAAATAAGTTTAAAATATATATTAAAAGTACCTCAAGATTAGCTAAATAATTAGTCTATAGAACAAAACAATGGGCATTCTTTTTTTTGAAGCAATTGATTTTAAGATTCCTAAATTTAGAGTTAATTTGTGAATTACAAAATGAGCGAAAAGACGGAAGAGTTACAAAAGTTGGGAATGAAAATTAGGAATATTAGAATTTTGGGATGTGAATCAAAAGATGTGGATATTACACCCATTACTTATGAATATTAAAATAATTCTAAATCTAACAACTTAGCTTATTAATTTCAAAAATACTACATTCTTAAAAATAATTTAATTATTTTAATATTCAATTAATAATGGATAAAAAAACAGTTTTAAAACCGTAAATTACATATTACCATTTTAATCCTCCTAGATTTACGCACCCTGTACAGTGAAAAAGCCCTAACAGTGAAGAAACCTCCATTATCAAAACGGTACAAGTTTTGTTCAAAATATCTTCAAATCTTTATCTAAAAGCCCTAAATTCTAGTACATTTTTCAATGTTTTTCATCTCTTTTAAAGAATGGAGACTTCAAGCCGGAGATTGACAAGGTCGAAGAGAGCGTCGCTTGGTGTAGAAAACAAATCGGAGTCCAATGAAAGAGACAACGAATATGAAGGATAATCTAAAATCAATTAGACGAAATGGTGATATTTACTCCTGGAGATGATTGAAGCAATGACACAATGAGATGAGATGAAGCAAGCAACTGAGGGATGCTAGGATTTGATTGTTCTCTGTATAAAACATTTTTTAGGATTTGATTATTCTCTGTATGAAACATTTTTTTATGATATAATATGTATGTATAGATCTATTACAGTACATTGTATATATTAATAGGAATTTGTTGAAATTTATATTTGGTTTTGGCTATTGTAACAGTTGTAACATATTCTCTTTAATATCAATGTCTGATGCTGTTGTTACAAATGATATTGTGTATGAATGTTTGATATAGTGTTAAGGATGATGTTGCGAATCAAGTTCTGATACAGATGTTACAATTGATATTTCGTAGCAATTAATATGTTACTAAATATGTTACATATTAAGTTATGTTACAGATTGAGTTATGTTATTAAATCATGAGTTAAATTCATTCTCACTGTTACATTCTGATGTTAAAATGTGTTAATTTATTTTAAAGTCCAGTATGTATGTAAATACGACATTGTTGAAATTTATAGTTAGTTTTGCAGTTGTAACATTTGGAACAGATTCTTTTTAATATCATTGTCTGATATAGTGTTACAAATGCTATAATGTATCACTATTTGATACATATGTTACAAACGATATTTTATATCACTGAATATGTTACAGATAATATAATGTTATTTTACTTAGCATATGTTATATGTATTGGTATTCTCTAGCACTAACGTTACATATGTTACAACTGAACTTGTTGAAGTTTAGAGTTGGTTTTGCAGTTGTAATATTTGTAACATATTCTTTTTAATATCATAGTCTGATACAGATGTTACAAATTCTATAGTGTATCACTATCTGATACATATGTTATAAGCGACAGTCTGTATCACTGTTATTTTACCCAATACATGTTACAGATGATATCATGTTATTTTACTCAACACAAGTTACATGATTTGGTATTCTCTACCACTGACGTTACATATGTTACATTGGAATTACTAATCACTGCAATTTGTTACAAAATAATAATATAAAATAATATGTTACAAACATACAAACGTAATATACTGAAATATAACATATGAGATTTGTAACATACGCGGATGTTCTAAATGTAATAAACATCTGTTCAAACAATAAACTTCCAAATGTTACAAGATCATAATAGAAATATAACGTTATTCACGCTCTAATATTCTTCACGTTCTGATTTTGTTCAGCGCACCTTCTTTACGGGCGGAAGTTTTTCACGGTCTAATGTTCTTCGCGGACTGATCTTCTTTACCGAATGATGTTATTCACAGAATGATGTTCTTCTTTTTTGTATTGATCTTATTCGCGGCATTTTCTGAAATTTTTTATTTTTTGTATTTGGGCAAAGAATCAATTAAATTTCTAATTGAATAGAATAACAGAAATTTTCCTTTTTTCCGGGTTTCAGTTACAGCTGTTAATTACAGCATCTAATTAATATATTAATATTTGTAATTATAATAAATCTATTACCAAAACATTATTTTTGGAATATAAGTAACAGAAATGGCTTTTTAAAATTATTTCCAAAAATTGGCGCGTTATTGAAAAAATCCCTCAAAAGTTAGAGGCATGATTAAGGTCCGGGTAATTACTTAGTCCAGCTAAACAATTTAAGGTTTTTTTTTGGGTTGGACTTGGTCTAATTATTAAAAAAATTCAGAATTTTGGGCCTCATTAGTTTTGGGCATGAGGCAAGGGCCTTACTTATCTCATTAGAGATCTGACTATGGCTATACAATCTACAATTTATAAACACATAAAAAATAATTTTAGCACAAACAAATATGCAATAAGCACTTGTTTGATGGAGATTTTTAGTGATAAAAAGTTAATGAAATATATAATTAGAAAGTTGATAAAAATTATAAATGGATAATTGACACAAAACATCTATATCTTTCGAAGTAATTGTGCAAATCATCATTACCTATGAAATTTTTGCATTTTCACCATTAAATCCACATTTGCTTGTGCAAAACATCATTTCCTTCCATTGCCATCCAAAAAGCTCTGTTAAGTGGCATTCTCAACACGATCCGTACTACTTTAGAAGGGTACTTTCATCTACACACATATTTCTCATTTCATCCTGCCTAACTAGACATACTTCTCTATTTTGCTAACAAAACCTCCACTCTTGGCTGCAAATGTAGGCGAAATTAGTTATGCAAGTGTTCTAGGAAGAAGAATAACAAAAAACAAACCATATTTCATCAAGAATAATGATAAATTGATTGAGGAGATGCGAAATCTAAATGGGTATTTTATAGTTATATTTTGTTTGTGGCCTTATAATGATGTGACTACTCATTAAGATTATTGTTGTAATATTGTCGAAATCAAAATCAAGCTTCAGTGGTGAAGAATGCAGTGTGTTGAGTCTGCTGAACTGGAAATGTTATGTACTATTTTGGTATGTAATTGATGTTGTATAAAATGTCTCAACCTATTAATAACATTGCGCTCATAGTCATACATTTGTTATTTTTTTTGTATATAATGTCCATATTTTTTTATTGTTTGTTGTGAAGAACATCCCAATATAATTATATTGTCGGCGAAGCAGAGAAGAAATTAGAGATTTCGTCGGCAAAATAGAGAAATAGACCAGTTAGGCAGGAGAAAATAAGAAATATGTGTGTGGACGAAAGTGCCCTTCTAAATAGTACGAATCGTGTTGAGGAAGCCACTTATCGAAGCTTTTTGGATGGCAATGGGCAAAAAATATGTTTTACACAAGCAAATGTAGATTAGAGGATGAAAATGTCAAAATTTCATAGGTAAGGATGATTTGTACAATCACATCGAAAGGTATGGATATTTTGTGCCAATTACCCAATTATAAATCTATGAAATATGTAATTAAATTAATTATTAATTTTGAGTTCAACTTTTTAACAAACTTTTAAGTTGTACCAAACAAGTTCTAATTTACATGTTCAGACACGTGTTCGATGGCCATTGAATAATAAAAAAGTACTTGATATAAAAGTCAAGTATTTATCCAATGACCATCGAACACGTGTCTGATAGTCTTTATATTTACTCATTCCTCTTTAAATGTTATAAATTATAATCATGTAAAAGCATCCGAGTTGGCATGTGTGTATCGTATCATGTCCAGCAAAGCACAACCGAACCTATTAAGTTGCGGGACCCGCTATCCGCTTGTCAGTGTTTGAGCTTCGCCTTTTCAGTTTATCTCAAAATAAAGCTGAATTTCACCCTTCATTAAAAAAGAAAAAGAAAAAGAAAGAAGCTATATTTCCATGTGCAAAGTGCAAGTCAAATTGCTCCATTGCCAAGCATTTATGGCATTCAATAATTGATATTGCCTCTCCATTTTACTCTACAGGATGGAGTGTCATAAGTCATTACTTAAAACCATCACTTTCACTGAGAGAGTAGATTTAGATCAACTTCTATCAAAGATTCTTAATTGCTATTCTTTATTATATTTTTAGTATTAATTTATACGGAGAAATGTATTATTGAGTAAAGCCCCTTAAAGTAAAGTAATTATCAGAGAATCTCAATTCATTTCATCTCTTTATCATTGATATTTGTGTGTTGAAGCGCGGCTGCTTCCCCAGGTACATTTTTATACTTTTTTTATGCATTAACTTGTCTGTTTTTTGTAATTTTGTCTGGGACATTATTTTTCTGTGTTTTTCTTTTTATTGGGATCATATGCAATGCAAGCATTTCTTTGTTGTTGAATTGATTGAGATCTCAACTTGAATTAAAATGTCCGTGTGAAATGAAAGACAATAATGATTTTTATTTTTATTTTTCAAATTCTTTGGTGCTGCTGAAATGATAGGAAGTAAACAGGAACTGGAATAAGTAAACCCCATCTAATTGTCTCTTGGATTATTTGAATTTGAAAAAATTATAAAGATGATAAATAAAATAAAAAGAGGATTGATGGAATCTTCAAGTTTGCAGTTTGCTTGAGAACAAGTATAATTGCACATTACAAAGCATATTAAAATATATTTTGTGATGTTTGTTTGTTTTTTCTTTAAATTTTTAGGGTGTTATTCTAATGGTCATTTCGTGGAATATTTTTCTTATCCCTTGAATATCAGGGATACATTTGGCAGAAGGTGATCAATAGTGATTTTTGAAAATCCATTGTATTAAATTTTGGTGGGATTTTAGGTTATCCAATTAAGAACAGTTTTGAAACGACAACTTGTTTACACGAGGATGCTTTTCCCATCTCTAAAAGTATGCACTGAAATTGTAATGATTGGTGCACAAAGGTCAATAATTTATTTGTTTGCAGATGTCTGTTCTTTTTGTGCTTGCATTTATATTGGCGGTCATTGACTGATTTTGCTCCAGGTGGTTAAAAATACTAGTCGATTAATCCCATTTTAACAATATTTTGCTTCTTTGAAAGTTAGAGGGAAAGAAATGATGTCTTCCATGGTAATATTCATTTGGTTCAACAATTTAAGGTGCATATTAAGAGGCCAATAAAGTGCTAAACATCTCATGTGAAACACATTTTGTTTCTGTGCAAATTGATTAAAATCAGGCATAACAGATATTTAACGGTTACTATGGCTAACATAAACTTTCCATTAAGTGTTAAATATGTAGAAAAGAATGATATGATACAGTCCTCTGTACGTTTGTAGCCTGTGTTATATACTTTTTGTTACATCGTGATGATGATTCTAATGTACATACGATGTTAACTTGCTGTTCATTGCTTACAGCGGGGATCATAAATATGGCGTCTGAGCTTGTGAATTCTGCAACAAGTGACAAGCTTACTGAAATGGATTGGGTGAAAAACATTGAGATTTGTGAATTAGTCTCACATGATCACAGGTATAATTTCAGGACTTGTACTGCATTGTAATGTTGCTATTATTGATGTACATTGCTCTCTGAACGGGGCCTCAATTCTGTTAGGTATTCATATTTTGACAGAAGGTTCTAATTGGATGTTGTTTCTCCTCTTTTCATCTTAAAAAAATTTCTTTTTGCTTTTTCCTCAGTAATTGATAATTATTTATGCATTATTACATTCTAGATGTAGAAGGTCAAATTTAACTTGGAATCTTTTTTTTTTTTTTTCACTTTGATTATTTTAATACAAGTAATAAATCTGTAAAATGGTGCTGAAGTTACTTTTTATCTAGCTGAATCAAGTTTAATTCTTAAGACAGGGTTGGTGTTGTTTAACATTAACTGTGCTCTGAATGTCACTGTAGCCACTTGACCACTATTTTATGTGTTTTGGTAATACAGACAAGCTAAAGAAGTTGTAAAAGCTATAAAAAAATGCCTGGGAAGCAAAAATTCAAACACTCAATTATTGACAGTACTGGTAAGTACTTATAAGGTTCATTATTTTTCTGCTTAGTTTGACAGATCCCTTTTATTGGCTGTGGATTATATATGTCCCCTGACCACTTGCTTGGAAGCATTGATAAGACTATTTGTTTCTGGTTGGATTCACAGCTGCTGGAGATGTTGATGAATAATATTGGAGAACATGTTCATCAGCAGGTTATTGACACGGGAGTTCTTCCCATACTTGTGAAGATAGTTAAGAAAAAGGTGGCAGTCTTTTCCATGTCTTATGCTCTGTCATTCATTGATTTAATTAACAGAAGGAATAATTTCTATCTCTGTTTGTACAGTCCGATCTTCCTGTAGGGGAAAAGATTTTTCTCCTTTTAGATGCGTCTCAGACATCTCTTGGTGGAAATTCTGGAAGGTTCCCTCAATATTATTCTGCTTATTGTGAATTGGTGGTAGGTACAGAGCAAGCTGAATATTGCTTGCAAGCTTTTAGAAATGTAGATTTGAAGTCCATATTGAGCAAATGCTACTTGAGCCTATTCCTGTTCCCCTCTCCAATTTTGTAGTCTACACCTAGATAAATTCGAGTCTTTCAAGGATTTAATCTTGCCGTGCAATTTGCAATCCACATTGCTATTTTACTCTGGAAAGCTACTGTATTTGTATGCTTATATCTTTTCAAAGAGACTCAAACTTTATCCATGTTTTTTATTTTTCTAACGGTGTCTTTTGTGTTATATTTGATATCCCAATTAAATATTATCTAATAGCTGTTCCCAGGTTGAATCTATAACATCCAATTTCCTTTTTCTTTGTTTGTCGGAATTGTTCCAACTTCCAACAGTAAGGCTGTGTGGTTGAACTAGGGAATGGATTGATCTCAATAACCAGAATAAAACCCTTTCTAAGTTGAAGAGGCATAAATAGACATCTGTAGCAGTATCTCAACAAAATACTAGATCTGTACAATTTCCGCATTTCGAATGTATATATTTTTAAATTTATGAAAGTTTCTCCTTATTCTTTATTCATGTAATACAATACGCCTTTTGCAGTGTACATCAATGTCAATGAGAGATGTTTAATCAAAAGAAAAAGTAATTTGTATGTTAAGCAAAATGAGTCTTCCTTAAAGATGTACATTGATCTATATCCCTTGCTTTCATCTTTCAATAAGGATTCTTGTCTTTGTTTACTGTATGATATGTACTTCTGTTGACTCGCCTGTTGTATGACTATGATCTTTTGTGTAAATTGCACCTAAAACTCTCTAGATGTTGTAGACTTGGTTAACATTAAAAACATCTTCCAGAGTGCAGGAGTGCAATTTCCTCAAAGTTCTTCTGACACTCCTAAACCTCATTCTGCATCGGAGGTGAGTAAGAATAATTCATCCAATAAGCAATCTGCTGCTCCTCAATTTGAAAGAAAAGCACCACAAACACATCCCCAAAATGTTTCCGGATCAAGGTACCATTAATGCTTCATATAAATCCTCTTGGATCCAAGGGGAAAAGAAATCAATCATTCTTAATCTCTATGTTATGGCTTTTTAATCCTTTTGATTATCTTACTTAAAAACAATTTCAATTTTCCACAGTATTCTTCAGAAAGCTGGCACTGCTTTAGAGGTCTTGAGGGATGTCCTTACTGCTGTTGATACTCAATATTCTGAGGTATTTACTGTTGAGAATTGCTTAGTTGGTGTAGTAGAGATGATAAATACGTATAACCAATAAATAAATGTTGAAGAATATGAATTCAGAAAATATATAGCGTATTTATTGTTTCATTATCACGAGATTCAGCAGCCAAACTAAATGATGATAAAACAACCACAAAATATACGAGCAACAAATACTCTGGAATAGGCCTAATATACTGTGGCAGAGGGTTTAGGTACCCCCCCCCCCCCCCCCCAAACACACACACCCCTTGAAATGATTTGTTCAATGTGTTGAAGACAATATTTTAATAAATACATGTGATGGGCTGCATGTATTGAAATTGTAGTTCCAAGATCATACACTGAATATGAGTACGTAGCAATGGCACGTGCATCATTTGAGTTATTATGGTTGAAGCATTTGTTGAAGGAACTTGGCTTTTACATCACGAAGTCAATGGGTTTGTATGATAATAATCAAGCTGCCGCAGCTCTTCAAATTGCACCCAATTCAGTTTTCCATGAAAGGACCAAACATTTTGAGATAGATTGCCATTTTGTTCGAGAGGAAGTATTGCAGAAAATTTGTTCATATGTGAAAACTGGATAGAATTTAGAAGATTTAGTTACGATGTCATTTGGCAGTGAGGGTTAGGTATATTTGTCACATTTTTGGCTCATACGATGTATATGTTTATTAAAATTTGGAGTTCCATCTTAAAAGGCCAACTTTGTTAAGAGAGTAGCCCAAGTCCTTACATACTTACCGATGTGGGATTTATTCCTTAAAAAGCCCCCGCAAGACGGTGGTTTGTTTAAGCATACCAAACTTGTAATCTGAATGTTCGTTTGAGCTTTAGACGAACCGAATTGTTTGTTTGCGCTTAATGGGCTCTGATACCATATTAAGAATTAGGGTTTCATCTTAAAAGGTCAACTTTGTTAGGAAGAGTAGCCCAAATCTTTACATGTTGATTAATATTTTTATACTTAACTGATGTGAGATTTATTCTTTAATAATGCTCCAGCTTGAGAGGGATAGTTAGCAAATTAAAGGTATTTCTGTATTATGTTTTTTTAATGTTGTACAAGTGTGTGTGTGTTTGCGCATTTATATATGTCAATCTATGTGTGTATTGAGTAAGAGGGCTACAAAGTTTTCTGCAGCCTCTCTCTCAAGCGACTTCTGGCTTCCTAGTCTCTTTGTGATTTTGTCCTATCTTTCTTATGATATAAATCTCCCACCAGCCATCCAGTGATCAAGCCTAAGAAATGAGAATTTTTGCAAACATGGGTAGGCCATGAATATTATAATCGCAAATTGGAAAGATCAAAGAAATGGAATAACAATTTACTGTGTCTCAATTCTAAGATAATAAAAAGTGGCTCCCATTACTTTGTGGACTAGTGTTTGTTTGTCTTGTTCATTTTGCCTGATCAGTACAACATTATTGTTCTTCCAGGGAGCAAAGGATGAGTTCACACTAGATCTTGTCGAACAATGTTCATTTCACAAGCAACAAGTAATGCATCTTGCAATGACTTCTCGGTAAGACCACCTTCATACAAAATGTATATTTCCATTGAAATAACCTCACACTGACCATAAACCTAAATGCGTTTCACAATGGATCGTCTGTAAGGCAGCAAATTGTACATGATCACTAGTGAACGCAATACATATCAAATTCTACCCTTTTCTGATACATATATGATATCTTGAAATTCTTTCATATCTGCAAGAGGGAATGTTTTCCTCCTCCCATTTTACGAACAACAATGTATCAATTTCACTTGGTGAGGTTTATTGCATTAATGAAGAGGCATGTGTGAGGGCATTGAAATTATGTTCGATTGAGGTGTCCAGGAGCATTGTGGTTTTTCATTTCAATGATCCACAAAAATGTCTAAGATATAAACAATTAGAAATTGTGATGGAGGTAAATTTAGAGTAGAAAAAACAAAAGCCTATTTTGGATTGTCATTAGTTCACTAAAGCAGATGAGTTTGTGATATTAAAGTTTCAATTATATATATTTGTATTTTCCAGGGATGACAAGGTGGTTACTCGAGCTATTGAGCTTAATGAGAAGCTTGAAAGAATTTTACAAAGACACGATGCCCTCGTTTCTGGTAGGACAATGCTTGTTGCAACTCACATTGACCATGAACAGGCAGGGGAAGAGGAAGAGGCTGAACAACTTCTCCAAAGGTAAATATGTATTGCTATCATTAGGAGTGGGATTCGAGGTTAATGACTTGGGGAAAATATTTCTCTGAACCTAAAACTATCTGAGTGTAAAGCCAGCTAGTTTTCTTTCAAAAACATGCATATGGCTTCTGCTTCATGTCTTGTCATCATCGTTATCATTAGCATTTGAATTTGAGTTCGGTTGCCCAACTTATACTGACTATTGGACAGGATAAGAAAAGGAAAAGCTTGTCTACGACCTGAGGAAGAAGACTGCCAAAGAGATTGTCCATTGAGATTGAAGGGACATTCTGTTCCTGGGGAAATGCTTCATAGCCCCCTCATACGGCCACTAACTGTGGAGCGGCCAAAGCAAGAATCTGTCCAGCCTCCAACGATGAAGCCAATGCAAGAAACTGCACAGCCACTTACTTTAGAGCAAAAGCAAGAAGCCAATGTAGGAAGACCAGTGGTTGCACTACCACCCCCTCCTGCTAAACCTGTTGAGCGAGAGAGATTCTTCCGGGAGAATAAGGCTGAGGATTCTGCTCTTAATGACCACATGAGCAGCCTCTCATTACACAGTCGTAATGGCAGCTCTTCTCGTAATGCAAGTATTGATTTCAGTCACTCTTAATGGCCACATGAGCAGCCTCTCATTACACAGTCGTAATGGCAGCACTTCTCGTAATGCAAGTATTGATTTCAGTGACTGAGCAAAGACATTTTATTGTGACAAGCATTTTCTGTAGTGCTTTTAAAAGGTTGGATTGCCGATGGTACAGAGGATATAACAGCTAAATTCTTGAGATAATAGGTTTGATTTAGAAGGGTACATGGTGTTTTGAGTTCGAAATTGTATTTCTAAGATGACAGGATTTTATTTTGAACTACAGGTTTATGATAAATTGTTGTATTCAAATTAATGATGATGGTCAATTACTTGAGTGTTATAAAACTGAAAAGTAGAGTATTCACTTGCTACAAATTAAAAGTTGAGGACCTACTTTCTCTATTTTGCATAGGTTGGAGACTCAAGTCATAATTTTTCCAATATGTTTTTGCTAAATTTCAAATTTATTATTAAATTATTTTTCTTACCCTATTAGAACATCACCAAGTAGAGAGTAGAAACATAAAATAATATCTATTTTAGAGAGTCAATTTTTAAAATTATGTTTTAAGACACACTTCAAATTAACTTTTTAAAATAGGGAGTAGAAACAACCTCTATTATTAAATTTGAATTTAAAATTTCAATAATAATATGTCGACTAAATTAAGTAGTATATACAAAATAAAATAGAAAAAAAATAAAAGAAAATCATATAATAATTAAGAGGGAAGCATGTCAAAATAAAATATACAAAAAAATAATAAATACTTAATGAGAGAAGTAAAATGAAGTGTTAAAAATAAAAAAGCTATTGGAGTACTTCAAGATTTTACTCACTAGAGCATCTCAAATGCAACAATATGAATTCTCGTACATGTGGTAAGTAAAATAGAGACAGAGAGAAGAGTATCTTCAACGAGGTCTTAGATTGAGAAAATTATGGTCCAATTGCACAAAGAGAGAAGGTGTAGATAAATTATAAAAAATTAAATAAAAGATGATTAACACACATTCCAATACAAATAAATTATAAAAACTAAATAAAAGTGGCTTAACATACATTTTAATAGATATAAATGATAAAATAGAGGATGTCTAGCACACCGTCCAAATATGGACGGTGTGTACTAGATATCCTCTTACCTCTATTTTTTTTTTTTTTTTTTTTTTTTTTTTTTTTTTTTTTTGCGATTTAAGCATTTTAAGACTATATTTTTTTTTTAGTACAATCCACGATTGCATTGAAAATATTCTTAGTCATTGAAGTTATTAATTGTTTCACAAATGCTTACTAAATCTAAGGGAAAATTGCAGTTTTGGTCTCCAACATTTACCTTCTTTTATACTTCTGTCTCAACTCTTTATTTTTTGACAATCTTATTCCCAATCTTTCATTTTTTGGTGTCCTTAGCCCATAATAATAGTTTCTAGAGTGTTAAAAGATAAATTTGTTCTCAAGTTTAAATAAAGTAAAAACATATTAAAAAAAAAAAAAAAAACAAATTTGACCATTCTTCCTCATCCAACAGAACTTCCTTCCCCACCCAAGATTAAATCACTACAACTAATATACTACAACAAACAATTACTAGTCTACGACCCCAGCCCCATGCTAACAACATGTTATCATCTCCGTGCACCACCACAACTTCTACACGCTACAACAAACAACTTGTTACCACACGATTACGATATGGCCGCCACATCAGCACAGGCCCCACCTAAGGACTATATGGGCCCTACTAGGGCCTTAGAAAGGCCCATCACACACTTAGGCCTTCGACAGAGGGAAATCCGCGAGTCATGTGGAGGGCCTCGACACCCTCATGCGAGCCATAGGGCCTCGTCAAAGCCTCGCATCATTCGTAACCAGGGTACGGCTCGATATGCCAGACAGCCAGAGAAGTAATTAAAGGAGGATCGCGTTGATTTGGCGTATGGATTCTCACAAGGAAACCGGATCGCAATCTCCCAAAATCATGCAACGTGATAAGCTCAAAGAAGGAAGATAATCTCGGATATCTTTATCACATAAGGAAGGAGGATCCGATTGAGTATCAAATTGATTTGTCTCATAAATCAATTAGATCTCTCGCGCTATAAAAACAACGCCTCCGGTTGTTCCAAGGTATGCACTTTTTACGCTTACGATTCCCACCCTAAACTCTGCTCAAACTTCTGCCTGCTTGTCTCTCCCACACTCCTATTTTGTTCCCGCTCCCGCGTATTCTTTATATACCGGCTGTTGACTTGATCGTCGGAGTGCTAACGATCGCCGGACCCTTTTTCTCCGGAGATCTTGGTGCCTAACGGTCGTCTTAGTGTGCAGGTAACATACGAGCTGGCAGAGGAGTGACTGGAGATCTGTTGGCACGTGGACTGGTGCAGGTTCAGACGTCAACAGATTGGTACCGTCTGTGGGAATCGAGAAGCCTTACACGACCCGATGCTTTTGGTAAAACGTGTCTTCTACCCAAAGAGCATGACACCCGAATATCGACAGAAACGGATGGTGGGACAGGAGGATCGGGACCTGGAGTCGGATGACGCCCGGATGGAGGCCGCGCTCGGGCTGCTGGATGATCAGTTCCTCCAGCATGGACCCAAGCGTAGTCGTACCCGGAGAAGCCCTTCACAGCCCGATTCTTTGGACTACCACGGCTCTTATAACATAGACAAACTGCAGATAATGGCCATACGCTCAGAATCAACGAAAATTAACGACGAAGAAATGGATGAAGAATTGGTATTAGACGAAGGTCTAGATCCCCGGATCATAGCCTCGGATTCTCTCACCTCTCCAGCGGAGGAGCTGGAAGCCTTTCCGGTAAGCCCCTCGGAGCCAACCCAGATGCTGCAAGTGGGAGAAAAGCTCGAGGAAAAGATGAAAGAAGGATTAAAACAATTCCTACGAGAGAACGCGGACGTCTTCGCATGGAAACACAGCGACATGGTCGGGATCGACCCATCGATCGCGTGCCACGTTTTCAAAACGGATCCGAAAGTGCGCCCCAGGATTCAGAAAAGAAGACCTCTAAGTGCCGAGAGGTACCAGGCCTTGAAAGAGGAGGTGGACAAACTACTGGCCAGCGGGTTCATCAGAGAAGCGATTTACCCCCAGTGGGTATCTAACCCGGTGTTGGTTCGGAAAAGTAACAAGAAGTGGAGGGTATGCGTCGACTTCTCAAATCTGAACCAGGCATGTCCCAAAGATAGTTTCCCATTACCGCGCATCGATCAGCTCGTCGACGCAACCGCCGGCCACAAGTTACTCAGCTTCATGGACGCATACTCGGGCTACAACCAAATTCCGATGTTCACAGAGGACGAGGACCACACATCGTTTATTACGGACCGAGGGCTATACTGCTATAAGATGATGCCATTCGGCTTAAAAAACGCGGGAGCCACCTATCAACGGCTGGTAAATCGCATGTTCGCCGGACAAATTGGAAACACGATGGAGGTATACGTCGATGACATGCTGGTAAAGAGCGTCAACGCAGAAGACCACATAGATCACTTAAGGGGGATGTTCGAAACCCTTCGCAGATATCGCATGAAGCTTAACCCCTTGAAGTGTACGTTCAGGGTCGCGTCCGGAAAGTTCCTCGGCTACATGGTCAATCAGCGGGGAATAGAGGCCAATCCTGAAAAAATCAAAGCGCTCATTGAGATGCGGTCCCCATCCTCCCCCAAGAAAGTCCAAAGTCTGACGGGGAGATTAGCTGCTCTGAATCGGTTTATATCCAAGGCGACCGATCGTTGCCAACCTTTCTTTCAAACCATAAAAGGGAGAAAACGGTTCGAGTGGACCGACAAGTACGAAAAAGCCTTCCAAGACCTCAAGATCCTTCTCGGGAAATCCCCACTGCTATCCAAACCTAAGAACGGGGAAACGTTGCTTGTTTACCTCGCCGTCTCGGAAAAGGCAGTTAGCTCGGTGCTTATCCGTGAAGAGGGTCCGGCACAATTCCCCGTCTATTACGTAAGCAAAGCCCTGCAGGACGCGGAAACAAGATATCCAGACATGGAGAAACTCGCCCTGTCGTTAATCGTCGTCTCCAGGAAACTTCGACAGTATTTCCAGTCCCACAGCATAGATGTCCTGACGAACCTCCCCTTGCGGCAGATACTCCAGAAGCCAGATACTTCAGGACGATTGATGAAGTGGTCGGTAGAACTTAGCCAGTTCGACATCAGTTACAAACCACGGCCTTCGATAAAAGGACAAGCCTTAGCGGATTTTGTGGCTGAGTTCGCCCACATCCCCGATGGTCCGCTTGAAGCCCGACCCTTGGAGGTACCGACATGGAAGTTATATGTCGATGGATCCTCGGGAGAGGCCGGGGCTGGAGCCGGGGTCCTGCTAATTAGCCCAGACGGCCATAATCTCAACTGCGCGCTTCGCCTGGAGTTCAAAGCCTCCAACAACGCAGCAGAATACGAGGCCCTGCTAGCAGGCTTGAGGCTAGCGCACGAGATGAAGGCAAGGAAGCTCCAAATCCACAGCGATTCGCAGCTTGTTGTAAGTCAAGTTAATGGGACCTTCGCAGCGCGTGATCAATCCATGGTGTCCTACTTATCCAAAGCTAAAGAACAGTTGTCCCGCTTTGAAGAATACGAGCTCCTCCAAATCCCACGAACAGAAAATGGCTACGCGGACGCCCTCTCAAAACTAGCGAGCAGTAGGGACTCCGACCTAATGAAGGCCATCCCAGTTGAAAAGCTTACCCAACCTTCAACCGAAGGCGCTACCGCACCCTCCGTCCTAACCATCCATGATTCTCCGAAAGTGGATGAAAGAGATCACCGAGTATCTAGCCAGTCAGGTGGCGCCCGAAGACAAACTAGAGGCACAGAAGCTCCGCAGAAGGTCCGCAAAATTCGTATTACAGGACGGAGTTTTGTATAAAAGGGGATTCAGCCACCCCCTCTTGCGCTGCCTGACACAAGAGGAAGCAATATATGTGATGAAAGAGATACACGAGAGGATCTGCGGCAACCATTCAGGGGGGATGGCCTTGGCACAGAAAGCCTTGAAACAAGGGTACTATTGGCCGACCATGAAGAAAGATTCCCACAGTTTTGCGAAGAAATGCGACAGATGCCAGAGATTTGCGACGGTCCCGAAACTCCCCGCTCAGAACCTTACTCCGGTCACTAGCCCCTGGCCCTTCGCCAAATGGGGAATCGACTTCATCGGCCCCCTCCCGACAGGGAGAGGTGGGGTCAAGTTCGCAATCGTAGCAGTAGACTACTTCACCAAGTAGTGCGAGGCCGAGCCTCTGGCCGAAATCACGGAGGAGAACGCCTGGAAATTTGTATGGAAAAACATTATCTACTGCTTCGGTGTTCCACATTCCCTCGTCTCCGACAACGGCACGCAGTTCATCGGAATGAAATTCAACGCGAACTGTGAGAACCTTGGCATCCGAAGGGATTTCTCTACTCCTTATTATCCGCAATCCAACGGCCAGGTGGAAGCCGTAAATAAGATAATTAAACATACCCTTAAGCGGAAGCTAGAGTCCGCAAAGGGAGGATGGGCCGAAGAATTACCCGAGACCTTGTGGTCCTACCGAACCACCTCTCGGACGGCCACTGGCGAAATCCCGTTTTCCATGGCATATGGGGCAGAAGCTATGATCCCCGTCGAGATAGGGATACCCTCGCCCAGACAGCTGCACTTCAATGAAGTGGTCAATGAGGATTCACAAAAAGCAAGCCTCGACCTACTGGATGAGAAACACACGGAGTCACAACTACGCCTCGCGGTTTACCAACGGAAGATGGCCCGATATTATAATTCCAAGGTCAGGGGCAGAAACTTTCGTGTCAATGACTTTGTCCTAAAGAAAGTATTCCAAGCTAATAAGGAAGCAGGGGCCGGAACCCTGGGGCCCACCTGGGAAGGGCCGTACAAGGTCATCGAAGAAGTCCGTCCTGGAACTTATAGACTAGAAGATTCCGAGGGGCAGGAGACGAGGCATCCTTGGAATATCGCCCACCTGAGGCCATATCACTAGTAATACCGTTTTTTAGTAATTTTCTTCTGTTGGTTTCCTTACGATTTTTGGCGGACGTCACGAAATACGACGCCGGTTAAACATGTTCGTCCTTTATGAATTCAAAGTGTTCCACATACAACGAGTACTGGCACGGCAGCGAGGGAGTGTGGTTCGCGGCTAACTCCATTAACTCGCTGGGTAAACATTTTACGCGTAAGAAAGCAAGCATGAAAACACGGCAGCGAGGGAGTGTGGTTCGCGGCCAACTCCATTAACTCGCTGGGTAAACATTTTACGCGTAAGAAAGCAAGCATGAAAACACGGCAGCGAGGGAGTGTGGTTCGCGGCCAACTCCATTAACTCGCTGGGTAAACATTTTACGCGTAAGAAAGCAAGCATGAAAACACAGCAGCGAGGGAGTGTGGTTCGCGGCCAACTCCATTAACTCGCTGGGTAAACATTTTACGCGTAAGAAAGCAAGCATGAAAACACGGCAGCGAGGGAGTGTGGTTCGCGGCCAACTCCATTAACTCGCTGGGTAAACATTTTACGCGTAAGAAAGCAAGCATGAAAACACGGCAGCGAGGGAGTGTGGTTCGCGGCCAACTCCATTAACTCGCTGGGTAAACATTTTACGCGTAAGAAAGCAAGCATGAAAACATGGTAGCGAGGGAGTGAGGTTCGCGGCCAACTCCATTAACTCGCTGGATAAACATTTTACGCGCAATCGGGCAAATGCAAAATACTCGGCAGCGAGGGAGTTTGGTTCGCGGCCAACTCCATTAACTCGCTGGATAAATATTTTAACGCGTAGGGTTCGGAGCCTGTTGACTCGCGGAATGAGCATTACGCACGTAAAACAAATCTCGCAATTCGCTAGACGGACATCCGGCGCGGACGAATACAACTAAGGGTCGAAGGATGGCAAGGGAGTATGGTCCGTGACCAACCCTAAGCCTGACTAGCAGGATATCGAGTGCGGGAGCATCTGAAACAAACGCAAAAACTTCCACTATAAACTCGTTACTTGATTACACAATAACCAATGCAACAGCACGACAAAAAAATTTTAGCCTACACATGCAACACTACGTTTCGGTATAACCCGGTACCCCCAGTTTCGCTAGGAGACCTTTAGCCTTCGCCAGTTCGTTTGATACTTCTGTCAGCTCCTTATCTTTGGCTTGTATCATGTTCTGACACGATTTCAACTGGGACTCAGCCTTCTTCTGGGCAACGACACACACCTTTTGGATTGTCTAGGCCTTCGTAACGTCATACGTGGCGCGACTGCGCGCATCTTCCGAAAACGCGAGTCTTGCCCGAAGGCATTTGACTTCGGCCCTCATCGCCTCGGCATTCTCATCCTCTCCGAGAGCAGACCGTATCTCAGCAACCTTCATCTCCAGCATTTTATACAACTCACAATTTAAGACATGACTGCGAGAGGTGTACATTTCGGCCAGCTTCATCAACTCCGTCAACTCCGTCACCTCCGCGGCATCTACCGCCTTCCTAAAGGGGGATGTCCAGTATTTGTGGACTGAGGTAGCCGCAAGCGCAACCGCTGGGGACAGATTATCAACAACCGACGGATCCAGGTCATCCTGACGGGCCCCAATGTTGATATACTCACGCCTGCCGGGAGGGAGAGAGGCAGGCACTCGGGACGCCTGTTTCCCACTCTCGACCTTTGGTCTCTTACCCACTGGCGACCGAACGTTCCCAGTAGGGGACCCACGACTAGCAAAATTTGGAGTGCCTGCTCTCACTCTCGGCACAGAGGAAACGGACGGTCGACCTGCCGCCGTCTCCGGATCCTGCAACCCTGTAGGCCCGGACCCAGGCACCCCAGGTGACGCCAAATGGGGATGGGAGGCATCCTCCACTATGCCCCCACGCCTAATTTTGAATTTAGGGACCTTAGAAAAATGGAAGCCCGACATGGTCGACAAAGAGCAAAGGTCTGGGCAGGACAGCGCAGCGACAGAAGAACGCTGATTTGGGAACTCCTTGTCACATTATATAAGCCCAACGGGATACCAATAGACAGGTGAATCGACACGTGGTGAGAATTTGAAACACGTGTGATAAACCCTAAGGAAATATATCTAAACGTTTGGGGGCGCGGGGAGCGTGCCTGCGCGAACACTAGGGAATGTTAAAACTACCGCCAACGCCCACCCGCGGCAGGTCAAGTTTGTTAGATGCTCGCACCAACCCCATCATAATTCCTACACAGCGGCGAGGTATCGGTTATGACGTGCGTACCACTCCGCACAGCCGAGGATGTGGTTGGCTACCTCGGTCTTGTACCAATGACTTCGCAAAGCAAAGCATTGGCAAAGACCCGAAACAAGCATGTAAAGCATGGGCATCATACACACGATATGGATACAAGCATGCAGATACGAAGGCAACTCGGCATCTTTTATATTCCATACAATACACAATACAAGAGAAGGTATAACGGCAAAATGTCCTAAAAACCCCCGCCGCCTCTCTGGGTCAGCACATAACTGGGGTAGCTAGATCTACGAAACCTACTCCCTAGTTGCAACTGGCATCGTCCAGGTTAAGGAGCCTGACTCCATTTTGATAGGGGGTCCCCTGAGCCAACCTGAATTGATTTGGTGGCTAATTAGACCATACTGCTCAAAAAAGGCCGTTGATGCCTTTCTTGGCAGCAGGAGAACACCCCCGCCGCCTCATCCACAGTTCAGGGAGAGGGCCGGGCCAAGGCTGCTAAGCCTAGATTCCCTCCCTGGACATTTGGTCCCCTGAACGTTGATTGGCACATCCTTTGGTCCTCTGAACGTTGTTTCTCAGATTCACAGGCATCTCGACTGCCGGCCCCCCAGCCGCACCGCCATCACACGTACTCTGATTTTTATCTTGATTACACGGTTATGACAAATTGATTACGACCGAATCACGATAGAAGAATATTGTCACGCCTGCATCTCATTTATAAAGGGCTACGTCGGAAAGAGAAGTAATACAATAAATGCGAGCATGACCGGGAACCTGGAACGACGCACGGACGTTCTACCTCCCCAAGGCATCGAAGACACCAACTTTTCAGGTTCTACTGAGTGTCTGCGCCATTAATGCTGGGGAAATGATTCCCAAATTTAAGAGCGCCCCCATATGCCCCTTTCACGCAGTCGCATTTAATGCGTACACCCCCTCACTCATGATTGCCTGGCCAGAGGGTGACAGTCTTGATGGACAGAATCACGCCATCAGAGGGCACGTCAGTAGTGGCCTGGTCCCTTGAAGCCTTCGCCCGTCATAAATGTTCGGCTTCGGACTTGGAGGACTATACTGGGGAGGATGAATTACTCCCTACCGAACCACCTTAAGGAACACTTCATGCGAGGCACATCAACACTCTGCTTATCCTCACAAGTCCCACGCCTAGCATAAATAATAGGCTTGGACTTGGGGGGACTATTGTTACCACACGATTACGATATGGCCACCACGTCAGCACAGGCCCCACCTAAGGACTATATGGGCCCTGCTGGGGCCTTAGAAAGGCCCATCACACACTTAGGCCTTCGACAGCGAGAAATCCGCGAGTCATGTGGAGGGCCTCGACACCCTCATGCGAGCCATATGGCCTCGTCAAAGCCTCGCATCATTCGTAACCAGGGTACGGCTCGATATGCCAGACAGCCAGAGAAGTAATTAAAGGAGGATCGCGTTGATTTGGCGTATGGATTCTCACAAGGAAACCGGATCGCAATCTCCCAAAATCATGTAACGTGATAAGCTCAAAGAAGGAAGATAATCTCGGATATCTTTATCACATAAGGAAGGAGGATCCGATTGAGTATCAAATTGATTTGTCTCCTAAATCAATTAGATCTCTCGCGCTATAAAAACAACGCCTCCGGTTGTTCCAAGGTATGCACTTTTTACGCTTACGATTCCTACCCTAAACTCTGCTCAAACTTCTGTCTGCTTGTCTCTCCCACACTCCTATTTTGTTCCCGCCCCCGCATATTCTTTATATACCGGCTGTTGACTTGATCGTCGGAGTGCCAACGATCGTCGGACCCTTTTTCTCCGGAGATCTTGGTGCCTAACGATCGTCCTAGTGTGCAGGTAACATACGAGCTGGCAGAGGAGTGACTGGAGATCTGTTGGCACGTGGACTGGTGCAGGTTCAGACGTCAACACAACTACTAGTAAAACAACTACCAGTTTAAGTTAGCACCAAACTCCAATTTAGAATTAGTAGATGAAAATATTAAACAAATAATAATCATATACAAAACCAGTTTTAAAAAAGTATTAAAAACAAATTGTTTTAGCCTCTACTCGGCAGCGACACCAATTTATGGTGGTTGGCGAGTGTGGGCCCACACAAATTCTTCAGTTATTAGGTTAAATTTTGATTGTGTTTCTTCTAATTCTCTCATCTCTCTTTTAAACTCTCTTGCTCATCATCTTCACTATCCATAGAAACAAGAAAAAAAATTCATGTCAATTAATGTTTGCTCGATCTGTTTAATTGCGACCTTATAATGCAATTGTATTATCTGGTCCAAAAAATAGGAAATATGGTTAGTGGTAGAGTTGACAAATAGGTTGGGTTGAGTTGGACTAGCACAGTCTACCAGAGCAGGGCCATACATAAAACTGGATTGGGCTGGCCCATCTTAGTTTTGTATGGCCAGAAATATGCTAGCACAGTCTAGCCAATTGGCCAAACTTGGTTTTAATTTTCTTTTTATTAAATAAATTTTTTATACAATCAAATACATTACATCAAATATAATTTTAAATAAATTTAGACAATATATTTTGAGATTTTTAAAGAGATTAATTTATAAAATTGTGGCTTTAATGTATTAGTCAATGGATAAACGTCAATTTTCTCTCATAATAATAATTTTTTTTTTGTTAATTGTAAACTATTTGTAGACATTTAAAAAAAAAATACAAATATTAAAAGCATGCTAGTCTTATTGCTTTGAGATATAAACATGTTTGATTTAAATTAAAAAGTTTACTTCTAAGTAAATTTAAAATAAATAATTGCAAATATATTTTGGATTGAAACTTAAATTAAACTAAATTTTAATTAAATCTAAACAATTTTATGTTGGATTTTGGAATTTTTAGACTAATGTTTATTGGTGACTTAGGCTTAGATAATTTTAGATTGATATTATTTGGATTATGTATTAGGGCTATTCAAAAAATGAGTGATTAGTGTTAATGAGCAAAAATAAAAAAATAAAAAAATAAAAATCAAAATCGGGTTTGGGCTAGGGCCAATCCAACCCAAAAAAGCGGGTTATATGGGCCGACTTGTGGGCCGAGCCAATTTTGCCACTAACTCCGGTCCAATTTTGCCACCTCTAGTTAGTGGCATCGAGATGAGAAGGGTGGCTTGGGGGTTGAGGGCCACGGTGTAAGGGTTGTAAATAGAGGAAGTAGGATGGATATTGACTATTTGTAAGTATGAGAACTTACATTGGATTTAGAATGCCATCCATTAGCGAAAGGTTGTGGTGATAAGGAGTTTCGGTAGATAGAATGTCATGGTACGGGGCTTCAGATGTGTGTGTGTATGTCATTTTGTGTTGAGCAGTGGGGGAGCTTAGTCAAGTTTGCTAAAGAAGACAGTGGGGATTTTGGAGTTTTATGAGGAGGAAATGTCAATTAATTTCATTTTTCTTATATTTTTCAGTTATCTTTCCTTTATTAATACATCTCTTCTTTATATGAACTGAAGGTAGATTCGTCTTCTAAATGCTCAATTAATATAATTTACTAACATAACTGCCAGCAAGGATTGATGATATTAACAAATTAAAAGTTGTACATAAAATTGTCAATAAATAAATGTTTAAGACAATAGTGTAAAAGTGGGTAAATGTTGGGGATGACAAGTGCTATTTTTTTTTAAAACTAACGTATAACTTGAGTGACAATTTTTAAAAATGAGTGATCATTTTATGAAATTATGAATAACTTCAATGACAGATAAGGTAAGTAACAATTACTGAAATTAACCATATATTTTGAAATAGTCAGCCATTATGTTAAGTCATATCACCAGTAATAACTAAAAGATAGAAATAGTGGAGTACAATCAACCTAATCTTAAGCAACTGGGATAATAGTAGCAAAATAAGCTAATTGGTGGGTTGCATTGTTTCTTGACCGGGGTGTATACAATATAGTGACACTGACTAGAAACAACATAAACTAAAAAAGTTACACCCTAAACAACATCAACTAAAAAAGTTACAATATCTTGTAAAATACCTGCATTTGGTGTCATCAATAAAGTACGATTCAAACTTTGTACCACTCTTAGAGCATCGAACTCCACTTTCTCAATCTAAAATCTGTTGTCCTGTGCAAAATGGGGCCGATAACGTATTCTGCCACCTCGGGCTCTAAAAGGCCTCGGATGTACTTTGAGCTAGCTAAAATCATCGAGTCATTGTGGTCTTGGATGATGGCCCCCAGCCAGATAAAGCCTCCTTCAACTTGAATAGTAGCATCTCAACCTACGTCAAGTTTGCTCCACCTTGTTCTTCCTAGTGGTTCCATCGCCACCTGTATAATTGAAGTTTTCACCTTCACTAGGCATTGCGCCTCCCGATGAAGTATTATATTCCTTGCACCCCGAATGATCCAAAGTAGGATTTAAAATCATAATTTATTTAAGCCTCTATATATTGACGTTTCAATAATCAAAAATCACATATATAAACACCTATCTACATAATATAATTTGGAAAATTTGCACTTTTAGTTTCCAACCTTTACAATTTGTTACCAATCTATCATCAACTAAGTTTTGTAGCATTAGACATTTCCAACCTTTGCAGTTTGTTGTAATTCACTTCTCAATTGACAGATTTTGATAGATTTGCTATCCTCTTTTAATAAACAAAATAGAAAAAAGCTAAAAACAACAAAAAATAAAAAAAAATTGTAAATGAAATCCTATAATTTTTAAAAAGTACAAAGTAACTTTATCTTTCATAAAACCCCGCCTCACGCCACGCCACGCCACGCCACGCCACGCCCAAATCACGACCACCCAAAAAAATGCTAAATTAAAATAAAAAATTAAAAACATTCTCCACTTCCAATGTATAATTACTCCATTCCAATACTATTTTGATTCTTTATATTGTATTTTGTTAATTTTTCAATATATGCGGAATTTTTCTTACATTTGTTTTGTAACCTTCCAAATTATGTGAAAAAGCCCAAACTCTTTTACATGGTGATCTCCATACAGGTTGTGTCATGGTGACTGGAGAATCGACTCAAGTTATAGATCTAGAATTTGGTTTTTATGGGCCAATGGGATTTGATATTGGAGCTTTTGTTGGGAATTTGATTTTAGCTTACTTTGCACAAAATGGACATGCTGCCGATGGGAATGATTGAATGGTATATCCTGACTCCATATTCCTCTTCATCACCACTAATTTTCTGACTATCTTGATTTTTGGCAGTAATTCTCTACATCGCAAGCATATAGTTGAGGCAACAAGTGTTCTGATTGTTTATTGTATGGCAAAGCATCAATATTTCATGAATCAGGCACTATTTTGTCACTAGAACTTTTATACAAAGTGGATAATGTTTTCAATTTTTTATTTTGATTGTGCATTTTTTTGGGTGGTGGTGATTTGGCCATGAAGTGGAGCAAGTTTTTGGAGGAAGATGAAATTATTTTGCATTTTTTAAAAGTTATGGGTCTTCATTTGTAATTTTATTTATTTATTTTATTTATTATTATTTTTGTTTATTTAAAAAGAATGGTAAATTTGTCAAAATCTGTCAATGGGACATGATTTACAAAAATCTGTAAAGGTTGGGGATGTTTGATGCTATAAAAATTAGTTGTAGGTAGATTAAAAACAAACTACAAAAGATGGGGACCAAAATTGCAAATTTCCCTTATAATTTTAATAACAAAAACGATTGCATTTTTTTATTTTTTTTTTAATTTAATTTGGATGGATAGGGTGGGGGTCTAGGGTTTAACCATTCTTGCTTGCCAACGAATTCCAGAAAACCCTAAACCCTGTTGAAACCTCAACTTCCAGAAAATTTGTCAAGATCTTCTATGCTTCAACCTCCTGTCCACGCTTACAATCAATTTCAGCGTAAGACTCCCATTGAAAATTTCGATTCGTTTTCAATCTCCCCTTTCCATTTCATTTCACCCACTGTCTTGATTAGTATGATTGTACATGTGACTGTTTCAATTTAATTGTTTGAATTTTTATCTCGCATACTATAGTAGTTAAAGCATACTATAGTAGTTAAATGCATCGAACCCTGAAATTATTGAGCTACAGTGGACTCAGAAGCAGAACCACAGTTTTTTCGAAAACAAACTACTATCCCATATTCCTCATTTCTCAGTGGAATAACAATCTCAGCAGTAGAAATAGTAATGTGTCTGTTTTTTTTAGAGCATTATTTACGCACAGCAGTTCTACTACATATTCTCGTCGAGTGCCTGACCCGAATGACCCGTCCACCTTGATGAAGGAGGACGGAGTCGCTGTTTGTTCCCAAATGTGGATTGAAAATTTCCAAGAACCCAATAAAACTGTTACCAATTTGACCAATTATTTGAGAAGACTTGAGTTGTGGGTGTTGGCTTACCAGAAAGTATGTGCTGACGAGACAGGCGCTTACATGCCTCGCAGTGCGATCACACGTTCTGCCCTTGAAGACTTGCTGGCATTGCGCAATGCAGTCCTTGATGATAGGTTTAAGTGGGGAGCTAGGTTACAGTTCTTCATTAGGTCTCCCAAAGACAAGACAGATTATGAGTCCTTGTCCAAGAGGAAAATTAGAGCGATTTTGACGACAACTCAGCCATCTCCGTTTCAGGACAGAATTGTTCAGGAGGTTTTGTTAATGATTTTGGAGCCGGTTTACGAGGGGAGGTTTTCACAGAGGTCGTTTGCATTTAGGCCAGGGAGGAATGCCCATACAGTGCTGAGGGTAATTAGGAGGAGTTTTGCAGGCTACTTGTGGTATATAAAGGGTGATTTGAGTGCCATGTTGGACGGAATGAAGGTTGGGATGGTTATAAGTTCTCTGATGAGGGATATTAGGGATAAGAAGGTAATTGATTTGATAAAGGCAGCGCTGACGACGCCGGTCATCACGAGTAAGGTTGATGACGGAGAGAAGAAAAAGAAGAAGAAAAGAAAGTATCAGAAGAAGAGAGTATTGGCAGAAGATGAGCCAAAGCCTGATCCGTATTGGCTAGAGAGCTTTTTCGGGTTTGCACCCGAGGAGGCTGAGTTGCTTCCTTCATGGGGACATTGTGGAATCCTTAGTCCTCTTTTGGCTAACATATGCCTTGATGAATTGGACCGCTGGATGGAAGATAAAATTAAGGAATTCTATCGGCCTTCGAAGAGTGATGTGATATGGAACAGTTCTGATGGGGATGCAGAACAAGGAAATACATCTTGGCCGGAATTTGTTCCAACTAGTGGCCCAGATAAGACCAGGAAGATTGATTATATCCGTTATGGTGGTCATGTTTTGATTGGAATTAGGGGACCAAGGGCAGATGCGGCGACTCTGAGAAAGCAGTTGATAGAATTCTGTGACCAGAAGTATATGTTAAAACTTGATAATGAAAGCCTCCCCATTGAACACATAACTAAAGGCATTATGTTTCTTGACCATGTATTATGCCGTAGAGTAGTGTATCCTACTCTGCGGTATACTGCTACTGGTGGAAAAATCATCAGTGAAAAGGGCGTGGGTACGTTGCTGTCAGTAACGGCTAGCTTGAAACAATGCATCAAACAATTTCGAAAGTTGAGCTTTGTAAAGGGAGATAGGGATCCAGATCCGCAACCATGTTTTAGAATGTTTCATGCTACCCAAGCTCACACGAATTCTCAAATGAACAAGTTCTTGTCAGTAATGGTCGAGTGGTATCGATATGCTGACAACAGGAAGAAAATTGTTAACTTCTGTTCTTACATCATTAGAGGTTCACTTGCAAAGCTGTACGCGGCAAAGTACAAGCTAAGATCACGAGCAAAGGTTTACAAGATTGGTTCTCGGAATTTGAGTCGTCCTCTAAAAGAAAAGAAAGGGCAGTCACCCGAGTATCATAACTTGCTACGAATGGGTCTTGTGGAATCAATTGACGGACTACAATATACTAGAATGTCTCTTGTACCAGAGACCGACTACACACCTTTTCCAGTTGGTTGGAGACCGGATCATGAGAAAGCGTTGCTTGAATATATAAGGCTGGAGGACCCAAAAACTCTTGAGGAGGAACGGAGTTGCCTTAGAGATCAAGGTCTGATTTCACCACAGGATTATGTTTCAATGCTTGTTTGGAATTACAAAAGGAATGCTGTTGCAGTTGATCAGCTTTCCTCTGTGTTAACTGGTGAGAATAGCATAGAGACGATGGGATCAGAATTTTTGTCAACATCAAATGACGAAAACAGTAATCAGAAAAATAGGAGTGAAGAAGACAACGAAGAAAGAATTCGCGTGGCACAGATGTAAGATAATGTAATAGTCGTGTATTTTTAGCGGTCATCGTTCTTTATTCTTCCTTGTGTATGCTGACATTGTCTATCAGAAGAGCAACAAACAGTTCATTGTAGCAATAACACATCCTGTCTTATAAGCCAAATCCGTATAATGCTTTGTAATACATATTTATCATTTTTTTTTGTAATGAGCACATTTGCACGCTTGCCCCCGCCCTTTAGAACATTTTCTCTCACAATTTACATTTTTAATTCTTAAAAATTGTGTAATACAGTTAATACATAGAAGCAATTGATGCAAGTTTGTTGGGTAAATTAAATAAATACTGAACTTTGAACATGTTAATACTTACTAAACTTTTAAGTGTCACTGAACTTTTGATTTTGTTTACTATCCATCACTCTTTAATTAACCGTTACAATCTTTTAACGGAAGTTGCCTACATGTTTAACACCTAACACGTGGCACCAATCGAAATGCGCTATTTTTCCAACTCAGCTGTGTGGTAAAAAACGCGTCCCACATCATTCATTTTCAGGCGCCAAATCATGAAAATGAAAACATGTGATTTCATTCCCTATCAATCCCTAAATTGATCCCAAATTGATCCTAAATCTACAAAGTGAAGGGAAAATCCCAAATCTCCAATTAAGCAAATCAGCTTCCCAACAAAGTCAAAGGAAGTTGTGGTCCTGGTCATTGTTTGTGTACAAAGGTGACCCACATGCTGGAAATGGATCACAAGGTAGTGGAGGATGCTGTGTTGGATACACACAAACAAGATCAGAACATGGACCAGGTATGGTTTTTTTAATTGATTGATCATCTTCTCATTTAATTGACCAGAACATGGACCAGAACATTATTCGATTATAGATTGACGTTCCCATTTTTAGTAGTTAAATGTGAAAGGATACCCATCAACTAATCTTATAAAATCACATTGCAGAGGACTCCGAAGATGATGTGGAAGAGATGTTGGGTGCAAATTTTACGGACTCCGAAGATGATATGAATGACGACGAGCAAGATGAAGAGAGTTGGGGCAGTGACAATGACGTGTAGTGTATGTGGTCTATCCGGTCACAATAAACGTTATCATGACAGAAGTAATGCGTCAAATGAGGTAGTTCCGTTTATGTGGTCTTCCAGTTTGTAGACTATTTAATTGTTAACACATTTTTGGGATATTTGCAATTCTTTGTTGCTGAAGTTGGGGATCAATCCATAGAGGATTGTGGGAGCCAAAGTGTAAACAAATCATCACAATCTAGGGCAATATTTTATTAGTTGTAGACAATAACATTACTACTTGTTTATAGGGTGATTTATGTAATTATCTCTTGATCATAGGGTAAACTTCAACCACGGAGATCTAGGAAATCAGCTTCAAGTCAGTCTCACGAGCCACAACAAGCAGAGTTCCAATTTATGCTGACTTCAAGAATCATTCCACAACACATTAGTGGACCAGATGCAGCTCTGCCTCGGTTTGATTTGCTGCCAAACATCTCTTTTGACAAGATGGTAGAAGATTTGTAGCTCATGGAAAATGAAGAACAATCGAGGATGAAAACTTAGAGGGCAAAAAATAGAAGTATTGGAAGAGACTCGATCCGTTTTCAAGCTCCGCGGAAGATGAAGCCAAATTGAAAAGTGTAGTATCTAAGCAATTAGATGTCAAACTAAGTGATTTACTGACATTGTATTTACGAGTTTAGCATTACTTAGAGATCAATGAAATGAGCTTCACTTACATTTTTTTATTTTTATTTTTTGTATCAGCTTTACTGAGAGATCAATGAATTCATGTTTATGTTTGTTTTTGTAACACATCTGTTTGATCTCTCCGTTTTGTAAGCTTACATTTGACAACAATGAAATCAGATTTCATGTGGTTTTTATGAAGTTTATCAGCTTTAAGTTCCAGTATTGCCAAACTTCCTGTCTGAATATGAATGTACCAGCTTTCCAAACTTCAGGTTAACTTTCAGATTGTATGGAGTTTATCAGATTACAGATTACAGATTACAGATTACAGATTACATGTTATATGAAATTGAGTTCCTGTGTTGCAATGAATGGACAAAATTGAACTGAAAATGCACACTGATGATAAAAGGCTGTAACTGCAAAATTTTCATTCAAAAAATAGAATACATTACATTACACTGATGCATCCTACCATCAACTATCCTTGCTAGACCTTTTGCACAAACACAATTGTAAAAAATCACAAGCCATATACAAGCCATATACACAATCTATTGAACCCTACAAACCAAAACAATCAACTACCTACCCGACAACTTCGATTCCCATCTCATCACAATAGGAATTGAACCAAAACCACCAACACAAGCATTGCCAACACAATCCGATGATATAATACCCTTTGCTACCACTTGTTCTCCAACACAACTTCCCGGTTAGCATTCCGCAACAGCCCATTGATCACGCTCTTATAACGTGGGTGGAGAAGAGGAGGATTCACCCATTTGAAGTAGTCACAAGCATCTAGACGTCCGTAGTAGCTGTACCCTAAGAACCTCATTCCCGGGTTGTTCTCCGTCCAAGCTGTCCTCATCGCAGCAATCCTACCACACAAACACATTGTTTGCTCATTTATGTGAGTAGCAGCATCATTTTCCATCGCCATTTGCAGCAATTATCTGCGGATTATCAACGGCTAAACTCAAATGTTACAGATGGAAGTTAGGGTTTATAGTTTTCAATTTGGGGGAAATGCAGTCTGACCAATTTAATTTATGGATACTAGAGATGAAGTCCTGTTTGGCGCCTGAAAATAAATGATGTGGGACGCGTTTTTTACCACACAACTGAGTTGGAAAAATAGCGCATTTTGATTGGTGCCACGTGTTAGGCGTTAAACACGTAGGCAACTTCTGTTAAGAGATTGTAACGGTTAATTAAAGGGTGATTGATGGTAAACAAAATCAAAAGTTCAGTGAGTTGTCAGTGATACTTAAAAGTTCAGTGACTAAGTATTAACATGTTCTAAGTTCAATAAGTATTTGTTAAATTTACCCCAAGTTTGTTCAATACAATACTATAGACAACGACCATATAATCACTATTCAAAGTAAGTTGCAGAAAAATTCTGATGAAACGGTATAAAAGTGAAAATATTCGAGTAATTGTCGATTGATATGCAAATCTAATACAATCTAGCACCATATGATCAAGATCTGTTGAATGTCATAAAATGTCCCCAGTTTCATCTGACTAAACTCGCCTTGCAAAATATATTTTCCTTTACATCTCTCATCTGTACGGCTCTACCCCTGCTTTCATCAACATCAATGTGGATTCCGTTCAGTCGGTGAACCGGGAACAAAGGGAACGAATCCCCGTCCACCAAACACTGGGCGCATGAAAGTGTCATCAAACTTGCGCCAATAGCGATGGACAGTGTGAGTAGGTGTCCTTAAAAGCATGCGTAGACTAGTAGGCGGGTGTACGTCACCCAAATCAGCTTCGGAGTCCTGTTGATTATCGAGGAGTGGTACCATCACTGACTTTGGAGTATTAGGACCGGACGACGCAGCGCTGCTCAGCTGTTTCGGGTGTGGTAGCAGAAGTCTTATAAGAGGCTGTGTCATTAGACCAAAAACCTATGCAAGACAAGAAAGTGATCATGTATTGAAATGAAGAAGTAAAAAAAGAGTGGCAGTTAGAAGGCAGGGGATTCGTCACCATAGTCGAGAAAAGAACAACAGTAATAGTGCTGGTAATCATTATTGCATGTGCTCGTAGTTGAGTATGCCCAGAACTCGTGAACTGAAAAAACGCAAAAACAGCCGTTTGTTTGGAGGATATACTAGAGGAGATGAAACACTTCATTAACGAATATCAACACACTGAAGAAATTATAAAAAAGAATAAATAATGAAAAACGAATAGCACATGGTGGTCTGATCTTTGGTTTAACATCCTTGACGTTAATAGAATTCATGCTATGAAAAACATCCAGTAGTGGCTTAGATGGAGGTTGTTCACATCAAATCTACAAGTTCACCTTATTATAAGCTAGGGCCATGGACACAGCACCCCTCATGAGTCCAGCCCACCATATTATCACCTATCAAATGAAAAGAATGAATGTAATATTCACTTTGAATTAATATTGGGATTAAACTCAAGTGCTAGCAACTGCTTACTTGTTGCCCGAAGGTGATATGTTCATTCCGAGATTTCTTCGTCAAGTTAGATAAGAATGATAAAGGAAACACAAAAGCTGCTCTCCCTAACAAAACTAAGCACAAAAGTATCGAACTCACTGCAACTGAAGTCCCGGGACTGAAAAGAACCCAATTTAGAGAACATGAGAAAAAATGTAAAAAAGATGTTTTCCAGCAGTTACAAGCCCATTTCATGTACTGCAGAAAATATGTGGATCATTCGAATGATCTCTGAGGAAGAATATCCACTCAGGTCATTAGAAATATTCTCTATAATTTGAATGTAGTCAGCATACCTGTCACTCACAAACCTCCACTTTTCAATGTCCAAGGCATCCATACCAACATAGAGGAAGATAAAAGTCTCGGCGACAAATGACGAAGTTGCAAAAGCATGCCTGTAAATTCATCGTCTAAATAACTAATGCATTCATTGAGTGGCTAGTCTCACAAAGTAAATGAATTTCAATGATTCACAATAAAATTCTAGTGTAAGCATACTTTGTAGTAATTCTTGAACTCTCAGTCACATTGTGCCATGTGTAATGAGACATCACAATTCCACAGAAAAATACAGTGAGAATTCCACTCAGATAGAATAGCTGCATCAAATTGAAACCAATTTATACAAGAATAAAATTACTAGTATCCACAAAGATCTAAATACAAACTGCATGCTGGAAAAAAAGAAGAAATTCCAGAGTTGATAACTGGAAACTTACTTCGGCTAGCATATATGATAAATATGCCATGAGCATCATAAGCGCAACTTCACGATCTGTAGAGTGCCTGAATTACAACATAAGTTCACCTTGAATTGTCATAGATACATTTTCAACAGAAGATAATGCTAGTGATAATACCAAGAGAAGAATAAAAAATCAGGAATGAAATAATTGAAGTTTAGATCAATGCATTTTATCCCAGAAAAGTAATGTTCAAGAATTCTGATAATGCTAATGAAAGAGTTATGCTATAAAAATTGAAGTATTTCTTATAAATGTAATATATGGGAAAAGTTGCTGTTTTCCTCAAGCATCAAGGGTTTCACTAACAAATACATAAACTAGAAAGAACTTCAATATTTCATTAGTTACTATAAAATCTATTTATACAATAAAGAAGAAAACCTCCAACAAGAAGGCGTACAAGAGAGGCATCCATACTGTTATCTGTATCGTGCATTTTTTTTGGGGGGTGTTGCAGAACCTAATAGTCCTCAAAGTACGTTTCTATAATGAACAAGGCTTCTATATATGTTAATAAGAACTCTGGCTTTCTAAGCTTCTGTAAAATTTCTATTTGAAAGTCATATTTATTTCGTATCTTAGTCCCATATATTTCTGCTTCTTTCGCATTACAGATGTAAACTTTTTGGTGCACAATGCTACCTAATTTTTTTTTTTTTTATTCAAATGGTCATTGTCAGCCTTTGGCTTATTAAACATACTAATTTAATAGGAGAAATATCATTACTGTATTGATATAAAGAAAAACTAATATTGTGACAAAAAAATTGCTTACAAAAAGTCCATTTTTCTCAAGATAAGAATCAATTCTACATCATAAGAAAACCAGAAACTTCCAAATTTTTTAATTTTATTACCTTCCGAAGTATAACTTTTTGATTACATAAGCGCTGAGAAGTCCAACCTGCAGTAGAAATTAAAATGCCATATTAAAGAGAGAAGACCACACGTAAATGCTTGATTTTGAGAGTGCTCCTGGAAGGAAGATGAAGGGGGGAGAGAGAGAGAGAGAGAGTCTTACCAAAACCCCAAGTAGTGTGCTTGCAAGAAATAAGTACAAGAAGCTTCCAGTAAAGTGTAAAGCAATTCTAGGATCAATAGTTGTCAGATCAGAGCTTTGAATGGCATTGAAAAGCACCACTGAAGTAGCATCATTCACTACACCTTCTCCAAATACTAAACTGTAAAGTAGGGGCGTCTCATCTTGACTTAGCACCTGATAACATAAAACAATTATCATTTCAGAATGTGTTGTGTTTTCATAAGATTGAAGTAAGCTTTAACATCTTTTGTACCTGCAATGTGCAAACAGAATCTGTTGCAGCAAATATTGCACCAATTGCTGACATGATGGAGAAGAAAGGGAAACCCAAAAAAATTTAGGTGGAGCCCTGTCTAAAGTAAATATGTGAAGTAAACAGAAGTTAAGGTAATACCTAGATAATCACTAATATCCAGATGGCCGATTTCCAGGCCCCTAAAGATTAACATGACACCTGAATCATATACAAGAGGATAAATAATAGAATCAGATTTCATATTCCATGGACACTGGATAGCCATTAAGTACTTTATCATCTCTCCTCTTTAGAAAGAAACTTAGGGAACGGACGATGCCACCTCAGTTTGTTCAAGTCGTAAGTTATCCTTTATTTACATTAATCTGTACACTCAACGCTCCCACTGTAATAATAGGAATAAAACTATCCTCTTCCTGTTTCTGATCATTATTAACTGTTCATTTCCTTCCCAAAAAATTCAACGTTTATGTCAGGTCAGGATGAGTTGGCTTACACCGCAAAGAATCCAGATGTTTCACCCAATATTGGAACAGATCTCTCACAAGTAGTAGTTTTTGCCCAAAGACACTCACAATGATATGCAATTTATGAAAATGACTATTTCCATATTCTTTATGCATATTTTGAGAGCTTAATATGAACGCAGTCCACGTCAAGAACATAAAAAATGCTATGGAGTGCGAGTTCATGTGTAAAAGCAATATATTGAATATTTCAAAGAAACCATTTTATTATTCCGTGACTAGAAAAATTGCTATATACCAAATCATAAACTAAGTAAAATCTTGATATACACATGAATAGAGAATTTTGCAGGGGTTGAAAACAATATGGATAAAGTGCAAAAATAAAGTACCTGTTGATATGACAGCAAACGAAATAAGTGTACCAACAGCTCCAAACAACATTATAGTGATGAAGTTACGGAAAAATTGTTTCTTCTTAACCTGGAACCTGGCACAGGAAGTAATAAAATTTTAAGCTCCTGAACAGACAATTTACTGGAAGAGTATGCAAGTTGTCTAAACTTCAGGCTCCCAACCAAAAATCATATAGATTATAATACTGGAGAAAATTTTCTTAGCCATTGATTTAGTAGATGTTCCAACACTAAAAGATGGCAAAATTGATTGTGCCATGTCTTCATATTGAAATCGGGAAAAGAAAATAAAAGGAAATCAGAACTTTTCATATCTACAGACATTTTAGCAACCTTCAATCATGACATGCACAAACCATTGGGTGCAAACAGAAAAAATCAATTTAGAAAAATAAGTGTTGCGTTGACTTATTTTAACGACAGTCCAGCACTAATGTGATTCTGGACTGCAATAGGTTGTTCCATCTTGTATTGTTGTTAGAGAGGTGCAGTGGTGTGGATGGACGGGGTACAAAGCAAAACGGACATATCTAAAGATGGATTAAAACACCTGGGAAAATGATGAAACTAAGTGGACCAGAAGAAAGATTGAAACAAAATGCAATCAGACACAATAAGCATGTTGGCGAACACACGCGCTCGCACACACAAAGCCAGAGAGCGAGAGAATTAGATGGATTGACAGATTTAGATAACTGGTGTATCATAAATTGCATGGGGATGAATGTATGAGATATGCTTCTAAAAGAATCGAACAAGATGTGGATGAACTAAAGCAATAGGGTCATGGAACATTTTTACTAAATTATTGCAATAAGATATACAGTAATGCCATCATATTCGACAATCAAAAGGTAATTTCAGTAGGCAATGGGAGGCAACACAGAATTTCCAAAGGATACATAAGTAACAATGTCCACCTTCTTAACGTTCCACGTCAGTATGACTTTTTATTTTATGAAACTTGTATTATTCAGGTACACACACACAATCACAATCTATTGAAAGCAAAACACTGGTCCAGGGTTCTCTACAACACATACTGCCAGTCTCGACCATTACCTCACCGCTCAACTTGTACAATATTTCACCCTTCTCCATGTTGATATTTTTGACAAAATGACTGAATCATCAATCTAAAGTGATATCATTACTACTGGTCTGCTTTGAAATCTTGCTAGTCACTCCAATATATGCTTAAAAGGAATGGTTATAACATATGATTCTAACTTCATTGACAATTGCTCCTTTTTCTTTTTCCCTTAATTGCATGTTATTATTGATTTTGCAATTTTGTCAATACCACATAAACTTTTAGCAGTACTGCTGTATTTGTGCCTTCTACACGAGGGCTTTCCAACACTTCTCTTTTTTTATATTACTTAACATTGAATTTCTTTCTTGGTAGTAATCAGTAAAAGGATCATTCACTTGTTTTCTGCAGATGGGTAATTGACTGTACCCACTTTGAATACTTCATTTGAAGAGCATCCTCATCTCTTAAAAAGTGTTTGAATCACATACCACACCAAACATCATCATACAAGTAATAAGATTGAAGCATCTCTTAGTAGTTTCTTGCTGCACCATCTCCATCACATCTTCTCCAGCATATTGTTTCCAAGTGGAAAATACTCCTATTTTATACTTTTCATTCCCGCTTGTGCCCCCCATTGACTAAATTTACAGAATTAGAACAAGGGAATCATAAAAGCTCCTATGGGACTTCAAACTGGATATACTATTATGATTTCCTATTTACTAATAAACGATTTGATCAAAAAGATATACAATTAAGTGAGACATATATTCCTTGTAAAAAATTTGGTGTCCCTTTTTTGTTGTTGTTGTTGTGCTGTGTCCAATCACACCTTAATTCTCATATTTGTCAAATCTTACACACGACTTATTACAAGCTGCAACCCTAATCGAAAATTTAAGAACAGTATTGTCACTTCAGCTAGCAGTCCCAAAGACCAATAGATTCTGCCTGATGAGTATCTCTGTCACCAGCCACCCACAAGTAGCTCTGGCACATTGCTTCTGGCAGTGTTCACACTCCATAATTTCCCTACCAAATTTCATAATTCTAATAACCGGTCAAATTACATCAACCAATGTAAATAAACTCTACTTTTAGAGCTCAAACACTTGCACTATTCATCATCTATTCCACCATTACTATCTGCTTGCATAGCATCAAAATTCACACAAAAGATCAAACCTTTTTAACTTCTTCACTTAGACTCATGTTATATGTCACTCAATGGAATAGTCAGTATAACATTTTATAGATCCGTTCCAAATTAAATAATCAAATCTCCATGGACAAATGCATTTCTTATAATGATTCAATCAAACAAGAAGCATAATAATTGCTCCCGATAGACGTGATAACACACATACACGCACTAGCAAAGTAACTCGTGGAAAAGAAAACTAAATAGAAGCATCCACTTTACCCAGCATTAAATATAATAGGAGGAAGAAGATATATAAAGAACAGATCCTCGCTGAAGACCAGGAGATGTGAGCTCTTGCCCCTACTCATCAACAATATAACCACTCCAGTACATAAACCCTGCAAGGATCGGCATAGAAAGTACATTCTGGTATTACAAACAAAGAACAAAGATAATTCGAAATATAAAACAAAATCATAGTTAGCCAATAATTAGAATACAAGTCCCTGTATCCGTACGTCAACAAACGAAATGACAAAAAACATAATGATCCAATAATTAGAATACAAGTCCCTGTATCCGTACGTCAACAAACGAAATGACAAAAAACATAATGATATGTAACATTTAAGTTGTGAATATGTACTTGGACAGGAAAAATGAGAGTAAAACTAACAATGATAAGGGCTGTGATTGATTCATTCATCCAGCGATTCTCCTCCAGCAGATGGCCAATGACAATGCATCCGCAGAGGAGGGCCACGAATAGGTTCATTGACACAACGGATGCATGATCAGAAGTGGACAACATGTCCAGTTTTTGCACCAAAGAGCCAATTTCAAATCCCATATCCACTTTCGAGTTTATTTGAAACAAATTAATTAAAACTTTATTGTTTTTCCAGAAAGAGAGAATTCAGCTTCAAGTCTCGAAATCCATTCTTGTAACACTGCATTAAATAAAGCTCGATAAGTTGGAGCCCAAATTATTTAATTTATCCAATTTTGTAAACAATGTCATTTCTCCCACCCAACGAGAGTATGGTATTTTTACAAAAGCATGGCGGAGAAGGATGAACAAAAAATATTAAAATTGATTTTGATTCAATCTCGGTAATTCGGTATCGAAATCTCAAGAAACAGAAACTTGGTGTTACTCTCCTCTGATCACCCGTGATTGCAGTGATGATTCCAAAGAAAAGACTCAGAAAAAGTAGGAAAAAGCAGCAGTTGTTGAGGTGAAATTTCTGGAAAGTCGCACAAAATCCAAGAAAAATGTGATCCTCTATCTTTATTTCTATTTATATACAGATGAAATCTTGCCATTGAATGACGTGAAAAGTGGGGGAAACAAAAGAGAAACTGGGAAAGACAAGTGAATTGAGGTTTTGCCATGTTTTTTTCCATGGACCCTCGGATTTCCAGGATTTTTGGCTCACCTTTTAACTTTAAAACAACATTTTTACTTATAATTAAGAATTCTTCTTAAAATTTTACAAAAAAATTGGATTAAAAATTTAACAATTAATTTTAATCACCCACTTTATTTTATATGAAGAAACAAATTTCCTTATTTTTTAAAGAAACAAGTACACTTGAAGAACTCAATACTTATCCAGATAACAATTTAAACAAAAAATAAGCAAAAATTTTATCGAGGATGAAATTTTTTTTTTATCCGAATAAAAATTCACTCAATTTTTTAAAAGATGAACGTAACATTTATAATATATAACAAATCTATTTTTGTACATCCATATTCTAGGATAATCGTCATCGTACGCCACCACCCCCATCTACCACCTGCTGCATCCACGGCCACCACCGTCCACCCGTCGTCGGTTGCCCCGCCAGTACCCTCTGCCTCCCCCACCACTCACGACGCTCCACCAATTGGTTTTTGTTTTTTTTCCCTTTTAATTAATAATAAGAGGAGAATTGTCTTTTATAACCGTGATTTTTTTTTCTTCCTATTTTTATATCTAATTGAACCAGGATAATAATAATCAATTATCTAGATAACTTTTATACAGATAAATAGTCTTATCCATAAATCAAACAAGCTTTTAACGTAAAAACATATCCATGCTTAATATTAAATTCTAAAATTATATAGTCAAATATAATTTTTTTAATGAATTTATTTAATTAAAGGATCGATTGACACTCATTGAAATGATACAGCACACGAGACTATAATTATCTCAGTTATTGTTCTTAACTAGTCGAGAGTCAAGACACATGAGATCAACAATACTCAATTTTTCAGCGATTTCGCATTAATTTTAAGATAAAATGTATGAATTTAATTTCAACATTATCTTTATTTAAGAGTTTTGATATAGTAAGAGAATTAAAAGATGTACATACATAATATTTGTGAAAATAATAATAATAATAAAATAAAAAGATACCAAGCTTTTAGGATAAATTTTACTGATTTGAGGTAATTTGTGCAGCACAATGTTTCCACGTGCCAAAACTATGTTTCAAGATTTTGACTCTTTTTGGAGATAGATTCTTCTGCAACAACCTTTTAATCAAGACATGGCACCTCAGCCCCATTTTCACAACCTGTTTGCAGCAGTTTTTGCTAACAGATGAACCTTTTACCCCCAACATGGTGATCACAATTTCCTGCCAACAATTTTTTGTCATATGGTTGGTACACTTGGTCCATATAATCTGGTCCCTAGATTTTACGACACCAAGTACATCTTTAGTCTTTTTTATCGTGCCAGCGTGAGAAGAAGGTTTAGTCGTTTTGATTGTTGCAGGAGCACTGGCATGAGAATGTGTATGTTTAGTCTTTTTTGTCATGGCGGTAGTACCAACGTGAGAATGTTTGGTCTTTTTGATTATTGTAGGGGCACTAGCACGAAAAGGTGTAGTTTTAATCTTTTTGGCTCCGACAGTACCAACATGAGCAGGTTTATGTTTAGTATTTTTAGCTGCCACAACGACATTAGCAGGGGAATGCGCTAGTTTAACCTTTTTAGTCTTGGTTGTAGCATTGGTTGGAGAATGTGCAGATTTAGTCTTTTTGACCGTAGTGGTGACACCAGTTGGAGAAGCTGCGTGTTTAGTCTTTCTTGTCGTGGTGGTAGCACCAGTGTGAGAAAGTTTAGTCTTTTTGGTTATCGCGGGGGCACTAGCATGAGAATGTGCATGTTTAGTCTCTTTGGTCCCGATAGTACCAACACGAGAATGTTCATGTTTTGTCTTTTTGGCTGCCACAATAGTACTAACGGGAGAATGCACAGGTTTAACCTTTGTAGTCGCAGTTGTTGCACCCGTCGAAGAATGTGCAGATTTAATCTTTTTGACCGTAATGGTAGCACCAGTCGGAGAAGGAGCACGTTTAGTCTTTTTAGCCACGATAGGTTCAGGTGCAATCAAGGTGGCTCCAATGGCCAAGACGATGGCCACCATCTTCAAGAAATTCAACATCTTCATGTTTGCAATTAACAATCACTTTATTGTTATGGGGCTGTAAGAGATGCATTTATATAAGGTGAAACATATAGATCCTGTATTTATGGTTTCAGAAACGTTTCATTAGTTATATTAAATTTATACTTAAAGATCAAGTCGTTCTTAATATTATTATTTTTTTTTATTTTTTATTTTTGGTAACTAGCAAGCAAGATTATTACTTATTCTAATTATCCTATATATATATATATATATATATATATATATATATATATATATATATATATATAGATATTTAAAAAATATTTATTTTATACACAAGATTGTTTTATAAAGTATATAAAAATAAGAAAAAATATATTTTTAAGCATTTTAATTGTGAAAAAAAAAAGATAAAATAATTAAAATCTAGTGGATATTTTTATGATTGGGTTTATGGTGGAAGAGAACGAAATGAATTACGAGATGCTCTTTAAAAGAAGAATAAAAATGAGAAAATTTGGCGGATAAATTTTTAAGTGATTTTTCGAACACAACGTGCTTGATAGTTTTTTTGACAAACTTGCAATTGTGGTCTCCAAACTATACTTCTCTCGAAACACTTATTCTAATTCAATATGTTTAGCATTCATTTCTCCAAACTATGAATGTTGGTGCAAGTAGTGATGGCAGTGGGGCGGATTCGGATTGGATTGGTCTGATCTGTATTTGCCCTGCAATAATTTTAGAAGATCCAAATCTGCAGATTGATCCGTCATTTTTTGGGGCCAATCGGATCCGAATCAGAGCGAATCAAAGCAATGACCTGCAGACTGATCCATAAATTTTTTTTTGTCAATGGTCATTCAAAAAAATTAAACAAACATTGAAACAAACTTTACTATTTTACTATTTTTTTTCTTTGTTTTTCTTTCTTTATTTTGAAATGGGGCAAATTGGATCGGGCACACATGATTCGATTCACTCCACTGACCCGCGGATATGGAATTTTTTGCTCAATTAGGAGCGAGTATCCATCGGATTCGGGACGAATCGGATATTTTTATCATCCCTAGGTGCAAGTTAGTTTACACGAGATGGAAATTGTAAAAATAAAGAAAAAATTTGTCAAAATTTGATAACTTATTGTAGGGTATATTCGTCCATCCAGATTTCCCTTCAGAAACAATAAGGAACAAAGGATTAAAGAAGAAAGAAATCCTTCTAAAATTTGATTGCAATATTCTCATTATGGTTATTAAGTTGTCACCATAATTTTTAGGAAAAATTACACGTATAACCTACTTTGAAATAGAAAATTGAAATTTACTGATTATTATTAATTTTTCACATATATCATTAAATGATAACATAAATTAAATATTGATGGGATGTAAAGAGTCCTACTATTCTATATTATTATCTTAATTAATAACAAAATTATATCATTATCGAATAAAGAAGTTATCCCATAAATTTCTCCTTTCAAATTTCAAATGCAGAGTTCATCAATGCTAATTCTCTATCTATCGTTTCCTCAAGAAGTCATAGTCATCTGTAATATTTATCGGTGGCATGTTTGAAGGCTATTCCGCAGCATATTTGATGATGAAGATGCCACAATCACTGCAAAATAACGGATGCCATTTGAATTAAAGACTTCACAATGTAGTTCAATAGACTCCAACAAAAAAAAAGTTGAGTATACAAGTTTGCGTGAATGTATGTGTTAATATCAAATAATCTCAAATGGACACAATTATATCAGATTTTATATCAAAAAGTGGTAACCAACATAAGTTGATAATGCAACAAAACTTGTTAACAAACACTAAAAAAGTTATCATACTTTGAAAAATATACATTAACATTGTGTTGTAATAAGTATGTATATGTTAACAGCATGAGGTAACTGAATGTAGTATACGTAACAGTTTGTTTGCATACGTCGAAACTAATGTAATAATTTCAGTTAACATACGACAGTTTCACAATCTGTCCTAACATCAATTAATAAAAGATATTTCACAATAACAAAATCTGTTATAGTGAATAACGGAATTTTATAAATATGATCTAACAAAACAAAATAATATCTAAGAATAAAAAAGGTAAACGGCAAACAGGAATTTGCCTTAGTTTGTTCAAGAACGGGGACACTGTATTTTTTCTTTATCAACTTTGTTCTGACTTTCTTACCAGACCGTTTCTTCATGTTCCCTGAGAATATTTTTTAGATTACATTCAAAGTTGCAAACTCCAGGAACGCAGATGAAAATGACATTGAATTTTTTTATGGAATAATGATTAGAGAATGTTAATGTTTCAAATCGATAGACAATGGGGGAAATGTGCATGATTTTCTCTATAAAGTGGATTTAAGAAAATTAATTATTATTTAAAATATTGCAATAAAATATATTTCTATAAATTTAAGTGTAAATATAAAAAAAAATTAATATCTATAGGTATATTTCAAAATTTGAAATGACAAAAGGTAAATGACCTAATATTCTCTAATTTTTATTTGATGCATTATTTTTTAAATTTATTTTAGAGTCACAACTTTTCAACTACATATTTCAACAACTTTTATCAGCTTTTACCAAAAAAACTCTGATTTTAATCAAAATCAAACACACCCTTAAAGTTCTCTGTATATGTTTATTGTTGTATTTATGTCTTTAACGTTTTTTTTTTAATTCTTATCATTAATATTTTATTAATTAGCACATTTGGTCCCTAATGATGATTTCTGTCCAAATATCATGTCAACATGCTTTGTAATGAGGAGCATATATTATTTCGTACTTTTATTTTTTATTTTTTTGTTTATTAAAAAATATGAGGAGAAAATAAGTTTTTTTTTATGCCCTATTAACTAATTTTTTGTACCTATAGAAGCATGACAAGAGTGCCAAACAAAGAAGAGGAATTAGCATGGTAGAGCTCTTCATGACCTTGAACTCACTTTATTTAATGAATAATGACAAAATAATCTGCTTAATTCTCACTTATTTTATAGGTCTTAATTATATGTTATTTATTTTCAAGAGACTCTTTAAACATGAGATGCTACTCTAGAGAGTATATACAAATTTAGAGAAAACTCTATTTATTTTTCACACTTCATCTTTTTCTATATTTTATTTTGACACGCTTTACTCATAATTATTATATGATTTTCTTCTATTTTTATTTTATTTTATTTTGTATATACTATTTAATTTAGTCAACATATGAGTATTGAAAATTAGAATTATTTGAATGTATTTAATTATAGAGAGTGAGTTTGATTATTCAGAATAGAGAGAATCTTATGTTTAAAGAGCTTATTGGATATGTTTTTAAAATTATGCTTCAAGATATCTTTAAATTTGGAGAGCCAAATCCACTCTCTATAATTAAATGGGTTAATTTCCGTCATTGAAATTACTTTCAAATTTCAAAACGGTCACTGAAATTCAAAAATTCATTAATCTTTATTTATGTTGCATATCCTGACTATTTTTAATGTAAACAAATTCGGAATCATGTGAACAAATATATAAATGCAATGTTTTTAATGTAAACAGATTCTGATTCATGTAGCATGCAACGTTAATTTTTAATTTTCCAGAATATAATGCACGTTTACAAATTTGACTTAAAATGTGAAATAAAATAATAATTGTGCAGATTATACTTACTTGATAAAGAAAAATAAACTCAGAAAATGCAAAATCTATATATAAGAAATGGTGGATCGATGTTAGAGTTTAACTCTATGCTTTTAAGGCGAATTTGTCTCGCTACGGTGTTCACAGTTTGATGACAATCGTCTCCTAACGTACAACAATCTATTCTTGCGATGACAGTACTTCAAATCGCAAGAAACAACGAACTGAAAGTGTTTTCTTGCTCTCTTTTAATATGCAGAGAAGAAACAAAATATTTTAATTTGAATGCAGAAGTTTTTAAAATTCGAATTGATGCTTTGCAAATCGAAGGGACTAATTTATAACATGCCAAAAGTTTTAATTGAATAGACACAATTGTTGGGTCATGTCTGTTTTAATCCCAACAATTATAATTTGAAAAGACAAGTCCAAAAAGATGTGTCTTTAATTCAAATAGACACCTTTTGAATTAATGAATTAATTAATTAAATTCGGAAGATTTTTAAATAAAATAAATAAATCTTTATTTTATTTGTCCAAAAAGATTATAATAGGCCAAGCCCCATCCCACAACCCGAGCCCAGCCGGGCGGCGGTGCGCGTTGGTCTTTGGACCGAATTCAATAGGATCTAGATTTCTCATCTTTCAAAGACTATTGGTACTCTTTGGGGCCCAGACCCAATTGTCAAACTATGGATATATAAAGGGGTTAATTACACAAATACACTATATTATGTATAGAATTTGAAATTTATTAGACAAAAATAAAAAATTATCAGAATACTAAATATGAAGAATATTATATGAATTATACTAGACTATTAAAGAATCCTTAAATTATGCATTATTATCATTCAAGATATCATTTAATCAGTTTCAATTAAAGTATCTTACCCTATAATATCATTTCAAATTTAAAATTCAAAAAATGAAGTCTTTATATCATCAACATATTAAAGTAGCACTTGTTGGATGTATAAAATACACATTCCTACAAAAATAAAAATAAAAAAATAGAACGTGCTAGATTAGCGTGTAAAATGATATAATGATTCACTATTAATCTCAAATTAAATAAACAATGTTTAAATAAATTAAAACAATTTCATGCCGATCAAACAGTGATTTTCATTGTATGTGATATGACAAATTAACACTTTAAAGTCACAATAACATTGAACAATGCATATTAGGCAAAATGGTAACAAAGAATAATAACGTTGTAAATTACTGATTTGAGATAACAATATGTAAATCGTAATAAGATAAATTAACAAGCATTAAAATATATGTTGTTTGAGATTTGAAAAAAGAATGAATTGGTTTGATCTGTGTACATCCATTATATCGAAACGTCTCTTATTTTATTATATTAGCATTCAATAAACACAAAATTATCATATTGCTGACACATTCAATGGTAACAAAGTTTACTAAAAAACAATTAGTAACTCGTGTTTGACAAAAACATGCAGATAATAACAAAACAATGTTGAACAGAACGTGAATATTTTTCAGATGCCTACAAAACTAAAATTTGATTTATTTTGTTAATGACCAAAAAACATTCAATAGGTATTAAATAACTCAAATTTACTGTGTTTTATGTGAAATGAACTTCATTCACAAAATAACCATAATTATTTTGAAAAAGGACACAAAAAATTTGTTACTTTTTTAAGATCGAAAAAGCAAATCTTGAAGAAAAAGATAACATGTATAGCATAAAAAAATAATTTATTTTTTCTCCTACGGAAACCGACATGGTAATCTTCTTCTTCAATGTCTGGAAAATGTTTATTCTTCACGATTGAATTATTTTTTCTTGCTTTTACGTATGAATTTGTTACTGTTGCAAGAAGAAGTCATTGACAGCGAAGAGAAATATTTTAGCTTCTTCAAGCCATTGTAGAGATTTTTCCTTCTACGATTACAGACCCAGAAAGAAGTTTAGAAATGGTTATCTTTAATCACTACACTATTTATAGAATGATAAGATTTGATTTCTGAATAATAGGTTGAAATCGGAATTAATTGATATGTTTGAATTATATTTAAATAATAATTTTTTTATTATCCAGTATAATTAGTGTATTTATAGTATTATTACAAAAACAAAATTTGATATAGTATAATTCAATTTTTTTTTTTTTTAAAATGTAGGTGGAGGATATAATTTTCTCTATATAAAGTAGTCACAAATCTTTTTATCTTTCAATGTGGGATACAAATTTTCCACTTCTTTTTACAATTCAAGTTTCAAGATGTCAACTAGAGCTGGCAAATGGGCTAGATGTGCTGGCCCAACCCGAAATTGGACGGGCCACATAAAAGATTGGACTGGGCTAACCTTGACCCAATTTTACATGGGCTACTATTTGATGGGCCAACGGGCCAACCCAACCCGATTTTGGGCCACAGTGCCAATGGGCCAACCCAACTTACATTTTTAACTTATTTTTTAAAAATAATTACTTATAATTTTAAAAAAAATCAAAATCCACCATCTTCCTCCACCACCTCATTCCATCCCACCTCACCCCCATTTGAGAATACGACAGAGGAAAGGGGTCGGCGACCGGGGGGAGAAATCCCTCCCCCCCGCTCGCGAAACCAGGGAGAAAAGATTTCGCTACGAATAGGTTGCGACGGGGAGGGGAGATTTCTTCCACTGGTTTCCGGCCGTTTCTCTCTCCTATTTGTTACCGGCCACCGACCGAAAAACGAGGGGGGAAAAATCCTCCCCCATTTGCAGCCGCATTGGGTTGGGTTGGGTTGGGTTGGGTTGGGGTGGGGTGGGTGTTGAATGTTTGAAGTGTGGGATAAGGACTTGAGCAAAAAATAAATTATCGGGCCAGCCCGGCTTCAGCTCGATTGGCCTGATGAGTTAGTTGTACGGGGATAAATTGGCTCAATTTTTATTTGATTAATTTTTTATTGGGCCAACCCAGCCTAGAGAGTGAGTTATCTGGATTGGTCCATTTTGCCACCTCCAGTGTCAATCTTTGGCAATAATTTTTTATTTACTCAGAAATAATTTTGTAAGACTAAATATACCATAATCATCTACTCACGGAGTAGAATATGTTCTAATTATAATTCATTAAAATATGTTATCTGGATCTACTCTAATATTTGGTCAAAAATTAATTATTAATCAATTATTTTCAACACTTTTTAATACAATTAACAATTGTATTGGAGATACTCTAATAAATGACATGAGCTACTTTTGAATTGCTTTAATGCCATTACATAAATCAACATGTGATCCTACCAAGTAAGGTAAATATTAATTTCATCATTTATCTTGTTCAAGTATTAAGATTTAAGAGCATCATCATGTGATTCTACCAAGTAAAGTAAACATTAATTTCACCATTTGTCTTATTCAAGTATTAAGAGCATCTCATGCGAATGTAGATGTACTAAACAATATGATACGTCATTCTAAAATGTTTACCTATCAAGAAAAACAGTAAAAAATAGACAATATGTTAAATATTCTCTATTTTTTTTTTTTTAATAATTTATGGCTATCGAAATGTGTGTTAAGCTTCTTTTATTTAATTTTTTATAATTTATTTCTACGAAAATATGTGTTAATAATTATTTATTTAATTTTTTTTATAATTTATCTACATTATCTCTCTTGTAAAATTTCCAAATCCACGACCCCATTTGTCTTACTGCATTGTTGCATGCAACTATAGATTGCTAAATTTTTTTGCCACATAAGTAAAATAGACAATGTCTAAAAAAATCCTTCTCAAAGCAAGTTATTAAAGACTCTATCAAATTAACGTAACAGAGAAAAAAATAGACAATGCTTAAAACTATGTCTAAATTCAGAAACTCTGTTAGAGCATCTCCAATGCATTCTATGAATTGTTATCTAGATGACACAAATATTAGACGACTTCCGATTTACGTGATATTGAAGTTAATGAATAGACATTCAAGTTCAAATTTAATCTTCAATGCATTCTATGGATTACAATCTGGGTAGATTTTATTTTATTAAAATAAATACTAGATTACATTTAAATATGCATAGAAAATTTTAATTTTGCTGAGTCATTATGTCTAACTTAGTGTCTGGAACATCTCTAATGCACTCCGTCTATTACTTTTTAGACATGCCACATAAACACAGATAGACGGAGTTATAAAAAAATCATCTCCAATGCATGACTCTGTCTAACTGATGTGACACATAAAAAAATAGATTATCTAGAAGTCTTTATAAATATAGACGTACTTCTAGACGGAGTTGACTCAACAAATTTAAATCCAACTCAGCATTTTATTAAAATAAAAAAATCAGACGAGGCAAATAAAAATTGAATACCTGTCAATTTTTTTTTTTAAAAAAAATTAATGCCACATAAGTGATAATATTAATTTTAGACGGAACACATTGTAGATGTATTTATAATTTGATTGTCTATTCAATAGATGTAGTGTTACATGGACTGGAAGACCGTCTATTTTACCTGCCATGTAGAATATAATAGACGGTGCATTGAATATGTTATTAGACATTGTCTATTTTTTTTTGTCACGTCAGCTTGACAAAGTACTTGGCAACTTACATTGGAGACGAAATTGTATAGACATTGCCTATTTTGCTTACGTAGTAGAATTTTTTACAATCCACAATTGCATTGGAAATGATCTTAGACATGTCAACTCAACAAAATTTAAATTTCCTATGTAGTTTTAAATTTATCTATATATATTTAAATGTAATTTTATTTTTATTTTAATAAAATAAAATACACCTACATAGCAAACCATATAATACATTGAAAATAAAATTTAAACTTGAATATTTATTCACTAAAAATTAATGACATGTAGATCGAAAATCTTCCAACATTTACTTACGTTTTTCTTAATATACCTCATTAACAAGAAAAGCGAACTATTGTCTTATGAATTAAAAAAATAAATCTATCTTTATTAAGACAAATGAAGTAATAAAATAACCCTCTTAACAAAATATTAACATAAAAAATCTTCTTATTTGTTATATGTGATTTTGAGAATATTACCAGTCACGTGTGATGCACGTGTGAAGAAAAATTGAAATGAGATTTATGTTCAGAAAAATTGAATTGAGATTCAAGAGTAGAAACGATGGATGCAATTTTTCCTTTAATTTGGATTGAATGGAAGACGAAACATAATGAGATGATCAAAATGTCGAGAGGAAGAGAATAAAGAACGTTAATGAATTGTATATCTTAGCATAATTATTGTTCATTACTAATTTTCTACGTATCAAGCATCCCAAAAAAGTTATATCTTTCAAAATGCTTCAATAATGAATATTAGTGCAAATCTTTGTATACGTTGCATTAATTGCTGACTTTTGAGTCCAAATCTGCTGTCCAACTATCTCTTAAATTGTCACCCACTAGATTTTTGACACCTCACTATTATTTTGGATTTTAGATGTGACACCTCAAAAATTGTAGCGCGAGTCAAAATTCAAACTACAAGTACAAGGGCATCTAGACTCCGACTGTTATACGTAGACAAAATATGAAAATGTAACTTGCAAAAGGACTGCCAGTTGAGCCTGCACCAACAAAGGAATGCCAATCCTTCCAAATATAAAATTTAGGTGCTGAAGAGTATGAAATTATACATGAACATCTCACTAATAAGTTGACAGATCGAAAGTCTGAAGATGGAAGGAAAAGTACGTCACTAAGACATGTGGTTACCCCTTGTTGGACGACAAACATGATTTCTCTTGCGTGCGTGTTCTTCATTATGGTGCTGCGTTCGGCAGGCATATCCATACCAGCAGTTTTCCCTTTCCAGTGCTCCAGGGGGTAGAAACTGTACAAGGATATACAAGTTCAACAAAACTTTGAAACAAAAAAACAAAAGCTTAAGCAACTTGTAGGGAAGTCAGTACATAGATTAAGATAGACGAGGCCTAGACACGAATGAGTTTATGATGAATACTCAATTCTTCCTTTTCATAATTTAAAACAGCCACAATTACGCAAATATCTAAATCCATCATTGACGTTTAAACATTCATTTCATTATGCTCATCTAACACGTATCTTGCAAGCAATATTGCAGAAACCACACGAGGAAAAGAAATGAGATCTTTTCTAATAGATTCCATACTTAGACTGAAAATTCTGCATTAAAAGATACAGAGAAGTAGAACCATGTGCTCATTCAATTGACAGTAGATTAACTATTCAGGACACGGTCCTATGATGCCGGGCATCCACCCAGTGGGGGAGCCACATGGGGGCGAGGGGTGATGATCGCCCAGCAACATTTTTAAATTTTTCTCGATTTATATAGAAATTTTTTAATATAATATTGCTAAGTTCACCCTTCCATATAAATACTACTACACTACCAAGGATAAAAGCTGAAAAAGAATAAGGAAACTGTATAAACTGAATAGAATGCCATACAAGAAATGCTATGGAGATTAAGAATGGAACTGTGATGATAACTGAAGATTGGCAAGTGATTAAGGTTACAGATTTCTTACATGTTTTGGCAATGTGATCCGAAACCAGTACAAGAGAAATGAGACTAATTTGTCATAGCATTCACTGCATTGATGAAAGTCCATCAGGTCACCCTATTCAGTATGTAGTATTGAAAGCATAGAGCACAGACAGAGCAATCATATTAAGCATAACAATAACTAAAATAAGAAAGAAATGAAGTCCAGAAATCTATTATCCATTTAAAACTTAGAGCATGTTTGCTATGGTTTTTTTAAAACTCCTTTTTTTTTCCAAACTCATTTTCAACCATGTATCCCATGGGACCTACAACTTTTATCAACTTTTCAACTACATATTTCACCAATTTTTTTCAAAATCTCCTAAAAAAATTAGTTTTAAATTCCACCAAACAGGCACTTAATATGTGCAGCATATGTAGATGTAATGATTAGTATCCACGACCTACATGATGAACAGTCAATCATCATTTCATAAGCAAACATATCTTAAGCTCATTCTAATTAATATTCAATAAAGAGTTTATTTAAAGAATGGTGTGAATTGATAATTGGAGTCAAAATCGTTTATTCTATGTAGTTTATACCCTTTTCCAATGTTTACAAAGCCAAAAGAGATTTATATAGTTTGCAAAATCTGTAACTTCAAGGAATTTTCCACAATTCTTTATTTTAAAGGTGAGTCCCAATGTCAGGAGTATGTAGGACAACAGGGAATGAATTTGGATACACGTTCTGGGGAAAAAAAATAGTAATACACTTGAATCCACATACACCAAACTAAAGAATTCATATAATGAAGCCACATAATCCATAAAATTTGATTGGGTGGCTAGGATAAATCCAGAATAACACATTATATTTTCCGCTATTATAATAGCACCCAGGTAAGAGATTAAGAAGACCACCACAATCCTTTCAATCATATATGCCTACAATCAAAGACAGCCGAGGTAAAGTTGATAAAGTCAGCTGAGGTGTCTAATCTAAACTCCAGATGGATTTTTGGGATGTGAAAGCAACACCACTAATAGGGGAAATCAACTAGATTGGATACAACCAACAAAAATCAGCTGATAGAACTTGTAGGCACAACACTCACGTAATGAAACCAGACAAGCCCTAAATTTCTTTTCTAGTCTTGTAAAAAGAGAATCAGTAGAACATTATATATTTTTTAATTATTTGGAGATAAAAGGTATAACAGATTCACTTCACAAGCATGCACGTATCTAAGTGCCAAATTTATCAAAACTCATCATTCTATGCTTGAGATGCAAGATTCATACGCAACACTGCTGTCCAAATATTGAGTGTCCAATATGAGTACTTGAGCATTATTTCAATGGTCGTGGAGCAAAAAATAAATACTGTATTCAATAACAAAGCACATGTTCCACTTTAGTTTTAAAAAAAGAAAAAGAAAAAGAAAAATAGGAGTTCAGAACTATAAACAGAAAAATGTATAGGCATTTTCAATGTGTAAATGTAGAGAACAACTCACTTGCAAACATGCGTCTGAGCAGTTATCATCTCAGAATGATTCAATGCCATCCTCGTCCTATCTGCAAAAAAAGAAAGATTTTAACAAAATTTATCTTCCAAAGACCTCTCTGTTCTCAACTCCCTATAAATTTTTGATGCACAACTACCATAATTTCCACCTGTGTTTTTCCCCTCCACGACAAGTGTTAATGGGGGCCATACTATGCAAGGTTTATATTGTCACACCTAACTCATCAATCGGCTGACTCATTTGAATGGAACTATGTTTTATAAGATAAACAGTTACGATTTAGGAATGATGAACTCTTTTTGACGTCTGTGAGTAGTGACTTGAAGATAACAGTTACTTGTCCTAAACAAATCAAGAGAAAAGTGGGCTTTATAACAGTCATTTAATTTAAAAATTATTGCAATTACATACAGATTAACATGTGAAAGAGTGTCTGCTAGCAGGGGCACACACTGCACAGAGGACATGTCAAGACCACATCACTTGGCTTTTTGTTTCAACAAAAATGACCAAAAGGAGAGAGTGGAGTGACCAAAAGGAGAGAGTGGAGAGTGTGTCCATGTGTGTATGCTTGTTTTACAAGTTTGAAATCAGGATCTTGTTTACCTAATTCCCTGTTATTCATCTTTCTGACCCAATCTGAAATCACATCCTGCAATGACTTTCCCATCTGACTGAAACAGTTTTCTGTAATCTGTACAGTAACAAATAAACAAATAGGTAAAGAAAACAAGAAAGAAAAGAATTAAAAAACCAAAGAGAGAACAAGAAAAACCCCATACATATTGTTCATGACGATTCTTCTCATGAGCCATAAACGGAATCCTTGTGATAGTACGCTCTGATATCTACAAGCGGACAACACATGTTAAATGGAAAAACCAATGTGCTACTTTTGAGGTCATAAAATTTTTTATTGTTAGCTACGTTGATCACGTTACGGTATGACCATAACAATAATGCATCATATTCATTCTGTAGAACAATCATAATCATTATGGTTACCAGTCAAGTACACACCAAGAAACACATTTTCTTGAACCCTGTAATGAAAGGAAGACAATAGACATGATACAATAGGACGTGGATGCAATTCGTAGAAAAGAAAGGGAAATCGAGATTTTTAGTCTTCATATCTCCAAATCTTTATACAGTTAAATGTAAGTCTGATTTCATGTCTGATTTGGCCCATACATATTTCGCCTTCAGGATTGCTACGACATAAAATGGCTTTCAAATTCTGTACCGATTTTCTAATTTTCAGCAATTCTGATGAAAAATATCAAATTTAGATATTTGTACCCTGTCAAATTAAGGAACCAAGGCATATATGTTTGGAATAGATTCCATTTTGAGAGAGTTGAAAAAGCACTGTCTCTTCTATACATCTGCCGTTTCTCAAAACATTTCTCGTCAGATTAAGCCTGAAAATTGTAGCTAAAGCTGACGCATTGAAGACTCTTATTATGGAGTAAGGTCAAAAGGATCCACTTCCAGAGCCAGTGCTTAACGTGCAGTAGACCCCAAAAGCACTTACTGGTTTTAGAGTTTCACCACTGCATACTGGGTGGTCATAACTTTCAGTAACGCCTAGAGCATGCCAATAGGCACCACAAAATGCTCGATCACATCCCAAACCTGGAGAAGACAGAAAGCTTATAGTTCATTAATTTATTATAATTCTCATATTTCATAGTCACGTTGCACTTAAAAGACCGAGTAACTAGTGCAGCATCATATAACAAAACAATGGAATTGCTCCCAACAGATTAACTACATAAACACTAGTATAAATTTTGGTATTGCAAAGTCAACATCTTCTTCCAACCAGTTCAAGATAGATTTTAATTTAACATAGAATCACCAGAATTTTTTAACTTGCGAGGGATGGGACTCTGTAATTTTTTGAAATATACAAAATTGTTGTCCCTTTAACAATAAAAAATCTTCTAGCTGATAGGTAGAGAGATCTGTGATCTAATAAGAACTGAGGACAGAAACCAATGTACACTGGAGAAATCAATATGCAATATCATATAAAAAACCACTGGTAAAGATAACAGTACTGTAAAGTACTCAATCATGCTATGCTACCTGGGTATCTATCAAAGATCAATATCTCAGCATCAATGGCTCGTTTGGATGCGCAAAAGCACGACACTCGCTTGCACACACAGACCACACGCATGTGCGTATCTGTGTGGGTGCGCGCGCGCACAAATACATACACACACAAATCATTTCTGTAACCTAAAGGATTCTCCAACTAGAAGAAGGAATAAGACTACTTAGGAAATCTTGACTAAATATTTCTGAGACTGAATAAATTCAGATAAGCATGAAATCACATTGAAAGACTAAAAAAGGAATTCCCTCATACCCAGATATTCTGAAGTATTTAAATACTCTAGACTCCAGAAACATTAGAAAACCAAATTATGAAAATTCCGACAGCTGATTAAAAGAAGACATAAGTTTCAGCCTAAATTGCATGCAAGTTGCCCCAAATCCAGCCATATGTAAGATAACATATTTGCCCTTGTTTTTAAGCACATTCTTGGCGATCGGAATATTCTCTCTCACACATGAAACCTCATCCTCAAGTTTCAAAGAGTTGCAGCATGATAAGTGTCAACTACTGATGTTGCATTTCTGAGACTTGAAATATTGGACTCTCTGACTTCACAAAGTCCAATTAGAAAAGTGGTCAAGAAAACCTCTTAACGACAACTTCAAATCTGTCTACAGAAAAGAAACTAAATATTGGTAGTCAATCATTTCGAAGCTGCTTTGCCCATATAACTTCTTTATCCAGTGTCACAGTTGTAATTAAGTGACAAACACAAGTTCCAAAAACAATGACTATGAGGATGATAAGCCATTACAGTGTTGTGGTACACCACTATTTGATCTGGAAGGCATCATTCCACCACATGAGTGACATTGCAGATGAACTGTGCTTTGGTTGCACTGGAACCCAGCATATTCATTGACTGAAACACACACGAGAAAAATTAAAATTTTGAAGATGTAAGATTAGGTCCAGAACTTATCAGTTATCACTAAAGAAGCATAATAAAGATATTTCAAGATTCATACTAGGAACTTAAAATTCAGATAAGTGAGACTGAGATCTCAAAACTACATCCTAAGTGAAAATCATACAAAAAGGTAAGTTTAAATTAAGAAAGGCAGCATTGTGGATTCATGTACTGCTAACAGCCAACTCAAGTTGCAAGAATATTGATACCGTATGTTAAATATAGTATGTAATTACCACATTGAGGGCATGCAGAATCCCATCTGAGCTCCTCATCAGGTGGAGAGCGTATCCTCTTTCGGCGAGATTTTGTTCCACTGTTAATGACCTAATTATGTATTGGAGAGGAAGTCATTGCATATACCATTTCATCTTGATGTCAGATTAATTTGTCAGCTTAGTGTATAAAACAAATAAAAGTGACCTAAGGGATAGGCAAGATGTTTAACATCTTTATTGTCCTCTTGGCGAATGTAACTCAATGTTATATTAATAAATAAACTACATTTTCCATCCAAAAATTAAAGTAACTAAAACTGAAGATGACCAATCAACTGATGATGAAGCTTCAAGAGAGGCAATATGGTTACAGAAAATAGCTAATACCAAGTGAAGTACCGGAAAATGGAGAAAGAAATCAATCACAAATTTTAAAATCCAATGGAAAAGGGATCCAAGTGAATCCAACTTTTATGGATTATAAACTGTAAATAATTAATGTAAAATGAAAATAAAGCTTACAAAATGTTTGGTGGATGAAATATGAGGATAACACTACCTAGAGTTTTAGTTTTATCAGATACTGAACTTTTTGCATCAAATAGATGAAGAATCACAAGATTGATGAAACCTTATACACCAAGAAAAACATAGAAGCATTAGAGATAAAAATAAAACTGAACATGTAAGCCAATGAAGTTGTGCGCGTGTTAGGCTTTGATATATATATAAAAAAAATTGAATCCTGCTTACATGTGAGGTGGCGGTGTGTTGTAGACAAAATTTAAATGATATTTATGTGGCCGTCTCTAACAACTTAAGTTAATAGTCAAGTGGTTCAACACCCTTAAATAAGTTAAATATTGAGCTTCACATAATTACGAAATTACGAGTATTAGAAGGTTGTTACCTAATCATAACAACATAGAATCAGGTTCCCTAATTACTTTGAGAAGATTTAAAAGTATAAGGCTTAACTTTAAATAATGAAAAGAAATGTGGCTAAGAAGATAAATAATTATGAGAAGTAGTGAAATCAATGTATTTGAAGTAATGAAATAATTACGAAAAGTAGTGGTTTTCAATTGGATACCAATTGCTTGGATGAGTTTGAAAGCCTCAAGATGACTTGCAGAAAAAATTCTTTCTAGGTTTGTCTTGTTTTTCCGAAACAAATGGTCCATTTATTAATGGGAGAACATGGGGACTGAACCCGCACGTGGTGGATTCACAATACAATGCTTTGATCCACTTGGCTACATCCACCCCTACCCCCACAAAGGTTTAAGTCTCCATCTACGACCACATCCTTTCTGAACTATTCTATGACAGCTATCAAAGAGAAGCTTTTTCCTATACTCTAGTTGCAAGTCTATTGTTGTGTTTCGGAATTCTTAGGGAAAACAAAGCTTCAAGAATTAGAAGCTTACTGCATTTGAATTAATGAAAAGTAATTTCCCTTTTCCTAAGGCTATATGTTATGGAACCACTATAATTATAATGAAAAAAATTGTATGAATTTTATCTATTATAGTTTGACCTAAAGCTTCTGCAATATTTTCTGTTATCAAAAACACATTTTAAGTTACTTAATGTATGTTTTGTAAAAATTTTCATAGATTATAAACGGTGGGTCCTATAAAATGTGTGGATAAAAAATAGATAAAAATTGTGGATCTTACGAAATGTGTAGATAAAAATGATGTTTGACCGACTTATAAATACTTATAAGCACACACAAACACACTCTTAGTATTCTGCTCGAGAATTGGTAAGGGTACCAAAAGCTAAGATACACTTACCTATTTTGGGAAAGGTACAGATACCCATTAATATGGTACCTATACCCCGAGTTAATATATATACAACAATACTTGACAAAAAAAAAAATTGTATATATATAAGCAAAATATCAGAGAGGGTGTTATATATGGCATCCAAGTTACAAGCTTTTTTCCCCTTTGTCATCTATTTGTATAGGATAAGACTGTAAAATTTGGGAACCACATACCAAGGTATATGAACAAGCATAATTCGTCAAAGAGAGACTGTACAACAATGGCTATAATTTTAGCAGTCTGGTTAACCTGCACTCAGTGTTTACACGGCGAGTTACCCTCACTTTATGATAATTATGAAATAGAAAACAATTAGAAAGACACATCAATTGTAGGATGGAGTCTCGAGGATATTACATGGCACGTTAGAGACCATAGTTACATCAATTGTAGAATGGAGTCTCGAGGATATCACATGGCACATATAGAGACCATGGTTAGTTAGAAGCTTTCCAATTGACTCTAACTCTTACAGTTACCCAGATTTTGGGGGATAAATCCAGAATCTTATTATCGAAAGAATCAATAACAATCCCACCCCCCAACCACATACAATGGATACACAAAAAGAGATTCATTTGCATTCTTATATGCTTCCAGCTAGAAAAGATTCTACTTACAAGAGGTGACTTGATTGATGCATAGGAATCTAGAAGTGCAATATCCTCATTCAGACGTCTTAGAGAAGAATCAGATTGTAGAATATCCTGCACACATAAGTTCAAGTAAAAAGGAAGCTGTTGCAGAACTATAACAAAACTACAGAAAAGAATAAACAGCACATGAAAAGGTGAAGTACAAAAGGTATAGAATGGATATTGTAAATTGTACATAAGAGCCTTGTGCCCAAAGGTCTACGGGCAGAAAATATTAAAACAATGTTCTCATAAATAAAAATGGGGATTTCACACGTACTGTATGCCCTTTATCTTGTGTTATTTGTCAAACCCCTAGTGACGCTTTTAAGAAAAGTCACCTTTATGCTTCACACCTTGTCACCATAATTTAAAATCTCAACTCACCCTCCGCTTTCTATCACATGCTCTTATATGAGTTTGAATATTTGGCAATCATTTTCTCTCAATTTTTTGTAGCCAACCTCGAATGAACAATTAGGAATCTAAATTTAAAATGATTCCACTCTTGGGTGTTGACTTTTTTCTTTTTCGAAAGACATCCAAACAAATGCGTTAAATAACATTAGATAGACATAGTAATAAAAATGCAAGAGCCCATGAAAAAAAAAGACTTTGCAACCTATCAAAAAGACAAACAACTTAGTATACATAAAAACTATTACGACTACCAGATAATTTGAAGGATAATAATTACTCAGAGGAAGAGTGGAGCATATATTTTTATACCTCTTCAATACCATGCAAAAAATGGTTTCTTCCAACAAATTGTACAGCAGCTCTACACTGAGGACACAAAACACTTGGATGTTTCTCACACCTTCTTAACCACTCCGAGAAGCACCCATTGCTGTGAAATGAGAAAAGACTTGATGACATATCAAGATTCTAGGAAGATAATCACCATTACTAATAAGAGTTTACGTTATGGACCAGAAATTGTGAAGGCATGGCGCCACAGTGACAACATCATGCCAAACGTTTAAACAGATAGAGCATTTTGCATGTTCCGGATCAAGAAGAATCTGACAGATACAAATACATTTTGACATTGATCATAAGCAGAACCAAGAATAAGTAACATAAATTTATAACCAAGGTTCCGGTAAAAGAAAAAAAACCAAATCTCCGGTCCGGAATCTCCACCTTCAGCTGTTTGCTGCAAGATTTTTCACGAGGTATTACTCTAAATCTGTACGTCATAGAATCTGGCAACATAAAGGGACAGACAAGTTAAAGCCCACATGTGGCGTACAGATTACCTATGCCAGAGAGCAAAGGAATATAAATAACAAGGCCATGTCCTATATATGAGGGCTAACTTCTATGATCTACTGGACATGCAAGACTCTTAAATTTAATGAATGAACAATAGCAACCAACCTGTGCATATTTCTCTCTGAAAGGGCATTTCTAAGTTTTCACTCTTGCTATTGTTGCAAATAAACTGTAATGTGGTTGGACTTATTTCCCATATATAAAGAATTGCTCATCTTTCAGCTATACATGACAGACCTCATCGACTCTTCATTTTTTTTTGTAGCACAATGATTTTAAGTGTGTCATTAGTAAGCATGTTGAAGATTAATTTGAGGTGTGTGAAACCAGAAACCATAGGCAAGCTTAGAGTTGAAAGGGCAAACTACCTTGTTTATCAAGTTTTCTCTTACAAGTCGTGCATTGTAGGATAGATATCCTTGCTAATTGGTAAAAGGGATGGATATAGCACAAAGCTATCGTGGAATTCATAGAGATTTAACAAGTAACCGAAGCTACTAAGGCAGCAAAAGTGCCTTCTAACCCTCCTCTTTCTTTGAGCCACATATAGTTAAAGGTTGATTAAGTTTCATATAGAAATTTCATATTCGTCAAAAGATAAGGCATTTTACTAGGACGGGATAAACAGCATCACATGTCTGAGAGCACCTGAAAAAGAACTTTTGAGAATGGCAATTGCTGTTTTATCATAATCCATGTCCTCAAGCTAGGTTTTACTAGTTGTTACTTAAACTTTCTGATGACCTTAGTCTAATGGAGGGGTGGAAATGAATAAAGGCACAAGGACTACTGTCCATGATAAATAATCCCACTTGACTAGGATACTCATGGTTTCTTGGTCAATAATTATTTTACTGCCTATCTTTTTAGCGATGATTTCCAAAGTTTCTGATTATTATTTCATCAGTAATCTTTCTAGTGGTTTTAGGATATAATTTGAAGCTTGTTTCTATTTGCCCTTAAGGCTTATATTGAGCTTTAACTAAGATTTGAGGAAATGGGTTTACCTAGCTTGTATTCACATATATTATTTAGTCAACAATAAATTTTTCTCCGTAGAAATTTCTTATCTGTTTCTAAACCAAACCAGCCACTGGTTTGAATATTTCTATTTCAATTGTTCTCTTTTTGCAGCAAGACTCATCTCTTTCCCACTTAAGGTAGGTAAATCCTAAATCTGGAGGTTCGTAGTTGCGAATAGAGTCCTGTATACAAGAGACTATATAAGTTGTACCAGAATACATAGACCCTCCTATAAAAAATATTTATAAAAAATGAACTGCGTAGCCATATGGAGCATGAATTACAATGCAACGAGGGTGAAGTTATCATTGTTACTCGAACCTTTATAATATATACACATTAAGATAAATATATGATTACAGAAACTAATTATGGCTCTGTGCAGAATTAAACAAAAACAAACACAGGTAAACAGAAAATGAAAGAAAAAAACTAATATTAAGGGCTTGTTTGTCATGGCTTAAATTATAATTTAAGCTGGTTAGACATACTTTTTATCCACACATATTGTAGAACCCACAACTTACTACTCACTTATTATCCACACATTCTATATGATTCACAACTTATAAACACTTAAAAAATAATTTCAACACCGCCAAACATGCGCTAACTCTCACCTTCAGTGTCGGGTCCCAGTATAATCTCACTTCCGCACCTGATGATAGTTGTATCATCATCTTCCACAACCTTCTCATCAGCAAGTATCGCATTTGAACTATTTTGCAAAATAACAGATGTCAAGCAATGGGAATATTTAATTACCATTTATAGACAGGTACAATTACTAACAAACACTTTTTTTTGACATGACAGTGACACGTACATGTCAAGTTCCATTCTAAGAAAGCAAAGGCATATTAACATTTTAAGGCATTATATATCTCCACTGGCAAGATTACTATTGTCATTGCTAGGAGGCTGTACCCAAACCAAGCCACCTACATCAAGCCTCAAAAACATGTGCACAGCATTGTGTTCCTACTTCCAAGTCAAACCAGCTCTAGATCACATATTAACACAGTAACACCATTAAAAAGTAAAAGAGATGATTGACTGCAGAACTTTCACGGCACCATTAAAAAGTAAAAGTGATGATTGACTGCAGAATTTTCACAGCCAGTGTGGAGATACATGTTCACTCCAAATCCACATGTTGAATTCGTACATAACTCCTCCCCAACCAAACACCTCAATCTAACTACAAAAGGCTCAAATAAAAGAAGACAAAATATTTATGGTAATGATCATGGAATACCGTAAACATTCACTTTTCAATGTCTATAATAAAAAACTCAAATTCTGCACTATGGCACATACCTCTTGTTTTGCATTATGGCAGAAACTTCATCCTTGTTCCTCGTTATCTTGCACCATTCTTGCTTTTCAACCGAAGAACTCTTAACCTCTGAGCATATAACTGTCTCATCAGACTTCAATTCAATATCCGAATAGCGTGAGCACAACGGCACTGAAAAATTAACGATACAAGCTTTTGGTGAAAAACACAAATCTGGTCAAAATTGTCCTCAGTATAGTTCTTGAATTCTCGTGAAAAGCTGCAAACTCAATATTTTAACAAAAATAATAAACCAAAAATAATATTCGAAACAACAAAAGGCATCAAATTCTACATTTAAAATTTGATTACACTCTTAAAAAGTTAATCATACCTATATGCAAAGCGGAAACCCAATTTACAAATAACTAATAAGGTAGAACTATTTGATCAGATTGTTTCATATTCCTTTTTCTTTCCTTAAACTTGACAGAGAAATGAAGAGTGCCAGAACTGCATTTACTATACTACCATGAAAATTCATATGATCAGATTCCACAGAGATTAAACTTATATATCATAACCCCTAGTAAACCTACATGCAACATAAGTTTTAAGTGGGTTACGAAAAAGCAGACCATTTAACCCAGAATCAATCAAAATAGGGTTACGAAAAAGCAGACCATTTAACCCAGAATCAATCAAAATAGGGTTACGAAAAAGCAGACCATTTAACCCAGAATCAATCAAAATAGGGTTACGAAAAAGCAGACCATTTAACCCAGAATCAATCAAAGCAGACCATTCAAGAAAACAAGATTTTCTTTTTTTATTTTTTTACCAAGTTTTGCCCAGATATCATCGTCGCAGGATTTGGACTCAGAGCTTTCTCCTCTTTCCATTTGCACTTTCCTTTTCCCTTCACAGAATAGCTTCCGCAGACGTGCGGGCAATTGCAAAGGTTAAGCGTTGTTTATATATGCAGTGATTGAGGGAAAAATAAAAAAAATCAAAGAACTTGCTTGAGAAGGAGTTATAGTTTAATATTTTCTTTATTTTCTACACGTTTATTTACGTAGTTATTTTAGTAAACGGCTAGATTTGTAACTAGCCTTGCTAGTTGCTACAGTTTTGATTAAAAAAATGTTACTAGTCTACTTTTATAAATAACTTTTTTTTCTTTTTTTTTTTTTTTTACTTGAAGGATGCTCGGTAGAAGTTTTTGGCCGTGTTTGATATTTTAGATTTTTTAAAGTTTTTGAATGTATTAAATCTACTCTTAATCATTACAATTTCATTTTAAATAGTAAAAAAAATATAATTATTTTATTTTCAAAAACTTGAAAAGTCAAAATTATAAAGACAAAAAAACTTAATTTTTTTGCTCAAAATCTAAATCAAACGAGCTCTTAATTATTTTAGTAAATTAGTATACCACTTTTCTTTGCGGTGAAATTAGACCGTAAAAGATTTTAATGGATTGAAGAATTGAAAGGAGGGGGGAGGGGATAAATATGGAGAAATGGAAAAAATAAGAGAGATATATGAGTTTTGGTTTGAGATGATGAAAATATAGTAACGTAAAAAGAAATACTTTCTTTTGTGCTTTTAGCTGAGTACACTTCTCTACGATCGGTGATTACTCTCTGAATTTTATATTTTGTACTTTGTAGCTAGTTAATGACTCATTTGGGTAAAAAATGTTGTTAAAATTTCATGTGACTAGATTTTTTTAAGAGAGTTCTTGAAAAAAAATTCTGTAATTGGCTCGTTTAATGGATATATTCAAAAAATTATTTTTTACTTAATTTTTGACAAACGGTTCTCAAACTTTAAATTTGTTATAGCTAGTCCTCACAGTTTCTGTTCAGAAATGTTGTGGGTGGCTCAAATGTGAAATGGTTTTCAAGAGTATTTTTGGGAATTCAAGTGCTTAAATTTCTGAAAAGAAAAATTTTTGTATTGTAGAAGGGAACCATTTGGAGAGGGTGTTTTTTTCATTTTCATTTTTTTTTAAAAGGTAGGGAAAACTCGACCGCTTGGGCATGCACAATCCCAGGTACACAAAGACCAGTCGAAAAAAAATCTAAAACAAGTAGATTTCTCTTTTTTGAAGTAAACCAAGAAATTGCATTTGCATTGGTGGTATTTTTGCCTTTGGAGATTTCTCTCTCATTTAGGAAAAAGTAAAGAATCTTTAATTGATGAATGTTGGAGAAAAGAATACTCTAGAAAAGTTCATACAACTATAGAAAATCAGCTTTTTGGACGAAATGATCAATGAATACATGGAGACACGTCTACAAAAGCTTTGAAAAAGAATCAACGAAGAAACAATCCAATTAATCATTTGTAGGCTTTGATTTCATTGAAATTTGGACAAGAAGAGGAACCAACCAAATAAAAATCTCAACCAAGTGGTCCAAGTAAATAATGAAATAAACCAAGGGAGTTTTCAAGCTGATAAAGAATTTCCATCTCCTGAAGTTCCTGAAGACTCAGCAACATCCTTTATTCTCAATATTTCTCCGACCATTTTCCCCCTCTCTGCTGAACTATCCACGGCTCCATTTAGTCTCTTTAACCAAATATCATAATCTACTGGATATGGTGTACCACATAGACTGTCTACATAATCAGCAAATGCTTTCAAGAGAGGCGAAATCTCGCCCAGATACTGCTGGATAACGCGTTTTGCCCAGCATTTCTGCCTCCATTGAAGTGCTGATTCGATGGAATCTTGCTGCTGCATGGCTCCACCACAAATGGAGTAGATAAGGTAAACAAGGCTCTCGATGTCTGATGATGGACAAAGTTTTCCATGTTGAAGTGCATGAGCAGATGAGAACTGCAAATTTAATGCAGGGCTGTCTCTTTCCTCCAAAACGGCTCGACCCCACGAAACAAGAACAAAGAAAGTACTGTCTCTTGAACCTTGGTTGTCGATAATGTGCATTATGTTTTCTGGACAGAGATCACCGTGTTGAATATTGGCCATTTTTGCACTTCTCAAAGCTGATAGGCAGTCTCGACAGCAACGGGTTGCTTCTTCTGCAGAAATTGGGCCATCATGAGATATGACAGACGAAAGTGGTTCTCCAACTGGACATGTGACAAGTATTGGTGTTCCACACCATGGATGGTCGCAGCGTCCCTTGGGAGTTTGTTTTTCACAAGGGCCAGAGTGCACGATTCTACCGGATGCTATTATTTCAGGAAGGTTTTTACTGGATATACCCTGATCTTTTAAGATATTCAAAATTTTGGTTTGCCTTTGTACTTGGTACCATAGGCTCATGTCCTCCCAAGATGGCTCCAAACAAGACGGATGTGCGCCAATGTATAAAGTCAAAAATTTCGTCGGATTCTCTGAAGCAACAGCAATATAGGAACAGCCATTCCCATCATCCAGAAATTCCTGTATTTGAAAACTTATCTGTCCCTGGAACTGATCTTCGAGTAATAATATTTCCCCTGGATTAAGCTTCAGACGGGATCCTTTCTTTTTGAAGTTCTGACCATTTTGATAATCTAGCTCTACAATTTCTCCATGATGGTTGTTCTCGTGTTGATATGGAACTAGAGCATTTTCATTCTCAATAAGGCCGCACTCCATTCTGCGCTTCTGAAGGCGGAGACTGTGATTTGCAGCAAGCGAGTTCATTGACTTTCTTGGTGGCCCATTCCATTGGACCATGGAGTAAAAAGTTGCAAGAAGTAGCTGGAGAGTTCCAAAGTCTCCCCAGTTTACATTTCCGAGCTTGTTCCATATTCGTTCTACTGGTGAAATGCTGACTTCTGCATGACAAGTAATCCACTCTACAATGGAGTGATACGGGTTAGCTAAATCGACTTTGAGTTTGCCAAGATCACCACCAAGTTTCACAACACCTCCAAATTTAGAGTCGAGAACAGATACAAAAACACAATCACTTGTCACAGTGTTGTACTTGCTCAAGCTCCTAGAAAGAAGTATATGTACTGCATAGAAGAGAGCTTCACAAGCAATAGTAGGAGAAAACCCGAATTCACTTCCCGTCATATCTTGCTTGAACAAGACAAACTTTACCACATTATCCCAATGCGCATGCGTATTGCCCTTATACTTTGACATCAATGCCGCACCACACAACCTACCCAGTCTTCCCCTTAATATTGCTTTCTCAACAGTATAAAACTTGGATCCAGGATAACAAGGACAAGATACAAAATGAGGCAAGGGTTTATTTTTATGCCAGAATGCATGCCACAGGCCATCGGCAGCAGTATGCAGAAAATCTTCCAGTGCCAAATACTCATCTTCTTTTAGATTTTCAGAAGAATAAGGTGGGCGAGGCATGCGCATTAGCTGTTGAAATAGAATCCCTTCCAATGCGAAATCAAAGGTATGCAAGTCATCAATTAAGAAGGGCGACCCAAAAGAATGTTCACCTCCACTAGGATTAGAGTACAAATTCTCTTGAACCCAATCTTCAAGATGATTTCTAAATACATTGAGGTCAGCAAGTTCCATAACATACTCCTTAAGAACTTTGTACACCCTTTTTGAGGTTGGGACAAATTTGCTAGAAGTGCTGAATGTTGTAGAAACCGAGGCAACTGCATTCATGAATCATGAAGTTAGTGAATTTTAAGCTAAAAACCCAAGCAGGTAACTATGCTTACACTTCGGAAATGGAAGCCTTAAAACATTAAAGCAAAACTGACCCATTAATTAGATAAGTATATTCCATCAGAATATCTCCTTCACTTTCATATTGATTTTCCTTCAGCCTAGAACTCTTTCTATTATAAGTGAATAACTGGGCCTAAAAGACTGCCGTTATGCTCCATTCCGGATTGCTTCATTACAGAGGGGGATTAGCCCTCTTTCTTTGGATTCAACTGAGTCTAATTGCTTATTGACTGTTTAGATATAATTGCATATATCAGTAGTAAAAGATGATTGCAAAAATCATTGCCACGCATGAGTGACAATTGTAGTTTATACACTTATCCTGACTTCTTAATGAGGCCTTGTTGTTAGTGTTTTTAAGTGTTTTAGAGTCGAATTCTATTGATCTTTGGTTTGCTTGTGTTACTATAGGACTAAACCCTAAGCTTGAGGTACATTGACAATAAAGAAGATAAAAACGAGAAGAAACGAGGTGTTTTGGAGCGACATTGAAGATTAGAAGTGAAAGGGTAAAGTTAAAGTGAAGAGGAGAATCAACGTGCAGAGCATGTGGGGAAATTAGAGTACTGAGTTTGATGTAAACATCTCCACAAGGAAAATGATATACCTTTGGAAAGATAATCAAATTTGGAGTCCAAAGCCTTTTATGGATGTCGATTCCAAGTAACCTACCAAAAGTTATGCGCGAATTACTGAAGGGTAGCCGAGAGCATAGTGTGCTAGCTCTAGCAAAGAAATAAAACAGAGAACAGTACATTAAGTAACAGTTTTCGCTCAAGTGAGACTTGACTTCGCTCAAGTGAAGAATCACCAGAACTTCCCAAATTTCAGTTAAACTTCCCGAATTTCAGTTAAGTTACGAACTTGAGTGGTAACTTTTCAAGCCCTAAAATCATAACTATATATACCATATCTTGGACATTAAGGGGGACAGAAAGTTGTTGACAAAAAACACAATCTTTTGGAGACAACAACAATTCAGATTTTTAAAGCTTGAAGAAAGAAGAATAGTGGGCAACTCAAGGTGTTCGAAGAGATTCGAAGATTCAAGACTTGTTTTCTTTCTCGTCTTTATTAATTCCGGGTAATGTATTCTATATCAATTATGTGTTTTGGGACTCAATTATGCTCGGCTAAGTTTTCTACACTAGGATGACAATGAAACCTTGTTTTTGAAGCTTTAATATTCATCACTCGTTTTTGACACTATGTGCTTGGGTGATTTGAATGGTTTCTATTTATTTAACGCGTTGAAATACTTGATCACTTTTTAATTGACATGTGATTTTTACTTACACCGAGAGGTCTAATAGGGATAATAGCACATAGTAGCAGTCATCGTAAAGTTCGATAGAGAATAAAAATATACTGTTACGCTTGTGTGATCCTTGATTAAATATTCTAGTTTTCAATGCGTTTTTACATACTCTCCTTCGTAGAGATATAATAGGGTCGTTTATGAGAAATTTTTTAATTTTGCTCGAGAGAGAATATTAAATAAATTAGGAACATTGATAGTCAAATTTATTCAAGTATTGTAAACTACGAGAACTGAAGTTAAAGTGAAAAAATAGAGGTGGATTCTGAATCCTAGTGTCTTTATCTCTTCGAGTTTATCTCCAAAAATTGTCAACACACTTTTACTTCCTTTATTAGTAATTTTGGAAATATTAGTTTAAAATAATCAAAATCAACAAATTTTGTTCATTCGGTTAAAGTTAGGTTTAATTGAATCAAAGCTAAATGCACAAAATCTCGTGGGGCGATACTTAATTCATCACTTTATTACTTGTCGACAATATCGTACACTTGCGAGATTTAAGCGAACAATGAGCATGCACATACACCTTAGTCCAAGGGCCCAAGTCTTGCCACTTAAGCTAGCCTTGTTGGATGCCTATGCACAACACTTACTTATATGTTGTTGGATTCGTTTGGATCTCATAAAGATGGAACAATACTATGAAATTTTTGAGTTCAAGTTGAGGGGATTTGGTCAAAGAATCAATAAGGGTTATTGGAAATAAATCCATCCCGATGATCATGTATACTCAGGATACATGATATTTTAGAAATGAAATTTCACTTCTTTATTGGCTGCATCTTACTAGAAAAGTATAACTTCTAGTTAGAGTCTGAAATGTAAGTTAATATGTAGTGGACAACACGTATATTGTACAACGTGATAGTCTTTTTTACACATGTATATTTTCACGTATAGCGGTATAGGTCTCTTCTAGACATAAATAACACAGGGAGGCATAATTGAGCCATGTATACCTAGAGCTCTTCACGATATCACAGTAATCAAAGGTCCAAAGATCTTAACTGCCACAAAGAAGGAATCCAATCCTAATTTGACATTATCTGACATTTAAGTAAATTAGAACTCTCCGCACTATCAGAGCTTTAAGATGGCTTCTTCTATGTACATAATATATATATTCTAGCAAAGTAATAAAGAAATGAATTAAATGTGAGACATGAAACTGAAAACAAAATACATGTTTTGAAATGAACTTACGAAGAACTAGCATTAGCAGGATTCAGAGAGCTTTGCAAAAGTACCTCATTTCTTTCTTTTTTTCCTTAATTATTATATTGTTTTTTGGTGGTGGTAATGTTGGTCGGTGGAGGGGTGGGGGTAAGGGGAGAGGGAGCAGGACACGAAGCTTTGGAAAAGTTGAACAGGTTACATATCTCACTAAATATTACCAAGTCTGTTGAATACGATACTTCTGGTATCAAAAGAAATTTGTTACTTAAAGTGGATTGCTATATTTAAGTTGTTCTCTTTCCCAAGTGAAAGCCAAGAGATAAGCATTCTCCAACTTTGGAAGGTCACATGGAAATAAAATAAAATTAAAATAGGTTTTCCTAACATTCCATATGCTTTTCCTAATTTCCAAGTTTCAAATGGATATCGTAAGTTTAGCAAGAAAATATCACGAGAACATTTATAAGCTGAATTGACATCATTATCAACTCTCATGTGTAGATTCCAGACTCCAGAATGCATTAACCAATAAACTTCCTTTTGTGTAAGTGAATGCATAGATCAGATACAAAATGAGTCCAAATAAAATACCAGATCCATGCTTTCTGAAACTTCCATCCAAACTTGGCCCAGGGGATGAGCTATAATCACTATTTTGAGTACCTATTCATAAGAAAAGAAACAGTCTCAGATTGACCTCAAAATCTCAGAATGCCATGCAAGAGGACAATCTATTTTTTTGTTAGTCAATCCATCCCCAAAAGAGGATGGAGGAGAACAGCCACAAATTAGAAATGCTATAAAATGACTCACACATTGCTGTAGTTGTTCATATGTTTGTATACATAGACAAGTGAAAAATTCAAGTACATAGAAGGTGTTGTGGATTAAGCCTAATCCCAACCTGAGAGCAATAATAAACGAACAAAAATATAGAAACACAGAGATTTATAGATGTATTATACATCTCACTAAAATCTAGAACAAGAAGTTTACAATGGAGATTTCACACCTCTCAGTCTTTTGTCTCTCACACCACACACAAGAATGGTGCCCCTCAAAATCCTTTATACAGCCTAGGAATTTAGGGTGACCTAATACAAAGAAATAGATGAATAACCAGCATGACCCTATAATCGAGGGGATAAGTGAACATTATAATTATCAAGTCATTACAAGTCAATATCGAAGACTAGAACCAAGAAATGCATTTTCCCCTCATTCTTACCCTGCATCTACTACCCAATCTAAACGGAAATCCCAGAGAAAGTACAAGCTTGAAAGCAGAAAGTACTTCTTCCCACAGCACTGTCTGCTAGAACCCAAGTCAAGATTTTTACTCAAAAATAAAATTATATGACATTCTCCTCGCTTACCTCTCTTGCATTCGCTTTTTCTTTTGCTTATTTATTTGCCATTTCTTTGTCTGAACTGAAAAACAATTCCTTGAATTGTCCTAAAAATTGCATTTTATGTACAAAACACTTAAAGGATTGTATATTTTTCAGTATCAAGACGAATGTACAAAGACCCAACAAACCACATTTCTTCAGTATACAATAATAAGTAAATGTGTGTATGTACACAATAACTCACCTAGTGTCATCTTGAAACCTAGTTCTCTGGTGATTTCAGACCAGACAATTCACATTCAACTCAGAAATTTTGATGATTCTTGGCTGGGCATATTCTTGAACCTCAACACAACTAGTTTTATACAATGCCAAAACCCAATGTGGGCAAAAAATGATGCACAAGAGAGAGAGGAAAAAAGTGCATAAAGCTAATGCTTTGGTAATGGAAATGAAATGAAAGTATAGAAGTTTTTCTCAAGGCTTAAAAGGGAAATGAATGTGTTGAATGATGATGTTGATGTCTCCCATGGGGTTTTATGGCATTATTTTTTTTTTTTAATCTATGTGGTGGTGGTTTGCTTTTGTTTTCATGCTTCTCCTTCTTTGTCTTCTATCTGTTCTTTCATTATTACTATTAATAATTTAATACCAAAGAGAGAAGGCTTTTACTGCAAACGAATGTAGTTAAGGTAATTAGAGCTACACCACCTCAAGTTTTTCTATAGTACAAGAAGGTCCTCACAAATTTTAATAAACTTATATAATCTCGATCATTATACTATGTCAAAGGCAAATCGATTAAGGAAATTCTGCACAAATTTTGATGTTTCCTCTAGCACAATACATATATGAGAAATAGTATGTTATCTATCATTTTGAGTCTCTCTCGTACTATTGATATACTTAAAGAGATTCTTTAAACGATTATGTTCTTTATTTTGCAACATCTTAGAATTTAGGTGCGTTTGAAAATGATAGAATATATCTTCATTCTTATTATATCTTTATTTAATGTGAAAAATGTCTTCCACAAATCTAACTCTCATCTAAACTATTTCGATCAAAGAAGTCATTCGAAGCCCTCATACCATTAGAGTGTAAACGTGGTTGTTTAGAAAAATTTACCGAGCTCTATTAATCTTGTCTTATTTAACAGTCATGACCAGTGGCGGATCTAGGATTCATAAGTCATGGGGGCCAAAAAAAAAATTTTGGGGGGGTCTTTGATGGGGGTTCGGGGGCAGCGCCCCCGAATTTTTTTTTTTTTTTGGACAATCTAATCAATCTACAAGTAAAATATAATAACCAAATTTAATTTACAAATTCACATCACAAATATCAATATACAAAGCAACCAAATAATCATTCATCTATTGACCACCCATCTCCATTTCAAAAACAAAAAGATATAGCAAAGTTACGGCGTAACATTAATATATTATATTAAAAAACATTGCAAAGTTACTAATAAATTAGAAATATCTATTTCATTAAAAAAAAAGAGTAGTCTTTCACACATGCTAAGATGATTTTTGTGAGACTTCAATTTGACGATTTTGTGATTTCTCCCACCATTTTTAATCTTCCATTTTTCGACATGAGAGACACAAATGGCTGAAGGAAATGGAGTTGGGAAAATAAAAAAGAAAATGTAAAAGCTGTGGACCATTTAATAAAATAAAATTAAAAAAAGTAAAAAAAAAAAAAAAATTTGTCAAATGGGCGTGGGGCCATGGACCCCATGGCCCCCAAGCCAATTCCGCCACTGGTCATGACTGAAGTGATATTCGTTTACACTCATAATTAATATCTATATTTTGTTATATCTTTCAACATTCAAATATACCATAAAAAATAGACGTTCAAGAACATATTCATAATATGTTACAGCTACAATAAAATTTGAAAATAAAAATACGACTACAATGCTCATTACTAAACCTCCTAAAAAAGTACAATACAATTACAACATTTATTTTTACTAATGAAATAGAGTTATAATATAATATTTTCTGTCTACTTCTATAAAAATAATGTTATGTAGTAGTATTGGTGTTTAACATTACAATACAGTCACATAGATAATGATAAGTCTAATAAAATAAATCTCATATTTTTATCTTTTATTGAATCTATGATTTAATGTCACCGTGTTGTCATGCACACTGAAACTAAATATCCGTTGTGTTACGTAGTATTATACCTTCATAATAAAGTAAAGCTAAAAAATCTAGAAGGACTTCGTTGCAATATCGTAAATGATATAAGGGTGGCTTTACAAATACTCGTAAACTACTTATGTAAAGTCACGGGTAGGATTGGCAATGAATAAAAAAAAAAATGGTGGTGCAATACCCCAACTGCCAGTCATGTTGCCTTGGCAGCTGGTCCCACGTAAAGTGAGGCTACCAAGGTTGTTTAACAAGATTTATATCTACGCGTTTTATTTTTTCGTGAATTACACGATGAATCATAATCTAAGTTTATTGGAGAGTGTCCTTCACTTTAACGGATTCTTTATTTTGTGGAATTGAACGCTTTTTCTTTCTTATTTATTAGTTTTAATTAATTTTTTTGTTAATTGTTTTTATGATTAAAATATATGTAGGCATGTTATTCCTATTCTCATGCCAGTGCATCAACAAAAAGGGCCACGTAGGGTTGGTCTTCATGCTTGACCCATACGTTTCTTGGAAACCGAATTATGGATCTTTCGAATGCTCCACATAATAAATATGTGTCACATCAAAATATTATTTTTCATCAAAATTTATATTTCATTAATTGTTAATTTTAGAATTTAGTTTTTCCCTTTTATGTGTAAATATTATTGTATATGCGTATTACACAGAAATTAATCTACTCCTATTTCACAATCCAATGAAAATTGGACAAGTGTGCAATTGGAGGGGGGTTATAACTTCTCCTCCAATGTGAAGAAGAGAATTACACTTGTTTTTTTTTCTACTCATATCACTTTTATTTCACATTGACAAATCTGATGTTAAATCTTTCTATTTTTGTTCGCTCCATCTCTAATCTCAAACTCACCTTTTATAGAGGTGTTTTTGCAAACGTATGGCAGTGCTTTGTAGTAGAAGTACGTGGGTATAGATGAGGCGGGGAGGCATTAGTGGGACAAGGTATTGGAGATTAACTTAAATTAATAAATAAATAAATGTATTCTTTTAAACAAAGTGATTAAGTATTATATGCAAATGTCTTAGTTTCAAGTTTCATCACTACCAATTTATAAAAATTATACACATGTAAACATCTGACGAAAAATGAATTTGACTTGAAAATTAAATATAAATAAAAAATATAAATTTTAGATAAAATAGTTCAACACAGTGATAAAGCATTCGAGTGCACGGAAAAACTTTGGAGGTAAGATGGACCAACCACTCTAAAGTGGGTGGAAATGAAGTGGTAGTTCTACTTGAACACTTATACAAGAAAATTGATAAAAATAACACTAAAATGGAGTGTATAAAATTTGAAGCACTCTTTTCTAGATAGTTTTAGCACTACTGTTTTTGAGCTTTGCTTGCTCTTTTAAAATGAACTCCTAACGAATTTTTTTTTCCCAATAAGAGGTTGACTTACTCAACTACTCATCAATTTTTAACCCTTTTTGTTTTTCTTTTTTATAAAACCAAAATACGTACATTTCATTAAATTATATCGTCTCGATGAACTGACAAGAAAATTCGAAGCATACAATCTATTGTCTAGCTAAACTATAAAAACAATAAACAAAGCCATGTCATGGGCTATTTTATTTCCCTCCCTGGAGACAAGGCAGCAAAAACCACAATCAACATCAAAAAATGCAAAGGTCATATCAAATTGCAGCATTTGAGGCAAATTGGAAGTTCGTCTTGAGACATTGTACTACTTTGAGGTAGTCCATTTCTACTATATCAACATAGAATTCATTCTCTCTGATAAAAACTAACCCATCTTTAATTACAATTGATAGTCCTCTTTGATTGCATTGCTAGGACAGCCCATTTTTCGTCCCAAATGATGACCCCTGAATTAATAAATGGAAAATGCTATATGTACATCACACATTACAGATTCATGTACAGATGTTGATGTGGCGATATTGTTTAATGACCATTGTACCCTTTACGACCTTTTGCACACTTAAGCTGGACTCAACTGTGGTGAGAGAAAATTTATTTCCTTTTCAATTTGCAAAATCAGATCTGATTAGGGTTACATATGTTGGTCGCCGCCGGAGGTATATTCCTCTCCGTGAGGGAAAATTCGTTGCCACACTTTATTGTTTTCTTTGAAAAGTAAACTTTGAAAGGTGAGAGAAAGAAAATTCTAAATCTCCATCGACGACTCACTCTCATCTCCGGCGAAATTCATCACATATACGATTACACAAGAAAGTTTCTTGAATTTTTTCAATTAAAATTTGAGCTCCATTTTTCTAATTACGCAATTATTTTTTTGAAATGTGGACAATTGAAATTGGGTTTTTGGTTGCCTGTTATATTTGTCCAAAGAAAATGTTAATAGATAGGGTGTATTTGATTGGAAATGGTGGAAAATTAAAAAATTTCCATGTGAAAAGGAAATTAAAAACCACTAAAATGGTGATAAAATATTTTCCACCAAAATGGTCAAATTCATGCTTCAAGTGATTGTACTTTTGAATTCATTTTTCTTTTCCACCTTGTATCAAACTGTCAAAGTAGGAAAATATTTTCTTTTGATGTGACATTATTTTCCTCGGATGTGACATTTTCCATGGAAAATTGTGCAATCAAACGGACCAAGTTAATCGCTAGAACACCTCGAGATTGGAGAGAAAAGCATTAGAAGTGTGATATTGTACTAGAGGTGTAAGGAAATAACGACTACAAAGGGTTCATGATTATAAATATATCAACAATAAAATGTTGATCGTAGTCTAATACAAGTGTAAGTTCAATATTTGACTAATTACACACTCACTAAATGTCGAGCATTAGATAAGTAAAAATTTATTTGTGGTGTTTAATATCTTTCTAAAAATGTTACTTTATATTGGAACCCGAGGTATTTGGTAAGAAATTTGACATTGAATCCGTTTCTTGTGATTCTCTTAGCTAAATTTATGTTTGTATTTTAGTGCTTGTTTGACTAGGATTAAAAACCAGTTTATTTGACCAAGTCGAATAAACTTCAAATTGTCGGGCCCACCTTATGATGACATTACATTAAAATATTTCATCAACTAGTTCAATTTCCAAAAAAGCCTCTATTTCAATGGTCAAATATTGCGGCTGACCATTGACTTTAGGGACAAAAAGGTAATTGTGACTCAAATTACTTCAACTGTCAGATGTGGGCCAACTTGATGTGAAACAAATAAATCACTTCCTACATTATAATCCTTATCAAACACCCTCTTAGTCTTGTTTTTGTTCGATGATGAAAAAATGTTTAGTTTGGAGGTGTTAGCAATATTTTTATTCCGCAAGTGTATAAATTGCACAAGTAATAAAGTGAATTTTAGAGTCCAAGTATCGTACCTACGACAATTGCGTTAGTCTAAATTCGAATTAACTTGGCCTTAACTGAAATTATAGAATTCAAATGATTTTTTAAGCTTGAATTATCAAATTACGTAACTGACTACTCAATGCAAGACCTAAATTAGCTAAAATTAATGAAAAGTTGAGATGAATGGAAATATTATATAAATTTAATAAAGAAAAGCGTATTAGGATCCCGAATTCACTTATACCAATCTCTTTTAACCCGAACTGTTCAATTTAATAACATGATTTAATTTCGAAGATCAATATTCCTAATTTGTTTAATAATCTCTATCGAGTTGAATTAAACATATTTCTATATGTAACCCAACTATATATCTATAACGGATGCGAACATACAAGAATACATGAAAATATTTGTGAATACTTAAAGATCACATAAAACACAGCAGTATATCTCTATCATCTATTAGATTCTACGACAATTGATAGTATGCCTAACTTAATTTCAACATCTCAAAGGTAAAACAAGCCGCAAAACTCATACAACCATTGCGCATATAATTGTAGATGAAAAAAATCAATATCAATTGTTTAAAATTTAAAACGTATTTGAATATCTAAGATTGGGTTCAAAAAATTAGAGAATTATGGTACAAGTTTCAACGTAATTCTAGCAAAAAATAAATATAGCCTAGCATACTAAGAGAAAGAAAACCAAAAGTAAAGATAAAATCCATCACCCGGATAAGAAGAAATTCCAATATGTAATCCTTATTCTTCGTTCAATCTTACCAGGATGATTTTTCAATCTTCGTTTCATGTCTCTCCTCTTAAAACCCCCCAAAAATTGACTACACTAATTTTGGGTTAAAAACTTATATATATATATATATTCTCTTAATATTATTCAAAAAGATCCTAAAAATTGTGGTCCAAAAGGTTTCCTAGTTAGAGTAAAACTCAAAGGCAAAAAAAAAAAAAAAAAAAATCCGTTGGCAGAAATTTGCACTGGGCGATCACCCAGTACAAACCCGGTGCGATCTCTCATGCCAAGAAAATAAGTTATGTTGGGCCAAAGTAACGCTGAGCGTTCGCCCAGCTTTAAGTTTGAGTGATCACTCAGCTTAAATTTGCTGCTCTGGATTTTGGCTTCTTAGTCTTCAAACCTTTCAACAACATCCAATGTGGTCCATCGAGCTTCAATTGAGTGCAATTGTATCGTTGTACTTCCTAAACATCTTCTAATTTATTGCTCTTTTCATCAATTCTTCTTGACTTGCTTATAAACGGGTTCGAAATTGAAATAGAAAGATTAATATACTAAATTAAGTAAAACATTTATAAGATAACGGGACAAAAGCTTAGTTTTAAAGCTCGAATAAGTGCACAAAATGCACTTATCAGTGACGCGATTGCATTAGAGAAAAATCCAACTAAGGGCGCAACTGCTAATATAGGATCTCATATACTAGAAAATCCAACTAAGGGTGTGATGAAATAGTAAATATTCAGGGCGATTTTCTGATTCAAATTTTCAATTCCAATATGAGCTCTTTGTTCAGGATTACATTTTAGAATATCTCATATTTATTGTGAAGATAACTCAGTTCGTAGATACATAGCGGGGAACTAAAAGAGCGTAATATTCGCCATAAGTAAAAATCTTGTCACATCATTTGAGAAGGTTGGTATTAGTGCATTTACAAAGGGACTCTTAAAAAGTGACGCTCACTAGCATGAAAATATACAAAAGAATGATACAAAATTTCCATTAAAACTTTAGAAAAAGAAGTCGAATATTTAAATTTTGGCCAATATATAAAATGTTATCATACAAAATTTATTTTTAATTATCATAGCCCCCATCAAATCATTCCAAGTTAGCTCATAATTATTAATTAAATTCCAAATTGAATGAAATAGTAACTATTACAAAGAATTATGAAGCAAACTATTGATTCTCTTAATTATTCTTTTAAGTAGTACAATATCTTGGTAACAAATTCTCTTTTCCTTAGAATTGTGATTGGAGATATTTAATCACATTCTTGTCGACCTGGAATGCTTTGGTGAGAACATCACGAGAAATGGGAGGATTCGATCCAAAAACAGCGTTTGCAATGGTTATGACTCCAGGATTTTGGCTGCTTAAACCTGCGAATGCTACCGCTTTCTTCTTCCCGACATTAAATTGGAAATGAACGAGGCCTTCAGGGAACACAAAAACATCTCCGGGATGCAATATTTTGGTAAAGAGCTTGTTCTTCATGTTTGGATTTGCAGGATTGGAAGTCACGAATCCCACATAGAGAGTGCCTTCAACTACAACTAGAATCTCAGTTGCTCGAGGGTGCGTGTGGGGTGGGTTAAGGCCTCGTCGTGCATAGTCGATGCGGACTAAAGAAATGCCAAGAGTGTTGAGTCCTGCTAGCTGGTTGACAGTCACCTGAGTCACTCTTGATCCGACAGAATTTGATGTATTTCCAGGTTTATTAAGACCCTTAAAGAAGAAATCGTCTGCTGTGACCATCTCTGGGTCCTTGCAAATCTTTCCGTTCACAAAAACTGCATTAAACGAAGTCATATTATATATAATATGAGTTATATGAATGTAAAAATTTCGAAATTAAAGAAGCTTGAAATATGCATTTACCAGCAGCCTTGGAGTCATTGACTGCAACACAGAAATCCTGAAGAGGGCTCGGATCAGAGGCATAAACTAATGAAGTAGCCAAAACCACAAGGGCAATGGCCATAAGGAACCGAATGGACTTCATTAATATTCAAACAAGTTAAAATTGAAAACAAATATAATGTCTAATTTGTGTGGGGGATTAGAACTGCAGATTTTGAGAGGGAGGAGGAAGGCTATATATAGTTTAGTGTCTTTGAATCTTTCATCAAGTTAATATTGTTAATGCAGGTGGATAACCAATTCTATATTCAAGAATGAACCATTCTTCATTTTTCTATTTGATCGGTCCAACCAGGGGCGATCTAGAAGGGAGATAATTTTTCTGTTTTTTTTTTGGACTGAGATAATACAAAATTTCCATATGAAAATTTTCTTTTTTCAAAAAGAAAAAAAATTATTATACTACAAAAAGAAGAAGTTTTTGGGTCAATGGAGGCTCGCAGCCCATAGAAATCCACACCTTTATATGCTCCTAGATCTAACACTCCATTAATTATTTAAGTTGGAATTACTTATAAATACTTATAAATTTGTTAATTATTATTTTATCCGAATATTCTATAAGATCCACGATTCATAATCTACAAAAAAATTTTAACCAAAACTTGCATGCATAGAGAAGCCATAATAGACGAATTCAATGGAATTCTTATGGAGTACTACTTAATCAATCTACCCGTGGAAAGAGTCCAAATCCTAAGCCATGATATATTAAAAATGATAATGTCTCCATCTTTCTAATATTGCATTTAATTTCAATAAAAATCTTTCATAGATTTCAATATTATAGATTTTTATGAATTTCATTGATTTTAATAGATTTGTGGACTTTTTATTAAAAATTATATTTTTATCCCCTCAATTGTTAAAAGCAACTTGTCAACCAAAACTTTTGATCTTTTTATTAAGCCTATTTTTTCTTTTCAAACCAAATTATGTATTGACGAGAAACTTGCTTTAAAATTAATGTTGACAAGTCTACTTTCTGTAAAATCAAACAATTTCTTTTATGAGAGAGAGAGAGGGAGAGAGAGAGAAGTCAACTCATATAGAAACATTTCAGCAAAATTGTACATGAAATGTGAGAGAGGGAGATTGAAATTTTGAGGTTTGATGCTATAATTATTAAAAACTTTTAATGGTTAAAACTATAGTTCTAAATCTATTGAAATATGTTAAAATTCATTAATTAATGAAATCTTCAGAAATCCACTAATTACTGGGGACACCTATATATCTAAAGAATATATTTAAATTTGAGTTAATGGTGCTTAAATTTCATTGAAATTTATTAAAATTTGAGTTGTAAATTTTAAAAATCCATTCAAATCTAAGTTGAGTACTACCCTCTTTATTTTCGTCAGTGACCTTCATTATAATTTGTGACTTGACATAAAAAAAAATCAGTCCGTATGATTTTTAAATATTTTTGGACTATTAAATTCAAGTCGAAAATAATTCATTTTTCTATTCAAGCTCTTGACTTATTTTGTCAACCCAATTTCAATCCATTTGTCTTTAAACCCAAAAAGGGTCCCTATGAAGCCCAAAAGTTCAACTCGTATTTAGCCCAAAACTCGACCCACCTAGCTGCCCAACAACCCGCCATTTTCTACTAGAAAATTGTCCTAAACAGCCCTTTGTCCCTGAAGAAAACCGTCCCCAACTCTCTATTTTTCTACCCATTTTCTTCACTTCAAATTCAGCCAAACAACCCCCTTTATCCCTGAAGAAAACCTCCCCAATTCATCTGAAGAAAACCGCCCTAATTCTCCCATTACCAACCCCATTTATTCCACTTCAATTTCATCCAAATGTCCAAAACTTCCTTGAAGAAAAACCGTCCCCAGCTTCTTCTTCAACAGCCCCACTTTTATACCACTTTTCCTCCCACTTTAGGCACCAAACCAATCGATTCCCCCTCCCCCCCAAAGTCATCAGATTTAGTTCTCCATAAGCGCACTTATTCCCATTATTTCAGTCCCACATAAACACCAGTAATTGCTTCCCTTTTTGTACTCCAATTTTGGCCTCAGAAATTCAGCAACAAGTCTCATTTTCTTTCCAGATTTTCGTCCATCATTAGGAGTCTTACCCTTGCTTATTCTTCACAAGTTTTTATAGCAAAAGGTTGACTTAGTCACCTTCCAATTTCAGCCATGCAGTGTGCTTTTAGCCCTAAGGAAATTAGCATATAAATTCAGGAAGAACCCTCCATTTTCCCCATCAATTTTCGGACCAGGAGTAAGTTTTTTGTTGTGTTTTTTCTTCACATTTGCAGTCACTTTCATATGCATTTTCAGCCACCAAAAGTTCCCAGAAAATTCACTATGCTTCCCTCTTATTTGTCGACCATTATAGAAGTCATAATCTTCCTTTTATGTCACCAAATTTTTGGCCATCTAGAGCTCCCATTCTTCCCCAAAATTCAGCCCATATTATTGTTGGCGAATTTCTGTGAAATGACTCCAAAGCAATCAAATCAAATGAAATAGATGAAAATTAAGTCGAGGCAAGTGTTGAACACTTTGTCCTTAAGTCGAATTTTCCTCGCAACGGTGCTTACGGTTATGGCAATCAACTCCCAAGATACAATGACTTCTTACTTGTGTTTGAAACACTTCAAAACACAAGTACAGCAAACCAAAACTGGTTTTGTACTCTGAAAGATGAAATGAAATGAAACCAGAATTTTATGCAACTAAAATGCAATAATTATTGTTCAAGAATGATGAAATATGAGTTCTTAGTGTTTGCATATAGTTTTTGTATCAATGTAAAATGGATGTCCAGAGGCCCTTTTTAACGTTGATGATCGGTTGAAAACAAAAAGGTATGGAACCAAATCTGGCAATACTTCAAAAGGACATGTATGTTCACGCAAACCTATGCGATCGCATGGTTTTACCAAGCTGCGATTGCAAGGTACAAAATTCAGAACAGAACTTGATCCAATTTAACCATGCGAGCGCATGGAAGGGCCCAAAAACGTTCTGCTTAAAATTTAGGCAATTTGCGATCACAGGTGGAAAAACCCATGTGATCGCATGGTCAAAACTTTGACCCAAAATTGTCATTTTTCATAATTTCTCATTCATTCGATATTGGTTTCGAGATGCCAAATATACCCTTTAAACATGCAGATAATTCTGAATTTTCTTTTCGGAGGTGTTGCCCCCGAGCCCCCACGAGAGGCACTATCCCCTATTCTTCAAGACTGTGGTAATTTTTTAAGGACCTTCTCAAATTTGGGCTCTACTCTGAAGGCTAGTCAGAAAGGCGTCTATCCCGTACTAGAATGGAAAGTTGTGTGATAAGACCAAAGTATATTCGGAAGTTCTTCTGCCCAGGTACCATTGAGTTCAATCAATTGTGTCTTCCGGGTGTGTTTGATGATTTTCAGTTCTTCATAGAACGACCTTAACCCTGGTGTTGTCAAACTGCTTGCTATTAACTGTAATGATTGAGTAAATGATTTCAAATTTGCGTATGATTGATTTCCAGATGAAGTCGGTGGTCTTCTGTTTTGTTATCTTGGCCAATGATTCTGATTTTGTTCATTTGGTGAAGTAGTCAACATCGACTATGAAGAATTTGGTCTCGTATTTTTCCATGGGCATTGGACCTATTAGATCAATAATCCATTTTGAAAAAGGCCATGAGCTAAGGACTGAGGTCAACTCTTCTGGGGAAGATCTAGTGATGGGGGCAAACATCTGGCATTTGTTGTATTTTCGAACAAACTCGATAGAGCCATTTTTTAGTGATGGCCAGAAGTATCTTTGCCTTAAGATTTTGTGTGCTAGTGATTACCCCCCAGTGTGATTGCCACACACTCGTACATGTACTTTGCTGATGGCGTATTCGCACTCCGTCTTTCCTTAAACACTTAAGTAGTGGAAGTCAAAAGCTTCTTTTGAATAAGATGTTGTCGATGATTTCCTGGCCTCCGCACTGTCTGGAGTACCCTACCATCCTTACAAAATGGACAATTTCATCCATCCAGTTGGGGTTGAATTTTTCGTTGGTGAGCATTGGCTCAAGTTGGGTGATCGTTGGATTGCTGATCTTTAGATCGGGTTGCTCTCTAGTTCTTCTATTCCTTTACTATTAGTGAATCGAGCCAAGGCATTAGTGAGGCTATTTTGTGTCATCGGGATTTGCTTGACCTTTACGGAGTTGAACAATTTGAGTTCTTTCTCATTGAATTATAACTTTCTTTTTGCCCAGCGATCTTCAGGTTGGTTTTGGGTTGGCGACTCTGCTTCTGAGTCTCGAGATGCGTTTAGATGTGTTTTGATTCTTTTCAAGTCATTCAATAACGTGAGTCTCGGCACAACATCTGAGTCCACTTCAACCAGACATTCAACCAGTCAGATTCATCTTCTCCACATCTATCTCCAGAGAGTAACTGATTCACTCATTTAATTACTTTATTTCACTATTACATTGAAGACAATGTAATGTTTTAGTTTTGGGGTGGGCTAAGTATCAAGATACTTAATAAATTTTGAAATTGCTTATTATTCGGGTCTCTATAACTGCAATTTTCATTTTTATAAAATAAAAAATTTAATTATTATTTCATTTCTGAAAAAAAATAGCTATTGTTGAACATCTTACTGCCAATGATGAGATTTGTTTGAAGCTGAGTACGTTTTTAGTTAGAATATTAGACAACACTTGAACTCGCACTTTTACCTGAATACTTATCAATGTTAGACCAGATTAATGAAGCACATAACCATTATTGATTTATTATTTATTGGGAATATGACTTAAGTATATGGGTTGACGTTGTTGACTTAGTATTATTGTGAAAAATTCCGTTCCTAAATCATTATACTAGTAACCAAACTGTTTGAGAACAGTTTGGAGGTGTTAAAGTTAGTATATGTGTTTATAGAATTTTGATGGTTTGGGTTTTCTAGATCTCATCTTTGATTGAATAGGTTGTAGTCAAGGAATCTAAACTGAGCACTACCTACTGCTGAGAAAAATAAAATAAAATATTTGACTCGAGCAATTAAGCCTTTTACGGTATTTGAAAACCTGGTGCTCTATGGTCATTTGACTTGGGAATTATCGGCCCAAAGCTCGCTACATGGGTCATTAAAAAAAAATTTACATCTTCACTTCTCTTATAGCCTATGGGACTCAAGCAATTAAGTCTCTTAAGGTATTTTAAAATTTGATGCCCTATGGTCATCTGACTTAGGAGTCATCAACCCAAAGCTCGCTACATATGGGTCACATAGAAAGCTTATGTGAGAGAAGTATTGCTCATAAGATATAAGACTGTTTATATGGATTAAATAAATAAAAAGAGTTATAAATGTTAGGTAAGGATTACTAGGTTAGAACTTTAGAAACTAGAGTTGAGACTTTAGAAATTACTCACCGTTTTGGTTCTAGGAATACAAGTTTCTAATTTTTACCACTTTATTTGAAAATGCATTGTATTGATCAATATGAACCAAATTGCTAGAACACCTCGGGATTAGAGAGAAAATCATTAGAAGTGTGATATTTTACGAGAGGTGTAAGGAATAAATAACTACAAAGGGTTCGGGATTATAAAAATATCAACAACATAATATTGGTCGTGGTCTTCAATCTTTGGCTATTCACACACTCACAAAAGATCGAACATCAGATAAGTGAAATTTTTTGTAGTGTTGTCTAGTGTATTTCTAAAAGTGTTGTTTTATATCCGAACCTGAGGCATATAGTAAGAAATTTAATATTAACTAAATTCCTGTTAATTATTTTAGCTTAGTTTAAATGTGTAGTTTAATTTTATTTTTGTTCGAGGACGAACAAATGTTTAGTTTACGAGTGTTTGATAAGTACATTTTGTGCACTTATTCAAGCTTTTAAACTAAGCTTTTATTTCGTCATTTATTGAATTTCTACTTAATTTAGTGTATTATTGCTTCTATTTCAGTTTTGGATTCGTTTATAAACAATTGGAGAAGAATAGACGGAAAGAGCAACTATTTGGTGAAATCGATGAGTAAATGAGAAGAAGTTGAGTTTTTGAAGTGAATATCAAGATCCAAACATTGGAGGATGAGGAAGATGATAAAATCACTAAGTTTAAAGTGTATTGAAGTGACAATGAAGATTTGAAGCAAATGATCAAACACTTGAAAGCCAAAGAACCGAATTGAGAAATTATCTACCGAAGTATGTGAGAAAATTCAAGCACAACTTTTGGTATTAAAATCTCCACAAAGTAAATTATATACCATTTTAAATATAATTGAATTATGAGTCCAATAATTTTTACGAATCTCAATTTAGAGTTTTCTACAAGAAGTTATGGCCGTTTGAAAAATATTCACGCATAGGAAAAAAAAGGCTAAAGTTGGGCGATCGCCCAACACCTAGTTTCATCAGCATAATGCATTTTTGGTTGGCTTGGGTGATCGCCGAGTTTGCACTGGGTGATCTTCCAGTGTATTTTTGGCATACGCGGATTTTTATTTTCTTTTTGAGTTCTAATTCAATTAGAAAACCTTTTGGGCACAATTTTAATATTTTTTTTGGATCTTTTAGGGCACAATTATGGAACTGTAAATATTAACTCATAACAAAAGAACTGATTTAGGGCAGGATTATAGCCGATTTAGAGCCGAATTTTAGGAGAAAAACAAGAAGAGATACAAGAAACGAAGATCAAGAATTACTCTTTTAAAAATTCAACGAAGATTAAGATCAAGATTTCTTCACTTTCAAGTTTTCTTCATATCTGGGGGATGGCTTCTATGTTTTATTTTTCTCTATATTTTTTTCTTCTTAGTATGTTAGACAAGATTATTTAGTGCTCGAATCATGATGAAACTTGTATCACGATCCTTTAAATCTTTGAACCTAGTTTTTGATATTTAAGCACGTTTTTAATTCTGAATAATTGGTATTGATTTATCTTCATCTACAATTATGTGCGCAATGATTGTATGAGTCTTGTGGCTTATTTTACCTCCGAGAGATGAAAAATAGGTTATACATAGTATTAATTGTCGTAGAGTCTGATAGGGGATAGAGATATACCGGTATACTTTACGTGATCTCTAAGTATTCATAAATTCTAATACATTCTTGTATGTTCGCATCCGTCATAGAGATATAGTCGGGTCACATATATAGATATGTTTAATTCTACTCAAGAGTGATTGTTAAACAAATTAGGTATATTGATCTTCATAATTAAATCATGTTATCAAATTCAACGGTTCGGGTTAAAGAAAATTGGCATAAGTGGATTCGGGATCCTAGTACGCTTTTTTTTTCATTTCTCTTTCAAAGTTAAAAGTATTTTTATCTAATTTAATTTCTTATTTGCTTGAGTTATAATTATTTATTATTTTTAGTTAATTCTTTCATTAGTTTAAGAAACAAACTTTCAAAGTTAATTTGATTCGGTTAAGGTTATTATAATTATATTGAACTATCTAAATCTATGCGGGCACGATACTTGGACTCAACATCTACTTTATTACTTGTGTGATCAGTACACTTGTAGAATATTAAAGACATAAAATCGCTTACAGTCACATAGAAAGCTTACGAGAGAGAAGTTTTGTACACAAGATGTAAGAATGTTTACATTAGTTAAATAAATATAAAAAGTTAGAGGTGTTTGGTAAGGATTTCTAGGCTAGGATCTCAGAGACTGGAGGTGAGAGTTAAGAAATCGCTTACCATCCCATTTCTATGAATACAAGTATCTAATTCTTATCACTTTGTTAAAAAAAGAGTATTGTATTGATCAATAGGAACCAAAATTGTTAGAACACCTCGGAATTGAAGAGAAAAGCATTAGAAGTGTGATATTGTACTAGAGGTGTAAGGAAATAACGACTACAAATGGTTCAAGATTATAAATATATCAACAATACAATGTTGGTCGTGGTCTAATATAAGTGTAAGTTCAATATTTGACTAATTACACACTCACTAAATGTCGAGCATCGGATAAGTAAAAATTTATTTGTGGTGTTTAATATCTTTCTAAAAGTGTTGCTTTATATTCGAACCCGAGGCATTTGGTAAGAAATTTGACATTGAATCTGTTTCTTGTGATTCTCTTAGCTAAATTTATGCTTGTATTTTAGTGCTTGTTTGGTTGGGATTAAAAACCAGTTTATTTAACCAAGTCGAATAAACTTCAAATTGCCGGGCCCACCTTATGATGACATGACATTAAAATATTTCATCAACTAGTTCAATTTCCAAAAAAGCCTCTATTTCAATGGTCAAATATTGCGGCTGACCATTGACTTTAGGGACAAAAAGGTAATTGTGACCCAAATTACTTCAACTGTCAGATGTGGGCCAACTTGATGTGAAACAAATAAATCACTTCCTACATTATAATCCTTATCAAACACCCTCTTAGTCTTGTTTTTGTTCGAGGATGAACAAATGTTTAGTTTGGAGGTGTTATCAATATTTTTATTCCGCAAGTGTATAAATTGCACAAGTAATAAAGTGAATTTTAGAGTCCAAGTATCGTACCTACGACAATTGCGTTAGTCTAAATTTGAATTAACTTGGCCTTAACTGAAACTATAGAATTCAAATGATTTTTTAAGCTTGAATTATCAAATTACGTAACTGACTACTCAATGCAAGACCTAAATTAGCTAAAATTAATGAAAAGTTGAGATGAATGGAAATATTATATAAATTTAATAAAGAAAAGCGTATTAGGATCCCGAATTCACTTATATCAATCTCCTTTAACCTGAACTGTTCAATTTGATAACATGATTTAATTTCGAAGATCAATATTCCTAATTTGTTTAATAATCTCTATCGAGTTGAATTAAACATATTTCTATATGTAACCCAACTATATATCTATAACGGATGCGAACATACAAGAATACATGAAAATATTTGTGAATACTTAAAGATCACATAAAACACAGCAGTATATCTCTATCATCTATTAGTCTCTGTCATCTATTAGATTCTACGACAATTGATAGTATGCCTAACTTAATTTCAACATCTCAAAGGTAAAACAAGCCACAAAACTCATACAACCATTGCGCATATAATTGTAGATGAAAAAAATCAATATCAATTGTTTAAAATTTAAAACGTATTTGAATATCTAAGATTGGGTTCAAAAAATTAGAGAATTATGGTACAAGTTTCAACGTAATTCTAGCAAAAAAATAAATATAGCCTAGCATACTAAGAGAAAGAAAACCAAAAGTAAAGATAAAATCCATCACCCGGATAAGAAGAAATTCCAATATGTAATCCTTATTCTTCGTTCAATCTTACCAGGATGATTTTTCAATCTTCGTTTCATGTCTCTCCTCTTAAAACCCCCCAAAAATTGACTACACTAATTTTGGGTTAAAAACTTATATATATATATATATATTCTCTTAATATTATTCAAAAAGATCCTAAAAATTGTGGTCCAAAAGGTTTCCTAGTTAGAGTAAAACTCAAAGGCAAAAAAAAAAAAAAAAAATCCGTTGGCAGAAATTTGCACTGGGCGATCACCCAGTACAAACCCGGTGCGATCTCTCATGCCAAGAAAATAAGTTATGTTGGGCCAAAGTAACGCTGAGCGTTCGCCCAGCTTTAAGTTTGAGTGATCACTCAGCTTAAATTTGCTGCTCTGGATTTTGGCTTCTTAGTCTTCAAACCTTTCAACAACATCCAATGTGGTCCATCGAGCTTCAATTGAGTGCAATTGTATCGTTGTACTTCCTAAACATCTTCTAATTTATTGCTCTTTTCATCAATTCTTCTTGACTTGCTTATAAACGGGTTCGAAATTGAAATAGAAAGATTAATATACTAAATTAAGTAAAACATTTATAAGATAACGGGACAAAAGCTTAGTTTTAAAGCTCGAATAAGTGCACAAAATGCACTTATCAGTGACGCGATTGCATTAGAGAAAAATCCAACTAAGGGCGCAACTGCTAATATAGGATCTCATATACTAGAAAATCCAACTAAGGGTGTGATGAAATAGTAAATATTCAGGGCGATTTTCTGATTCAAATTTTCAATTCCAATATGAGCTCTTTGTTCAGGATTACATTTTAGAATATCTCATATTTATTGTGAAGATAACTCAGTTCGTAGATACATAGCGGGGAACTAAAAGAGCGTAATATTCGCCATAAGTAAAAATCTTGTCACATCATTTGAGAAGGTTGGTATTAGTGCATTTACAAAGGGACTCTTAAAAAGTGACGCTCACTAGCATGAAAATATACAAAAGAATGATACAAAATTTCCATTAAAACTTTAGAAAAAGAAGTCGAATATTTAAATTTTGGCCAATATATAAAATGTTATCATACAAAATTTATTTTTAATTATCATAGCCCCCATCAAATCATTCCAAGTTAGCTCATAATTATTAATTAAATTCCAAATTGAATGAAATAGTAACTATTACAAAGAATTATGAAGCAAACTATTGATTCTCTTAATTATTCTTTTAAGTAGTACAATATCTTGGTAACAAATTCTCTTTTCCTTAGAATTGTGATTGGAGATATTTAATCACATTCTTGTCGACCTGGAATGCTTTGGTGAGAACATCACGAGAAATGGGAGGATTCGATCCAAAAACAGCGTTTGCAATGGTTATGACTCCAGGATTTTGGCTGCTTAAACCTGCGAATGCTACCGCTTTCTTCTTCCCGACATTAAATTGGAAATGAACGAGGCCTTCAGGGAACACAAAAACATCTCCGGGATGCAATATTTTGGTAAAGAGCTTGTTCTTCATGTTTGGATTTGCAGGATTGGAAGTCACGAATCCCACATAGAGAGTGCCTTCAACTACAACTAGAATCTCAGTTGCTCGAGGGTGCGTGTGGGGTGGGTTAAGGCCTCGTCGTGCATAGTCGATGCGGACTAAAGAAATGCCAAGAGTGTTGAGTCCTGCTAGCTGGTTGACAGTCACCTGAGTCACTCTTGATCCGACAGAATTTGATGTATTTCCAGGTTTATTAAGACCCTTAAAGAAGAAATCGTCTGCTGTGACCATCTCTGGGTCCTTGCAAATCTTTCCGTTCACAAAAACTGCATTAAACGAAGTCATATTATATATAATATGAGTTATATGAATGTAAAAATTTCGAAATTAAAGAAGCTTGAAATATGCATTTACCAGCAGCCTTGGAGTCATTGACTGCAACACAGAAATCCTGAAGAGGGCTCGGATCAGAGGCATAAACTAATGAAGTAGCCAAAACCACAAGGGCAATGGCCATAAGGAACCGAATGGACTTCATTAATATTCAAACAAGTTAAAATTGAAAACAAATATAATGTCTAATTTGTGTGGGGGATTAGAACTGCAGATTTTGAGAGGGAGGAGGAAGGCTATATATAGTTTAGTGTCTTTGAATCTTTCATCAAGTTAATATTGTTAATGCAGGTGGATAACCAATTCTATATTCAAGAATGAACCATTCTTCATTTTTCTATTTGATCGGTCCAACCAGGGGCGATCTAGAAGGGAGATAATTTTTCTGTTTTTTTTTTGGACTGAGATAATACAAAATTTCCATATGAAAATTTTCTTTTTTCAAAAAGAAAAAAAATTATTATACTACAAAAAGAAGAAGTTTTTGGGTCAATGGAGGCTCGCAGCCCATAGAAATCCACACCTTTATATGCTCCTAGATCTAACACTCCATTAATTATTTAAGTTGGAATTACTTATAAATACTTATAAATTTGTTAATTATTATTTTATCCGAATATTCTATAAGATCCACGATTCATAATCTACAAAAAAATTTTAACCAAAACTTGCATGCATAGAGAAGCCATAATAGACGAATTCAATGGAATTCTTATGGAGTACTACTTAATCAATCTACCCGTGGAAAGAGTCCAAATCCTAAGCCATGATATATTAAAAATGATAATGTCTCCATCTTTCTAATATTGCATTTAATTTCAATAAAAATCTTTCATAGATTTCAATATTATAGATTTTTATGAATTTCATTGATTTTAATAGATTTGTGGACTTTTTATTAAAAATTATATTTTTATCCCCTCAATTGTTAAAAGCAACTTGTCAACCAAAACTTTTGATCTTTTTATTAAGCCTATTTTTTCTTTTCAAACCAAATTATGTATTGACGAGAAACTTGCTTTAAAATTAATGTTGACAAGTCTACTTTCTGTAAAATCAAACAATTTCTTTTATGAGAGAGAGAGAGGGAGAGAGAGAGAAGTCAACTCATATAGAAACATTTCAGCAAAATTGTACATGAAATGTGAGAGAGGGAGATTGAAATTTTGAGGTTTGATGCTATAATTATTAAAAACTTTTAATGGTTAAAACTATAGTTCTAAATCTATTGAAATATGTTAAAATTCATTAATTAATGAAATCTTCAGAAATCCACTAATTACTGGGGACACCTATATATCTAAAGAATATATTTAAATTTGAGTTAATGGTGCTTAAATTTCATTGAAATTTATTAAAATTTGAGTTGTAAATTTTAAAAATCCATTCAAATCTAAGTTGAGTACTACCCTCTTTATTTTCGTCAGTGACCTTCATTATAATTTGTGACTTGACATAAAAAAAAATCAGTCCGTATGATTTTTAAATATTTTTGGACTATTAAATTCAAGTCGAAAATAATTCATTTTTCTATTCAAGCTCTTGACTTATTTTGTCAACCCAATTTCAATCCATTTGTCTTTAAACCCAAAAAGGGTCCCTATGAAGCCCAAAAGTTCAACTCGTATTTAGCCCAAAACTCGACCCACCTAGCTGCCCAACAACCCGCCATTTTCTACTAGAAAATTGTCCTAAACAGCCCTTTGTCCCTGAAGAAAACCGTCCCCAACTCTCTATTTTTCTACCCATTTTCTTCACTTCAAATTCAGCCAAACAACCCCCTTTATCCCTGAAGAAAACCTCCCCAATTCATCTGAAGAAAACCGCCCTAATTCTCCCATTACCAACCCCATTTATTCCACTTCAATTTCATCCAAATGTCCAAAACTTCCTTGAAGAAAAACCGTCCCCAGCTTCTTCTTCAACAGCCCCACTTTTATACCACTTTTCCTCCCACTTTAGGCACCAAACCAATCGATTCCCCCTCCCCCCCAAAGTCATCAGATTTAGTTCTCCATAAGCGCACTTATTCCCATTATTTCAGTCCCACATAAACACCAGTAATTGCTTCCCTTTTTGTACTCCAATTTTGGCCTCAGAAATTCAGCAACAAGTCTCATTTTCTTTCCAGATTTTCGTCCATCATTAGGAGTCTTACCCTTGCTTATTCTTCACAAGTTTTTATAGCAAAAGGTTGACTTAGTCACCTTCCAATTTCAGCCATGCAGTGTGCTTTTAGCCCTAAGGAAATTAGCATATAAATTCAGGAAGAACCCTCCATTTTCCCCATCAATTTTCGGACCAGGAGTAAGTTTTTTGTTGTGTTTTTTCTTCACATTTGCAGTCACTTTCATATGCATTTTCAGCCACCAAAAGTTCCCAGAAAATTCACTATGCTTCCCTCTTATTTGTCGACCATTATAGAAGTCATAATCTTCCTTTTATGTCACCAAATTTTTGGCCATCTAGAGCTCCCATTCTTCCCCAAAATTCAGCCCATATTATTGTTGGCGAATTTCTGTGAAATGACTCCAAAGCAATCAAATCAAATGAAATAGATGAAAATTAAGTCGAGGCAAGTGTTGAACACTTTGTCCTTAAGTCGAATTTTCCTCGCAACGGTGCTTACGGTTATGGCAATCAACTCCCAAGATACAATGACTTCTTACTTGTGTTTGAAACACTTCAAAACACAAGTACAGCAAACCAAAACTGGTTTTGTACTCTGAAAGATGAAATGAAATGAAACCAGAATTTTATGCAACTAAAATGCAATAATTATTGTTCAAGAATGATGAAATATGAGTTCTTAGTGTTTGCATATAGTTTTTGTATCAATGTAAAATGGATGTCCAGAGGCCCTTTTTAACGTTGATGATCGGTTGAAAACAAAAAGGTATGGAACCAAATCTGGCAATACTTCAAAAGGACATGTATGTTCACGCAAACCTATGCGATCGCATGGTTTTACCAAGCTGCGATTGCAAGGTACAAAATTCAGAACAGAACTTGATCCAATTTAACCATGCGATCGCATGGAAGGGCCCAAAAACGTTCTGCTTAAAATTTAGGCAATTTGCGATCACAGGTGGAAAAACCCATGTGATCGCATGGTCAAAACTTTGACCCAAAATTGTCATTTTTCATAATTTCTCATGCATTCGATATTGGTTTCGAGATGCCAAATATACCCTTTAAACATGCAGATAATTCTGAATTTTCTTTTCGGAGGTGTTGCCCCCGAGCCCCCACGAGAGGCACTATCCCCTATTCTTCAAGACTGTGGTAATTTTTTAAGGACCTTCTCAAATTTGGGCTCTACTCTGAAGGCTAGTCAGAAAGGCGTCTATCCCGTACTAGAATGGAAAGTTGTGTGATAAGACCAAAGTATATTCGGAAGTTCTTCTGCCCAGGTACCATTGAGTTCAATCAATTGTGTCTTCCGGGTGTGTTTGATGATTTTCAGTTCTTCATAGAACGACCTTAACCCTGGTGTTGTCAAACTGCTTGCTATTAACTGTAATGATTGAGTAAATGATTTCAAATTTGCGTATGATTGATTTCCAGATGAAGTCGGTGGTCTTCTGTTTTGTTATCTTGGCCAATGATTCTGATTTTGTTCATTTGGTGAAGTAGTCAACATCGACTATGAAGAATTTGGTCTCGTATTTTTCCATGGGCATTGGACCTATTAGATCAATAATCCATTTTGAAAAAGGCCATGAGCTAAGGACTGAGGTCAACTCTTCTGGGGAAGATCTAGTGATGGGGGCAAACATCTGGCATTTGTTGTATTTTCGAACAAACTCGATAGAGCCATTTTTTAGTGATGGCCAGAAGTATCTTTGCCTTAAGATTTTGTGTGCTAGTGATTACCCCCCAGTGTGATTGCCACACACTCGTACATGTACTTTGCTGATGGCGTATTCGCACTCCGTCTTTCCTTAAACACTTAAGTAGTGGAAGTCAAAAGCTTCTTTTGAATAAGATGTTGTCGATGATTTCCTGGCCTCCGCACTGTCTGGAGTACCCTACCATCCTTACAAAATGGACAATTTCATCCATCCAGTTGGGGTTGAATTTTTCGTTGGTGAGCATTGGCTCAAGTTGGGTGATCGTTGGATTGCTGATCTTTAGATCGGGTTGCTCTCTAGTTCTTCTATTCCTTTACTATTAGTGAATCGAGCCAAGGCATTAGTGAGGCTATTTTGTGTCATCGGGATTTGCTTGACCTTTACGGAGTTGAACAATTTGAGTTCTTTCTCATTGAATTATAACTTTCTTTTTGCCCAGCGATCTTCAGGTTGGTTTTGGGTTGGCGACTCTGCTTCTGAGTCTCGAGATGCGTTTAGATGTGTTTTGATTCTTTTCAAGTCATTCAATAACGTGAGTCTCGGCACAACATCTGAGTCCACTTCAACCAGACATTCAACCAGTCAGATTCATCTTCTCCACATCTATCTCCAGAGAGTAACTGATTCACTCATTTAATTACTTTATTTCACTATTACATTGAAGACAATGTAATGTTTTAGTTTTGGGGTGGGCTAAGTATCAAGATACTTAATAAATTTTGAAATTGCTTATTATTCGGGTCTCTATAACTGCAATTTTCATTTTTATAAAATAAAAAATTTAATTATTATTTCATTTCTGAAAAAAAATAGCTATTGTTGAACATCTTACTGCCAATGATGAGATTTGTTTGAAGCTGAGTACGTTTTTAGTTAGAATATTAGACAACACTTGAACTCGCACTTTTACCTGAATACTTATCAATGTTAGACCAGATTAATGAAGCACATAACCACTATTGATTTATTATTTATTGGGAATATGACTTAAGTATATGGGTTGATGTTGTTGACTTAGTATTATTGTGAAAAATTCCGTTCCTAAATCATTATACTAGTAACCAAACTGTTTGAGAACAGTTTGGAGGTGTTAAAGTTAGTATATGTGTTTATAGAATTTTGATGGTTTGGGTTTTCTAGATCTCATCTTTGATTGAATAGGTTGTAGTCAAGGAATCTAAACTGAGCACTACCTACTGCTGAGAAAAATAAAATAAAATATTTGACTCGAGCAATTAAGCCTTTTACGGTATTTGAAAACCTGGTGCTCTATGGTCATTTGACTTGGGAATTATCGGCCCAAAGCTCGCTACATGGGTCATTAAAAAAAATTTACATCTTCACTTCTCTTATAGCCTATGGGACTCAAGCAATTAAGTCTCTTAAGGTATTTTAAAATTTGATGCCCTATGGTCATCTGACTTAGGAGTCATCAACCCAAAGCTCGCTACATATGGGTCACATAGAAAGCTTATGTGAGAGAAGTATTGCTCATAAGATATAAGACTGTTTATATGGATTAAATAAATAAAAAGAGTTATAAATGTTAGGTAAGGATTGCTAGGTTAGAACTTTAGAAACTAGAGTTGAGACTTTAGAAATTACTCATCGTTTTGGTTCTAGAAATACAAGTTTCTAATTTTTACCACTTTATTTGAAAATGCATTGTATTGATCAATATGAACCAAATTGCTAGAACACCTCGGGATTAGAGAGAAAATCATTAGAAGTGTGATATTTTACGAGAGGTGTAAGGAATAAATAACTACAAAGGGTTCGGGATTATAAAAATATCAACAACATAATATTGGTCGTGGTCTTCAATCTTTGGCTATTCACACACTCACAAAAGATCGAACATCAGATAAGTGAAATTTTTTGTAGTGTTGTCTAGTGTATTTCTAAAAGTGTTGTTTTATATCCGAACCTGAGGCATATAGTAAGAAATTTAATATTAACTAAATTCCTGTTAATTATTTTAGCTTAGTTTAAATGTGTAGTTTAATTTTATTTTTGTTCGAGGACGAACAAATGTTTAGTTTACGAGTGTTTGATAAGTACATTTTGTGCACTTATTCAAGCTTTTAAACTAAGCTTTTATTTCGTCATTTATTGAATTTCTACTTAATTTAGTGTATTATTGCTTCTATTTCAGTTTTGGATTCGTTTATAAACAATTGGAGAAGAATAGACGGAAAGAGCAACTATTTGGTGAAATCGATGAGTAAATGAGAAGAAGTTGAGTTTTTGAAGTGAATATCAAGATCCAAACATTGGAGGATGAGGAAGATGATAAAATCACTAAGTTTAAAGTGTATTGAAGTGACAATGAAGATTTGAAGCAAATGATCAAACACTTGAAAGCCAAAGAACCGAATTGAGAAATTATCTACCGAAGTATGTGGGAAAATTCAAGCACAACTTTTGGTATTAAAATCTCCACAAAGTAAATTATATACCATTTTAAATATAATTGAATTATGAGTCCAATAATTTTTACGAATCTCAATTTAGAGTTTTCTACAAGAAGTTATGGCCGTTTGAAAAATATTCACGCATAGGAAAAAAAAGGCTAAAGTTGGGCGATCGCCCAACACCTAGTTTCATCAGCATAATGCATTTTTGGTTGGCTTGGGTGATCGCCGAGTTTGCACTGGGTGATCTTCCAGTGTATTTTTGGCATACGCGGATTTTTATTTTCTTTTTGAGTTCTAATTCAATTAGAAAACCTTTTGGGCACAATTTTAATATTTTTTTTGGATCTTTTAGGGCACAATTATGGAACTGTAAATATTAACTCATAACAAAAGAACTGATTTAGGGCAGGATTATAGCCGATTTAGAGCCGAATTTTAGGAGAAAAACAAGAAGAGATACAAGAAACGAAGATCAAGAATTACTCTTTTAAAAATTCAACGAAGATTAAGATCAAGATTTCTTCACTTTCAAGTTTTCTTCATATCTGGGGGATGGCTTCTATGTTTTATTTTTCTCTATATTTTTTTCTTCTTAGTATGTTAGACAAGATTATTTAGTGCTCGAATCATGATGAAACTTGTATCACGATCCTTTAAATCTTTGAACCTAGTTTTTGATATTTAAGCACGTTTTTAATTCTGAATAATTGGTATTGATTTATCTTCATCTACAATTATGTGCGCAATGATTGTATGAGTCTTGTGGCTTATTTTACCTCCGAGAGATGAAAAATAGGTTATACATAGTATTAATTGTCGTAGAGTCTGATAGGGGATAGAGATATACCGGTATACTTTACGTGATCTCTAAGTATTCATAAATTCTAATACATTCTTGTATGTTCGCATCCGTCATAGAGATATAGTCGGGTCACATATATAGATATGTTTAATTCTACTCAAGAGTGATTGTTAAACAAATTAGGTATATTGATCTTCATAATTAAATCATGTTATCAAATTCAACGGTTCGGGTTAAAGAAAATTGGCATAAGTGGATTCGGGATCCTAGTACGCTTTTTTTTTCATTTCTCTTTCAAAGTTAAAAGTATTTTTATCTAATTTAATTTCTTATTTGCTTGAGTTATAATTATTTATTATTTTTAGTTAATTCTTTCATTAGTTTAAGAAACAAACTTTCAAAGTTAATTTGATTCGGTTAAGGTTATTATAATTATATTGAACTATCTAAATCTATGCGGGCACGATACTTGGACTCAACATCTACTTTATTACTTGTGTGATCAGTACACTTGTAGAATATTAAAGACATAAAATCGCTTACAGTCACATAGAAAGCTTACGAGAGAGAAGTTTTGTACACAAGATGTAAGAATGTTTACATTAGTTAAATAAATATAAAAAGTTAGAGGTGTTTGGTAAGGATTTCTAGGCTAGGATCTCAGAGACTGGAGGTGAGAGTTAAGAAATCGCTTACCATCCCATTTCTATGAATACAAGTATCTAATTCTTATCACTTTGTTAAAAAAAGAGTATTGTATTGATCAATAGGAACCAAAATTGTTAGAACACCTCGGAATTGAAGAGAAAAGCATTAGAAGTGTGATATTGTACTAGAGGTGTAAGGAAATAACGACTACAAATGGTTCAAGATTATAAATATATCAACAATACAATGTTGGTCGTGGTCTAATATAAGTGTAAGTTCAATATTTGACTAATTACACACTCACTAAATGTCGAGCATCGGATAAGTAAAAATTTATTTGTGGTGTTTAATATCTTTCTAAAAGTGTTGCTTTATATTCGAACCCGAGGCATTTGGTAAGAAATTTGACATTGAATCTGTTTCTTGTGATTCTCTTAGCTAAATTTATGCTTGTATTTTAGTGCTTGTTTGGTTGGGATTAAAAACCAGTTTATTTAACCAAGTCGAATAAACTTCAAATTGCCGGGCCCACCTTATGATGACATGACATTAAAATATTTCATCAACTAGTTCAATTTCCAAAAAAGCCTCTATTTCAATGGTCAAATATTGCGGCTGACCATTGACTTTAGGGACAAAAAGGTAATTGTGACCCAAATTACTTCAACTGTCAGATGTGGGCCAACTTGATGTGAAACAAATAAATCACTTCCTACATTATAATCCTTATCAAACACCCTCTTAGTCTTGTTTTTGTTCGAGGATGAACAAATGTTTAGTTTGGAGGTGTTATCAATATTTTTATTCCGCAAGTGTATAAATTGCACAAGTAATAAAGTGAATTTTAGAGTCCAAGTATCGTACCTACGACAATTGCGTTAGTCTAAATTTGAATTAACTTGGCCTTAACTGAAACTATAGAATTCAAATGATTTTTTAAGCTTGAATTATCAAATTACGTAACTGACTACTCAATGCAAGACCTAAATTAGCTAAAATTAATGAAAAGTTGAGATGAATGGAAATATTATATAAATTTAATAAAGAAAAGCGTATTAGGATCCCGAATTCACTTATATCAATCTCCTTTAACCTGAACTGTTCAATTTGATAACATGATTTAATTTCGAAGATCAATATTCCTAATTTGTTTAATAATCTCTATCGAGTTGAATTAAACATATTTCTATATGTAACCCAACTATATATCTATAACGGATGCGAACATACAAGAATACATGAAAATATTTGTGAATACTTAAAGATCACATAAAACACAGCAGTATATCTCTATCATCTATTAGTCTCTGTCATCTATTAGATTCTACGACAATTGATAGTATGCCTAACTTAATTTCAACATCTCAAAGGTAAAACAAGCCACAAAACTCATACAACCATTGCGCATATAATTGTAGATGAAAAAAATCAATATCAATTGTTTAAAATTTAAAACGTATTTGAATATCTAAGATTGGGTTCAAAAAATTAGAGAATTATGGTACAAGTTTCAACGTAATTCTAGCAAAAAAATAAATATAGCCTAGCATACTAAGAGAAAGAAAACCAAAAGTAAAGATAAAATCCATCACCCGGATAAGAAGAAATTCCAATATGTAATCCTTATTCTTCGTTCAATCTTACCAGGATGATTTTTCAATCTTCGTTTCATGTCTCTCCTCTTAAAACCCCCCAAAAATTGACTACACTAATTTTGGGTTAAAAACTTATATATATATATATATATTCTCTTAATATTATTCAAAAAGATCCTAAAAATTGTGGTCCAAAAGGTTTCCTAGTTAGAGTAAAACTCAAAGGCAAAAAAAAAAAAAAAAAATCCGTTGGCAGAAATTTGCACTGGGCGATCACCCAGTACAAACCCGGTGCGATCTCTCATGCCAAGAAAATAAGTTATGTTGGGCCAAAGTAACGCTGAGCGTTCGCCCAGCTTTAAGTTTGAGTGATCACTCAGCTTAAATTTGCTGCTCTGGATTTTGGCTTCTTAGTCTTCAAACCTTTCAACAACATCCAATGTGGTCCATCGAGCTTCAATTGAGTGCAATTGTATCGTTGTACTTCCTAAACATCTTCTAATTTATTGCTCTTTTCATCAATTCTTCTTGACTTGCTTATAAACGGGTTCGAAATTGAAATAGAAAGATTAATATACTAAATTAAGTAAAACATTTATAAGATAACGGGACAAAAGCTTAGTTTTAAAGCTCGAATAAGTGCACAAAATGCACTTATCAGTGACGCGATTGCATTAGAGAAAAATCCAACTAAGGGCACAACTGCTAATATAGGATCTCATATACTAGAAAATCCAACTAAGGGTGTGATGAAATAGTAAATATTCAGGGCGATTTTCTGATTCAAATTTTCAATTCCAATATGAGCTCTTTGTTCAGGATTACATTTTAGAATATCTCATATTTATTGTGAAGATAACTCAGTTCGTAGATACATAGCGGGGAACTAAAAGAGCGTAATATTCGCCATAAGTAAAAATCTTGTCACATCATTTGAGAAGGTTGGTATTAGTGCATTTACAAAGGGACTCTTAAAAAGTGACGCTCACTAGCATGAAAATATACAAAAGAATGATACAAAATTTCCATTAAAACTTTAGAAAAAGAAGTCGAATATTTAAATTTTGGCCAATATATAAAATGTTATCATACAAAATTTATTTTTAATTATCATAGCCCCCATCAAATCATTCCAAGTTAGCTCATAATTATTAATTAAATTCCAAATTGAATGAAATAGTAACTATTACAAAGAATTATGAAGCAAACTATTGATTCTCTTAATTATTCTTTTAAGTAGTACAATATCTTGGTAACAAATTCTCTTTTCCTTAGAATTGTGATTGGAGATATTTAATCACATTCTTGTCGACCTGGAATGCTTTGGTGAGAACATCACGAGAAATGGGAGGATTCGATCCAAAAACAGCGTTTGCAATGGTTATGACTCCAGGATTTTGGCTGCTTAAACCTGCGAATGCTACCGCTTTCTTCTTCCCGACATTAAATTGGAAATGAACGAGGCCTTCAGGGAACACAAAAACATCTCCGGGATGCAATATTTTGGTAAAGAGCTTGTTCTTCATGTTTGGATTTGCAGGATTGGAAGTCACGAATCCCACATAGAGAGTGCCTTCAACTACAACTAGAATCTCAGTTGCTCGAGGGTGCGTGTGGGGTGGGTTAAGGCCTCGTCGTGCATAGTCGATGCGGACTAAAGAAATGCCAAGAGTGTTGAGTCCTGCTAGCTGGTTGACAGTCACCTGAGTCACTCTTGATCCGACAGAATTTGATGTATTTCCAGGTTTATTAAGACCCTTAAAGAAGAAATCGTCTGCTGTGACCATCTCTGGGTCCTTGCAAATCTTTCCGTTCACAAAAACTGCATTAAACGAAGTCATATTATATATAATATGAGTTATATGAATGTAAAAATTTCGAAATTAAAGAAGCTTGAAATATGCATTTACCAGCAGCCTTGGAGTCATTGACTGCAACACAGAAATCCTGAAGAGGGCTCGGATCAGAGGCATAAACTAATGAAGTAGCCAAAACCACAAGGGCAATGGCCATAAGGAACCGAATGGACTTCATTAATATTCAAACAAGTTAAAATTGAAAACAAATATAATGTCTAATTTGTGTGGGGGATTAGAACTGCAGATTTTGAGAGGGAGGAGGAAGGCTATATATAGTTTAGTGTCTTTGAATCTTTCATCAAGTTAATATTGTTAATGCAGGTGGATAACCAATTCTATATTCAAGAATGAACCATTCTTCATTTTTCTATTTGATCGGTCCAACCAGGGGCGATCTAGAAGGGAGATAATTTTTCTGTTTTTTTTTTGGACTGAGATAATACAAAATTTCCATATGAAAATTTTCTTTTTTCAAAAAGAAAAAAAATTATTATACTACAAAAAGAAGAAGTTTTTGGGTCAATGGAGGCTCGCAGCCCATAGAAATCCACACCTTTATATGCTCCTAGATCTAACACTCCATTAATTATTTAAGTTGGAATTACTTATAAATACTTATAAATTTGTTAATTATTATTTTATCCGAATATTCTATAAGATCCACGATTCATAATCTACAAAAAAATTTTAACCAAAACTTGCATGCATAGAGAAGCCATAATAGACGAATTCAATGGAATTCTTATGGAGTACTACTTAATCAATCTACCCGTGGAAAGAGTCCAAATCCTAAGCCATGATATATTAAAAATGATAATGTCTCCATCTTTCTAATATTGCATTTAATTTCAATAAAAATCTTTCATAGATTTCAATATTATAGATTTTTATGAATTTCATTGATTTTAATAGATTTGTGGACTTTTTATTAAAAATTATATTTTTATCCCCTCAATTGTTAAAAGCAACTTGTCAACCAAAACTTTTGATCTTTTTATTAAGCCTATTTTTTCTTTTCAAACCAAATTATGTATTGACGAGAAACTTGCTTTAAAATTAATGTTGACAAGTCTACTTTCTGTAAAATCAAACAATTTCTTTTATGAGAGAGAGAGAGGGAGAGAGAGAGAAGTCAACTCATATAGAAACATTTCAGCAAAATTGTACATGAAATGTGAGAGAGGGAGATTGAAATTTTGAGGTTTGATGCTATAATTATTAAAAACTTTTAATGGTTAAAACTATAGTTCTAAATCTATTGAAATATGTTAAAATTCATTAATTAATGAAATCTTCAGAAATCCACTAATTACTGGGGACACCTATATATCTAAAGAATATATTTAAATTTGAGTTAATGGTGCTTAAATTTCATTGAAATTTATTAAAATTTGAGTTGTAAATTTTAAAAATCCATTCAAATCTAAGTTGAGTACTACCCTCTTTATTTTCGTCAGTGACCTTCATTATAATTTGTGACTTGACATAAAAAAAAATCAGTCCGTATGATTTTTAAATATTTTTGGACTATTAAATTCAAGTCGAAAATAATTCATTTTTCTATTCAAGCACTTGACTTATTTTGTCAACCCAATTTCAATCCATTTGTCTTTAAACCCAAAAAGGGTCCCTATGAAGCCCAAAAGTTCAACTCGTATTTAGCCCAAAACTCGACCCACCTAGCTGCCCAACAACCCGCCATTTTCTACTAGAAAATTGTCCTAAACAGCCCTTTGTCCCTGAAGAAAACCGTCCCCAACTCTCTATTTTTCTACCCATTTTCTTCACTTCAAATTCAGCCAAACAACCCCCTTTATCCCTGAAGAAAACCTCCCCAATTCATCTGAAGAAAACCGCCCTAATTCTCCCATTACCAACCCCATTTATTCCACTTCAATTTCATCCAAATGTCCAAAACTTCCTTGAAGAAAAACCGTCCCCAGCTTCTTCTTCAACAGCCCCACTTTTATACCACTTTTCCTCCCACTTTAGGCACCAAACCAATCGATTCCCCCTCCCCCCCAAAGTCATCAGATTTAGTTCTCCATAAGCGCACTTATTCCCATTATTTCAGTCCCACATAAACACCAGTAATTGCTTCCCTTTTTGTACTCCAATTTTGGCCTCAGAAATTCAGCAACAAGTCTCATTTTCTTTCCAGATTTTCGTCCATCATTAGGAGTCTTACCCTTGCTTATTCTTCACAAGTTTTTATAGCAAAAGGTTGACTTAGTCACCTTCCAATTTCAGCCATGCAGTGTGCTTTTAGCCCTAAGGAAATTAGCATATAAATTCAGGAAGAACCCTCCATTTTCCCCATCAATTTTCGGACCAGGAGTAAGTTTTTTGTTGTGTTTTTTCTTCACATTTGCAGTCACTTTCATATGCATTTTCAGCCACCAAAAGTTCCCAGAAAATTCACTATGCTTCCCTCTTATTTGTCGACCATTATAGAAGTCATAATCTTCCTTTTATGTCACCAAATTTTTGGCCATCTAGAGCTCCCATTCTTCCCCAAAATTCAGCCCATATTATTGTTGGCGAATTTCTGTGAAATGACTCCAAAGCAATCAAATCAAATGAAATAGATGAAAATTAAGTCGAGGCAAGTGTTGAACACTTTGTCCTTAAGTCGAATTTTCCTCGCAACGGTGCTTACGGTTATGGCAATCAACTCCCAAGATACAATGACTTCTTACTTGTGTTTGAAACACTTCAAAACACAAGTACAGCAAACCAAAACTGGTTTTGTACTCTGAAAGATGAAATGAAATGAAACCAGAATTTTATGCAACTAAAATGCAATAATTATTGTTCAAGAATGATGAAATATGAGTTCTTAGTGTTTGCATATAGTTTTTGTATCAATGTAAAATGGATGTCCAGAGGCCCTTTTTAACGTTGATGATCGGTTGAAAACAAAAAGGTATGGAACCAAATCTGGCAATACTTCAAAAGGACATGTATGTTCACGCAAACCTATGCGATCGCATGGTTTTACCAAGCTGCGATTGCAAGGTACAAAATTCAGAACAGAACTTGATCCAATTTAACCATGCGATCGCATGGAAGGGCCCAAAAACGTTCTGCTTAAAATTTAGGCAATTTGCGATCACAGGTGGAAAAACCCATGTGATCGCATGGTCAAAACTTTGACCCAAAATTGTCATTTTTCATAATTTCTCATGCATTCGATATTGGTTTCGAGATGCCAAATATACCCTTTAAACATGCAGATAATTCTGAATTTTCTTTTCGGAGGTGTTGCCCCCGAGCCCCCACGAGAGGCACTATCCCCTATTCTTCAAGACTGTGGTAATTTTTTAAGGACCTTCTCAAATTTGGGCTCTACTCTGAAGGCTAGTCAGAAAGGCGTCTATTCCGTACTAGAATGGAAAGTTGTGTGATAAGACCAAAGTATATTCGGAAGTTCTTCTGCCCAGGTACCATTGAGTTCAATCAATTGTGTCTTCCGGGTGTGTTTGATGATTTTCAGTTCTTCATAGAACGACCTTAACCCTGGTGTTGTCAAACTGCTTGCTATTAACTGTAATGATTGAGTAAATGATTTCAAATTTGCGTATGATTGATTTCCAGATGAAGTCGGTGGTCTTCTGTTTTGTTATCTTGGCCAATGATTCTGATTTTGTTCATTTGGTGAAGTAGTCAACATCGACTATGAAGAATTTGGTCTCGTATTTTTCCATGGGCATTGGACCTATTAGATCAATAATCCATTTTGAAAAAGGCCATGAGCTAAGGACTGAGGTCAACTCTTCTGGGGAAGATCTAGTGATGGGGGCAAACATCTGGCATTTGTTGTATTTTCGAACAAACTCGATAGAGCCATTTTTTAGTGATGGCCAGAAGTATCTTTGCCTTAAGATTTTGTGTGCTAGTGATTACCCCCCAGTGTGATTGCCACACACTCGTACATGTACTTTGCTGATGGCGTATTCGCACTCCGTCTTTCCTTAAACACTTAAGTAGTGGAAGTCAAAAGCTTCTTTTGAATAAGATGTTGTCGATGATTTCCTGGCCTCCGCACTGTCTGGAGTACCCTACCATCCTTACAAAATGGACAATTTCATCCATCCAGTTGGGGTTGAATTTTTCGTTGGTGAGCATTGGCTCAAGTTGGGTGATCGTTGGATTGCTGATCTTTAGATCGGGTTGCTCTCTAGTTCTTCTATTCCTTTACTATTAGTGAATCGAGCCAAGGCATTAGTGAGGCTATTTTGTGTCATCGGGATTTGCTTGACCTTTACGGAGTTGAACAATTTGAGTTCTTTCTCATTGAATTATAACTTTCTTTTTGCCCAGCGATCTTCAGGTTGGTTTTGGGTTGGCGACTCTGCTTCTGAGTCTCGAGATGCGTTTAGATGTGTTTTGATTCTTTTCAAGTCATTCAATAACGTGAGTCTCGGCACAACATCTGAGTCCACTTCAACCAGACATTCAACCAGTCAGATTCATCTTCTCCACATCTATCTCCAGAGAGTAACTGATTCACTCATTTAATTACTTTATTTCACTATTACATTGAAGACAATGTAATGTTTTAGTTTTGGGGTGGGCTAAGTATCAAGATACTTAATAAATTTTGAAATTGCTTATTATTCGGGTCTCTATAACTGCAATTTTCATTTTTATAAAATAAAAAATTTAATTATTATTTCATTTCTGAAAAAAAATAGCTATTGTTGAACATCTTACTGCCAATGATGAGATTTGTTTGAAGCTGAGTACGTTTTTAGTTAGAATATTAGACAACACTTGAACTCGCACTTTTACCTGAATACTTATCAATGTTAGACCAGATTAATGAAGCACATAACCACTATTGATTTATTATTTATTGGGAATATGACTTAAGTATATGGGTTGATGTTGTTGACTTAGTATTATTGTGAAAAATTCCGTTCCTAAATCATTATACTAGTAACCAAACTGTTTGAGAACAGTTTGGAGGTGTTAAAGTTAGTATATGTGTTTATAGAATTTTGATGGTTTGGGTTTTCTAGATCTCATCTTTGATTGAATAGGTTGTAGTCAAGGAATCTAAACTGAGCACTACCTACTGCTGAGAAAAATAAAATAAAATATTTGACTCGAGCAATTAAGCCTTTTACGGTATTTGAAAACCTGGTGCTCTATGGTCATTTGACTTGGGAATTATCGGCCCAAAGCTCGCTACATGGGTCATTAAAAAAAATTTACATCTTCACTTCTCTTATAGCCTATGGGACTCAAGCAATTAAGTCTCTTAAGGTATTTTAAAATTTGATGCCCTATGGTCATCTGACTTAGGAGTCATCAACCCAAAGCTCGCTACATATGGGTCACATAGAAAGCTTATGTGAGAGAAGTATTGCTCATAAGATATAAGACTGTTTATATGGATTAAATAAATAAAAAGAGTTATAAATGTTAGGTAAGGATTGCTAGGTTAGAACTTTAGAAACTAGAGTTGAGACTTTAGAAATTACTCATCGTTTTGGTTCTAGAAATACAAGTTTCTAATTTTTACCACTTTATTTGAAAATGCATTGTATTGATCAATATGAACCAAATTGCTAGAACACCTCGGGATTAGAGAGAAAATCATTAGAAGTGTGATATTTTACGAGAGGTGTAAGGAATAAATAACTACAAAGGGTTCGGGATTATAAAAATATCAACAACATAATATTGGTCGTGGTCTTCAATCTTTGGCTATTCACACACTCACAAAAGATCGAACATCAGATAAGTGAAATTTTTTGTAGTGTTGTCTAGTGTATTTCTAAAAGTGTTGTTTTATATCCGAACCTGAGGCATATAGTAAGAAATTTAATATTAACTAAATTCCTGTTAATTATTTTAGCTTAGTTTAAATGTGTAGTTTAATTTTATTTTTGTTCGAGGACGAACAAATGTTTAGTTTACGAGTGTTTGATAAGTACATTTTGTGCACTTATTCAAGCTTTTAAACTAAGCTTTTATTTCGTCATTTATTGAATTTCTACTTAATTTAGTGTATTATTGCTTCTATTTCAGTTTTGGATTCGTTTATAAACAATTGGAGAAGAATAGACGGAAAGAGCAACTATTTGGTGAAATCGATGAGTAAATGAGAAGAAGTTGAGTTTTTGAAGTGAATATCAAGATCCAAACATTGGAGGATGAGGAAGATGATAAAATCACTAAGTTTAAAGTGTATTGAAGTGACAATGAAGATTTGAAGCAAATGATCAAACACTTGAAAGCCAAAGAACCGAATTGAGAAATTATCTACCGAAGTATGTGGGAAAATTCAAGCACAACTTTTGGTATTAAAATCTCCACAAAGTAAATTATATACCATTTTAAATATAATTGAATTATGAGTCCAATAATTTTTACGAATCTCAATTTAGAGTTTTCTACAAGAAGTTATGGCCGTTTGAAAAATATTCACGCATAGGAAAAAAAAGGCTAAAGTTGGGCGATCGCCCAACACCTAGTTTCATCAGCATAATGCATTTTTGGTTGGCTTGGGTGATCGCCGAGTTTGCACTGGGTGATCTTCCAGTGTATTTTTGGCATACGCGGATTTTTATTTTCTTTTTGAGTTCTAATTCAATTAGAAAACCTTTTGGGCACAATTTTAATATTTTTTTTGGATCTTTTAGGGCACAATTATGGAACTGTAAATATTAACTCATAACAAAAGAACTGATTTAGGGCAGGATTATAGCCGATTTAGAGCCGAATTTTAGGAGAAAAACAAGAAGAGATACAAGAAACGAAGATCAAGAATTACTCTTTTAAAAATTCAACGAAGATTAAGATCAAGATTTCTTCACTTTCAAGTTTTCTTCATATCTGGGGGATGGCTTCTATGTTTTATTTTTCTCTATATTTTTTTCTTCTTAGTATGTTAGACAAGATTATTTAGTGCTCGAATCATGATGAAACTTGTATCACGATCCTTTAAATCTTTGAACCTAGTTTTTGATATTTAAGCACGTTTTTAATTCTGAATAATTGGTATTGATTTATCTTCATCTACAATTATGTGCGCAATGATTGTATGAGTCTTGTGGCTTATTTTACCTCCGAGAGATGAAAAATAGGTTATACATAGTATTAATTGTCGTAGAGTCTGATAGGGGATAGAGATATACCGGTATACTTTACGTGATCTCTAAGTATTCATAAATTCTAATACATTCTTGTATGTTCGCATCCGTCATAGAGATATAGTCGGGTCACATATATAGATATGTTTAATTCTACTCAAGAGTGATTGTTAAACAAATTAGGTATATTGATCTTCATAATTAAATCATGTTATCAAATTCAACGGTTCGGGTTAAAGAAAATTGGCATAAGTGGATTCGGGATCCTAGTACGCTTTTTTTTTCATTTCTCTTTCAAAGTTAAAAGTATTTTTATCTAATTTAATTTCTTATTTGCTTGAGTTATAATTATTTATTATTTTTAGTTAATTCTTTCATTAGTTTAAGAAACAAACTTTCAAAGTTAATTTGATTCGGTTAAGGTTATTATAATTATATTGAACTATCTAAATCTATGCGGGCACGATACTTGGACTCAACATCTACTTTATTACTTGTGTGATCAGTACACTTGTAGAATATTAAAGACATAAAATCGCTTACAGTCACATAGAAAGCTTACGAGAGAGAAGTTTTGTACACAAGATGTAAGAATGTTTACATTAGTTAAATAAATATAAAAAGTTAGAGGTGTTTGGTAAGGATTTCTAGGCTAGGATCTCAGAGACTGGAGGTGAGAGTTAAGAAATCGCTTACCATCCCATTTCTATGAATACAAGTATCTAATTCTTATCACTTTGTTAAAAAAAGAGTATTGTATTGATCAATAGGAACCAAAATTGTTAGAACACCTCGGAATTGAAGAGAAAAGCATTAGAAGTGTGATATTGTACTAGAGGTGTAAGGAAATAACGACTACAAATGGTTCAAGATTATAAATATATCAACAATACAATGTTGGTCGTGGTCTAATATAAGTGTAAGTTCAATATTTGACTAATTACACACTCACTAAATGTCGAGCATCGGATAAGTAAAAATTTATTTGTAGTGTTTAATATCTTTCTAAAAGTGTTGCTTTATATTCGAACCCGAGGCATTTGGTAAGAAATTTGACATTGAATCTGTTTCTTGTGATTCTCTTAGCTAAATTTATGCTTGTATTTTAGTGCTTGTTTGGTTGGGATTAAAAACCAGTTTATTTAACCAAGTCGAATAAACTTCAAATTGCCGGGCCCACCTTATGATGACATGACATTAAAATATTTCATCAACTAGTTCAATTTCCAAAAAAGCCTCTATTTCAATGGTCAAATATTGCGGCTGACCATTGACTTTAGGGACAAAAAGGTAATTGTGACCCAAATTACTTCAACTGTCAGATGTGGGCCAACTTGATGTGAAACAAATAAATCACTTCCTACATTATAATCCTTATCAAACACCCTCTTAGTCTTGTTTTTGTTCGAGGATGAACAAATGTTTAGTTTGGAGGTGTTATCAATATTTTTATTCCGCAAGTGTATAAATTGCACAAGTAATAAAGTGAATTTTAGAGTCCAAGTATCGTACCTACGACAATTGCGTTAGTCTAAATTTGAATTAACTTGGCCTTAACTGAAACTATAGAATTCAAATGATTTTTTAAGCTTGAATTATCAAATTACGTAACTGACTACTCAATGCAAGACCTAAATTAGCTAAAATTAATGAAAAGTTGAGATGAATGGAAATATTATATAAATTTAATAAAGAAAAGCGTATTAGGATCCCGAATTCACTTATATCAATCTCCTTTAACCTGAACTGTTCAATTTGATAACATGATTTAATTTCGAAGATCAATATTCCTAATTTGTTTAATAATCTCTATCGAGTTGAATTAAACATATTTCTATATGTAACCCAACTATATATCTATAACGGATGCGAACATACAAGAATACATGAAAATATTTGTGAATACTTAAAGATCACATAAAACACAGCAGTATATCTCTATCATCTATTAGTCTCTGTCATCTATTAGATTCTACGACAATTGATAGTATGCCTAACTTAATTTCAACATCTCAAAGGTAAAACAAGCCACAAAACTCATACAACCATTGCGCATATAATTGTAGATGAAAAAAATCAATATCAATTGTTTAAAATTTAAAACGTATTTGAATATCTAAGATTGGGTTCAAAAAATTAGAGAATTATGGTACAAGTTTCAACGTAATTCTAGCAAAAAAATAAATATAGCCTAGCATACTAAGAGAAAGAAAACCAAAAGTAAAGATAAAATCCATCACCCGGATAAGAAGAAATTCCAATATGTAATCCTTATTCTTCGTTCAATCTTACCAGGATGATTTTTCAATCTTCGTTTCATGTCTCTCCTCTTAAAACCCCCCAAAAATTGACTACACTAATTTTGGGTTAAAAACTTATATATATATATATATATTCTCTTAATATTATTCAAAAAGATCCTAAAAATTGTGGTCCAAAAGGTTTCCTAGTTAGAGTAAAACTCAAAGGCAAAAAAAAAAAAAAAAAATCCGTTGGCAGAAATTTGCACTGGGCGATCACCCAGTACAAACCCGGTGCGATCTCTCATGCCAAGAAAATAAGTTATGTTGGGCCAAAGTAACGCTGAGCGTTCGCCCAGCTTTAAGTTTGAGTGATCACTCAGCTTAAATTTGCTGCTCTGGATTTTGGCTTCTTAGTCTTCAAACCTTTCAACAACATCCAATGTGGTCCATCGAGCTTCAATTGAGTGCAATTGTATCGTTGTACTTCCTAAACATCTTCTAATTTATTGCTCTTTTCATCAATTCTTCTTGACTTGCTTATAAACGGGTTCGAAATTGAAATAGAAAGATTAATATACTAAATTAAGTAAAACATTTATAAGATAACGGGACAAAAGCTTAGTTTTAAAGCTCGAATAAGTGCACAAAATGCACTTATCAGTGACGCGATTGCATTAGAGAAAAATCCAACTAAGGGCGCAACTGCTAATATAGGATCTCATATACTAGAAAATCCAACTAAGGGTGTGATGAAATAGTAAATATTCAGGGCGATTTTCTGATTCAAATTTTCAATTCCAATATGAGCTCTTTGTTCAGGATTACATTTTAGAATATCTCATATTTATTGTGAAGATAACTCAGTTCGTAGATACATAGCGGGGAACTAAAAGAGCGTAATATTCGCCATAAGTAAAAATCTTGTCACATCATTTGAGAAGGTTGGTATTAGTGCATTTACAAAGGGACTCTTAAAAAGTGACGCTCACTAGCATGAAAATATACAAAAGAATGATACAAAATTTCCATTAAAACTTTAGAAAAAGAAGTCGAATATTTAAATTTTGGCCAATATATAAAATGTTATCATACAAAATTTATTTTTAATTATCATAGCCCCCATCAAATCATTCCAAGTTAGCTCATAATTATTAATTAAATTCCAAATTGAATGAAATAGTAACTATTACAAAGAATTATGAAGCAAACTATTGATTCTCTTAATTATTCTTTTAAGTAGTACAATATCTTGGTAACAAATTCTCTTTTCCTTAGAATTGTGATTGGAGATATTTAATCACATTCTTGTCGACCTGGAATGCTTTGGTGAGAACATCACGAGAAATGGGAGGATTCGATCCAAAAACAGCGTTTGCAATGGTTATGACTCCAGGATTTTGGCTGCTTAAACCTGCGAATGCTACCGCTTTCTTCTTCCCGACATTAAATTGGAAATGAACGAGGCCTTCAGGGAACACAAAAACATCTCCGGGATGCAATATTTTGGTAAAGAGCTTGTTCTTCATGTTTGGATTTGCAGGATTGGAAGTCACGAATCCCACATAGAGAGTGCCTTCAACTACAACTAGAATCTCAGTTGCTCGAGGGTGCGTGTGGGGTGGGTTAAGGCCTCGTCGTGCATAGTCGATGCGGACTAAAGAAATGCCAAGAGTGTTGAGTCCTGCTAGCTGGTTGACAGTCACCTGAGTCACTCTTGATCCGACAGAATTTGATGTATTTCCAGGTTTATTAAGACCCTTAAAGAAGAAATCGTCTGCTGTGACCATCTCTGGGTCCTTGCAAATCTTTCCGTTCACAAAAACTGCATTAAACGAAGTCATATTATATATAATATGAGTTATATGAATGTAAAAATTTCGAAATTAAAGAAGCTTGAAATATGCATTTACCAGCAGCCTTGGAGTCATTGACTGCAACACAGAAATCCTGAAGAGGGCTCGGATCAGAGGCATAAACTAATGAAGTAGCCAAAACCACAAGGGCAATGGCCATAAGGAACCGAATGGACTTCATTAATATTCAAACAAGTTAAAATTGAAAACAAATATAATGTCTAATTTGTGTGGGGGATTAGAACTGCAGATTTTGAGAGGGAGGAGGAAGGCTATATATAGTTTAGTGTCTTTGAATCTTTCATCAAGTTAATATTGTTAATGCAGGTGGATAACCAATTCTATATTCAAGAATGAACCATTCTTCATTTTTCTATTTGATCGGTCCAACCAGGGGCGATCTAGAAGGGAGATAATTTTTCTGTTTTTTTTTTGGACTGAGATAATACAAAATTTCCATATGAAAATTTTCTTTTTTCAAAAAGAAAAAAAATTATTATACTACAAAAAGAAGAAGTTTTTGGGTCAATGGAGGCTCGCAGCCCATAGAAATCCACACCTTTATATGCTCCTAGATCTAACACTCCATTAATTATTTAAGTTGGAATTACTTATAAATACTTATAAATTTGTTAATTATTATTTTATCCGAATATTCTATAAGATCCACGATTCATAATCTACAAAAAAATTTTAACCAAAACTTGCATGCATAGAGAAGCCATAATAGACGAATTCAATGGAATTCTTATGGAGTACTACTTAATCAATCTACCCGTGGAAAGAGTCCAAATCCTAAGCCATGATATATTAAAAATGATAATGTCTCCATCTTTCTAATATTGCATTTAATTTCAATAAAAATCTTTCATAGATTTCAATATTATAGATTTTTATGAATTTCATTGATTTTAATAGATTTGTGGACTTTTTATTAAAAATTATATTTTTATCCCCTCAATTGTTAAAAGCAACTTGTCAACCAAAACTTTTGATCTTTTTATTAAGCCTATTTTTTCTTTTCAAACCAAATTATGTATTGACGAGAAACTTGCTTTAAAATTAATGTTGACAAGTCTACTTTCTGTAAAATCAAACAATTTCTTTTATGAGAGAGAGAGAGGGAGAGAGAGAGAAGTCAACTCATATAGAAACATTTCAGCAAAATTGTACATGAAATGTGAGAGAGGGAGATTGAAATTTTGAGGTTTGATGCTATAATTATTAAAAACTTTTAATGGTTAAAACTATAGTTCTAAATCTATTGAAATATGTTAAAATTCATTAATTAATGAAATCTTCAGAAATCCACTAATTACTGGGGACACCTATATATCTAAAGAATATATTTAAATTTGAGTTAATGGTGCTTAAATTTCATTGAAATTTATTAAAATTTGAGTTGTAAATTTTAAAAATCCATTCAAATCTAAGTTGAGTACTACCCTCTTTATTTTCGTCAGTGACCTTCATTATAATTTGTGACTTGACATAAAAAAAAATCAGTCCGTATGATTTTTAAATATTTTTGGACTATTAAATTCAAGTCGAAAATAATTCATTTTTCTATTCAAGCTCTTGACTTATTTTGTCAACCCAATTTCAATCCATTTGTCTTTAAACCCAAAAAGGGTCCCTATGAAGCCCAAAAGTTCAACTCGTATTTAGCCCAAAACTCGACCCACCTAGCTGCCCAACAACCCGCCATTTTCTACTAGAAAATTGTCCTAAACAGCCCTTTGTCCCTGAAGAAAACCGTCCCCAACTCTCTATTTTTCTACCCATTTTCTTCACTTCAAATTCAGCCAAACAACCCCCTTTATCCCTGAAGAAAACCTCCCCAATTCATCTGAAGAAAACCGCCCTAATTCTCCCATTACCAACCCCATTTATTCCACTTCAATTTCATCCAAATGTCCAAAACTTCCTTGAAGAAAAACCGTCCCCAGCTTCTTCTTCAACAGCCCCACTTTTATACCACTTTTCCTCCCACTTTAGGCACCAAACCAATCGATTCCCCCTCCCCCCCAAAGTCATCAGATTTAGTTCTCCATAAGCGCACTTATTCCCATTATTTCAGTCCCACATAAACACCAGTAATTGCTTCCCTTTTTGTACTCCAATTTTGGCCTCAGAAATTCAGCAACAAGTCTCATTTTCTTTCCAGATTTTCGTCCATCATTAGGAGTCTTACCCTTGCTTATTCTTCACAAGTTTTTATAGCAAAAGGTTGACTTAGTCACCTTCCAATTTCAGCCATGCAGTGTGCTTTTAGCCCTAAGGAAATTAGCATATAAATTCAGGAAGAACCCTCCATTTTCCCCATCAATTTTCGGACCAGGAGTAAGTTTTTTGTTGTGTTTTTTCTTCACATTTGCAGTCACTTTCATATGCATTTTCAGCCACCAAAAGTTCCCAGAAAATTCACTATGCTTCCCTCTTATTTGTCGACCATTATAGAAGTCATAATCTTCCTTTTATGTCACCAAATTTTTGGCCATCTAGAGCTCCCATTCTTCCCCAAAATTCAGCCCATATTATTGTTGGCGAATTTCTGTGAAATGACTCCAAAGCAATCAAATCAAATGAAATAGATGAAAATTAAGTCGAGGCAAGTGTTGAACACTTTGTCCTTAAGTCGAATTTTCCTCGCAACGGTGCTTACGGTTATGGCAATCAACTCCCAAGATACAATGACTTCTTACTTGTGTTTGAAACACTTCAAAACACAAGTACAGCAAACCAAAACTGGTTTTGTACTCTGAAAGATGAAATGAAATGAAACCAGAATTTTATGCAACTAAAATGCAATAATTATTGTTCAAGAATGATGAAATATGAGTTCTTAGTGTTTGCATATAGTTTTTGTATCAATGTAAAATGGATGTCCAGAGGCCCTTTTTAACGTTGATGATCGGTTGAAAACAAAAAGGTATGGAACCAAATCTGGCAATACTTCAAAAGGACATGTATGTTCACGCAAACCTATGCGATCGCATGGTTTTACCAAGCTGCGATTGCAAGGTACAAAATTCAGAACAGAACTTGATCCAATTTAACCATGCGATCGCATGGAAGGGCCCAAAAACGTTCTGCTTAAAATTTAGGCAATTTGCGATCACAGGTGGAAAAACCCATGTGATCGCATGGTCAAAACTTTGACCCAAAATTGTCATTTTTCATAATTTCTCATGCATTCGATATTGGTTTCGAGATGCCAAATATACCCTTTAAACATGCAGATAATTCTGAATTTTCTTTTCGGAGGTGTTGCCCCCGAGCCCCCACGAGAGGCACTATCCCCTATTCTTCAAGACTGTGGTAATTTTTTAAGGACCTTCTCAAATTTGGGCTCTACTCTGAAGGCTAGTCAGAAAGGCGTCTATCCCGTACTAGAATGGAAAGTTGTGTGATAAGACCAAAGTATATTCGGAAGTTCTTCTGCCCAGGTACCATTGAGTTCAATCAATTGTGTCTTCCGGGTGTGTTTGATGATTTTCAGTTCTTCATAGAACGACCTTAACCCTGGTGTTGTCAAACTGCTTGCTATTAACTGTAATGATTGAGTAAATGATTTCAAATTTGCGTATGATTGATTTCCAGATGAAGTCGGTGGTCTTCTGTTTTGTTATCTTGGCCAATGATTCTGATTTTGTTCATTTGGTGAAGTAGTCAACATCGACTATGAAGAATTTGGTCTCGTATTTTTCCATGGGCATTGGACCTATTAGATCAATAATCCATTTTGAAAAAGGCCATGAGCTAAGGACTGAGGTCAACTCTTCTGGGGAAGATCTAGTGATGGGGGCAAACATCTGGCATTTGTTGTATTTTCGAACAAACTCGATAGAGCCATTTTTTAGTGATGGCCAGAAGTATCTTTGCCTTAAGATTTTGTGTGCTAGTGATTACCCCCCAGTGTGATTGCCACACACTCGTACATGTACTTTGCTGATGGCGTATTCGCACTCCGTCTTTCCTTAAACACTTAAGTAGTGGAAGTCAAAAGCTTCTTTTGAATAAGATGTTGTCGATGATTTCCTGGCCTCCGCACTGTCTGGAGTACCCTACCATCCTTACAAAATGGACAATTTCATCCATCCAGTTGGGGTTGAATTTTTCGTTGGTGAGCATTGGCTCAAGTTGGGTGATCGTTGGATTGCTGATCTTTAGATCGGGTTGCTCTCTAGTTCTTCTATTCCTTTACTATTAGTGAATCGAGCCAAGGCATTAGTGAGGCTATTTTGTGTCATCGGGATTTGCTTGACCTTTACGGAGTTGAACAATTTGAGTTCTTTCTCATTGAATTATAACTTTCTTTTTGCCCAGCGATCTTCAGGTTGGTTTTGGGTTGGCGACTCTGCTTCTGAGTCTCGAGATGCGTTTAGATGTGTTTTGATTCTTTTCAAGTCATTCAATAACGTGAGTCTCGGCACAACATCTGAGTCCACTTCAACCAGACATTCAACCAGTCAGATTCATCTTCTCCACATCTATCTCCAGAGAGTAACTGATTCACTCATTTAATTACTTTATTTCACTATTACATTGAAGACAATGTAATGTTTTAGTTTTGGGGTGGGCTAAGTATCAAGATACTTAATAAATTTTGAAATTGCTTATTATTCGGGTCTCTATAACTGCAATTTTCATTTTTATAAAATAAAAAATTTAATTATTATTTCATTTCTGAAAAAAAATAGCTATTGTTGAACATCTTACTGCCAATGATGAGATTTGTTTGAAGCTGAGTACGTTTTTAGTTAGAATATTAGACAACACTTGAACTCGCACTTTTACCTGAATACTTATCAATGTTAGACCAGATTAATGAAGCACATAACCACTATTGATTTATTATTTATTGGGAATATGACTTAAGTATATGGGTTGATGTTGTTGACTTAGTATTATTGTGAAAAATTCCGTTCCTAAATCATTATACTAGTAACCAAACTGTTTGAGAACAGTTTGGAGGTGTTAAAGTTAGTATATGTGTTTATAGAATTTTGATGGTTTGGGTTTTCTAGATCTCATCTTTGATTGAATAGGTTGTAGTCAAGGAATCTAAACTGAGCACTACCTACTGCTGAGAAAAATAAAATAAAATATTTGACTCGAGCAATTAAGCCTTTTACGGTATTTGAAAACCTGGTGCTCTATGGTCATTTGACTTGGGAATTATCGGCCCAAAGCTCGCTACATGGGTCATTAAAAAAAATTTACATCTTCACTTCTCTTATAGCCTATGGGACTCAAGCAATTAAGTCTCTTAAGGTATTTTAAAATTTGATGCCCTATGGTCATCTGACTTAGGAGTCATCAACCCAAAGCTCGCTACATATGGGTCACATAGAAAGCTTATGTGAGAGAAGTATTGCTCATAAGATATAAGACTGTTTATATGGATTAAATAAATAAAAAGAGTTATAAATGTTAGGTAAGGATTGCTAGGTTAGAACTTTAGAAACTAGAGTTGAGACTTTAGAAATTACTCATCGTTTTGGTTCTAGAAATACAAGTTTCTAATTTTTACCACTTTATTTGAAAATGCATTGTATTGATCAATATGAACCAAATTGCTAGAACACCTCGGGATTAGAGAGAAAATCATTAGAAGTGTGATATTTTACGAGAGGTGTAAGGAATAAATAACTACAAAGGGTTCGGGATTATAAAAATATCAACAACATAATATTGGTCGTGGTCTTCAATCTTTGGCTATTCACACACTCACAAAAGATCGAACATCAGATAAGTGAAATTTTTTGTAGTGTTGTCTAGTGTATTTCTAAAAGTGTTGTTTTATATCCGAACCTGAGGCATATAGTAAGAAATTTAATATTAACTAAATTCCTGTTAATTATTTTAGCTTAGTTTAAATGTGTAGTTTAATTTTATTTTTGTTCGAGGACGAACAAATGTTTAGTTTACGAGTGTTTGATAAGTACATTTTGTGCACTTATTCAAGCTTTTAAACTAAGCTTTTATTTCGTCATTTATTGAATTTCTACTTAATTTAGTGTATTATTGCTTCTATTTCAGTTTTGGATTCGTTTATAAACAATTGGAGAAGAATAGACGGAAAGAGCAACTATTTGGTGAAATCGATGAGTAAATGAGAAGAAGTTGAGTTTTTGAAGTGAATATCAAGATCCAAACATTGGAGGATGAGGAAGATGATAAAATCACTAAGTTTAAAGTGTATTGAAGTGACAATGAAGATTTGAAGCAAATGATCAAACACTTGAAAGCCAAAGAACCGAATTGAGAAATTATCTACCGAAGTATGTGGGAAAATTCAAGCACAACTTTTGGTATTAAAATCTCCACAAAGTAAATTATATACCATTTTAAATATAATTGAATTATGAGTCCAATAATTTTTACGAATCTCAATTTAGAGTTTTCTACAAGAAGTTATGGCCGTTTGAAAAATATTCACGCATAGGAAAAAAAAGGCTAAAGTTGGGCGATCGCCCAACACCTAGTTTCATCAGCATAATGCATTTTTGGTTGGCTTGGGTGATCGCCGAGTTTGCACTGGGTGATCTTCCAGTGTATTTTTGGCATACGCGGATTTTTATTTTCTTTTTGAGTTCTAATTCAATTAGAAAACCTTTTGGGCACAATTTTAATATTTTTTTTGGATCTTTTAGGGCACAATTATGGAACTGTAAATATTAACTCATAACAAAAGAACTGATTTAGGGCAGGATTATAGCCGATTTAGAGCCGAATTTTAGGAGAAAAACAAGAAGAGATACAAGAAACGAAGATCAAGAATTACTCTTTTAAAAATTCAACGAAGATTAAGATCAAGATTTCTTCACTTTCAAGTTTTCTTCATATCTGGGGGATGGCTTCTATGTTTTATTTTTCTCTATATTTTTTTCTTCTTAGTATGTTAGACAAGATTATTTAGTGCTCGAATCATGATGAAACTTGTATCACGATCCTTTAAATCTTTGAACCTAGTTTTTGATATTTAAGCACGTTTTTAATTCTGAATAATTGGTATTGATTTATCTTCATCTACAATTATGTGCGCAATGATTGTATGAGTCTTGTGGCTTATTTTACCTCCGAGAGATGAAAAATAGGTTATACATAGTATTAATTGTCGTAGAGTCTGATAGGGGATAGAGATATACCGGTATACTTTACGTGATCTCTAAGTATTCATAAATTCTAATACATTCTTGTATGTTCGCATCCGTCATAGAGATATAGTCGGGTCACATATATAGATATGTTTAATTCTACTCAAGAGTGATTGTTAAACAAATTAGGTATATTGATCTTCATAATTAAATCATGTTATCAAATTCAACGGTTCGGGTTAAAGAAAATTGGCATAAGTGGATTCGGGATCCTAGTACGCTTTTTTTTTCATTTCTCTTTCAAAGTTAAAAGTATTTTTATCTAATTTAATTTCTTATTTGCTTGAGTTATAATTATTTATTATTTTTAGTTAATTCTTTCATTAGTTTAAGAAACAAACTTTCAAAGTTAATTTGATTCGGTTAAGGTTATTATAATTATATTGAACTATCTAAATCTATGCGGGCACGATACTTGGACTCAACATCTACTTTATTACTTGTGTGATCAGTACACTTGTAGAATATTAAAGACATAAAATCGCTTACAGTCACATAGAAAGCTTACGAGAGAGAAGTTTTGTACACAAGATGTAAGAATGTTTACATTAGTTAAATAAATATAAAAAGTTAGAGGTGTTTGGTAAGGATTTCTAGGCTAGGATCTCAGAGACTGGAGGTGAGAGTTAAGAAATCGCTTACCATCCCATTTCTATGAATACAAGTATCTAATTCTTATCACTTTGTTAAAAAAAGAGTATTGTATTGATCAATAGGAACCAAAATTGTTAGAACACCTCGGAATTGAAGAGAAAAGCATTAGAAGTGTGATATTGTACTAGAGGTGTAAGGAAATAACGACTACAAATGGTTCAAGATTATAAATATATCAACAATACAATGTTGGTCGTGGTCTAATATAAGTGTAAGTTCAATATTTGACTAATTACACACTCACTAAATGTCGAGCATCGGATAAGTAAAAATTTATTTGTGGTGTTTAATATCTTTCTAAAAGTGTTGCTTTATATTCGAACCCGAGGCATTTGGTAAGAAATTTGACATTGAATCTGTTTCTTGTGATTCTCTTAGCTAAATTTATGCTTGTATTTTAGTGCTTGTTTGGTTGGGATTAAAAACCAGTTTATTTAACCAAGTCGAATAAACTTCAAATTGCCGGGCCCACCTTATGATGACATGACATTAAAATATTTCATCAACTAGTTCAATTTCCAAAAAAGCCTCTATTTCAATGGTCAAATATTGCGGCTGACCATTGACTTTAGGGACAAAAAGGTAATTGTGACCCAAATTACTTCAACTGTCAGATGTGGGCCAACTTGATGTGAAACAAATAAATCACTTCCTACATTATAATCCTTATCAAACACCCTCTTAGTCTTGTTTTTGTTCGAGGATGAACAAATGTTTAGTTTGGAGGTGTTATCAATATTTTTATTCCGCAAGTGTATAAATTGCACAAGTAATAAAGTGAATTTTAGAGTCCAAGTATCGTACCTACGACAATTGCGTTAGTCTAAATTTGAATTAACTTGGCCTTAACTGAAACTATAGAATTCAAATGATTTTTTAAGCTTGAATTATCAAATTACGTAACTGACTACTCAATGCAAGACCTAAATTAGCTAAAATTAATGAAAAGTTGAGATGAATGGAAATATTATATAAATTTAATAAAGAAAAGCGTATTAGGATCCCGAATTCACTTATATCAATCTCCTTTAACCTGAACTGTTCAATTTGATAACATGATTTAATTTCGAAGATCAATATTCCTAATTTGTTTAATAATCTCTATCGAGTTGAATTAAACATATTTCTATATGTAACCCAACTATATATCTATAACGGATGCGAACATACAAGAATACATGAAAATATTTGTGAATACTTAAAGATCACATAAAACACAGCAGTATATCTCTATCATCTATTAGTCTCTGTCATCTATTAGATTCTACGACAATTGATAGTATGCCTAACTTAATTTCAACATCTCAAAGGTAAAACAAGCCACAAAACTCATACAACCATTGCGCATATAATTGTAGATGAAAAAAATCAATATCAATTGTTTAAAATTTAAAACGTATTTGAATATCTAAGATTGGGTTCAAAAAATTAGAGAATTATGGTACAAGTTTCAACGTAATTCTAGCAAAAAAATAAATATAGCCTAGCATACTAAGAGAAAGAAAACCAAAAGTAAAGATAAAATCCATCACCCGGATAAGAAGAAATTCCAATATGTAATCCTTATTCTTCGTTCAATCTTACCAGGATGATTTTTCAATCTTCGTTTCATGTCTCTCCTCTTAAAACCCCCCAAAAATTGACTACACTAATTTTGGGTTAAAAACTTATATATATATATATATATTCTCTTAATATTATTCAAAAAGATCCTAAAAATTGTGGTCCAAAAGGTTTCCTAGTTAGAGTAAAACTCAAAGGCAAAAAAAAAAAAAAAAAATCCGTTGGCAGAAATTTGCACTGGGCGATCACCCAGTACAAACCCGGTGCGATCTCTCATGCCAAGAAAATAAGTTATGTTGGGCCAAAGTAACGCTGAGCGTTCGCCCAGCTTTAAGTTTGAGTGATCACTCAGCTTAAATTTGCTGCTCTGGATTTTGGCTTCTTAGTCTTCAAACCTTTCAACAACATCCAATGTGGTCCATCGAGCTTCAATTGAGTGCAATTGTATCGTTGTACTTCCTAAACATCTTCTAATTTATTGCTCTTTTCATCAATTCTTCTTGACTTGCTTATAAACGGGTTCGAAATTGAAATAGAAAGATTAATATACTAAATTAAGTAAAACATTTATAAGATAACGGGACAAAAGCTTAGTTTTAAAGCTCGAATAAGTGCACAAAATGCACTTATCAGTGACGCGATTGCATTAGAGAAAAATCCAACTAAGGGCGCAACTGCTAATATAGGATCTCATATACTAGAAAATCCAACTAAGGGTGTGATGAAATAGTAAATATTCAGGGCGATTTTCTGATTCAAATTTTCAATTCCAATATGAGCTCTTTGTTCAGGATTACATTTTAGAATATCTCATATTTATTGTGAAGATAACTCAGTTCGTAGATACATAGCGGGGAACTAAAAGAGCGTAATATTCGCCATAAGTAAAAATCTTGTCACATCATTTGAGAAGGTTGGTATTAGTGCATTTACAAAGGGACTCTTAAAAAGTGACGCTCACTAGCATGAAAATATACAAAAGAATGATACAAAATTTCCATTAAAACTTTAGAAAAAGAAGTCGAATATTTAAATTTTGGCCAATATATAAAATGTTATCATACAAAATTTATTTTTAATTATCATAGCCCCCATCAAATCATTCCAAGTTAGCTCATAATTATTAATTAAATTCCAAATTGAATGAAATAGTAACTATTACAAAGAATTATGAAGCAAACTATTGATTCTCTTAATTATTCTTTTAAGTAGTACAATATCTTGGTAACAAATTCTCTTTTCCTTAGAATTGTGATTGGAGATATTTAATCACATTCTTGTCGACCTGGAATGCTTTGGTGAGAACATCACGAGAAATGGGAGGATTCGATCCAAAAACAGCGTTTGCAATGGTTATGACTCCAGGATTTTGGCTGCTTAAACCTGCGAATGCTACCGCTTTCTTCTTCCCGACATTAAATTGGAAATGAACGAGGCCTTCAGGGAACACAAAAACATCTCCGGGATGCAATATTTTGGTAAAGAGCTTGTTCTTCATGTTTGGATTTGCAGGATTGGAAGTCACGAATCCCACATAGAGAGTGCCTTCAACTACAACTAGAATCTCAGTTGCTCGAGGGTGCGTGTGGGGTGGGTTAAGGCCTCGTCGTGCATAGTCGATGCGGACTAAAGAAATGCCAAGAGTGTTGAGTCCTGCTAGCTGGTTGACAGTCACCTGAGTCACTCTTGATCCGACAGAATTTGATGTATTTCCAGGTTTATTAAGACCCTTAAAGAAGAAATCGTCTGCTGTGACCATCTCTGGGTCCTTGCAAATCTTTCCGTTCACAAAAACTGCATTAAACGAAGTCATATTATATATAATATGAGTTATATGAATGTAAAAATTTCGAAATTAAAGAAGCTTGAAATATGCATTTACCAGCAGCCTTGGAGTCATTGACTGCAACACAGAAATCCTGAAGAGGGCTCGGATCAGAGGCATAAACTAATGAAGTAGCCAAAACCACAAGGGCAATGGCCATAAGGAACCGAATGGACTTCATTAATATTCAAACAAGTTAAAATTGAAAACAAATATAATGTCTAATTTGTGTGGGGGATTAGAACTGCAGATTTTGAGAGGGAGGAGGAAGGCTATATATAGTTTAGTGTCTTTGAATCTTTCATCAAGTTAATATTGTTAATGCAGGTGGATAACCAATTCTATATTCAAGAATGAACCATTCTTCATTTTTCTATTTGATCGGTCCAACCAGGGGCGATCTAGAAGGGAGATAATTTTTCTGTTTTTTTTTTGGACTGAGATAATACAAAATTTCCATATGAAAATTTTCTTTTTTCAAAAAGAAAAAAAATTATTATACTACAAAAAGAAGAAGTTTTTGGGTCAATGGAGGCTCGCAGCCCATAGAAATCCACACCTTTATATGCTCCTAGATCTAACACTCCATTAATTATTTAAGTTGGAATTACTTATAAATACTTATAAATTTGTTAATTATTATTTTATCCGAATATTCTATAAGATCCACGATTCATAATCTACAAAAAAATTTTAACCAAAACTTGCATGCATAGAGAAGCCATAATAGACGAATTCAATGGAATTCTTATGGAGTACTACTTAATCAATCTACCCGTGGAAAGAGTCCAAATCCTAAGCCATGATATATTAAAAATGATAATGTCTCCATCTTTCTAATATTGCATTTAATTTCAATAAAAATCTTTCATAGATTTCAATATTATAGATTTTTATGAATTTCATTGATTTTAATAGATTTGTGGACTTTTTATTAAAAATTATATTTTTATCCCCTCAATTGTTAAAAGCAACTTGTCAACCAAAACTTTTGATCTTTTTATTAAGCCTATTTTTTCTTTTCAAACCAAATTATGTATTGACGAGAAACTTGCTTTAAAATTAATGTTGACAAGTCTACTTTCTGTAAAATCAAACAATTTCTTTTATGAGAGAGAGAGAGGGAGAGAGAGAGAAGTCAACTCATATAGAAACATTTCAGCAAAATTGTACATGAAATGTGAGAGAGGGAGATTGAAATTTTGAGGTTTGATGCTATAATTATTAAAAACTTTTAATGGTTAAAACTATAGTTCTAAATCTATTGAAATATGTTAAAATTCATTAATTAATGAAATCTTCAGAAATCCACTAATTACTGGGGACACCTATATATCTAAAGAATATATTTAAATTTGAGTTAATGGTGCTTAAATTTCATTGAAATTTATTAAAATTTGAGTTGTAAATTTTAAAAATCCATTCAAATCTAAGTTGAGTACTACCCTCTTTATTTTCGTCAGTGACCTTCATTATAATTTGTGACTTGACATAAAAAAAAATCAGTCCGTATGATTTTTAAATATTTTTGGACTATTAAATTCAAGTCGAAAATAATTCATTTTTCTATTCAAGCACTTGACTTATTTTGTCAACCCAATTTCAATCCATTTGTCTTTAAACCCAAAAAGGGTCCCTATGAAGCCCAAAAGTTCAACTCGTATTTAGCCCAAAACTCGACCCACCTAGCTGCCCAACAACCCGCCATTTTCTACTAGAAAATTGTCCTAAACAGCCCTTTGTCCCTGAAGAAAACCGTCCCCAACTCTCTATTTTTCTACCCATTTTCTTCACTTCAAATTCAGCCAAACAACCCCCTTTATCCCTGAAGAAAACCTCCCCAATTCATCTGAAGAAAACCGCCCTAATTCTCCCATTACCAACCCCATTTATTCCACTTCAATTTCATCCAAATGTCCAAAACTTCCTTGAAGAAAAACCGTCCCCAGCTTCTTCTTCAACAGCCCCACTTTTATACCACTTTTCCTCCCACTTTAGGCACCAAACCAATCGATTCCCCCTCCCCCCCAAAGTCATCAGATTTAGTTCTCCATAAGCGCACTTATTCCCATTATTTCAGTCCCACATAAACACCAGTAATTGCTTCCCTTTTTGTACTCCAATTTTGGCCTCAGAAATTCAGCAACAAGTCTCATTTTCTTTCCAGATTTTCGTCCATCATTAGGAGTCTTACCCTTGCTTATTCTTCACAAGTTTTTATAGCAAAAGGTTGACTTAGTCACCTTCCAATTTCAGCCATGCAGTGTGCTTTTAGCCCTAAGGAAATTAGCATATAAATTCAGGAAGAACCCTCCATTTTCCCCATCAATTTTCGGACCAGGAGTAAGTTTTTTGTTGTGTTTTTTCTTCACATTTGCAGTCACTTTCATATGCATTTTCAGCCACCAAAAGTTCCCAGAAAATTCACTATGCTTCCCTCTTATTTGTCGACCATTATAGAAGTCATAATCTTCCTTTTATGTCACCAAATTTTTGGCCATCTAGAGCTCCCATTCTTCCCCAAAATTCAGCCCATATTATTGTTGGCGAATTTCTGTGAAATGACTCCAAAGCAATCAAATCAAATGAAATAGATGAAAATTAAGTCGAGGCAAGTGTTGAACACTTTGTCCTTAAGTCGAATTTTCCTCGCAACGGTGCTTACGGTTATGGCAATCAACTCCCAAGATACAATGACTTCTTACTTGTGTTTGAAACACTTCAAAACACAAGTACAGCAAACCAAAACTGGTTTTGTACTCTGAAAGATGAAATGAAATGAAACCAGAATTTTATGCAACTAAAATGCAATAATTATTGTTCAAGAATGATGAAATATGAGTTCTTAGTGTTTGCATATAGTTTTTGTATCAATGTAAAATGGATGTCCAGAGGCCCTTTTTAACGTTGATGATCGGTTGAAAACAAAAAGGTATGGAACCAAATCTGGCAATACTTCAAAAGGACATGTATGTTCACGCAAACCTATGCGATCGCATGGTTTTACCAAGCTGCGATTGCAAGGTACAAAATTCAGAACAGAACTTGATCCAATTTAACCATGCGATCGCATGGAAGGGCCCAAAAACGTTCTGCTTAAAATTTAGGCAATTTGCGATCACAGGTGGAAAAACCCATGTGATCGCATGGTCAAAACTTTGACCCAAAATTGTCATTTTTCATAATTTCTCATGCATTCGATATTGGTTTCGAGATGCCAAATATACCCTTTAAACATGCAGATAATTCTGAATTTTCTTTTCGGAGGTGTTGCCCCCGAGCCCCCACGAGAGGCACTATCCCCTATTCTTCAAGACTGTGGTAATTTTTTAAGGACCTTCTCAAATTTGGGCTCTACTCTGAAGGCTAGTCAGAAAGGCGTCTATTCCGTACTAGAATGGAAAGTTGTGTGATAAGACCAAAGTATATTCGGAAGTTCTTCTGCCCAGGTACCATTGAGTTCAATCAATTGTGTCTTCCGGGTGTGTTTGATGATTTTCAGTTCTTCATAGAACGACCTTAACCCTGGTGTTGTCAAACTGCTTGCTATTAACTGTAATGATTGAGTAAATGATTTCAAATTTGCGTATGATTGATTTCCAGATGAAGTCGGTGGTCTTCTGTTTTGTTATCTTGGCCAATGATTCTGATTTTGTTCATTTGGTGAAGTAGTCAACATCGACTATGAAGAATTTGGTCTCGTATTTTTCCATGGGCATTGGACCTATTAGATCAATAATCCATTTTGAAAAAGGCCATGAGCTAAGGACTGAGGTCAACTCTTCTGGGGAAGATCTAGTGATGGGGGCAAACATCTGGCATTTGTTGTATTTTCGAACAAACTCGATAGAGCCATTTTTTAGTGATGGCCAGAAGTATCTTTGCCTTAAGATTTTGTGTGCTAGTGATTACCCCCCAGTGTGATTGCCACACACTCGTACATGTACTTTGCTGATGGCGTATTCGCACTCCGTCTTTCCTTAAACACTTAAGTAGTGGAAGTCAAAAGCTTCTTTTGAATAAGATGTTGTCGATGATTTCCTGGCCTCCGCACTGTCTGGAGTACCCTACCATCCTTACAAAATGGACAATTTCATCCATCCAGTTGGGGTTGAATTTTTCGTTGGTGAGCATTGGCTCAAGTTGGGTGATCGTTGGATTGCTGATCTTTAGATCGGGTTGCTCTCTAGTTCTTCTATTCCTTTACTATTAGTGAATCGAGCCAAGGCATTAGTGAGGCTATTTTGTGTCATCGGGATTTGCTTGACCTTTACGGAGTTGAACAATTTGAGTTCTTTCTCATTGAATTATAACTTTCTTTTTGCCCAGCGATCTTCAGGTTGGTTTTGGGTTGGCGACTCTGCTTCTGAGTCTCGAGATGCGTTTAGATGTGTTTTGATTCTTTTCAAGTCATTCAATAACGTGAGTCTCGGCACAACATCTGAGTCCACTTCAACCAGACATTCAACCAGTCAGATTCATCTTCTCCACATCTATCTCCAGAGAGTAACTGATTCACTCATTTAATTACTTTATTTCACTATTACATTGAAGACAATGTAATGTTTTAGTTTTGGGGTGGGCTAAGTATCAAGATACTTAATAAATTTTGAAATTGCTTATTATTCGGGTCTCTATAACTGCAATTTTCATTTTTATAAAATAAAAAATTTAATTATTATTTCATTTCTGAAAAAAAATAGCTATTGTTGAACATCTTACTGCCAATGATGAGATTTGTTTGAAGCTGAGTACGTTTTTAGTTAGAATATTAGACAACACTTGAACTCGCACTTTTACCTGAATACTTATCAATGTTAGACCAGATTAATGAAGCACATAACCACTATTGATTTATTATTTATTGGGAATATGACTTAAGTATATGGGTTGATGTTGTTGACTTAGTATTATTGTGAAAAATTCCGTTCCTAAATCATTATACTAGTAACCAAACTGTTTGAGAACAGTTTGGAGGTGTTAAAGTTAGTATATGTGTTTATAGAATTTTGATGGTTTGGGTTTTCTAGATCTCATCTTTGATTGAATAGGTTGTAGTCAAGGAATCTAAACTGAGCACTACCTACTGCTGAGAAAAATAAAATAAAATATTTGACTCGAGCAATTAAGCCTTTTACGGTATTTGAAAACCTGGTGCTCTATGGTCATTTGACTTGGGAATTATCGGCCCAAAGCTCGCTACATGGGTCATTAAAAAAAATTTACATCTTCACTTCTCTTATAGCCTATGGGACTCAAGCAATTAAGTCTCTTAAGGTATTTTAAAATTTGATGCCCTATGGTCATCTGACTTAGGAGTCATCAACCCAAAGCTCGCTACATATGGGTCACATAGAAAGCTTATGTGAGAGAAGTATTGCTCATAAGATATAAGACTGTTTATATGGATTAAATAAATAAAAAGAGTTATAAATGTTAGGTAAGGATTGCTAGGTTAGAACTTTAGAAACTAGAGTTGAGACTTTAGAAATTACTCATCGTTTTGGTTCTAGAAATACAAGTTTCTAATTTTTACCACTTTATTTGAAAATGCATTGTATTGATCAATATGAACCAAATTGCTAGAACACCTCGGGATTAGAGAGAAAATCATTAGAAGTGTGATATTTTACGAGAGGTGTAAGGAATAAATAACTACAAAGGGTTCGGGATTATAAAAATATCAACAACATAATATTGGTCGTGGTCTTCAATCTTTGGCTATTCACACACTCACAAAAGATCGAACATCAGATAAGTGAAATTTTTTGTAGTGTTGTCTAGTGTATTTCTAAAAGTGTTGTTTTATATCCGAACCTGAGGCATATAGTAAGAAATTTAATATTAACTAAATTCCTGTTAATTATTTTAGCTTAGTTTAAATGTGTAGTTTAATTTTATTTTTGTTCGAGGACGAACAAATGTTTAGTTTACGAGTGTTTGATAAGTACATTTTGTGCACTTATTCAAGCTTTTAAACTAAGCTTTTATTTCGTCATTTATTGAATTTCTACTTAATTTAGTGTATTATTGCTTCTATTTCAGTTTTGGATTCGTTTATAAACAATTGGAGAAGAATAGACGGAAAGAGCAACTATTTGGTGAAATCGATGAGTAAATGAGAAGAAGTTGAGTTTTTGAAGTGAATATCAAGATCCAAACATTGGAGGATGAGGAAGATGATAAAATCACTAAGTTTAAAGTGTATTGAAGTGACAATGAAGATTTGAAGCAAATGATCAAACACTTGAAAGCCAAAGAACCGAATTGAGAAATTATCTACCGAAGTATGTGGGAAAATTCAAGCACAACTTTTGGTATTAAAATCTCCACAAAGTAAATTATATACCATTTTAAATATAATTGAATTATGAGTCCAATAATTTTTACGAATCTCAATTTAGAGTTTTCTACAAGAAGTTATGGCCGTTTGAAAAATATTCACGCATAGGAAAAAAAAGGCTAAAGTTGGGCGATCGCCCAACACCTAGTTTCATCAGCATAATGCATTTTTGGTTGGCTTGGGTGATCGCCGAGTTTGCACTGGGTGATCTTCCAGTGTATTTTTGGCATACGCGGATTTTTATTTTCTTTTTGAGTTCTAATTCAATTAGAAAACCTTTTGGGCACAATTTTAATATTTTTTTTGGATCTTTTAGGGCACAATTATGGAACTGTAAATATTAACTCATAACAAAAGAACTGATTTAGGGCAGGATTATAGCCGATTTAGAGCCGAATTTTAGGAGAAAAACAAGAAGAGATACAAGAAACGAAGATCAAGAATTACTCTTTTAAAAATTCAACGAAGATTAAGATCAAGATTTCTTCACTTTCAAGTTTTCTTCATATCTGGGGGATGGCTTCTATGTTTTATTTTTCTCTATATTTTTTTCTTCTTAGTATGTTAGACAAGATTATTTAGTGCTCGAATCATGATGAAACTTGTATCACGATCCTTTAAATCTTTGAACCTAGTTTTTGATATTTAAGCACGTTTTTAATTCTGAATAATTGGTATTGATTTATCTTCATCTACAATTATGTGCGCAATGATTGTATGAGTCTTGTGGCTTATTTTACCTCCGAGAGATGAAAAATAGGTTATACATAGTATTAATTGTCGTAGAGTCTGATAGGGGATAGAGATATACCGGTATACTTTACGTGATCTCTAAGTATTCATAAATTCTAATACATTCTTGTATGTTCGCATCCGTCATAGAGATATAGTCGGGTCACATATATAGATATGTTTAATTCTACTCAAGAGTGATTGTTAAACAAATTAGGTATATTGATCTTCATAATTAAATCATGTTATCAAATTCAACGGTTCGGGTTAAAGAAAATTGGCATAAGTGGATTCGGGATCCTAGTACGCTTTTTTTTTCATTTCTCTTTCAAAGTTAAAAGTATTTTTATCTAATTTAATTTCTTATTTGCTTGAGTTATAATTATTTATTATTTTTAGTTAATTCTTTCATTAGTTTAAGAAACAAACTTTCAAAGTTAATTTGATTCGGTTAAGGTTATTATAATTATATTGAACTATCTAAATCTATGCGGGCACGATACTTGGACTCAACATCTACTTTATTACTTGTGTGATCAGTACACTTGTAGAATATTAAAGACATAAAATCGCTTACAGTCACATAGAAAGCTTACGAGAGAGAAGTTTTGTACACAAGATGTAAGAATGTTTACATTAGTTAAATAAATATAAAAAGTTAGAGGTGTTTGGTAAGGATTTCTAGGCTAGGATCTCAGAGACTGGAGGTGAGAGTTAAGAAATCGCTTACCATCCCATTTCTATGAATACAAGTATCTAATTCTTATCACTTTGTTAAAAAAAGAGTATTGTATTGATCAATAGGAACCAAAATTGTTAGAACACCTCGGAATTGAAGAGAAAAGCATTAGAAGTGTGATATTGTACTAGAGGTGTAAGGAAATAACGACTACAAATGGTTCAAGATTATAAATATATCAACAATACAATGTTGGTCGTGGTCTAATATAAGTGTAAGTTCAATATTTGACTAATTACACACTCACTAAATGTCGAGCATCGGATAAGTAAAAATTTATTTGTAGTGTTTAATATCTTTCTAAAAGTGTTGCTTTATATTCGAACCCGAGGCATTTGGTAAGAAATTTGACATTGAATCTGTTTCTTGTGATTCTCTTAGCTAAATTTATGCTTGTATTTTAGTGCTTGTTTGGTTGGGATTAAAAACCAGTTTATTTAACCAAGTCGAATAAACTTCAAATTGCCGGGCCCACCTTATGATGACATGACATTAAAATATTTCATCAACTAGTTCAATTTCCAAAAAAGCCTCTATTTCAATGGTCAAATATTGCGGCTGACCATTGACTTTAGGGACAAAAAGGTAATTGTGACCCAAATTACTTCAACTGTCAGATGTGGGCCAACTTGATGTGAAACAAATAAATCACTTCCTACATTATAATCCTTATCAAACACCCTCTTAGTCTTGTTTTTGTTCGAGGATGAACAAATGTTTAGTTTGGAGGTGTTATCAATATTTTTATTCCGCAAGTGTATAAATTGCACAAGTAATAAAGTGAATTTTAGAGTCCAAGTATCGTACCTACGACAATTGCGTTAGTCTAAATTTGAATTAACTTGGCCTTAACTGAAACTATAGAATTCAAATGATTTTTTAAGCTTGAATTATCAAATTACGTAACTGACTACTCAATGCAAGACCTAAATTAGCTAAAATTAATGAAAAGTTGAGATGAATGGAAATATTATATAAATTTAATAAAGAAAAGCGTATTAGGATCCCGAATTCACTTATATCAATCTCCTTTAACCTGAACTGTTCAATTTGATAACATGATTTAATTTCGAAGATCAATATTCCTAATTTGTTTAATAATCTCTATCGAGTTGAATTAAACATATTTCTATATGTAACCCAACTATATATCTATAACGGATGCGAACATACAAGAATACATGAAAATATTTGTGAATACTTAAAGATCACATAAAACACAGCAGTATATCTCTATCATCTATTAGTCTCTGTCATCTATTAGATTCTACGACAATTGATAGTATGCCTAACTTAATTTCAACATCTCAAAGGTAAAACAAGCCACAAAACTCATACAACCATTGCGCATATAATTGTAGATGAAAAAAATCAATATCAATTGTTTAAAATTTAAAACGTATTTGAATATCTAAGATTGGGTTCAAAAAATTAGAGAATTATGGTACAAGTTTCAACGTAATTCTAGCAAAAAAATAAATATAGCCTAGCATACTAAGAGAAAGAAAACCAAAAGTAAAGATAAAATCCATCACCCGGATAAGAAGAAATTCCAATATGTAATCCTTATTCTTCGTTCAATCTTACCAGGATGATTTTTCAATCTTCGTTTCATGTCTCTCCTCTTAAAACCCCCCAAAAATTGACTACACTAATTTTGGGTTAAAAACTTATATATATATATATATTCTCTTAATATTATTCAAAAAGATCCTAAAAATTGTGGTCCAAAAGGTTTCCTAGTTAGAGTAAAACTCAAAGGCAAAAAAAAAAAAAAAAAAATCCGTTGGCAGAAATTTGCACTGGGCGATCACCCAGTACAAACCCGGTGCGATCTCTCATGCCAAGAAAATAAGTTATGTTGGGCCAAAGTAACGCTGAGCGTTCGCCCAGCTTTAAGTTTGAGTGATCACTCAGCTTAAATTTGCTGCTCTGGATTTTGGCTTCTTAGTCTTCAAACCTTTCAACAACATCCAATGTGGTCCATCGAGCTTCAATTGAGTGCAATTGTATCGTTGTACTTCCTAAACATCTTCTAATTTATTGCTCTTTTCATCAATTCTTCTTGACTTGCTTATAAACGGGTTCGAAATTGAAATAGAAATATTAATATACTAAATTAAGTAAAACATTTATAAGATAACGGGACAAAAGCTTAGTTTTAAAGCTCGAATAAGTGCACAAAATGCACTTATCAGTGACGCGATTGCATTAGAGAAAAATCCAACTAAGGGCGCAACTGCTAATATAGGATCTCATATACTAGAAAATCCAACTAAGGGTGTGATGAAATAGTAAATATTCAGGGCGATTTTCTGATTCAAATTTTCAATTCCAATATGAGCTCTTTGTTCAGGATTACATTTTAGAATATCTCATATTTATTGTGAAGATAACTCAGTTCGTAGATACATAGCGGGGAACTAAAAGAGCGTAATATTCGCCATAAGTAAAAATCTTGTCACATCATTTGAGAAGGTTGGTATTAGTGCATTTACAAAGGGACTCTTAAAAAGTGACGCTCACTAGCATGAAAATATACAAAAGAATGATACAAAATTTCCATTAAAACTTTAGAAAAAGAAGTCGAATATTTAAATTTTGGCCAATATATAAAATGTTATCATACAAAATTTATTTTTAATTATCATAGCCCCCATCAAATCATTCCAAGTTAGCTCATAATTATTAATTAAATTCCAAATTGAATGAAATAGTAACTATTACAAAGAATTATGAAGCAAACTATTGATTCTCTTAATTATTCTTTTAAGTAGTACAATATCTTGGTAACAAATTCTCTTTTCCTTAGAATTGTGATTGGAGATATTTAATCACATTCTTGTCGACCTGGAATGCTTTGGTGAGAACATCACGAGAAATGGGAGGATTCGATCCAAAAACAGCGTTTGCAATGGTTATGACTCCAGGATTTTGGCTGCTTAAACCTGCGAATGCTACCGCTTTCTTCTTCCCGACATTAAATTGGAAATGAACGAGGCCTTCAGGGAACACAAAAACATCTCCGGGATGCAATATTTTGGTAAAGAGCTTGTTCTTCATGTTTGGATTTGCAGGATTGGAAGTCACGAATCCCACATAGAGAGTGCCTTCAACTACAACTAGAATCTCAGTTGCTCGAGGGTGCGTGTGGGGTGGGTTAAGGCCTCGTCGTGCATAGTCGATGCGGACTAAAGAAATGCCAAGAGTGTTGAGTCCTGCTAGCTGGTTGACAGTCACCTGAGTCACTCTTGATCCGACAGAATTTGATGTATTTCCAGGTTTATTAAGACCCTTAAAGAAGAAATCGTCTGCTGTGACCATCTCTGGGTCCTTGCAAATCTTTCCGTTCACAAAAACTGCATTAAACGAAGTCATATTATATATAATATGAGTTATATGAATGTAAAAATTTCGAAATTAAAGAAGCTTGAAATATGCATTTACCAGCAGCCTTGGAGTCATTGACTGCAACACAGAAATCCTGAAGAGGGCTCGGATCAGAGGCATAAACTAATGAAGTAGCCAAAACCACAAGGGCAATGGCCATAAGGAACCGAATGGACTTCATTAATATTCAAACAAGTTAAAATTGAAAACAAATATAATGTCTAATTTGTGTGGGGGATTAGAACTGCAGATTTTGAGAGGGAGGAGGAAGGCTATATATAGTTTAGTGTCTTTGAATCTTTCATCAAGTTAATATTGTTAATGCAGGTGGATAACCAATTCTATATTCAAGAATGAACCATTCTTCATTTTTCTATTTGATCGGTCCAACCAGGGGCGATCTAGAAGGGAGATAATTTTTCTGTTTTTTTTTTGGACTGAGATAATACAAAATTTCCATATGAAAATTTTCTTTTTTCAAAAAGAAAAAAAATTATTATACTACAAAAAGAAGAAGTTTTTGGGTCAATGGAGGCTCGCAGCCCATAGAAATCCACACCTTTATATGCTCCTAGATCTAACACTCCATTAATTATTTAAGTTGGAATTACTTATAAATACTTATAAATTTGTTAATTATTATTTTATCCGAATATTCTATAAGATCCACGATTCATAATCTACAAAAAAATTTTAACCAAAACTTGCATGCATAGAGAAGCCATAATAGACGAATTCAATGGAATTCTTATGGAGTACTACTTAATCAATCTACCCGTGGAAAGAGTCCAAATCCTAAGCCATGATATATTAAAAATGATAATGTCTCCATCTTTCTAATATTGCATTTAATTTCAATAAAAATCTTTCATAGATTTCAATATTATAGATTTTTATGAATTTCATTGATTTTAATAGATTTGTGGACTTTTTATTAAAAATTATATTTTTATCCCCTCAATTGTTAAAAGCAACTTGTCAACCAAAACTTTTGATCTTTTTATTAAGCCTATTTTTTCTTTTCAAACCAAATTATGTATTGACGAGAAACTTGCTTTAAAATTAATGTTGACAAGTCTACTTTCTGTAAAATCAAACAATTTCTTTTATGAGAGAGAGAGAGGGAGAGAGAGAGAAGTCAACTCATATAGAAACATTTCAGCAAAATTGTACATGAAATGTGAGAGAGGGAGATTGAAATTTTGAGGTTTGATGCTATAATTATTAAAAACTTTTAATGGTTAAAACTATAGTTCTAAATCTATTGAAATATGTTAAAATTCATTAATTAATGAAATCTTCAGAAATCCACTAATTACTGGGGACACCTATATATCTAAAGAATATATTTAAATTTGAGTTAATGGTGCTTAAATTTCATTGAAATTTATTAAAATTTGAGTTGTAAATTTTAAAAATCCATTCAAATCTAAGTTGAGTACTACCCTCTTTATTTTCGTCAGTGACCTTCATTATAATTTGTGACTTGACATAAAAAAAAATCAGTCCGTATGATTTTTAAATATTTTTGGACTATTAAATTCAAGTCGAAAATAATTCATTTTTCTATTCAAGCACTTGACTTATTTTGTCAACCCAATTTCAATCCATTTGTCTTTAAACCCAAAAAGGGTCCCTATGAAGCCCAAAAGTTCAACTCGTATTTAGCCCAAAACTCGACCCACCTAGCTGCCCAACAACCCGCCATTTTCTACTAGAAAATTGTCCTAAACAGCCCTTTGTCCCTGAAGAAAACCGTCCCCAACTCTCTATTTTTCTACCCATTTTCTTCACTTCAAATTCAGCCAAACAACCCCCTTTATCCCTGAAGAAAACCTCCCCAATTCATCTGAAGAAAACCGCCCTAATTCTCCCATTACCAACCCCATTTATTCCACTTCAATTTCATCCAAATGTCCAAAACTTCCTTGAAGAAAAACCGTCCCCAGCTTCTTCTTCAACAGCCCCACTTTTATACCACTTTTCCTCCCACTTTAGGCACCAAACCAATCGATTCCCCCTCCCCCCCAAAGTCATCAGATTTAGTTCTCCATAAGCGCACTTATTCCCATTATTTCAGTCCCACATAAACACCAGTAATTGCTTCCCTTTTTGTACTCCAATTTTGGCCTCAGAAATTCAGCAACAAGTCTCATTTTCTTTCCAGATTTTCGTCCATCATTAGGAGTCTTACCCTTGCTTATTCTTCACAAGTTTTTATAGCAAAAGGTTGACTTAGTCACCTTCCAATTTCAGCCATGCAGTGTGCTTTTAGCCCTAAGGAAATTAGCATATAAATTCAGGAAGAACCCTCCATTTTCCCCATCAATTTTCGGACCAGGAGTAAGTTTTTTGTTGTGTTTTTTCTTCACATTTGCAGTCACTTTCATATGCATTTTCAGCCACCAAAAGTTCCCAGAAAATTCACTATGCTTCCCTCTTATTTGTCGACCATTATAGAAGTCATAATCTTCCTTTTATGTCACCAAATTTTTGGCCATCTAGAGCTCCCATTCTTCCCCAAAATTCAGCCCATATTATTGTTGGCGAATTTCTGTGAAATGACTCCAAAGCAATCAAATCAAATGAAATAGATGAAAATTAAGTCGAGGCAAGTGTTGAACACTTTGTCCTTAAGTCGAATTTTCCTCGCAACGGTGCTTACGGTTATGGCAATCAACTCCCAAGATACAATGACTTCTTACTTGTGTTTGAAACACTTCAAAACACAAGTACAGCAAACCAAAACTGGTTTTGTACTCTGAAAGATGAAATGAAATGAAACCAGAATTTTATGCAACTAAAATGCAATAATTATTGTTCAAGAATGATGAAATATGAGTTCTTAGTGTTTGCATATAGTTTTTGTATCAATGTAAAATGGATGTCCAGAGGCCCTTTTTAACGTTGATGATCGGTTGAAAACAAAAAGGTATGGAACCAAATCTGGCAATACTTCAAAAGGACATGTATGTTCACGCAAACCTATGCGATCGCATGGTTTTACCAAGCTGCGATTGCAAGGTACAAAATTCAGAACAGAACTTGATCCAATTTAACCATGCGAGCGCATGGAAGGGCCCAAAAACGTTCTGCTTAAAATTTAGGCAATTTGCGATCACAGGTGGAAAAACCCATGTGATCGCATGGTCAAAACTTTGACCCAAAATTGTCATTTTTCATAATTTCTCATTCATTCGATATTGGTTTCGAGATGCCAAATATACCCTTTAAACATGCAGATAATTCTGAATTTTCTTTTCGGAGGTGTTGCCCCCGAGCCCCCACGAGAGGCACTATCCCCTATTCTTCAAGACTGTGGTAATTTTTTAAGGACCTTCTCAAATTTGGGCTCTACTCTGAAGGCTAGTCAGAAAGGCGTCTATTCCGTACTAGAATGGAAAGTTGTGTGATAAGACCAAAGTATATTCGGAAGTTCTTCTGCCCAGGTACCATTGAGTTCAATCAATTGTGTCTTCCGGGTGTGTTTGATGATTTTCAGTTCTTCATAGAACGACCTTAACCCTGGTGTTGTCAAACTGCTTGCTATTAACTGTAATGATTGAGTAAATGATTTCAAATTTGCGTATGATTGATTTCCAGATGAAGTCGGTGGTCTTCTGTTTTGTTATCTTGGCCAATGATTCTGATTTTGTTCATTTGGTGAAGTAGTCAACATCGACTATGAAGAATTTGGTCTCGTATTTTTCCATGGGCATTGGACCTATTAGATCAATAATCCATTTTGAAAAAGGCCATGAGCTAAGGACTGAGGTCAACTCTTCTGGGGAAGATCTAGTGATGGGGGCAAACATCTGGCATTTGTTGTATTTTCGAACAAACTCGATAGAGCCATTTTTTAGTGATGGCCAGAAGTATCTTTGCCTTAAGATTTTGTGTGCTAGTGATTACCCCCCAGTGTGATTGCCACACACTCGTACATGTACTTTGCTGATGGCGTATTCGCACTCCGTCTTTCCTTAAACACTTAAGTAGTGGAAGTCAAAAGCTTCTTTTGAATAAGATGTTGTCGATGATTTCCTGGCCTCCGCACTGTCTGGAGTACCCTACCATCCTTACAAAATGGACAATTTCATCCATCCAGTTGGGGTTGAATTTTTCGTTGGTGAGCATTGGCTCAAGTTGGGTGATCGTTGGATTGCTGATCTTTAGATCGGGTTGCTCTCTAGTTCTTCTATTCCTTTACTATTAGTGAATCGAGCCAAGGCATTAGTGAGGCTATTTTGTGTCATCGGGATTTGCTTGACCTTTACGGAGTTGAACAATTTGAGTTCTTTCTCATTGAATTATAACTTTCTTTTTGCCCAGCGATCTTCAGGTTGGTTTTGGGTTGGCGACTCTGCTTCTGAGTCTCGAGATGCGTTTAGATGTGTTTTGATTCTTTTCAAGTCATTCAATAACGTGAGTCTCGGTACAACATCTGAGTCCACTTCAACCAGACATTCAACCAGTCAGATTCATCTTCTCCACATCTATCTCCAGAGAGTAACTGATTCACTCATTTAATTACTTTATTTCACTATTACATTGAAGACAATGTAATGTTTTAGTTTTGGGGTGGGCTAAGTATCAAGATACTTAATAAATTTTGAAATTGCTTATTATTCGGGTCTCTATAACTGCAATTTTCATTTTTATAAAATAAAAAATTTAATTATTATTTCATTTCTGAAAAAAAATAGCTATTGTTGAACATCTTACTGCCAATGATGAGATTTGTTTGAAGCTGAGTACGTTTTTAGTTAGAATATTAGACAACACTTGAACTCGCACTTTTACCTGAATACTTATCAATGTTAGACCAGATTAATGAAGCACATAACCACTATTGATTTATTATTTATTGGGAATATGACTTAAGTATATGGGTTGACGTTGTTGACTTAGTATTATTGTGAAAAATTCCGTTCCTAAATCATTATACTAGTAACCAAACTGTTTGAGAACAGTTTGGAGGTGTTAAAGTTAGTATATGTGTTTATAGAATTTTGATGGTTTGGGTTTTCTAGATCTCATCTTTGATTGAATAGGTTGTAGTCAAGGAATCTAAACTGAGCACTACCTACTGCTGAGAAAAATAAAATAAAATATTTGACTCGAGCAATTAAGCCTTTTACGGTATTTGAAAACCTGGTGCTCTATGGTCATTTGACTTGGGAATTATCGGCCCAAAGCTCGCTACATGGGTCATTAAAAAAAAATTTACATCTTCACTTCTCTTATAGCCTATGGGACTCAAGCAATTAAGTCTCTTAAGGTATTTTAAAATTTGATGCCCTATGGTCATCTGACTTAGGAGTCATCAACCCAAAGCTCGCTACATATGGGTCACATAGAAAGCTTATGTGAGAGAAGTATTGCTCATAAGATATAAGACTGTTTATATGGATTAAATAAATAAAAAGAGTTATAAATGTTAGGTAAGGATTACTAGGTTAGAACTTTAGAAACTAGAGTTGAGACTTTAGAAATTACTCACCGTTTTGGTTCTAGGAATACAAGTTTCTAATTTTTACCACTTTATTTGAAAATGCATTGTATTGATCAATATGAACCAAATTGCTAGAACACCTCGGGATTAGAGAGAAAATCATTAGAAGTGTGATATTTTACGAGAGGTGTAAGGAATAAATAACTACAAAGGGTTCGGGATTATAAAAATATCAACAACATAATATTGGTCGTGGTCTTCAATCTTTGGCTATTCACACACTCACAAAAGATCGAACATCAGATAAGTGAAATTTTTTGTAGTGTTGTCTAGTGTATTTCTAAAAGTGTTGTTTTATATCCGAACCTGAGGCATATAGTAAGAAATTTAATATTAACTAAATTCCTGTTAATTATTTTAGCTTAGTTTAAATGTGTAGTTTAATTTTATTTTTGTTCGAGGACGAACAAATGTTTAGTTTACGAGTGTTTGATAAGTACATTTTGTGCACTTATTCAAGCTTTTAAACTAAGCTTTTATTTCGTCATTTATTGAATTTCTACTTAATTTAGTGTATTATTGCTTCTATTTCAGTTTTGGATTCGTTTATAAACAATTGGAGAAGAATAGACGGAAAGAGCAACTATTTGGTGAAATCGATGAGTAAATGAGAAGAAGTTGAGTTTTTGAAGTGAATATCAAGATCCAAACATTGGAGGATGAGGAAGATGATAAAATCACTAAGTTTAAAGTGTATTGAAGTGACAATGAAGATTTGAAGCAAATGATCAAACACTTGAAAGCCAAAGAACCGAATTGAGAAATTATCTACCGAAGTATGTGGGAAAATTCAAGCACAACTTTTGGTATTAAAATCTCCACAAAGTAAATTATATACCATTTTAAATATAATTGAATTATGAGTCCAATAATTTTTACGAATCTCAATTTAGAGTTTTCTACAAGAAGTTATGGCCGTTTGAAAAATATTCACGCATAGGAAAAAAAAGGCTAAAGTTGGGCGATCGCCCAACACCTAGTTTCATCAGCATAATGCATTTTTGGTTGGCTTGGGTGATCGCCGAGTTTGCACTGGGTGATCTTCCAGTGTATTTTTGGCATACGCGGATTTTTATTTTCTTTTTGAGTTCTAATTCAATTAGAAAACCTTTTGGGCACAATTTTAATATTTTTTTTGGATCTTTTAGGGCACAATTATGGAACTGTAAATATTAACTCATAACAAAAGAACTGATTTAGGGCAGGATTATAGCCGATTTAGAGCCGAATTTTAGGAGAAAAACAAGAAGAGATACAAGAAACGAAGATCAAGAATTACTCTTTTAAAAATTCAACGAAGATTAAGATCAAGATTTCTTCACTTTCAAGTTTTCTTCATATCTGGGGGATGGCTTCTATGTTTTATTTTTCTCTATATTTTTTTCTTCTTAGTATGTTAGACAAGATTATTTAGTGCTCGAATCATGATGAAACTTGTATCACGATCCTTTAAATCTTTGAACCTAGTTTTTGATATTTAAGCACGTTTTTAATTCTGAATAATTGGTATTGATTTATCTTCATCTACAATTATGTGCGCAATGATTGTATGAGTCTTGTGGCTTATTTTACCTCCGAGAGATGAAAAATAGGTTATACATAGTATTAATTGTCGTAGAGTCTGATAGGGGATAGAGATATACCGGTATACTTTACGTGATCTCTAAGTATTCATAAATTCTAATACATTCTTGTATGTTCGCATCCGTCATAGAGATATAGTCGGGTCACATATATAGATATGTTTAATTCTACTCAAGAGTGATTGTTAAACAAATTAGGTATATTGATCTTCATAATTAAATCATGTTATCAAATTCAACGGTTCGGGTTAAAGAAAATTGGCATAAGTGGATTCGGGATCCTAGTACGCTTTTTTTTTCATTTCTCTTTCAAAGTTAAAAGTATTTTTATCTAATTTAATTTCTTATTTGCTTGAGTTATAATTATTTATTATTTTTAGTTAATTCTTTCATTAGTTTAAGAAACAAACTTTCAAAGTTAATTTGATTCGGTTAAGGTTATTATAATTATATTGAACTATCTAAATCTATGCGGGCACGATACTTGGACTCAACATCTACTTTATTACTTGTGTGATCAGTACACTTGTAGAATATTAAAGACATAAAATCGCTTACAGTCACATAGAAAGCTTACGAGAGAGAAGTTTTGTACACAAGATGTAAGAATGTTTACATTAGTTAAATAAATATAAAAAGTTAGAGGTGTTTGGTAAGGATTTCTAGGCTAGGATCTCAGAGACTGGAGGTGAGAGTTAAGAAATCGCTTACCATCCCATTTCTATGAATACAAGTATCTAATTCTTATCACTTTGTTAAAAAAAGAGTATTGTATTGATCAATAGGAACCAAAATTGTTAGAACACCTCGGAATTGAAGAGAAAAGCATTAGAAGTGTGATATTGTACTAGAGGTGTAAGGAAATAACGACTACAAATGGTTCAAGATTATAAATATATCAACAATACAATGTTGGTCGTGGTCTAATATAAGTGTAAGTTCAATATTTGACTAATTACACACTCACTAAATGTCGAGCATCGGATAAGTAAAAATTTATTTGTGGTGTTTAATATCTTTCTAAAAGTGTTGCTTTATATTCGAACCCGAGGCATTTGGTAAGAAATTTGACATTGAATCTGTTTCTTGTGATTCTCTTAGCTAAATTTATGCTTGTATTTTAGTGCTTGTTTGGTTGGGATTAAAAACCAGTTTATTTAACCAAGTCGAATAAACTTCAAATTGCCGGGCCCACCTTATGATGACATGACATTAAAATATTTCATCAACTAGTTCAATTTCCAAAAAAGCCTCTATTTCAATGGTCAAATATTGCGGCTGACCATTGACTTTAGGGACAAAAAGGTAATTGTGACCCAAATTACTTCAACTGTCAGATGTGGGCCAACTTGATGTGAAACAAATAAATCACTTCCTACATTATAATCCTTATCAAACACCCTCTTAGTCTTGTTTTTGTTCGAGGATGAACAAATGTTTAGTTTGGAGGTGTTATCAATATTTTTATTCCGCAAGTGTATAAATTGCACAAGTAATAAAGTGAATTTTAGAGTCCAAGTATCGTACCTACGACAATTGCGTTAGTCTAAATTTGAATTAACTTGGCCTTAACTGAAACTATAGAATTCAAATGATTTTTTAAGCTTGAATTATCAAATTACGTAACTGACTACTCAATGCAAGACCTAAATTAGCTAAAATTAATGAAAAGTTGAGATGAATGGAAATATTATATAAATTTAATAAAGAAAAGCGTATTAGGATCCCGAATTCACTTATATCAATCTCCTTTAACCTGAACTGTTCAATTTGATAACATGATTTAATTTCGAAGATCAATATTCCTAATTTGTTTAATAATCTCTATCGAGTTGAATTAAACATATTTCTATATGTAACCCAACTATATATCTATAACGGATGCGAACATACAAGAATACATGAAAATATTTGTGAATACTTAAAGATCACATAAAACACAGCAGTATATCTCTATCATCTATTAGTCTCTGTCATCTATTAGATTCTACGACAATTGATAGTATGCCTAACTTAATTTCAACATCTCAAAGGTAAAACAAGCCACAAAACTCATACAACCATTGCGCATATAATTGTAGATGAAAAAAATCAATATCAATTGTTTAAAATTTAAAACGTATTTGAATATCTAAGATTGGGTTCAAAAAATTAGAGAATTATGGTACAAGTTTCAACGTAATTCTAGCAAAAAAATAAATATAGCCTAGCATACTAAGAGAAAGAAAACCAAAAGTAAAGATAAAATCCATCACCCGGATAAGAAGAAATTCCAATATGTAATCCTTATTCTTCGTTCAATCTTACCAGGATGATTTTTCAATCTTCGTTTCATGTCTCTCCTCTTAAAACCCCCCAAAAATTGACTACACTAATTTTGGGTTAAAAACTTATATATATATATATATATATATTCTCTTAATATTATTCAAAAAGATCCTAAAAATTGTGGTCCAAAAGGTTTCCTAGTTAGAGTAAAACTCAAAGGCAAAAAAAAAAAAAAAAAAATCCGTTGGCAGAAATTTGCACTGGGCGATCACCCAGTACAAACCCGGTGCGATCTCTCATGCCAAGAAAATAAGTTATGTTGGGCCAAAGTAACGCTGAGCGTTCGCCCAGCTTTAAGTTTGAGTGATCACTCAGCTTAAATTTGCTGCTCTGGATTTTGGCTTCTTAGTCTTCAAACCTTTCAACAACATCCAATGTGGTCCATCGAGCTTCAATTGAGTGCAATTGTATCGTTGTACTTCCTAAACATCTTCTAATTTATTGCTCTTTTCATCAATTCTTCTTGACTTGCTTATAAACGGGTTCGAAATTGAAATAGAAAGATTAATATACTAAATTAAGTAAAACATTTATAAGATAACGGGACAAAAGCTTAGTTTTAAAGCTCGAATAAGTGCACAAAATGCACTTATCAGTGACGCGATTGCATTAGAGAAAAATCCAACTAAGGGCGCAACTGCTAATATAGGATCTCATATACTAGAAAATCCAACTAAGGGTGTGATGAAATAGTAAATATTCAGGGCGATTTTCTGATTCAAATTTTCAATTCCAATATGAGCTCTTTGTTCAGGATTACATTTTAGAATATCTCATATTTATTGTGAAGATAACTCAGTTCGTAGATACATAGCGGGGAACTAAAAGAGCGTAATATTCGCCATAAGTAAAAATCTTGTCACATCATTTGAGAAGGTTGGTATTAGTGCATTTACAAAGGGACTCTTAAAAAGTGACGCTCACTAGCATGAAAATATACAAAAGAATGATACAAAATTTCCATTAAAACTTTAGAAAAAGAAGTCGAATATTTAAATTTTGGCCAATATATAAAATGTTATCATACAAAATTTATTTTTAATTATCATAGCCCCCATCAAATCATTCCAAGTTAGCTCATAATTATTAATTAAATTCCAAATTGAATGAAATAGTAACTATTACAAAGAATTATGAAGCAAACTATTGATTCTCTTAATTATTCTTTTAAGTAGTACAATATCTTGGTAACAAATTCTCTTTTCCTTAGAATTGTGATTGGAGATATTTAATCACATTCTTGTCGACCTGGAATGCTTTGGTGAGAACATCACGAGAAATGGGAGGATTCGATCCAAAAACAGCGTTTGCAATGGTTATGACTCCAGGATTTTGGCTGCTTAAACCTGCGAATGCTACCGCTTTCTTCTTCCCGACATTAAATTGGAAATGAACGAGGCCTTCAGGGAACACAAAAACATCTCCGGGATGCAATATTTTGGTAAAGAGCTTGTTCTTCATGTTTGGATTTGCAGGATTGGAAGTCACGAATCCCACATAGAGAGTGCCTTCAACTACAACTAGAATCTCAGTTGCTCGAGGGTGCGTGTGGGGTGGGTTAAGGCCTCGTCGTGCATAGTCGATGCGGACTAAAGAAATGCCAAGAGTGTTGAGTCCTGCTAGCTGGTTGACAGTCACCTGAGTCACTCTTGATCCGACAGAATTTGATGTATTTCCAGGTTTATTAAGACCCTTAAAGAAGAAATCGTCTGCTGTGACCATCTCTGGGTCCTTGCAAATCTTTCCGTTCACAAAAACTGCATTAAACGAAGTCATATTATATATAATATGAGTTATATGAATGTAAAAATTTCGAAATTAAAGAAGCTTGAAATATGCATTTACCAGCAGCCTTGGAGTCATTGACTGCAACACAGAAATCCTGAAGAGGGCTCGGATCAGAGGCATAAACTAATGAAGTAGCCAAAACCACAAGGGCAATGGCCATAAGGAACCGAATGGACTTCATTAATATTCAAACAAGTTAAAATTGAAAACAAATATAATGTCTAATTTGTGTGGGGGATTAGAACTGCAGATTTTGAGAGGGAGGAGGAAGGCTATATATAGTTTAGTGTCTTTGAATCTTTCATCAAGTTAATATTGTTAATGCAGGTGGATAACCAATTCTATATTCAAGAATGAACCATTCTTCATTTTTCTATTTGATCGGTCCAACCAGGGGCGATCTAGAAGGGAGATAATTTTTCTGTTTTTTTTTTGGACTGAGATAATACAAAATTTCCATATGAAAATTTTCTTTTTTCAAAAAGAAAAAAAATTATTATACTACAAAAAGAAGAAGTTTTTGGGTCAATGGAGGCTCGCAGCCCATAGAAATCCACACCTTTATATGCTCCTAGATCTAACACTCCATTAATTATTTAAGTTGGAATTACTTATAAATACTTATAAATTTGTTAATTATTATTTTATCCGAATATTCTATAAGATCCACGATTCATAATCTACAAAAAAATTTTAACCAAAACTTGCATGCATAGAGAAGCCATAATAGACGAATTCAATGGAATTCTTATGGAGTACTACTTAATCAATCTACCCGTGGAAAGAGTCCAAATCCTAAGCCATGATATATTAAAAATGATAATGTCTCCATCTTTCTAATATTGCATTTAATTTCAATAAAAATCTTTCATAGATTTCAATATTATAGATTTTTATGAATTTCATTGATTTTAATAGATTTGTGGACTTTTTATTAAAAATTATATTTTTATCCCCTCAATTGTTAAAAGCAACTTGTCAACCAAAACTTTTGATCTTTTTATTAAGCCTATTTTTTCTTTTCAAACCAAATTATGTATTGACGAGAAACTTGCTTTAAAATTAATGTTGACAAGTCTACTTTCTGTAAAATCAAACAATTTCTTTTATGAGAGAGAGAGAGGGAGAGAGAGAGAAGTCAACTCATATAGAAACATTTCAGCAAAATTGTACATGAAATGTGAGAGAGGGAGATTGAAATTTTGAGGTTTGATGCTATAATTATTAAAAACTTTTAATGGTTAAAACTATAGTTCTAAATCTATTGAAATATGTTAAAATTCATTAATTAATGAAATCTTCAGAAATCCACTAATTACTGGGGACACCTATATATCTAAAGAATATATTTAAATTTGAGTTAATGGTGCTTAAATTTCATTGAAATTTATTAAAATTTGAGTTGTAAATTTTAAAAATCCATTCAAATCTAAGTTGAGTACTACCCTCTTTATTTTCGTCAGTGACCTTCATTATAATTTGTGACTTGACATAAAAAAAAATCAGTCCGTATGATTTTTAAATATTTTTGGACTATTAAATTCAAGTCGAAAATAATTCATTTTTCTATTCAAGCACTTGACTTATTTTGTCAACCCAATTTCAATCCATTTGTCTTTAAACCCAAAAAGGGTCCCTATGAAGCCCAAAAGTTCAACTCGTATTTAGCCCAAAACTCGACCCACCTAGCTGCCCAACAACCCGCCATTTTCTACTAGAAAATTGTCCTAAACAGCCCTTTGTCCCTGAAGAAAACCGTCCCCAACTCTCTATTTTTCTACCCATTTTCTTCACTTCAAATTCAGCCAAACAACCCCCTTTATCCCTGAAGAAAACCTCCCCAATTCATCTGAAGAAAACCGCCCTAATTCTCCCATTACCAACCCCATTTATTCCACTTCAATTTCATCCAAATGTCCAAAACTTCCTTGAAGAAAAACCGTCCCCAGCTTCTTCTTCAACAGCCCCACTTTTATACCACTTTTCCTCCCACTTTAGGCACCAAACCAATCGATTCCCCCTCCCCCCCAAAGTCATCAGATTTAGTTCTCCATAAGCGCACTTATTCCCATTATTTCAGTCCCACATAAACACCAGTAATTGCTTCCCTTTTTGTACTCCAATTTTGGCCTCAGAAATTCAGCAACAAGTCTCATTTTCTTTCCAGATTTTCGTCCATCATTAGGAGTCTTACCCTTGCTTATTCTTCACAAGTTTTTATAGCAAAAGGTTGACTTAGTCACCTTCCAATTTCAGCCATGCAGTGTGCTTTTAGCCCTAAGGAAATTAGCATATAAATTCAGGAAGAACCCTCCATTTTCCCCATCAATTTTCGGACCAGGAGTAAGTTTTTTGTTGTGTTTTTTCTTCACATTTGCAGTCACTTTCATATGCATTTTCAGCCACCAAAAGTTCCCAGAAAATTCACTATGCTTCCCTCTTATTTGTCGACCATTATAGAAGTCATAATCTTCCTTTTATGTCACCAAATTTTTGGCCATCTAGAGCTCCCATTCTTCCCCAAAATTCAGCCCATATTATTGTTGGCGAATTTCTGTGAAATGACTCCAAAGCAATCAAATCAAATGAAATAGATGAAAATTAAGTCGAGGCAAGTGTTGAACACTTTGTCCTTAAGTCGAATTTTCCTCGCAACGGTGCTTACGGTTATGGCAATCAACTCCCAAGATACAATGACTTCTTACTTGTGTTTGAAACACTTCAAAACACAAGTACAGCAAACCAAAACTGGTTTTGTACTCTAAAAGATGAAATGAAATGAAACCAGAATTTTATGCAACTAAAATGCAATAATTATTGTTCAAGAATGATGAAATATGAGTTCTTAGTGTTTGCATATAGTTTTTGTATCAATGTAAAATGGATGTCCAGAGGCCCTTTTTAACGTTGATGATCGGTTGAAAACAAAAAGGTATGGAACCAAATCTGGCAATACTTCAAAAGGACATGTCTGTTCACGCAAACCTATGCGATCGCATGGTTTTACCAAGCTGCGATTGCAAGGTACAAAATTCAGAACAGAACTTGATCCAATTTAACCATGCGAGCGCATGGAAGGGCCCAAAAACGTTCTGCTTAAAATTTAGGCAATTTGCGATCACAGGTGGAAAAACCCATGTGATCGCATGGTCAAAACTTTGACCCAAAATTGTCATTTTTCATAATTTCTCATTCATTCGATATTGGTTTCGAGATGCCAAATATACCCTTTAAACATGCAGATAATTCTGAATTTTCTTTTCGGAGGTGTTGCCCCCGAGCCCCCACGAGAGGCACTATCCCCTATTCTTCAAGACTGTGGTAATTTTTTAAGGACCTTCTCAAATTTGGGCTCTACTCTGAAGGCTAGTCAGAAAGGCGTCTATTCCGTACTAGAATGGAAAGTTGTGTGATAAGACCAAAGTATATTCGGAAGTTCTTCTGCCCAGGTACCATTGAGTTCAATCAATTGTGTCTTCCGGGTGTGTTTGATGATTTTCAGTTCTTCATAGAACGACCTTAACCCTGGTGTTGTCAAACTGCTTGCTATTAACTGTAATGATTGAGTAAATGATTTCAAATTTGCGTATGATTGATTTCCAGATGAAGTCGGTGGTCTTCTGTTTTGTTATCTTGGCCAATGATTCTGATTTTGTTCATTTGGTGAAGTAGTCAACATCGACTATGAAGAATTTGGTCTCGTATTTTTCCATGGGCATTGGACCTATTAGATCAATAATCCATTTTGAAAAAGGCCATGAGCTAAGGACTGAGGTCAACTCTTCTGGGGAAGATCTAGTGATGGGGGCAAACATCTGGCATTTGTTGTATTTTCGAACAAACTCGATAGAGCCATTTTTTAGTGATGGCCAGAAGTATCTTTGCCTTTAGATTTTGTGTGCTAGTGATTACCCCCCAGTGTGATTGCCACACACTCGTACATGTACTTTGCTGATGGCGTATTCGCACTCCGTCTTTCCTTAAACACTTAAGTAGTGGAAGTCAAAAGCTTCTTTTGAATAAGATGTTGTCGATGATTTCCTGGCCTCCGCACTGTCTGGAGTACCCTACCATCCTTACAAAATGGACAATTTCATCCATCCAGTTGGGGTTGAATTTTTCGTTGGTGAGCATTGGCTCAAGTTGGGTGATCGTTGGATTGCTGATCTTTAGATCGGGTTGCTCTCTAGTTCTTCTATTCCTTTACTATTAGTGAATCGAGCCAAGGCATTAGTGAGGCTATTTTGTGTCATCGGGATTTGCTTGACCTTTACGGAGTTGAACAATTTGAGTTCTTTCTCATTGAATTATAACTTTCTTTTTGCCCAGCGATCTTCAGGTTGGTTTTGGGTTGGCGACTCTGCTTCTGAGTCTCGAGATGCGTTTAGATGTGTTTTGATTCTTTTCAAGTCATTCAATAACGTGAGTCTCGGCACAACATCTGAGTCCACTTCAACCAGACATTCAACCAGTCAGATTCATCTTCTCCACATCTATCTCCAGAGAGTAACTGATTCACTCATTTAATTACTTTATTTCACTATTACATTGAAGACAATGTAATGTTTTAGTTTTGGGGTGGGCTAAGTATCAAGATACTTAATAAATTTTGAAATTGCTTATTATTCGGGTCTCTATAACTGCAATTTTCATTTTTATAAAATAAAAAATTTAATTATTATTTCATTTCTGAAAAAAAATAGCTATTGTTGAACATCTTACTGCCAATGATGAGATTTGTTTGAAGCTGAGTACGTTTTTAGTTAGAATATTAGACAACACTTGAACTCGCACTTTTACCTGAATACTTATCAATGTTAGACCAGATTAATGAAGCACATAACCACTATTGATTTATTATTTATTGGGAATATGACTTAAGTATATGGGTTGATGTTGTTGACTTAGTATTATTGTGAAAAATTCCGTTCCTAAATCATTATACTAGTAACCAAACTGTTTGAGAACAGTTTGGAGGTGTTAAAGTTAGTATATGTGTTTATAGAATTTTGATGGTTTGGGTTTTCTAGATCTCATCTTTGATTGAATAGGTTGTAGTCAAGGAATCTAAACTGAGCACTACCTACTGCTGAGAAAAATAAAATAAAATATTTGACTCGAGCAATTAAGCCTTTTACGGTATTTGAAAACCTGGTGCTCTATGGTCATTTGACTTGGGAATTATCGGCCCAAAGCTCGCTACATGGGTCATTAAAAAAAATTTACATCTTCACTTCTCTTATAGCCTATGGGACTCAAGCAATTAAGTCTCTTAAGGTATTTTAAAATTTGATGCCCTATGGTCATCTGACTTAGGAGTCATCAACCCAAAGCTCGCTACATATGGGTCACATAGAAAGCTTATGTGAGAGAAGTATTGCTCATAAGATATAAGACTGTTTATATGGATTAAATAAATAAAAAGTGTTATAAATGTTAGGTAAGGATTGCTAGGTTAGAACTTTAGAAACTAGAGTTGAGACTTTAGAAATTACTCACCGTTTTGGTTCTAGAAATACAAGTTTCTAATTTTTACCACTTTATTTGAAAATGCATTGTATTGATCAATATGAACCAAATTGCTAGAACACCTCGGGATTAGAGAGAAAATCATTAGAAGTGTGATATTTTACGAGAGGTGTAAGGAATAAATAACTACAAAGGGTTCGGGATTATAAAAATATCAACAACATAATATTGGTCGTGGTCTTCAATCTTTGGCTATTCACACACTCACAAAAGATCGAACATCAGATAAGTGAAATTTTTTGTAGTGTTGTCTAGTGTATTTCTAAAAGTGTTGTTTTATATCCGAACCTGAGGCATATAGTAAGAAATTTAATATTAACTAAATTCCTGTTAATTATTTTAGCTTAGTTTAAATGTGTAGTTTAATTTTATTTTTGTTCGAGGACGAACAAATGTTTAGTTTACGAGTGTTTGATAAGTACATTTTGTGCACTTATTCAAGCTTTTAAACTAAGCTTTTATTTCGTCATTTATTGAATTTCTACTTAATTTAGTGTATTATTGCTTCTATTTCAGTTTTGGATTCGTTTATAAACAATTGGAGAAGAATAGACGGAAAGAGCAACTATTTGGTGAAATCGATGAGTAAATGAGAAGAAGTTGAGTTTTTGAAGTGAATATCAAGATCCAAACATTGGAGGATGAGGAAGATGATAAAATCACTAAGTTTAAAGTGTATTGAAGTGACAATGAAGATTTGAAGCAAATGATCAAACACTTGAAAGCCAAAGAACCGAATTGAGAAATTATCTACCGAAGTATGTGGGAAAATTCAAGCACAACTTTTGGTATTAAAATCTCCACAAAGTAAATTATATACCATTTTAAATATAATTGAATTATGAGTCCAATAATTTTTACGAATCTCAATTTAGAGTTTTCTACAAGAAGTTATGGCCGTTTGAAAAATATTCACGCATAGGAAAAAAAAGGCTAAAGTTGGGCGATCGCCCAACACCTAGTTTCATCAGCATAATGCATTTTTGGTTGGCTTGGGTGATCGCCGAGTTTGCACTGGGTGATCTTCCAGTGTATTTTTGGCATACGCGGATTTTTATTTTCTTTTTGAGTTCTAATTCAATTAGAAAACCTTTTGGGCACAATTTTAATATTTTTTTTGGATCTTTTAGGGCACAATTATGGAACTGTAAATATTAACTCATAACAAAAGAACTGATTTAGGGCAGGATTATAGCCGATTTAGAGCCGAATTTTAGGAGAAAAACAAGAAGAGATACAAGAAACGAAGATCAAGAATTACTCTTTTAAAAATTCAACGAAGATTAAGATCAAGATTTCTTCACTTTCAAGTTTTCTTCATATCTGGGGGATGGCTTCTATGTTTTATTTTTCTCTATATTTTTTTCTTCTTAGTATGTTAGACAAGATTATTTAGTGCTCGAATCATGATGAAACTTGTATCACGATCCTTTAAATCTTTGAACCTAGTTTTTGATATTTAAGCACGTTTTTAATTCTGAATAATTGGTATTGATTTATCTTCATCTACAATTATGTGCGCAATGATTGTATGAGTCTTGTGGCTTATTTTACCTCCGAGAGATGAAAAATAGGTTATACATAGTATTAATTGTCGTAGAGTCTGATAGGGGATAGAGATATACCGGTATACTTTACGTGATCTCTAAGTATTCATAAATTCTAATACATTCTTGTATGTTCGCATCCGTCATAGAGATATAGTCGGGTCACATATATAGATATGTTTAATTCTACTCAAGAGTGATTGTTAAACAAATTAGGTATATTGATCTTCATAATTAAATCATGTTATCAAATTCAACGGTTCGGGTTAAAGAAAATTGGCATAAGTGGATTCGGGATCCTAGTACGCTTTTTTTTTCATTTCTCTTTCAAAGTTAAAAGTATTTTTATCTAATTTAATTTCTTATTTGCTTGAGTTATAATTATTTATTATTTTTAGTTAATTCTTTCATTAGTTTAAGAAACAAACTTTCAAAGTTAATTTGATTCGGTTAAGGTTATTATAATTATATTGAACTATCTAAATCTATGCGGGCACGATACTTGGACTCAACATCTACTTTATTACTTGTGTGATCAGTACACTTGTAGAATATTAAAGACATAAAATCGCTTACAGTCACATAGAAAGCTTACGAGAGAGAAGTTTTGTACACAAGATGTAAGAATGTTTACATTAGTTAAATAAATATAAAAAGTTAGAGGTGTTTGGTAAGGATTTCTAGGCTAGGATCTCAGAGACTGGAGATGAGAGTTAAGAAATCGCTTACCATCCCATTTCTATGAATACAAGTATCTAATTCTTATCACTTTGTTAAAAAAAGAGTATTGTATTGATCAATAGGAACCAAAATTGTTAGAACACCTCGGAATTGAAGAGAAAAGCATTAGAAGTGTGATATTGTACTAGAGGTGTAAGGAAATAACGACTACAAATGGTTCAAGATTATAAATATATCAACAATACAATGTTGGTCGTGGTCTAATATAAGTGTAAGTTCAATATTTGACTAATTACACACTCACTAAATGTCGAGCATCGGATAAGTAAAAATTTATTTGTGGTGTTTAATATCTTTCTAAAAGTGTTGCTTTATATTCGAACCCGAGGCATTTGGTAAGAAATTTGACATTGAATCTGTTTCTTGTGATTCTCTTAGCTAAATTTATGCTTGTATTTTAGTGCTTGTTTGGTTGGGATTAAAAACCAGTTTATTTAACCAAGTCGAATAAACTTCAAATTGCCGGGCCCACCTTATGATGACATGACATTAAAATATTTCATCAACTAGTTCAATTTCCAAAAAAGCCTCTATTTCAATGGTCAAATATTGCGGCTGACCATTGACTTTAGGGACAAAAAGGTAATTGTGACCCAAATTACTTCAACTGTCAGATGTGGGCCAACTTGATGTGAAACAAATAAATCACTTCCTACATTATAATCCTTATCAAACACCCTCTTAGTCTTGTTTTTGTTCGAGGATGAACAAATGTTTAGTTTGGAGGTGTTATCAATATTTTTATTCCGCAAGTGTATAAATTGCACAAGTAATAAAGTGAATTTTAGAGTCCAAGTATCGTACCTACGACAATTGCGTTAGTCTAAATTTGAATTAACTTGGCCTTAACTGAAACTATAGAATTCAAATGATTTTTTAAGCTTGAATTATCAAATTACGTAACTGACTACTCAATGCAAGACCTAAATTAGCTAAAATTAATGAAAAGTTGAGATGAATGGAAATATTATATAAATTTAATAAAGAAAAGCGTATTAGGATCCCGAATTCACTTATATCAATCTCCTTTAACCTGAACTGTTCAATTTGATAACATGATTTAATTTCGAAGATCAATATTCCTAATTTGTTTAATAATCTCTATCGAGTTGAATTAAACATATTTCTATATGTAACCCAACTATATATCTATAACGGATGCGAACATACAAGAATACATGAAAATATTTGTGAATACTTAAAGATCACATAAAACACAGCAGTATATCTCTATCATCTATTAGTCTCTGTCATCTATTAGATTCTACGACAATTGATAGTATGCCTAACTTAATTTCAACATCTCAAAGGTAAAACAAGCCACAAAACTCATACAACCATTGCGCATATAATTGTAGATGAAAAAAATCAATATCAATTGTTTAAAATTTAAAACGTATTTGAATATCTAAGATTGGGTTCAAAAAATTAGAGAATTATGGTACAAGTTTCAACGTAATTCTAGCAAAAAAATAAATATAGCCTAGCATACTAAGAGAAAGAAAACCAAAAGTAAAGATAAAATCCATCACCCGGATAAGAAGAAATTCCAATATGTAATCCTTATTCTTCGTTCAATCTTACCAGGATGATTTTTCAATCTTCGTTTCATGTCTCTCCTCTTAAAACCCCCCAAAAATTGACTACACTAATTTTGGGTTAAAAACTTATATATATATATATATATATATTCTCTTAATATTATTCAAAAAGATCCTAAAAATTGTGGTCCAAAAGGTTTCCTAGTTAGAGTAAAACTCAAAGGCAAAAAAAAAAAAAAAAAAATCCGTTGGCAGAAATTTGCACTGGGCGATCACCCAGTACAAACCCGGTGCGATCTCTCATGCCAAGAAAATAAGTTATGTTGGGCCAAAGTAACGCTGAGCGTTCGCCCAGCTTTAAGTTTGAGTGATCACTCAGCTTAAATTTGCTGCTCTGGATTTTGGCTTCTTAGTCTTCAAACCTTTCAACAACATCCAATGTGGTCCATCGAGCTTCAATTGAGTGCAATTGTATCGTTGTACTTCCTAAACATCTTCTAATTTATTGCTCTTTTCATCAATTCTTCTTGACTTGCTTATAAACGGGTTCGAAATTGAAATAGAAAGATTAATATACTAAATTAAGTAAAACATTTATAAGATAACGGGACAAAAGCTTAGTTTTAAAGCTCGAATAAGTGCACAAAATGCACTTATCAGTGACGCGATTGCATTAGAGAAAAATCCAACTAAGGGCGCAACTGCTAATATAGGATCTCATATACTAGAAAATCCAACTAAGGGTGTGATGAAATAGTAAATATTCAGGGCGATTTTCTGATTCAAATTTTCAATTCCAATATGAGCTCTTTGTTCAGGATTACATTTTAGAATATCTCATATTTATTGTGAAGATAACTCAGTTCGTAGATACATAGCGGGGAACTAAAAGAGCGTAATATTCGCCATAAGTAAAAATCTTGTCACATCATTTGAGAAGGTTGGTATTAGTGCATTTACAAAGGGACTCTTAAAAAGTGACGCTCACTAGCATGAAAATATACAAAAGAATGATACAAAATTTCCATTAAAACTTTAGAAAAAGAAGTCGAATATTTAAATTTTGGCCAATATATAAAATGTTATCATACAAAATTTATTTTTAATTATCATAGCCCCCATCAAATCATTCCAAGTTAGCTCATAATTATTAATTAAATTCCAAATTGAATGAAATAGTAACTATTACAAAGAATTATGAAGCAAACTATTGATTCTCTTAATTATTCTTTTAAGTAGTACAATATCTTGGTAACAAATTCTCTTTTCCTTAGAATTGTGATTGGAGATATTTAATCACATTCTTGTCGACCTGGAATGCTTTGGTGAGAACATCACGAGAAATGGGAGGATTCGATCCAAAAACAGCGTTTGCAATGGTTATGACTCCAGGATTTTGGCTGCTTAAACCTGCGAATGCTACCGCTTTCTTCTTCCCGACATTAAATTGGAAATGAACGAGGCCTTCAGGGAACACAAAAACATCTCCGGGATGCAATATTTTGGTAAAGAGCTTGTTCTTCATGTTTGGATTTGCAGGATTGGAAGTCACGAATCCCACATAGAGAGTGCCTTCAACTACAACTAGAATCTCAGTTGCTCGAGGGTGCGTGTGGGGTGGGTTAAGGCCTCGTCGTGCATAGTCGATGCGGACTAAAGAAATGCCAAGAGTGTTGAGTCCTGCTAGCTGGTTGACAGTCACCTGAGTCACTCTTGATCCGACAGAATTTGATGTATTTCCAGGTTTATTAAGACCCTTAAAGAAGAAATCGTCTGCTGTGACCATCTCTGGGTCCTTGCAAATCTTTCCGTTCACAAAAACTGCATTAAACGAAGTCATATTATATATAATATGAGTTATATGAATGTAAAAATTTCGAAATTAAAGAAGCTTGAAATATGCATTTACCAGCAGCCTTGGAGTCATTGACTGCAACACAGAAATCCTGAAGAGGGCTCGGATCAGAGGCATAAACTAATGAAGTAGCCAAAACCACAAGGGCAATGGCCATAAGGAACCGAATGGACTTCATTAATATTCAAACAAGTTAAAATTGAAAACAAATATAATGTCTAATTTGTGTGGGGGATTAGAACTGCAGATTTTGAGAGGGAGGAGGAAGGCTATATATAGTTTAGTGTCTTTGAATCTTTCATCAAGTTAATATTGTTAATGCAGGTGGATAACCAATTCTATATTCAAGAATGAACCATTCTTCATTTTTCTATTTGATCGGTCCAACCAGGGGCGATCTAGAAGGGAGATAATTTTTCTGTTTTTTTTTTGGACTGAGATAATACAAAATTTCCATATGAAAATTTTCTTTTTTCAAAAAGAAAAAAAATTATTATACTACAAAAAGAAGAAGTTTTTGGGTCAATGGAGGCTCGCAGCCCATAGAAATCCACACCTTTATATGCTCCTAGATCTAACACTCCATTAATTATTTAAGTTGGAATTACTTATAAATACTTATAAATTTGTTAATTATTATTTTATCCGAATATTCTATAAGATCCACGATTCATAATCTACAAAAAAATTTTAACCAAAACTTGCATGCATAGAGAAGCCATAATAGACGAATTCAATGGAATTCTTATGGAGTACTACTTAATCAATCTACCCGTGGAAAGAGTCCAAATCCTAAGCCATGATATATTAAAAATGATAATGTCTCCATCTTTCTAATATTGCATTTAATTTCAATAAAAATCTTTCATAGATTTCAATATTATAGATTTTTATGAATTTCATTGATTTTAATAGATTTGTGGACTTTTTATTAAAAATTATATTTTTATCCCCTCAATTGTTAAAAGCAACTTGTCAACCAAAACTTTTGATCTTTTTATTAAGCCTATTTTTTCTTTTCAAACCAAATTATGTATTGACGAGAAACTTGCTTTAAAATTAATGTTGACAAGTCTACTTTCTGTAAAATCAAACAATTTCTTTTATGAGAGAGAGAGAGGGAGAGAGAGAGAAGTCAACTCATATAGAAACATTTCAGCAAAATTGTACATGAAATGTGAGAGAGGGAGATTGAAATTTTGAGGTTTGATGCTATAATTATTAAAAACTTTTAATGGTTAAAACTATAGTTCTAAATCTATTGAAATATGTTAAAATTCATTAATTAATGAAATCTTCAGAAATCCACTAATTACTGGGGACACCTATATATCTAAAGAATATATTTAAATTTGAGTTAATGGTGCTTAAATTTCATTGAAATTTATTAAAATTTGAGTTGTAAATTTTAAAAATCCATTCAAATCTAAGTTGAGTACTACCCTCTTTATTTTCGTCAGTGACCTTCATTATAATTTGTGACTTGACATAAAAAAAAATCAGTCCGTATGATTTTTAAATATTTTTGGACTATTAAATTCAAGTCGAAAATAATTCATTTTTCTATTCAAGCACTTGACTTATTTTGTCAACCCAATTTCAATCCATTTGTCTTTAAACCCAAAAAGGGTCCCTATGAAGCCCAAAAGTTCAACTCGTATTTAGCCCAAAACTCGACCCACCTAGCTGCCCAACAACCCGCCATTTTCTACTAGAAAATTGTCCTAAACAGCCCTTTGTCCCTGAAGAAAACCGTCCCCAACTCTCTATTTTTCTACCCATTTTCTTCACTTCAAATTCAGCCAAACAACCCCCTTTATCCCTGAAGAAAACCTCCCCAATTCATCTGAAGAAAACCGCCCTAATTCTCCCATTACCAACCCCATTTATTCCACTTCAATTTCATCCAAATGTCCAAAACTTCCTTGAAGAAAAACCGTCCCCAGCTTCTTCTTCAACAGCCCCACTTTTATACCACTTTTCCTCCCACTTTAGGCACCAAACCAATCGATTCCCCCTCCCCCCCAAAGTCATCAGATTTAGTTCTCCATAAGCGCACTTATTCCCATTATTTCAGTCCCACATAAACACCAGTAATTGCTTCCCTTTTTGTACTCCAATTTTGGCCTCAGAAATTCAGCAACAAGTCTCATTTTCTTTCCAGATTTTCGTCCATCATTAGGAGTCTTACCCTTGCTTATTCTTCACAAGTTTTTATAGCAAAAGGTTGACTTAGTCACCTTCCAATTTCAGCCATGCAGTGTGCTTTTAGCCCTAAGGAAATTAGCATATAAATTCAGGAAGAACCCTCCATTTTCCCCATCAATTTTCGGACCAGGAGTAAGTTTTTTGTTGTGTTTTTTCTTCACATTTGCAGTCACTTTCATATGCATTTTCAGCCACCAAAAGTTCCCAGAAAATTCACTATGCTTCCCTCTTATTTGTCGACCATTATAGAAGTCATAATCTTCCTTTTATGTCACCAAATTTTTGGCCATCTAGAGCTCCCATTCTTCCCCAAAATTCAGCCCATATTATTGTTGGCGAATTTCTGTGAAATGACTCCAAAGCAATCAAATCAAATGAAATAGATGAAAATTAAGTCGAGGCAAGTGTTGAACACTTTGTCCTTAAGTCGAATTTTCCTCGCAACGGTGCTTACGGTTATGGCAATCAACTCCCAAGATACAATGACTTCTTACTTGTGTTTGAAACACTTCAAAACACAAGTACAGCAAACCAAAACTGGTTTTGTACTCTAAAAGATGAAATGAAATGAAACCAGAATTTTATGCAACTAAAATGCAATAATTATTGTTCAAGAATGATGAAATATGAGTTCTTAGTGTTTGCATATAGTTTTTGTATCAATGTAAAATGGATGTCCAGAGGCCCTTTTTAACGTTGATGATCGGTTGAAAACAAAAAGGTATGGAACCAAATCTGGCAATACTTCAAAAGGACATGTCTGTTCACGCAAACCTATGCGATCGCATGGTTTTACCAAGCTGCGATTGCAAGGTACAAAATTCAGAACAGAACTTGATCCAATTTAACCATGCGAGCGCATGGAAGGGCCCAAAAACGTTCTGCTTAAAATTTAGGCAATTTGCGATCACAGGTGGAAAAACCCATGTGATCGCATGGTCAAAACTTTGACCCAAAATTGTCATTTTTCATAATTTCTCATTCATTCGATATTGGTTTCGAGATGCCAAATATACCCTTTAAACATGCAGATAATTCTGAATTTTCTTTTCGGAGGTGTTGCCCCCGAGCCCCCACGAGAGGCACTATCCCCTATTCTTCAAGACTGTGGTAATTTTTTAAGGACCTTCTCAAATTTGGGCTCTACTCTGAAGGCTAGTCAGAAAGGCGTCTATTCCGTACTAGAATGGAAAGTTGTGTGATAAGACCAAAGTATATTCGGAAGTTCTTCTGCCCAGGTACCATTGAGTTCAATCAATTGTGTCTTCCGGGTGTGTTTGATGATTTTCAGTTCTTCATAGAACGACCTTAACCCTGGTGTTGTCAAACTGCTTGCTATTAACTGTAATGATTGAGTAAATGATTTCAAATTTGCGTATGATTGATTTCCAGATGAAGTCGGTGGTCTTCTGTTTTGTTATCTTGGCCAATGATTCTGATTTTGTTCATTTGGTGAAGTAGTCAACATCGACTATGAAGAATTTGGTCTCGTATTTTTCCATGGGCATTGGACCTATTAGATCAATAATCCATTTTGAAAAAGGCCATGAGCTAAGGACTGAGGTCAACTCTTCTGGGGAAGATCTAGTGATGGGGGCAAACATCTGGCATTTGTTGTATTTTCGAACAAACTCGATAGAGCCATTTTTTAGTGATGGCCAGAAGTATCTTTGCCTTAAGATTTTGTGTGCTAGTGATTACCCCCCAGTGTGATTGCCACACACTCGTACATGTACTTTGCTGATGGCGTATTCGCACTCCGTCTTTCCTTAAACACTTAAGTAGTGGAAGTCAAAAGCTTCTTTTGAATAAGATGTTGTCGATGATTTCCTGGCCTCCGCACTGTCTGGAGTACCCTACCATCCTTACAAAATGGACAATTTCATCCATCCAGTTGGGGTTGAATTTTTCGTTGGTGAGCATTGGCTCAAGTTGGGTGATCGTTGGATTGCTGATCTTTAGATCGGGTTGCTCTCTAGTTCTTCTATTCCTTTACTATTAGTGAATCGAGCCAAGGCATTAGTGAGGCTATTTTGTGTCATCGGGATTTGCTTGACCTTTACGGAGTTGAACAATTTGAGTTCTTTCTCATTGAATTATAACTTTCTTTTTGCCCAGCGATCTTCAGGTTGGTTTTGGGTTGGCGACTCTGCTTCTGAGTCTCGAGATGCGTTTAGATGTGTTTTGATTCTTTTCAAGTCATTCAATAACGTGAGTCTCGGCACAACATCTGAGTCCACTTCAACCAGACATTCAACCAGTCAGATTCATCTTCTCCACATCTATCTCCAGAGAGTAACTGATTCACTCATTTAATTACTTTATTTCACTATTACATTGAAGACAATGTAATGTTTTAGTTTTGGGGTGGGCTAAGTATCAAGATACTTAATAAATTTTGAAATTGCTTATTATTCGGGTCTCTATAACTGCAATTTTCATTTTTATAAAATAAAAAATTTAATTATTATTTCATTTCTGAAAAAAAATAGCTATTGTTGAACATCTTACTGCCAATGATGAGATTTGTTTGAAGCTGAGTACGTTTTTAGTTAGAATATTAGACAACACTTGAACTCGCACTTTTACCTGAATACTTATCAATGTTAGACCAGATTAATGAAGCACATAACCACTATTGATTTATTATTTATTGGGAATATGACTTAAGTATATGGGTTGATGTTGTTGACTTAGTATTATTGTGAAAAATTCCGTTCCTAAATCATTATACTAGTAACCAAACTGTTTGAGAACAGTTTGGAGGTGTTAAAGTTAGTATATGTGTTTATAGAATTTTGATGGTTTGGGTTTTCTAGATCTCATCTTTGATTGAATAGGTTGTAGTCAAGGAATCTAAACTGAGCACTACCTACTGCTGAGAAAAATAAAATAAAATATTTGACTCGAGCAATTAAGCCTTTTACGGTATTTGAAAACCTGGTGCTCTATGGTCATTTGACTTGGGAATTATCGGCCCAAAGCTCGCTACATGGGTCATTAAAAAAAATTTACATCTTCACTTCTCTTATAGCCTATGGGACTCAAGCAATTAAGTCTCTTAAGGTATTTTAAAATTTGATGCCCTATGGTCATCTGACTTAGGAGTCATCAACCCAAAGCTCGCTACATATGGGTCACATAGAAAGCTTATGTGAGAGAAGTATTGCTCATAAGATATAAGACTGTTTATATGGATTAAATAAATAAAAAGTGTTATAAATGTTAGGTAAGGATTGCTAGGTTAGAACTTTAGAAACTAGAGTTGAGACTTTAGAAATTACTCACCGTTTTGGTTCTAGAAATACAAGTTTCTAATTTTTACCACTTTATTTGAAAATGCATTGTATTGATCAATATGAACCAAATTGCTAGAACACCTCGGGATTAGAGAGAAAATCATTAGAAGTGTGATATTTTACGAGAGGTGTAAGGAATAAATAACTACAAAGGGTTCGGGATTATAAAAATATCAACAACATAATATTGGTCGTGGTCTTCAATCTTTGGCTATTCACACACTCACAAAAGATCGAACATCAGATAAGTGAAATTTTTTGTAGTGTTGTCTAGTGTATTTCTAAAAGTGTTGTTTTATATCCGAACCTGAGGCATATAGTAAGAAATTTAATATTAACTAAATTCCTGTTAATTATTTTAGCTTAGTTTAAATGTGTAGTTTAATTTTATTTTTGTTCGAGGACGAACAAATGTTTAGTTTACGAGTGTTTGATAAGTACATTTTGTGCACTTATTCAAGCTTTTAAACTAAGCTTTTATTTCGTCATTTATTGAATTTCTACTTAATTTAGTGTATTATTGCTTCTATTTCAGTTTTGGATTCGTTTATAAACAATTGGAGAAGAATAGACGGAAAGAGCAACTATTTGGTGAAATCGATGAGTAAATGAGAAGAAGTTGAGTTTTTGAAGTGAATATCAAGATCCAAACATTGGAGGATGAGGAAGATGATAAAATCACTAAGTTTAAAGTGTATTGAAGTGACAATGAAGATTTGAAGCAAATGATCAAACACTTGAAAGCCAAAGAACCGAATTGAGAAATTATCTACCGAAGTATGTGGGAAAATTCAAGCACAACTTTTGGTATTAAAATCTCCACAAAGTAAATTATATACCATTTTAAATATAATTGAATTATGAGTCCAATAATTTTTACGAATCTCAATTTAGAGTTTTCTACAAGAAGTTATGGCCGTTTGAAAAATATTCACGCATAGGAAAAAAAAGGCTAAAGTTGGGCGATCGCCCAACACCTAGTTTCATCAGCATAATGCATTTTTGGTTGGCTTGGGTGATCGCCGAGTTTGCACTGGGTGATCTTCCAGTGTATTTTTGGCATACGCGGATTTTTATTTTCTTTTTGAGTTCTAATTCAATTAGAAAACCTTTTGGGCACAATTTTAATATTTTTTTTGGATCTTTTAGGGCACAATTATGGAACTGTAAATATTAACTCATAACAAAAGAACTGATTTAGGGCAGGATTATAGCCGATTTAGAGCCGAATTTTAGGAGAAAAACAAGAAGAGATACAAGAAACGAAGATCAAGAATTACTCTTTTAAAAATTCAACGAAGATTAAGATCAAGATTTCTTCACTTTCAAGTTTTCTTCATATCTGGGGGATGGCTTCTATGTTTTATTTTTCTCTATATTTTTTTCTTCTTAGTATGTTAGACAAGATTATTTAGTGCTCGAATCATGATGAAACTTGTATCACGATCCTTTAAATCTTTGAACCTAGTTTTTGATATTTAAGCACGTTTTTAATTCTGAATAATTGGTATTGATTTATCTTCATCTACAATTATGTGCGCAATGATTGTATGAGTCTTGTGGCTTATTTTACCTCCGAGAGATGAAAAATAGGTTATACATAGTATTAATTGTCGTAGAGTCTGATAGGGGATAGAGATATACCGGTATACTTTACGTGATCTCTAAGTATTCATAAATTCTAATACATTCTTGTATGTTCGCATCCGTCATAGAGATATAGTCGGGTCACATATATAGATATGTTTAATTCTACTCAAGAGTGATTGTTAAACAAATTAGGTATATTGATCTTCATAATTAAATCATGTTATCAAATTCAACGGTTCGGGTTAAAGAAAATTGGCATAAGTGGATTCGGGATCCTAGTACGCTTTTTTTTTCATTTCTCTTTCAAAGTTAAAAGTATTTTTATCTAATTTAATTTCTTATTTGCTTGAGTTATAATTATTTATTATTTTTAGTTAATTCTTTCATTAGTTTAAGAAACAAACTTTCAAAGTTAATTTGATTCGGTTAAGGTTATTATAATTATATTGAACTATCTAAATCTATGCGGGCACGATACTTGGACTCAACATCTACTTTATTACTTGTGTGATCAGTACACTTGTAGAATATTAAAGACATAAAATCGCTTACAGTCACATAGAAAGCTTACGAGAGAGAAGTTTTGTACACAAGATGTAAGAATGTTTACATTAGTTAAATAAATATAAAAAGTTAGAGGTGTTTGGTAAGGATTTCTAGGCTAGGATCTCAGAGACTGGAGGTGAGAGTTAAGAAATCGCTTACCATCCCATTTCTATGAATACAAGTATCTAATTCTTATCACTTTGTTAAAAAAAGAGTATTGTATTGATCAATAGGAACCAAAATTGTTAGAACACCTCGGAATTGAAGAGAAAAGCATTAGAAGTGTGATATTGTACTAGAGGTGTAAGGAAATAACGACTACAAATGGTTCAAGATTATAAATATATCAACAATACAATGTTGGTCGTGGTCTAATATAAGTGTAAGTTCAATATTTGACTAATTACACACTCACTAAATGTCGAGCATCGGATAAGTAAAAATTTATTTGTGGTGTTTAATATCTTTCTAAAAGTGTTGCTTTATATTCGAACCCGAGGCATTTGGTAAGAAATTTGACATTGAATCTGTTTCTTGTGATTCTCTTAGCTAAATTTATGCTTGTATTTTAGTGCTTGTTTGGTTGGGATTAAAAACCAGTTTATTTAACCAAGTCGAATAAACTTCAAATTGCCGGGCCCACCTTATGATGACATGACATTAAAATATTTCATCAACTAGTTCAATTTCCAAAAAAGCCTCTATTTCAATGGTCAAATATTGCGGCTGACCATTGACTTTAGGGACAAAAAGGTAATTGTGACCCAAATTACTTCAACTGTCAGATGTGGGCCAACTTGATGTGAAACAAATAAATCACTTCCTACATTATAATCCTTATCAAACACCCTCTTAGTCTTGTTTTTGTTCGAGGATGAACAAATGTTTAGTTTGGAGGTGTTATCAATATTTTTATTCCGCAAGTGTATAAATTGCACAAGTAATAAAGTGAATTTTAGAGTCCAAGTATCGTACCTACGACAATTGCGTTAGTCTAAATTTGAATTAACTTGGCCTTAACTGAAACTATAGAATTCAAATGATTTTTTAAGCTTGAATTATCAAATTACGTAACTGACTACTCAATGCAAGACCTAAATTAGCTAAAATTAATGAAAAGTTGAGATGAATGGAAATATTATATAAATTTAATAAAGAAAAGCGTATTAGGATCCCGAATTCACTTATATCAATCTCCTTTAACCTGAACTGTTCAATTTGATAACATGATTTAATTTCGAAGATCAATATTCCTAATTTGTTTAATAATCTCTATCGAGTTGAATTAAACATATTTCTATATGTAACCCAACTATATATCTATAACGGATGCGAACATACAAGAATACATGAAAATATTTGTGAATACTTAAAGATCACATAAAACACAGCAGTATATCTCTATCATCTATTAGTCTCTGTCATCTATTAGATTCTACGACAATTGATAGTATGCCTAACTTAATTTCAACATCTCAAAGGTAAAACAAGCCACAAAACTCATACAACCATTGCGCATATAATTGTAGATGAAAAAAATCAATATCAATTGTTTAAAATTTAAAACGTATTTGAATATCTAAGATTGGGTTCAAAAAATTAGAGAATTATGGTACAAGTTTCAACGTAATTCTAGCAAAAAAATAAATATAGCCTAGCATACTAAGAGAAAGAAAACCAAAAGTAAAGATAAAATCCATCACCCGGATAAGAAGAAATTCCAATATGTAATCCTTATTCTTCGTTCAATCTTACCAGGATGATTTTTCAATCTTCGTTTCATGTCTCTCCTCTTAAAACCCCCCAAAAATTGACTACACTAATTTTGGGTTAAAAACTTATATATATATATATATATATATTCTCTTAATATTATTCAAAAAGATCCTAAAAATTGTGGTCCAAAAGGTTTCCTAGTTAGAGTAAAACTCAAAGGCAAAAAAAAAAAAAAAAAAATCCGTTGGCAGAAATTTGCACTGGGCGATCACCCAGTACAAACCCGGTGCGATCTCTCATGCCAAGAAAATAAGTTATGTTGGGCCAAAGTAACGCTGAGCGTTCGCCCAGCTTTAAGTTTGAGTGATCACTCAGCTTAAATTTGCTGCTCTGGATTTTGGCTTCTTAGTCTTCAAACCTTTCAACAACATCCAATGTGGTCCATCGAGCTTCAATTGAGTGCAATTGTATCGTTGTACTTCCTAAACATCTTCTAATTTATTGCTCTTTTCATCAATTCTTCTTGACTTGCTTATAAACGGGTTCGAAATTGAAATAGAAAGATTAATATACTAAATTAAGTAAAACATTTATAAGATAACGGGACAAAAGCTTAGTTTTAAAGCTCGAATAAGTGCACAAAATGCACTTATCAGTGACGCGATTGCATTAGAGAAAAATCCAACTAAGGGCGCAACTGCTAATATAGGATCTCATATACTAGAAAATCCAACTAAGGGTGTGATGAAATAGTAAATATTCAGGGCGATTTTCTGATTCAAATTTTCAATTCCAATATGAGCTCTTTGTTCAGGATTACATTTTAGAATATCTCATATTTATTGTGAAGATAACTCAGTTCGTAGATACATAGCGGGGAACTAAAAGAGCGTAATATTCGCCATAAGTAAAAATCTTGTCACATCATTTGAGAAGGTTGGTATTAGTGCATTTACAAAGGGACTCTTAAAAAGTGACGCTCACTAGCATGAAAATATACAAAAGAATGATACAAAATTTCCATTAAAACTTTAGAAAAAGAAGTCGAATATTTAAATTTTGGCCAATATATAAAATGTTATCATACAAAATTTATTTTTAATTATCATAGCCCCCATCAAATCATTCCAAGTTAGCTCATAATTATTAATTAAATTCCAAATTGAATGAAATAGTAACTATTACAAAGAATTATGAAGCAAACTATTGATTCTCTTAATTATTCTTTTAAGTAGTACAATATCTTGGTAACAAATTCTCTTTTCCTTAGAATTGTGATTGGAGATATTTAATCACATTCTTGTCGACCTGGAATGCTTTGGTGAGAACATCACGAGAAATGGGAGGATTCGATCCAAAAACAGCGTTTGCAATGGTTATGACTCCAGGATTTTGGCTGCTTAAACCTGCGAATGCTACCGCTTTCTTCTTCCCGACATTAAATTGGAAATGAACGAGGCCTTCAGGGAACACAAAAACATCTCCGGGATGCAATATTTTGGTAAAGAGCTTGTTCTTCATGTTTGGATTTGCAGGATTGGAAGTCACGAATCCCACATAGAGAGTGCCTTCAACTACAACTAGAATCTCAGTTGCTCGAGGGTGCGTGTGGGGTGGGTTAAGGCCTCGTCGTGCATAGTCGATGCGGACTAAAGAAATGCCAAGAGTGTTGAGTCCTGCTAGCTGGTTGACAGTCACCTGAGTCACTCTTGATCCGACAGAATTTGATGTATTTCCAGGTTTATTAAGACCCTTAAAGAAGAAATCGTCTGCTGTGACCATCTCTGGGTCCTTGCAAATCTTTCCGTTCACAAAAACTGCATTAAACGAAGTCATATTATATATAATATGAGTTATATGAATGTAAAAATTTCGAAATTAAAGAAGCTTGAAATATGCATTTACCAGCAGCCTTGGAGTCATTGACTGCAACACAGAAATCCTGAAGAGGGCTCGGATCAGAGGCATAAACTAATGAAGTAGCCAAAACCACAAGGGCAATGGCCATAAGGAACCGAATGGACTTCATTAATATTCAAACAAGTTAAAATTGAAAACAAATATAATGTCTAATTTGTGTGGGGGATTAGAACTGCAGATTTTGAGAGGGAGGAGGAAGGCTATATATAGTTTAGTGTCTTTGAATCTTTCATCAAGTTAATATTGTTAATGCAGGTGGATAACCAATTCTATATTCAAGAATGAACCATTCTTCATTTTTCTATTTGATCGGTCCAACCAGGGGCGATCTAGAAGGGAGATAATTTTTCTGTTTTTTTTTTGGACTGAGATAATACAAAATTTCCATATGAAAATTTTCTTTTTTCAAAAAGAAAAAAAATTATTATACTACAAAAAGAAGAAGTTTTTGGGTCAATGGAGGCTCGCAGCCCATAGAAATCCACACCTTTATATGCTCCTAGATCTAACACTCCATTAATTATTTAAGTTGGAATTACTTATAAATACTTATAAATTTGTTAATTATTATTTTATCCGAATATTCTATAAGATCCACGATTCATAATCTACAAAAAAATTTTAACCAAAACTTGCATGCATAGAGAAGCCATAATAGACGAATTCAATGGAATTCTTATGGAGTACTACTTAATCAATCTACCCGTGGAAAGAGTCCAAATCCTAAGCCATGATATATTAAAAATGATAATGTCTCCATCTTTCTAATATTGCATTTAATTTCAATAAAAATCTTTCATAGATTTCAATATTATAGATTTTTATGAATTTCATTGATTTTAATAGATTTGTGGACTTTTTATTAAAAATTATATTTTTATCCCCTCAATTGTTAAAAGCAACTTGTCAACCAAAACTTTTGATCTTTTTATTAAGCCTATTTTTTCTTTTCAAACCAAATTATGTATTGACGAGAAACTTGCTTTAAAATTAATGTTGACAAGTCTACTTTCTGTAAAATCAAACAATTTCTTTTATGAGAGAGAGAGAGGGAGAGAGAGAGAAGTCAACTCATATAGAAACATTTCAGCAAAATTGTACATGAAATGTGAGAGAGGGAGATTGAAATTTTGAGGTTTGATGCTATAATTATTAAAAACTTTTAATGGTTAAAACTATAGTTCTAAATCTATTGAAATATGTTAAAATTCATTAATTAATGAAATCTTCAGAAATCCACTAATTACTGGGGACACCTATATATCTAAAGAATATATTTAAATTTGAGTTAATGGTGCTTAAATTTCATTGAAATTTATTAAAATTTGAGTTGTAAATTTTAAAAATCCATTCAAATCTAAGTTGAGTACTACCCTCTTTATTTTCGTCAGTGACCTTCATTATAATTTGTGACTTGACATAAAAAAAAATCAGTCCGTATGATTTTTAAATATTTTTGGACTATTAAATTCAAGTCGAAAATAATTCATTTTTCTATTCAAGCACTTGACTTATTTTGTCAACCCAATTTCAATCCATTTGTCTTTAAACCCAAAAAGGGTCCCTATGAAGCCCAAAAGTTCAACTCGTATTTAGCCCAAAACTCGACCCACCTAGCTGCCCAACAACCCGCCATTTTCTACTAGAAAATTGTCCTAAACAGCCCTTTGTCCCTGAAGAAAACCGTCCCCAACTCTCTATTTTTCTACCCATTTTCTTCACTTCAAATTCAGCCAAACAACCCCCTTTATCCCTGAAGAAAACCTCCCCAATTCATCTGAAGAAAACCGCCCTAATTCTCCCATTACCAACCCCATTTATTCCACTTCAATTTCATCCAAATGTCCAAAACTTCCTTGAAGAAAAACCGTCCCCAGCTTCTTCTTCAACAGCCCCACTTTTATACCACTTTTCCTCCCACTTTAGGCACCAAACCAATCGATTCCCCCTCCCCCCCAAAGTCATCAGATTTAGTTCTCCATAAGCGCACTTATTCCCATTATTTCAGTCCCACATAAACACCAGTAATTGCTTCCCTTTTTGTACTCCAATTTTGGCCTCAGAAATTCAGCAACAAGTCTCATTTTCTTTCCAGATTTTCGTCCATCATTAGGAGTCTTACCCTTGCTTATTCTTCACAAGTTTTTATAGCAAAAGGTTGACTTAGTCACCTTCCAATTTCAGCCATGCAGTGTGCTTTTAGCCCTAAGGAAATTAGCATATAAATTCAGGAAGAACCCTCCATTTTCCCCATCAATTTTCGGACCAGGAGTAAGTTTTTTGTTGTGTTTTTTCTTCACATTTGCAGTCACTTTCATATGCATTTTCAGCCACCAAAAGTTCCCAGAAAATTCACTATGCTTCCCTCTTATTTGTCGACCATTATAGAAGTCATAATCTTCCTTTTATGTCACCAAATTTTTGGCCATCTAGAGCTCCCATTCTTCCCCAAAATTCAGCCCATATTATTGTTGGCGAATTTCTGTGAAATGACTCCAAAGCAATCAAATCAAATGAAATAGATGAAAATTAAGTCGAGGCAAGTGTTGAACACTTTGTCCTTAAGTCGAATTTTCCTCGCAACGGTGCTTACGGTTATGGCAATCAACTCCCAAGATACAATGACTTCTTACTTGTGTTTGAAACACTTCAAAACACAAGTACAGCAAACCAAAACTGGTTTTGTACTCTAAAAGATGAAATGAAATGAAACCAGAATTTTATGCAACTAAAATGCAATAATTATTGTTCAAGAATGATGAAATATGAGTTCTTAGTGTTTGCATATAGTTTTTGTATCAATGTAAAATGGATGTCCAGAGGCCCTTTTTAACGTTGATGATCGGTTGAAAACAAAAAGGTATGGAACCAAATCTGGCAATACTTCAAAAGGACATGTCTGTTCACGCAAACCTATGCGATCGCATGGTTTTACCAAGCTGCGATTGCAAGGTACAAAATTCAGAACAGAACTTGATCCAATTTAACCATGCGAGCGCATGGAAGGGCCCAAAAACGTTCTGCTTAAAATTTAGGCAATTTGCGATCACAGGTGGAAAAACCCATGTGATCGCATGGTCAAAACTTTGACCCAAAATTGTCATTTTTCATAATTTCTCATTCATTCGATATTGGTTTCGAGATGCCAAATATACCCTTTAAACATGCAGATAATTCTGAATTTTCTTTTCGGAGGTGTTGCCCCCGAGCCCCCACGAGAGGCACTATCCCCTATTCTTCAAGACTGTGGTAATTTTTTAAGGACCTTCTCAAATTTGGGCTCTACTCTGAAGGCTAGTCAGAAAGGCGTCTATTCCGTACTAGAATGGAAAGTTGTGTGATAAGACCAAAGTATATTCGGAAGTTCTTCTGCCCAGGTACCATTGAGTTCAATCAATTGTGTCTTCCGGGTGTGTTTGATGATTTTCAGTTCTTCATAGAACGACCTTAACCCTGGTGTTGTCAAACTGCTTGCTATTAACTGTAATGATTGAGTAAATGATTTCAAATTTGCGTATGATTGATTTCCAGATGAAGTCGGTGGTCTTCTGTTTTGTTATCTTGGCCAATGATTCTGATTTTGTTCATTTGGTGAAGTAGTCAACATCGACTATGAAGAATTTGGTCTCGTATTTTTCCATGGGCATTGGACCTATTAGATCAATAATCCATTTTGAAAAAGGCCATGAGCTAAGGACTGAGGTCAACTCTTCTGGGGAAGATCTAGTGATGGGGGCAAACATCTGGCATTTGTTGTATTTTCGAACAAACTCGATAGAGCCATTTTTTAGTGATGGCCAGAAGTATCTTTGCCTTAAGATTTTGTGTGCTAGTGATTACCCCCCAGTGTGATTGCCACACACTCGTACATGTACTTTGCTGATGGCGTATTCGCACTCCGTCTTTCCTTAAACACTTAAGTAGTGGAAGTCAAAAGCTTCTTTTGAATAAGATGTTGTCGATGATTTCCTGGCCTCCGCACTGTCTGGAGTACCCTACCATCCTTACAAAATGGACAATTTCATCCATCCAGTTGGGGTTGAATTTTTCGTTGGTGAGCATTGGCTCAAGTTGGGTGATCGTTGGATTGCTGATCTTTAGATCGGGTTGCTCTCTAGTTCTTCTATTCCTTTACTATTAGTGAATCGAGCCAAGGCATTAGTGAGGCTATTTTGTGTCATCGGGATTTGCTTGACCTTTACGGAGTTGAACAATTTGAGTTCTTTCTCATTGAATTATAACTTTCTTTTTGCCCAGCGATCTTCAGGTTGGTTTTGGGTTGGCGACTCTGCTTCTGAGTCTCGAGATGCGTTTAGATGTGTTTTGATTCTTTTCAAGTCATTCAATAACGTGAGTCTCGGCACAACATCTGAGTCCACTTCAACCAGACATTCAACCAGTCAGATTCATCTTCTCCACATCTATCTCCAGAGAGTAACTGATTCACTCATTTAATTACTTTATTTCACTATTACATTGAAGACAATGTAATGTTTTAGTTTTGGGGTGGGCTAAGTATCAAGATACTTAATAAATTTTGAAATTGCTTATTATTCGGGTCTCTATAACTGCAATTTTCATTTTTATAAAATAAAAAATTTAATTATTATTTCATTTCTGAAAAAAAATAGCTATTGTTGAACATCTTACTGCCAATGATGAGATTTGTTTGAAGCTGAGTACGTTTTTAGTTAGAATATTAGACAACACTTGAACTCGCACTTTTACCTGAATACTTATCAATGTTAGACCAGATTAATGAAGCACATAACCACTATTGATTTATTATTTATTGGGAATATGACTTAAGTATATGGGTTGATGTTGTTGACTTAGTATTATTGTGAAAAATTCCGTTCCTAAATCATTATACTAGTAACCAAACTGTTTGAGAACAGTTTGGAGGTGTTAAAGTTAGTATATGTGTTTATAGAATTTTGATGGTTTGGGTTTTCTAGATCTCATCTTTGATTGAATAGGTTGTAGTCAAGGAATCTAAACTGAGCACTACCTACTGCTGAGAAAAATAAAATAAAATATTTGACTCGAGCAATTAAGCCTTTTACGGTATTTGAAAACCTGGTGCTCTATGGTCATTTGACTTGGGAATTATCGGCCCAAAGCTCGCTACATGGGTCATTAAAAAAAATTTACATCTTCACTTCTCTTATAGCCTATGGGACTCAAGCAATTAAGTCTCTTAAGGTATTTTAAAATTTGATGCCCTATGGTCATCTGACTTAGGAGTCATCAACCCAAAGCTCGCTACATATGGGTCACATAGAAAGCTTATGTGAGAGAAGTATTGCTCATAAGATATAAGACTGTTTATATGGATTAAATAAATAAAAAGAGTTATAAATGTTAGGTAAGGATTGCTAGGTTAGAACTTTAGAAACTAGAGTTGAGACTTTAGAAATTACTCACCGTTTTGGTTCTAGAAATACAAGTTTCTAATTTTTACCACTTTATTTGAAAATGCATTGTATTGATCAATATGAACCAAATTGCTAGAACACCTCGGGATTAGAGAGAAAATCATTAGAAGTGTGATATTTTACGAGAGGTGTAAGGAATAAATAACTACAAAGGGTTCGGGATTATAAAAATATCAACAACATAATATTGGTCGTGGTCTTCAATCTTTGGCTATTCACACACTCACAAAAGATCGAACATCAGATAAGTGAAATTTTTTGTAGTGTTGTCTAGTGTATTTCTAAAAGTGTTGTTTTATATCCGAACCTGAGGCATATAGTAAGAAATTTAATATTAACTAAATTCCTGTTAATTATTTTAGCTTAGTTTAAATGTGTAGTTTAATTTTATTTTTGTTCGAGGACGAACAAATGTTTAGTTTACGAGTGTTTGATAAGTACATTTTGTGCACTTATTCAAGCTTTTAAACTAAGCTTTTATTTCGTCATTTATTGAATTTCTACTTAATTTAGTGTATTATTGCTTCTATTTCAGTTTTGGATTCGTTTATAAACAATTGGAGAAGAATAGACGGAAAGAGCAACTATTTGGTGAAATCGATGAGTAAATGAGAAGAAGTTGAGTTTTTGAAGTGAATATCAAGATCCAAACATTGGAGGATGAGGAAGATGATAAAATCACTAAGTTTAAAGTGTATTGAAGTGACAATGAAGATTTGAAGCAAATGATCAAACACTTGAAAGCCAAAGAACCGAATTGAGAAATTATCTACCGAAGTATGTGGGAAAATTCAAGCACAACTTTTGGTATTAAAATCTCCACAAAGTAAATTATATACCATTTTAAATATAATTGAATTATGAGTCCAATAATTTTTACGAATCTCAATTTAGAGTTTTCTACAAGAAGTTATGGCCGTTTGAAAAATATTCACGCATAGGAAAAAAAAGGCTAAAGTTGGGCGATCGCCCAACACCTAGTTTCATCAGCATAATGCATTTTTGGTTGGCTTGGGTGATCGCCGAGTTTGCACTGGGTGATCTTCCAGTGTATTTTTGGCATACGCGGATTTTTATTTTCTTTTTGAGTTCTAATTCAATTAGAAAACCTTTTGGGCACAATTTTAATATTTTTTTTGGATCTTTTAGGGCACAATTATGGAACTGTAAATATTAACTCATAACAAAAGAACTGATTTAGGGCAGGATTATAGCCGATTTAGAGCCGAATTTTAGGAGAAAAACAAGAAGAGATACAAGAAACGAAGATCAAGAATTACTCTTTTAAAAATTCAACGAAGATTAAGATCAAGATTTCTTCACTTTCAAGTTTTCTTCATATCTGGGGGATGGCTTCTATGTTTTATTTTTCTCTATATTTTTTTCTTCTTAGTATGTTAGACAAGATTATTTAGTGCTCGAATCATGATGAAACTTGTATCACGATCCTTTAAATCTTTGAACCTAGTTTTTGATATTTAAGCACGTTTTTAATTCTGAATAATTGGTATTGATTTATCTTCATCTACAATTATGTGCGCAATGATTGTATGAGTCTTGTGGCTTATTTTACCTCCGAGAGATGAAAAATAGGTTATACATAGTATTAATTGTCGTAGAGTCTGATAGGGGATAGAGATATACCGGTATACTTTACGTGATCTCTAAGTATTCATAAATTCTAATACATTCTTGTATGTTCGCATCCGTCATAGAGATATAGTCGGGTCACATATATAGATATGTTTAATTCTACTCAAGAGTGATTGTTAAACAAATTAGGTATATTGATCTTCATAATTAAATCATGTTATCAAATTCAACGGTTCGGGTTAAAGAAAATTGGCATAAGTGGATTCGGGATCCTAGTACGCTTTTTTTTTCATTTCTCTTTCAAAGTTAAAAGTATTTTTATCTAATTTAATTTCTTATTTGCTTGAGTTATAATTATTTATTATTTTTAGTTAATTCTTTCATTAGTTTAAGAAACAAACTTTCAAAGTTAATTTGATTCGGTTAAGGTTATTATAATTATATTGAACTATCTAAATCTATGCGGGCACGATACTTGGACTCAACATCTACTTTATTACTTGTGTGATCAGTACACTTGTAGAATATTAAAGACATAAAATCGCTTACAGTCACATAGAAAGCTTACGAGAGAGAAGTTTTGTACACAAGATGTAAGAATGTTTACATTAGTTAAATAAATATAAAAAGTTAGAGGTGTTTGGTAAGGATTTCTAGGCTAGGATCTCAGAGACTGGAGGTGAGAGTTAAGAAATCGCTTACCATCCCATTTCTATGAATACAAGTATCTAATTCTTATCACTTTGTTAAAAAAAGAGTATTGTATTGATCAATAGGAACCAAAATTGTTAGAACACCTCGGAATTGAAGAGAAAAGCATTAGAAGTGTGATATTGTACTAGAGGTGTAAGGAAATAACGACTACAAATGGTTCAAGATTATAAATATATCAACAATACAATGTTGGTCGTGGTCTAATATAAGTGTAAGTTCAATATTTGACTAATTACACACTCACTAAATGTCGAGCATCGGATAAGTAAAAATTTATTTGTGGTGTTTAATATCTTTCTAAAAGTGTTGCTTTATATTCGAACCCGAGGCATTTGGTAAGAAATTTGACATTGAATCTGTTTCTTGTGATTCTCTTAGCTAAATTTATGCTTGTATTTTAGTGCTTGTTTGGTTGGGATTAAAAACCAGTTTATTTAACCAAGTCGAATAAACTTCAAATTGCCGGGCCCACCTTATGATGACATGACATTAAAATATTTCATCAACTAGTTCAATTTCCAAAAAAGCCTCTATTTCAATGGTCAAATATTGCGGCTGACCATTGACTTTAGGGACAAAAAGGTAATTGTGACCCAAATTACTTCAACTGTCAGATGTGGGCCAACTTGATGTGAAACAAATAAATCACTTCCTACATTATAATCCTTATCAAACACCCTCTTAGTCTTGTTTTTGTTCGAGGATGAACAAATGTTTAGTTTGGAGGTGTTATCAATATTTTTATTCCGCAAGTGTATAAATTGCACAAGTAATAAAGTGAATTTTAGAGTCCAAGTATCGTACCTACGACAATTGCGTTAGTCTAAATTTGAATTAACTTGGCCTTAACTGAAACTATAGAATTCAAATGATTTTTTAAGCTTGAATTATCAAATTACGTAACTGACTACTCAATGCAAGACCTAAATTAGCTAAAATTAATGAAAAGTTGAGATGAATGGAAATATTATATAAATTTAATAAAGAAAAGCGTATTAGGATCCCGAATTCACTTATATCAATCTCCTTTAACCTGAACTGTTCAATTTGATAACATGATTTAATTTCGAAGATCAATATTCCTAATTTGTTTAATAATCTCTATCGAGTTGAATTAAACATATTTCTATATGTAACCCAACTATATATCTATAACGGATGCGAACATACAAGAATACATGAAAATATTTGTGAATACTTAAAGATCACATAAAACACAGCAGTATATCTCTATCATCTATTAGTCTCTGTCATCTATTAGATTCTACGACAATTGATAGTATGCCTAACTTAATTTCAACATCTCAAAGGTAAAACAAGCCACAAAACTCATACAACCATTGCGCATATAATTGTAGATGAAAAAAATCAATATCAATTGTTTAAAATTTAAAACGTATTTGAATATCTAAGATTGGGTTCAAAAAATTAGAGAATTATGGTACAAGTTTCAACGTAATTCTAGCAAAAAAATAAATATAGCCTAGCATACTAAGAGAAAGAAAACCAAAAGTAAAGATAAAATCCATCACCCGGATAAGAAGAAATTCCAATATGTAATCCTTATTCTTCGTTCAATCTTACCAGGATGATTTTTCAATCTTCGTTTCATGTCTCTCCTCTTAAAACCCCCCAAAAATTGACTACACTAATTTTGGGTTAAAAACTTATATATATATATATATATATATTCTCTTAATATTATTCAAAAAGATCCTAAAAATTGTGGTCCAAAAGGTTTCCTAGTTAGAGTAAAACTCAAAGGCAAAAAAAAAAAAAAAAAAATCCGTTGGCAGAAATTTGCACTGGGCGATCACCCAGTACAAACCCGGTGCGATCTCTCATGCCAAGAAAATAAGTTATGTTGGGCCAAAGTAACGCTGAGCGTTCGCCCAGCTTTAAGTTTGAGTGATCACTCAGCTTAAATTTGCTGCTCTGGATTTTGGCTTCTTAGTCTTCAAACCTTTCAACAACATCCAATGTGGTCCATCGAGCTTCAATTGAGTGCAATTGTATCGTTGTACTTCCTAAACATCTTCTAATTTATTGCTCTTTTCATCAATTCTTCTTGACTTGCTTATAAACGGGTTCGAAATTGAAATAGAAAGATTAATATACTAAATTAAGTAAAACATTTATAAGATAACGGGACAAAAGCTTAGTTTTAAAGCTCGAATAAGTGCACAAAATGCACTTATCAGTGACGCGATTGCATTAGAGAAAAATCCAACTAAGGGCGCAACTGCTAATATAGGATCTCATATACTAGAAAATCCAACTAAGGGTGTGATGAAATAGTAAATATTCAGGGCGATTTTCTGATTCAAATTTTCAATTCCAATATGAGCTCTTTGTTCAGGATTACATTTTAGAATATCTCATATTTATTGTGAAGATAACTCAGTTCGTAGATACATAGCGGGGAACTAAAAGAGCGTAATATTCGCCATAAGTAAAAATCTTGTCACATCATTTGAGAAGGTTGGTATTAGTGCATTTACAAAGGGACTCTTAAAAAGTGACGCTCACTAGCATGAAAATATACAAAAGAATGATACAAAATTTCCATTAAAACTTTAGAAAAAGAAGTCGAATATTTAAATTTTGGCCAATATATAAAATGTTATCATACAAAATTTATTTTTAATTATCATAGCCCCCATCAAATCATTCCAAGTTAGCTCATAATTATTAATTAAATTCCAAATTGAATGAAATAGTAACTATTACAAAGAATTATGAAGCAAACTATTGATTCTCTTAATTATTCTTTTAAGTAGTACAATATCTTGGTAACAAATTCTCTTTTCCTTAGAATTGTGATTGGAGATATTTAATCACATTCTTGTCGACCTGGAATGCTTTGGTGAGAACATCACGAGAAATGGGAGGATTCGATCCAAAAACAGCGTTTGCAATGGTTATGACTCCAGGATTTTGGCTGCTTAAACCTGCGAATGCTACCGCTTTCTTCTTCCCGACATTAAATTGGAAATGAACGAGGCCTTCAGGGAACACAAAAACATCTCCGGGATGCAATATTTTGGTAAAGAGCTTGTTCTTCATGTTTGGATTTGCAGGATTGGAAGTCACGAATCCCACATAGAGAGTGCCTTCAACTACAACTAGAATCTCAGTTGCTCGAGGGTGCGTGTGGGGTGGGTTAAGGCCTCGTCGTGCATAGTCGATGCGGACTAAAGAAATGCCAAGAGTGTTGAGTCCTGCTAGCTGGTTGACAGTCACCTGAGTCACTCTTGATCCGACAGAATTTGATGTATTTCCAGGTTTATTAAGACCCTTAAAGAAGAAATCGTCTGCTGTGACCATCTCTGGGTCCTTGCAAATCTTTCCGTTCACAAAAACTGCATTAAACGAAGTCATATTATATATAATATGAGTTATATGAATGTAAAAATTTCGAAATTAAAGAAGCTTGAAATATGCATTTACCAGCAGCCTTGGAGTCATTGACTGCAACACAGAAATCCTGAAGAGGGCTCGGATCAGAGGCATAAACTAATGAAGTAGCCAAAACCACAAGGGCAATGGCCATAAGGAACCGAATGGACTTCATTAATATTCAAACAAGTTAAAATTGAAAACAAATATAATGTCTAATTTGTGTGGGGGATTAGAACTGCAGATTTTGAGAGGGAGGAGGAAGGCTATATATAGTTTAGTGTCTTTGAATCTTTCATCAAGTTAATATTGTTAATGCAGGTGGATAACCAATTCTATATTCAAGAATGAACCATTCTTCATTTTTCTATTTGATCGGTCCAACCAGGGGCGATCTAGAAGGGAGATAATTTTTCTGTTTTTTTTTTGGACTGAGATAATACAAAATTTCCATATGAAAATTTTCTTTTTTCAAAAAGAAAAAAAATTATTATACTACAAAAAGAAGAAGTTTTTGGGTCAATGGAGGCTCGCAGCCCATAGAAATCCACACCTTTATATGCTCCTAGATCTAACACTCCATTAATTATTTAAGTTGGAATTACTTATAAATACTTATAAATTTGTTAATTATTATTTTATCCGAATATTCTATAAGATCCACGATTCATAATCTACAAAAAAATTTTAACCAAAACTTGCATGCATAGAGAAGCCATAATAGACGAATTCAATGGAATTCTTATGGAGTACTACTTAATCAATCTACCCGTGGAAAGAGTCCAAATCCTAAGCCATGATATATTAAAAATGATAATGTCTCCATCTTTCTAATATTGCATTTAATTTCAATAAAAATCTTTCATAGATTTCAATATTATAGATTTTTATGAATTTCATTGATTTTAATAGATTTGTGGACTTTTTATTAAAAATTATATTTTTATCCCCTCAATTGTTAAAAGCAACTTGTCAACCAAAACTTTTGATCTTTTTATTAAGCCTATTTTTTCTTTTCAAACCAAATTATGTATTGACGAGAAACTTGCTTTAAAATTAATGTTGACAAGTCTACTTTCTGTAAAATCAAACAATTTCTTTTATGAGAGAGAGAGAGGGAGAGAGAGAGAAGTCAACTCATATAGAAACATTTCAGCAAAATTGTACATGAAATGTGAGAGAGGGAGATTGAAATTTTGAGGTTTGATGCTATAATTATTAAAAACTTTTAATGGTTAAAACTATAGTTCTAAATCTATTGAAATATGTTAAAATTCATTAATTAATGAAATCTTCAGAAATCCACTAATTACTGGGGACACCTATATATCTAAAGAATATATTTAAATTTGAGTTAATGGTGCTTAAATTTCATTGAAATTTATTAAAATTTGAGTTGTAAATTTTAAAAATCCATTCAAATCTAAGTTGAGTACTACCCTCTTTATTTTCGTCAGTGACCTTCATTATAATTTGTGACTTGACATAAAAAAAAATCAGTCCGTATGATTTTTAAATATTTTTGGACTATTAAATTCAAGTCGAAAATAATTCATTTTTCTATTCAAGCACTTGACTTATTTTGTCAACCCAATTTCAATCCATTTGTCTTTAAACCCAAAAAGGGTCCCTATGAAGCCCAAAAGTTCAACTCGTATTTAGCCCAAAACTCGACCCACCTAGCTGCCCAACAACCCGCCATTTTCTACTAGAAAATTGTCCTAAACAGCCCTTTGTCCCTGAAGAAAACCGTCCCCAACTCTCTATTTTTCTACCCATTTTCTTCACTTCAAATTCAGCCAAACAACCCCCTTTATCCCTGAAGAAAACCTCCCCAATTCATCTGAAGAAAACCGCCCTAATTCTCCCATTACCAACCCCATTTATTCCACTTCAATTTCATCCAAATGTCCAAAACTTCCTTGAAGAAAAACCGTCCCCAGCTTCTTCTTCAACAGCCCCACTTTTATACCACTTTTCCTCCCACTTTAGGCACCAAACCAATCGATTCCCCCTCCCCCCCAAAGTCATCAGATTTAGTTCTCCATAAGCGCACTTATTCCCATTATTTCAGTCCCACATAAACACCAGTAATTGCTTCCCTTTTTGTACTCCAATTTTGGCCTCAGAAATTCAGCAACAAGTCTCATTTTCTTTCCAGATTTTCGTCCATCATTAGGAGTCTTACCCTTGCTTATTCTTCACAAGTTTTTATAGCAAAAGGTTGACTTAGTCACCTTCCAATTTCAGCCATGCAGTGTGCTTTTAGCCCTAAGGAAATTAGCATATAAATTCAGGAAGAACCCTCCATTTTCCCCATCAATTTTCGGACCAGGAGTAAGTTTTTTGTTGTGTTTTTTCTTCACATTTGCAGTCACTTTCATATGCATTTTCAGCCACCAAAAGTTCCCAGAAAATTCACTATGCTTCCCTCTTATTTGTCGACCATTATAGAAGTCATAATCTTCCTTTTATGTCACCAAATTTTTGGCCATCTAGAGCTCCCATTCTTCCCCAAAATTCAGCCCATATTATTGTTGGCGAATTTCTGTGAAATGACTCCAAAGCAATCAAATCAAATGAAATAGATGAAAATTAAGTCGAGGCAAGTGTTGAACACTTTGTCCTTAAGTCGAATTTTCCTCGCAACGGTGCTTACGGTTATGGCAATCAACTCCCAAGATACAATGACTTCTTACTTGTGTTTGAAACACTTCAAAACACAAGTACAGCAAACCAAAACTAGTTTTGTACTCTAAAAGATGAAATGAAATGAAACCAGAATTTTATGCAACTAAAATGCAATAATTATTGTTCAAGAATGATGAAATATGAGTTCTTAGTGTTTGCATATAGTTTTTGTATCAATGTAAAATGGATGTCCAGAGGCCCTTTTTAACGTTGATGATCGGTTGAAAACAAAAAGGTATGGAACCAAATCTGGCAATACTTCAAAAGGACATGTCTGTTCACGCAAACCTATGCGATCGCATGGTTTTACCAAGCTGCGATTGCAAGGTACAAAATTCAGAACAGAACTTGATCCAATTTAACCATGCGAGCGCATGGAAGGGCCCAAAAATGTTCTGCTTAAAATTTAGGCAATTTGCGATCACAGGTGGAAAAACCCATGTGATCGCATGGTCAAAACTTTGACCCAAAATTGTCATTTTTCATAATTTCTCATTCATTCGATATTGGTTTCGAGATGCCAAATATACCCTTTAAACATGCAGATAATTCTGAATTTTCTTTTCGGAGGTGTTGCTCCCGAGCCCCCACGAGAGGCACTATCCCCTATTCTTCAAGACTGTGGTAATTTTTTAAGGACCTTCTCAAATTTGGGCTCTACTCTGAAGGCTAGTCAGAAAGGCGTCTATTCCGTACTAGAATGGAAAGTTGTGTGATAAGACCAAAGTATATTCGGAAGTTCTTCTGCCCAGGTACCATTGAGTTCAATCAATTGTGTCTTCCGGGTGTGTTTGATGATTTTCAGTTCTTCATAGAACGACCTTAACCCTGGTGTTGTCAAACTGCTTGCTATTAACTGTAATGATTGAGTAAATGATTTCAAATTTGCGTATGATTGATTTCCAGATGAAGTCGGTGGTCTTCTGTTTTGTTATCTTGGCCAATGATTCTGATTTTGTTCATTTGGTGAAGTAGTCAACATCGACTATGAAGAATTTGGTCTCGTATTTTTCCATGGGCATTGGACCTATTAGATCAATAATCCATTTTGAAAAAGGCCATGAGCTAAGGACTGAGGTCAACTCTTCTGGGGAAGATCTAGTGATGGGGGCAAACATCTGGCATTTGTTGTATTTTCGAACAAACTCGATAGAGCCATTTTTTAGTGATGGCCAGAAGTATCTTTGCCTTAAGATTTTGTGTGCTAGTGATTACCCCCCAGTGTGATTGCCACACACTCGTACATGTACTTTGCTGATGGCGTATTCGCACTCCGTCTTTCCTTAAACACTTAAGTAGTGGAAGTCAAAAGCTTCTTTTGAATAAGATGTTGTCGATGATTTCCTGGCCTCCGCACTGTCTGGAGTACCCTACCATCCTTACAAAATGGACAATTTCATCCATCCAGTTGGGGTTGAATTTTTCGTTGGTGAGCATTGGCTCAAGTTGGGTGATCGTTGGATTGCTGATCTTTAGATCGGGTTGCTCTCTAGTTCTTCTATTCCTTTACTATTAGTGAATCGAGCCAAGGCATTAGTGAGGCTATTTTGTGTCATCGGGATTTGCTTGACCTTTACGGAGTTGAACAATTTGAGTTCTTTCTCATTGAATTATAACTTTCTTTTTGCCCAGCGATCTTCAGGTTGGTTTTGGGTTGGCGACTCTGCTTCTGAGTCTCGAGATGCGTTTAGATGTGTTTTGATTCTTTTCAAGTCATTCAATAACGTGAGTCTCGGCACAACATCTGAGTCCACTTCAACCAGACATTCAACCAGTCAGATTCATCTTCTCCACATCTATCTCCAGAGAGTAACTGATTCACTCATTTAATTACTTTATTTCACTATTACATTGAAGACAATGTAATGTTTTAGTTTTGGGGTGGGCTAAGTATCAAGATACTTAATAAATTTTGAAATTGCTTATTATTCGGGTCTCTATAACTGCAATTTTCATTTTTATAAAATAAAAAATTTAATTATTATTTCATTTCTGAAAAAAAATAGCTATTGTTGAACATCTTACTGCCAATGATGAGATTTGTTTGAAGCTGAGTACGTTTTTAGTTAGAATATTAGACAACACTTGAACTCGCACTTTTACCTGAATACTTATCAATGTTAGACCAGATTAATGAAGCACATAACCACTATTGATTTATTATTTATTGGGAATATGACTTAAGTATATGGGTTGATGTTGTTGACTTAGTATTATTGTGAAAAATTCCGTTCCTAAATCATTATACTAGTAACCAAACTGTTTGAGAACAGTTTGGAGGTGTTAAAGTTAGTATATGTGTTTATAGAATTTTGATGGTTTGGGTTTTCTAGATCTCATCTTTGATTGAATAGGTTGTAGTCAAGGAATCTAAACTGAGCACTACCTACTGCTGAGAAAAATAAAATAAAATATTTGACTCGAGCAATTAAGCCTTTTACGGTATTTGAAAACCTGGTGCTCTATGGTCATTTGACTTGGGAATTATCGGCCCAAAGCTCGCTACATGGGTCATTAAAAAAAATTTACATCTTCACTTCTCTTATAGCCTATGGGACTCAAGCAATTAAGTCTCTTAAGGTATTTTAAAATTTGATGCCCTATGGTCATCTGACTTAGGAGTCATCAACCCAAAGCTCGCTACATATGGGTCACATAGAAAGCTTATGTGAGAGAAGTATTGCTCATAAGATATAAGACTGTTTATATGGATTAAATAAATAAAAAGAGTTATAAATGTTAGGTAAGGATTGCTAGGTTAGAACTTTAGAAACTAGAGTTGAGACTTTAGAAATTACTCACCGTTTTGGTTCTAGAAATACAAGTTTCTAATTTTTACCACTTTATTTGAAAATGCATTGTATTGATCAATATGAACCAAATTGCTAGAACACCTCGGGATTAGAGAGAAAATCATTAGAAGTGTGATATTTTACGAGAGGTGTAAGGAATAAATAACTACAAAGGGTTCGGGATTATAAAAATATCAACAACATAATATTGGTCGTGGTCTTCAATCTTTGGCTATTCACACACTCACAAAAGATCGAACATCAGATAAGTGAAATTTTTTGTAGTGTTGTCTAGTGTATTTCTAAAAGTGTTGTTTTATATCCGAACCTGAGGCATATAGTAAGAAATTTAATATTAACTAAATTCCTGTTAATTATTTTAGCTTAGTTTAAATGTGTAGTTTAATTTTATTTTTGTTCGAGGACGAACAAATGTTTAGTTTACGAGTGTTTGATAAGTACATTTTGTGCACTTATTCAAGCTTTTAAACTAAGCTTTTATTTCGTCATTTATTGAATTTCTACTTAATTTAGTGTATTATTGCTTCTATTTCAGTTTTGGATTCGTTTATAAACAATTGGAGAAGAATAGACGGAAAGAGCAACTATTTGGTGAAATCGATGAGTAAATGAGAAGAAGTTGAGTTTTTGAAGTGAATATCAAGATCCAAACATTGGAGGATGAGGAAGATGATAAAATCACTAAGTTTAAAGTGTATTGAAGTGACAATGAAGATTTGAAGCAAATGATCAAACACTTGAAAGCCAAAGAACCGAATTGAGAAATTATCTACCGAAGTATGTGGGAAAATTCAAGCACAACTTTTGGTATTAAAATCTCCACAAAGTAAATTATATACCATTTTAAATATAATTGAATTATGAGTCCAATAATTTTTACGAATCTCAATTTAGAGTTTTCTACAAGAAGTTATGGCCGTTTGAAAAATATTCACGCATAGGAAAAAAAAGGCTAAAGTTGGGCGATCGCCCAACACCTAGTTTCATCAGCATAATGCATTTTTGGTTGGCTTGGGTGATCGCCGAGTTTGCACTGGGTGATCTTCCAGTGTATTTTTGGCATACGCGGATTTTTATTTTCTTTTTGAGTTCTAATTCAATTAGAAAACCTTTTGGGCACAATTTTAATATTTTTTTTGGATCTTTTAGGGCACAATTATGGAACTGTAAATATTAACTCATAACAAAAGAACTGATTTAGGGCAGGATTATAGCCGATTTAGAGCCGAATTTTAGGAGAAAAACAAGAAGAGATACAAGAAACGAAGATCAAGAATTACTCTTTTAAAAATTCAACGAAGATTAAGATCAAGATTTCTTCACTTTCAAGTTTTCTTCATATCTGGGGGATGGCTTCTATGTTTTATTTTTCTCTATATTTTTTTCTTCTTAGTATGTTAGACAAGATTATTTAGTGCTCGAATCATGATGAAACTTGTATCACGATCCTTTAAATCTTTGAACCTAGTTTTTGATATTTAAGCACGTTTTTAATTCTGAATAATTGGTATTGATTTATCTTCATCTACAATTATGTGCGCAATGATTGTATGAGTCTTGTGGCTTATTTTACCTCCGAGAGATGAAAAATAGGTTATACATAGTATTAATTGTCGTAGAGTCTGATAGGGGATAGAGATATACCGGTATACTTTACGTGATCTCTAAGTATTCATAAATTCTAATACATTCTTGTATGTTCGCATCCGTCATAGAGATATAGTCGGGTCACATATATAGATATGTTTAATTCTACTCAAGAGTGATTGTTAAACAAATTAGGTATATTGATCTTCATAATTAAATCATGTTATCAAATTCAACGGTTCGGGTTAAAGAAAATTGGCATAAGTGGATTCGGGATCCTAGTACGCTTTTTTTTTCATTTCTCTTTCAAAGTTAAAAGTATTTTTATCTAATTTAATTTCTTATTTGCTTGAGTTATAATTATTTATTATTTTTAGTTAATTCTTTCATTAGTTTAAGAAACAAACTTTCAAAGTTAATTTGATTCGGTTAAGGTTATTATAATTATATTGAACTATCTAAATCTATGCGGGCACGATACTTGGACTCAACATCTACTTTATTACTTGTGTGATCAGTACACTTGTAGAATATTAAAGACATAAAATCGCTTACAGTCACATAGAAAGCTTACGAGAGAGAAGTTTTGTACACAAGATGTAAGAATGTTTACATTAGTTAAATAAATATAAAAAGTTAGAGGTGTTTGGTAAGGATTTCTAGGCTAGGATCTCAGAGACTGGAGGTGAGAGTTAAGAAATCGCTTACCATCCCATTTCTATGAATACAAGTATCTAATTCTTATCACTTTGTTAAAAAAAGAGTATTGTATTGATCAATAGGAACCAAAATTGTTAGAACACCTCGGAATTGAAGAGAAAAGCATTAGAAGTGTGATATTGTACTAGAGGTGTAAGGAAATAACGACTACAAATGGTTCAAGATTATAAATATATCAACAATACAATGTTGGTCGTGGTCTAATATAAGTGTAAGTTCAATATTTGACTAATTACACACTCACTAAATGTCGAGCATCGGATAAGTAAAAATTTATTTGTGGTGTTTAATATCTTTCTAAAAGTGTTGCTTTATATTCGAACCCGAGGCATTTGGTAAGAAATTTGACATTGAATCTGTTTCTTGTGATTCTCTTAGCTAAATTTATGCTTGTATTTTAGTGCTTGTTTGGTTGGGATTAAAAACCAGTTTATTTAACCAAGTCGAATAAACTTCAAATTGCCGGGCCCACCTTATGATGACATGACATTAAAATATTTCATCAACTAGTTCAATTTCCAAAAAAGCCTCTATTTCAATGGTCAAATATTGCGGCTGACCATTGACTTTAGGGACAAAAAGGTAATTGTGACCCAAATTACTTCAACTGTCAGATGTGGGCCAACTTGATGTGAAACAAATAAATCACTTCCTACATTATAATCCTTATCAAACACCCTCTTAGTCTTGTTTTTGTTCGAGGATGAACAAATGTTTAGTTTGGAGGTGTTATCAATATTTTTATTCCGCAAGTGTATAAATTGCACAAGTAATAAAGTGAATTTTAGAGTCCAAGTATCGTACCTACGACAATTGCGTTAGTCTAAATTTGAATTAACTTGGCCTTAACTGAAACTATAGAATTCAAATGATTTTTTAAGCTTGAATTATCAAATTACGTAACTGACTACTCAATGCAAGACCTAAATTAGCTAAAATTAATGAAAAGTTGAGATGAATGGAAATATTATATAAATTTAATAAAGAAAAGCGTATTAGGATCCCGAATTCACTTATATCAATCTCCTTTAACCTGAACTGTTCAATTTGATAACATGATTTAATTTCGAAGATCAATATTCCTAATTTGTTTAATAATCTCTATCGAGTTGAATTAAACATATTTCTATATGTAACCCAACTATATATCTATAACGGATGCGAACATACAAGAATACATGAAAATATTTGTGAATACTTAAAGATCACATAAAACACAGCAGTATATCTCTATCATCTATTAGTCTCTGTCATCTATTAGATTCTACGACAATTGATAGTATGCCTAACTTAATTTCAACATCTCAAAGGTAAAACAAGCCACAAAACTCATACAACCATTGCGCATATAATTGTAGATGAAAAAAATCAATATCAATTGTTTAAAATTTAAAACGTATTTGAATATCTAAGATTGGGTTCAAAAAATTAGAGAATTATGGTACAAGTTTCAACGTAATTCTAGCAAAAAAATAAATATAGCCTAGCATACTAAGAGAAAGAAAACCAAAAGTAAAGATAAAATCCATCACCCGGATAAGAAGAAATTCCAATATGTAATCCTTATTCTTCGTTCAATCTTACCAGGATGATTTTTCAATCTTCGTTTCATGTCTCTCCTCTTAAAACCCCCCAAAAATTGACTACACTAATTTTGGGTTAAAAACTTATATATATATATATATATATATTCTCTTAATATTATTCAAAAAGATCCTAAAAATTGTGGTCCAAAAGGTTTCCTAGTTAGAGTAAAACTCAAAGGCAAAAAAAAAAAAAAAAAAATCCGTTGGCAGAAATTTGCACTGGGCGATCACCCAGTACAAACCCGGTGCGATCTCTCATGCCAAGAAAATAAGTTATGTTGGGCCAAAGTAACGCTGAGCGTTCGCCCAGCTTTAAGTTTGAGTGATCACTCAGCTTAAATTTGCTGCTCTGGATTTTGGCTTCTTAGTCTTCAAACCTTTCAACAACATCCAATGTGGTCCATCGAGCTTCAATTGAGTGCAATTGTATCGTTGTACTTCCTAAACATCTTCTAATTTATTGCTCTTTTCATCAATTCTTCTTGACTTGCTTATAAACGGGTTCGAAATTGAAATAGAAAGATTAATATACTAAATTAAGTAAAACATTTATAAGATAACGGGACAAAAGCTTAGTTTTAAAGCTCGAATAAGTGCACAAAATGCACTTATCAGTGACGCGATTGCATTAGAGAAAAATCCAACTAAGGGCGCAACTGCTAATATAGGATCTCATATACTAGAAAATCCAACTAAGGGTGTGATGAAATAGTAAATATTCAGGGCGATTTTCTGATTCAAATTTTCAATTCCAATATGAGCTCTTTGTTCAGGATTACATTTTAGAATATCTCATATTTATTGTGAAGATAACTCAGTTCGTAGATACATAGCGGGGAACTAAAAGAGCGTAATATTCGCCATAAGTAAAAATCTTGTCACATCATTTGAGAAGGTTGGTATTAGTGCATTTACAAAGGGACTCTTAAAAAGTGACGCTCACTAGCATGAAAATATACAAAAGAATGATACAAAATTTCCATTAAAACTTTAGAAAAAGAAGTCGAATATTTAAATTTTGGCCAATATATAAAATGTTATCATACAAAATTTATTTTTAATTATCATAGCCCCCATCAAATCATTCCAAGTTAGCTCATAATTATTAATTAAATTCCAAATTGAATGAAATAGTAACTATTACAAAGAATTATGAAGCAAACTATTGATTCTCTTAATTATTCTTTTAAGTAGTACAATATCTTGGTAACAAATTCTCTTTTCCTTAGAATTGTGATTGGAGATATTTAATCACATTCTTGTCGACCTGGAATGCTTTGGTGAGAACATCACGAGAAATGGGAGGATTCGATCCAAAAACAGCGTTTGCAATGGTTATGACTCCAGGATTTTGGCTGCTTAAACCTGCGAATGCTACCGCTTTCTTCTTCCCGACATTAAATTGGAAATGAACGAGGCCTTCAGGGAACACAAAAACATCTCCGGGATGCAATATTTTGGTAAAGAGCTTGTTCTTCATGTTTGGATTTGCAGGATTGGAAGTCACGAATCCCACATAGAGAGTGCCTTCAACTACAACTAGAATCTCAGTTGCTCGAGGGTGCGTGTGGGGTGGGTTAAGGCCTCGTCGTGCATAGTCGATGCGGACTAAAGAAATGCCAAGAGTGTTGAGTCCTGCTAGCTGGTTGACAGTCACCTGAGTCACTCTTGATCCGACAGAATTTGATGTATTTCCAGGTTTATTAAGACCCTTAAAGAAGAAATCGTCTGCTGTGACCATCTCTGGGTCCTTGCAAATCTTTCCGTTCACAAAAACTGCATTAAACGAAGTCATATTATATATAATATGAGTTATATGAATGTAAAAATTTCGAAATTAAAGAAGCTTGAAATATGCATTTACCAGCAGCCTTGGAGTCATTGACTGCAACACAGAAATCCTGAAGAGGGCTCGGATCAGAGGCATAAACTAATGAAGTAGCCAAAACCACAAGGGCAATGGCCATAAGGAACCGAATGGACTTCATTAATATTCAAACAAGTTAAAATTGAAAACAAATATAATGTCTAATTTGTGTGGGGGATTAGAACTGCAGATTTTGAGAGGGAGGAGGAAGGCTATATATAGTTTAGTGTCTTTGAATCTTTCATCAAGTTAATATTGTTAATGCAGGTGGATAACCAATTCTATATTCAAGAATGAACCATTCTTCATTTTTCTATTTGATCGGTCCAACCAGGGGCGATCTAGAAGGGAGATAATTTTTCTGTTTTTTTTTTGGACTGAGATAATACAAAATTTCCATATGAAAATTTTCTTTTTTCAAAAAGAAAAAAAATTATTATACTACAAAAAGAAGAAGTTTTTGGGTCAATGGAGGCTCGCAGCCCATAGAAATCCACACCTTTATATGCTCCTAGATCTAACACTCCATTAATTATTTAAGTTGGAATTACTTATAAATACTTATAAATTTGTTAATTATTATTTTATCCGAATATTCTATAAGATCCACGATTCATAATCTACAAAAAAATTTTAACCAAAACTTGCATGCATAGAGAAGCCATAATAGACGAATTCAATGGAATTCTTATGGAGTACTACTTAATCAATCTACCCGTGGAAAGAGTCCAAATCCTAAGCCATGATATATTAAAAATGATAATGTCTCCATCTTTCTAATATTGCATTTAATTTCAATAAAAATCTTTCATAGATTTCAATATTATAGATTTTTATGAATTTCATTGATTTTAATAGATTTGTGGACTTTTTATTAAAAATTATATTTTTATCCCCTCAATTGTTAAAAGCAACTTGTCAACCAAAACTTTTGATCTTTTTATTAAGCCTATTTTTTCTTTTCAAACCAAATTATGTATTGACGAGAAACTTGCTTTAAAATTAATGTTGACAAGTCTACTTTCTGTAAAATCAAACAATTTCTTTTATGAGAGAGAGAGAGGGAGAGAGAGAGAAGTCAACTCATATAGAAACATTTCAGCAAAATTGTACATGAAATGTGAGAGAGGGAGATTGAAATTTTGAGGTTTGATGCTATAATTATTAAAAACTTTTAATGGTTAAAACTATAGTTCTAAATCTATTGAAATATGTTAAAATTCATTAATTAATGAAATCTTCAGAAATCCACTAATTACTGGGGACACCTATATATCTAAAGAATATATTTAAATTTGAGTTAATGGTGCTTAAATTTCATTGAAATTTATTAAAATTTGAGTTGTAGACACTTAAATTTATATAAATTTTAAAAATCCATTCAAATCTAAGTTGAGTACTACCCTCTTTATTTTCGTCAGTGACCTTCATTATAATTTGTGACTTGACATAAAAAAAAATCAGTCCGTATGATTTTTAAATATTTTTGGACTATTAAATTCAAGTCGAAAATAATTCATTTTTCTATTCAAGCACTTGACTTATTTTGTCAACCCAATTTCAATCCATTTGTCTTTAAACCCAAAAAGGGTCCCTATGAAGCCCAAAAGTTCAACTCGTATTTAGCCCAAAACTCGACCCACCTAGCTGCCCAACAACCCGCCATTTTCTACTAGAAAATTGTCCTAAACAGCCCTTTGTCCCTGAAGAAAACCGTCCCCAACTCTCTATTTTTCTACCCATTTTCTTCACTTCAAATTCAGCCAAACAACCCCCTTTATCCCTGAAGAAAACCTCCCCAATTCATCTGAAGAAAACCGCCCTAATTCTCCCATTACCAACCCCATTTATTCCACTTCAATTTCATCCAAATGTCCAAAACTTCCTTGAAGAAAAACCGTCCCCAGCTTCTTCTTCAACAGCCCCACTTTTATACCACTTTTCCTCCCACTTTAGGCACCAAACCAATCGATTCCCCCTCCCCCCCAAAGTCATCAGATTTAGTTCTCCATAAGCGCACTTATTCCCATTATTTCAGTCCCACATAAACACCAGTAATTGCTTCCCTTTTTGTACTCCAATTTTGGCCTCAGAAATTCAGCAACAAGTCTCATTTTCTTTCCAGATTTTCGTCCATCATTAGGAGTCTTACCCTTGCTTATTCTTCACAAGTTTTTATAGCAAAAGGTTGACTTAGTCACCTTCCAATTTCAGCCATGCAGTGTGCTTTTAGCCCTAAGGAAATTAGCATATAAATTCAGGAAGAACCCTCCATTTTCCCCATCAATTTTCGGACCAGGAGTAAGTTTTTTGTTGTGTTTTTTCTTCACATTTGCAGTCACTTTCATATGCATTTTCAGCCACCAAAAGTTCCCAGAAAATTCACTATGCTTCCCTCTTATTTGTCGACCATTATAGAAGTCATAATCTTCCTTTTATGTCACCAAATTTTTGGCCATCTAGAGCTCCCATTCTTCCCCAAAATTCAGCCCATATTATTGTTGGCGAATTTCTGTGAAATGACTCCAAAGCAATCAAATCAAATGAAATAGATGAAAATTAAGTCGAGGCAAGTGTTGAACACTTTGTCCTTAAGTCGAATTTTCCTCGCAACGGTGCTTACGGTTATGGCAATCAACTCCCAAGATACAATGACTTCTTACTTGTGTTTGAAACACTTCAAAACACAAGTACAGCAAACCAAAACTGGTTTTGTACTCTAAAAGATGAAATGAAATGAAACCAGAATTTTATGCAACTAAAATGCAATAATTATTGTTCAAGAATGATGAAATATGAGTTCTTAGTGTTTGCATATAGTTTTTGTATCAATGTAAAATGGATGTCCAGAGGCCCTTTTTAACGTTGATGATCGGTTGAAAACAAAAAGGTATGGAACCAAATCTGGCAATACTTCAAAAGGACATGTCTGTTCACGCAAACCTATGCGATCGCATGGTTTTACCAAGCTGCGATTGCAAGGTACAAAATTCAGAACAGAACTTGATCCAATTTAACCATGCGAGCGCATGGAAGGGCCCAAAAACGTTCTGCTTAAAATTTAGGCAATTTGCGATCACAGGTGGAAAAACCCATGTGATCGCATGGTCAAAACTTTGACCCAAAATTGTCATTTTTCATAATTTCTCATTCATTCGATATTGGTTTCGAGATGCCAAATATACCCTTTAAACATGCAGATAATTCTGAATTTTCTTTTCGGAGGTGTTGCCCCCGAGCCCCCACGAGAGGCACTATCCCCTATTCTTCAAGACTGTGGTAATTTTTTAAGGACCTTCTCAAATTTGGGCTCTACTCTGAAGGCTAGTCAGAAAGGCGTCTATTCCGTACTAGAATGGAAAGTTGTGTGATAAGACCAAAGTATATTCGGAAGTTCTTCTGCCCAGGTACCATTGAGTTCAATCAATTGTGTCTTCCGGGTGTGTTTGATGATTTTCAGTTCTTCATAGAACGACCTTAACCCTGGTGTTGTCAAACTGCTTGCTATTAACTGTAATGATTGAGTAAATGATTTCAAATTTGCGTATGATTGATTTCCAGATGAAGTCGGTGGTCTTCTGTTTTGTTATCTTGGCCAATGATTCTGATTTTGTTCATTTGGTGAAGTAGTCAACATCGACTATGAAGAATTTGGTCTCGTATTTTTCCATGGGCATTGGACCTATTAGATCAATAATCCATTTTGAAAAAGGCCATGAGCTAAGGACTGAGGTCAACTCTTCTGGGGAAGATCTAGTGATGGGGGCAAACATCTGGCATTTGTTGTATTTTCGAACAAACTCGATAGAGCCATTTTTTAGTGATGGCCAGAAGTATCTTTGCCTTAAGATTTTGTGTGCTAGTGATTACCCCCCAGTGTGATTGCCACACACTCGTACATGTACTTTGCTGATGGCGTATTCGCACTCCGTCTTTCCTTAAACACTTAAGTAGTGGAAGTCAAAAGCTTCTTTTGAATAAGATGTTGTCGATGATTTCCTGGCCTCCGCACTGTCTGGAGTACCCTACCATCCTTACAAAATGGACAATTTCATCCATCCAGTTGGGGTTGAATTTTTCGTTGGTGAGCATTGGCTCAAGTTGGGTGATCGTTGGATTGCTGATCTTTAGATCGGGTTGCTCTCTAGTTCTTCTATTCCTTTACTATTAGTGAATCGAGCCAAGGCATTAGTGAGGCTATTTTGTGTCATCGGGATTTGCTTGACCTTTACGGAGTTGAACAATTTGAGTTCTTTCTCATTGAATTATAACTTTCTTTTTGCCCAGCGATCTTCAGGTTGGTTTTGGGTTGGCGACTCTGCTTCTGAGTCTCGAGATGCGTTTAGATGTGTTTTGATTCTTTTCAAGTCATTCAATAACGTGAGTCTCGGCACAACATCTGAGTCCACTTCAACCAGACATTCAACCAGTCAGATTCATCTTCTCCACATCTATCTCCAGAGAGTAACTGATTCACTCATTTAATTACTTTATTTCACTATTACATTGAAGACAATGTAATGTTTTAGTTTTGGGGTGGGCTAAGTATCAAGATACTTAATAAATTTTGAAATTGCTTATTATTCGGGTCTCTATAACTGCAATTTTCATTTTTATAAAATAAAAAATTTAATTATTATTTCATTTCTGAAAAAAAATAGCTATTGTTGAACATCTTACTGCCAATGATGAGATTTGTTTGAAGCTGAGTACGTTTTTAGTTAGAATATTAGACAACACTTGAACTCGCACTTTTACCTGAATACTTATCAATGTTAGACCAGATTAATGAAGCACATAACCACTATTGATTTATTATTTATTGGGAATATGACTTAAGTATATGGGTTGATGTTGTTGACTTAGTATTATTGTGAAAAATTCCGTTCCTAAATCATTATACTAGTAACCAAACTGTTTGAGAACAGTTTGGAGGTGTTAAAGTTAGTATATGTGTTTATAGAATTTTGATGGTTTGGGTTTTCTAGATCTCATCTTTGATTGAATAGGTTGTAGTCAAGGAATCTAAACTGAGCACTACCTACTGCTGAGAAAAATAAAATAAAATATTTGACTCGAGCAATTAAGCCTTTTACGGTATTTGAAAACCTGGTGCTCTATGGTCATTTGACTTGGGAATTATCGGCCCAAAGCTCGCTACATGGGTCATTAAAAAAAATTTACATCTTCACTTCTCTTATAGCCTATGGGACTCAAGCAATTAAGTCTCTTAAGGTATTTTAAAATTTGATGCCCTATGGTCATCTGACTTAGGAGTCATCAACCCAAAGCTCGCTACATATGGGTCACATAGAAAGCTTATGTGAGAGAAGTATTGCTCATAAGATATAAGACTGTTTATATGGATTAAATAAATAAAAAGAGTTATAAATGTTAGGTAAGGATTGCTAGGTTAGAACTTTAGAAACTAGAGTTGAGACTTTAGAAATTACTCACCGTTTTGGTTCTAGAAATACAAGTTTCTAATTTTTACCACTTTATTTGAAAATGCATTGTATTGATCAATATGAACCAAATTGCTAGAACACCTCGGGATTAGAGAGAAAATCATTAGAAGTGTGATATTTTACGAGAGGTGTAAGGAATAAATAACTACAAAGGGTTCGGGATTATAAAAATATCAACAACATAATATTGGTCGTGGTCTTCAATCTTTGGCTATTCACACACTCACAAAAGATCGAACATCAGATAAGTGAAATTTTTTGTAGTGTTGTCTAGTGTATTTCTAAAAGTGTTGTTTTATATCCGAACCTGAGGCATATAGTAAGAAATTTAATATTAACTAAATTCCTGTTAATTATTTTAGCTTAGTTTAAATGTGTAGTTTAATTTTATTTTTGTTCGAGGACGAACAAATGTTTAGTTTACGAGTGTTTGATAAGTACATTTTGTGCACTTATTCAAGCTTTTAAACTAAGCTTTTATTTCGTCATTTATTGAATTTCTACTTAATTTAGTGTATTATTGCTTCTATTTCAGTTTTGGATTCGTTTATAAACAATTGGAGAAGAATAGACGGAAAGAGCAACTATTTGGTGAAATCGATGAGTAAATGAGAAGAAGTTGAGTTTTTGAAGTGAATATCAAGATCCAAACATTGGAGGATGAGGAAGATGATAAAATCACTAAGTTTAAAGTGTATTGAAGTGACAATGAAGATTTGAAGCAAATGATCAAACACTTGAAAGCCAAAGAACCGAATTGAGAAATTATCTACCGAAGTATGTGGGAAAATTCAAGCACAACTTTTGGTATTAAAATCTCCACAAAGTAAATTATATACCATTTTAAATATAATTGAATTATGAGTCCAATAATTTTTACGAATCTCAATTTAGAGTTTTCTACAAGAAGTTATGGCCGTTTGAAAAATATTCACGCATAGGAAAAAAAAGGCTAAAGTTGGGCGATCGCCCAACACCTAGTTTCATCAGCATAATGCATTTTTGGTTGGCTTGGGTGATCGCCGAGTTTGCACTGGGTGATCTTCCAGTGTATTTTTGGCATACGCGGATTTTTATTTTCTTTTTGAGTTCTAATTCAATTAGAAAACCTTTTGGGCACAATTTTAATATTTTTTTTGGATCTTTTAGGGCACAATTATGGAACTGTAAATATTAACTCATAACAAAAGAACTGATTTAGGGCAGGATTATAGCCGATTTAGAGCCGAATTTTAGGAGAAAAACAAGAAGAGATACAAGAAACGAAGATCAAGAATTACTCTTTTAAAAATTCAACGAAGATTAAGATCAAGATTTCTTCACTTTCAAGTTTTCTTCATATCTGGGGGATGGCTTCTATGTTTTATTTTTCTCTATATTTTTTTCTTCTTAGTATGTTAGACAAGATTATTTAGTGCTCGAATCATGATGAAACTTGTATCACGATCCTTTAAATCTTTGAACCTAGTTTTTGATATTTAAGCACGTTTTTAATTCTGAATAATTGGTATTGATTTATCTTCATCTACAATTATGTGCGCAATGATTGTATGAGTCTTGTGGCTTATTTTACCTCCGAGAGATGAAAAATAGGTTATACATAGTATTAATTGTCGTAGAGTCTGATAGGGGATAGAGATATACCGGTATACTTTACGTGATCTCTAAGTATTCATAAATTCTAATACATTCTTGTATGTTCGCATCCGTCATAGAGATATAGTCGGGTCACATATATAGATATGTTTAATTCTACTCAAGAGTGATTGTTAAACAAATTAGGTATATTGATCTTCATAATTAAATCATGTTATCAAATTCAACGGTTCGGGTTAAAGAAAATTGGCATAAGTGGATTCGGGATCCTAGTACGCTTTTTTTTTCATTTCTCTTTCAAAGTTAAAAGTATTTTTATCTAATTTAATTTCTTATTTGCTTGAGTTATAATTATTTATTATTTTTAGTTAATTCTTTCATTAGTTTAAGAAACAAACTTTCAAAGTTAATTTGATTCGGTTAAGGTTATTATAATTATATTGAACTATCTAAATCTATGCGGGCACGATACTTGGACTCAACATCTACTTTATTACTTGTGTGATCAGTACACTTGTAGAATATTAAAGACATAAAATCGCTTACAGTCACATAGAAAGCTTACGAGAGAGAAGTTTTGTACACAAGATGTAAGAATGTTTACATTAGTTAAATAAATATAAAAAGTTAGAGGTGTTTGGTAAGGATTTCTAGGCTAGGATCTCAGAGACTGGAGGTGAGAGTTAAGAAATCGCTTACCATCCCATTTCTATGAATACAAGTATCTAATTCTTATCACTTTGTTAAAAAAAGAGTATTGTATTGATCAATAGGAACCAAAATTGTTAGAACACCTCGGAATTGAAGAGAAAAGCATTAGAAGTGTGATATTGTACTAGAGGTGTAAGGAAATAACGACTACAAATGGTTCAAGATTATAAATATATCAACAATACAATGTTGGTCGTGGTCTAATATAAGTGTAAGTTCAATATTTGACTAATTACACACTCACTAAATGTCGAGCATCGGATAAGTAAAAATTTATTTGTGGTGTTTAATATCTTTCTAAAAGTGTTGCTTTATATTCGAACCCGAGGCATTTGGTAAGAAATTTGACATTGAATCTGTTTCTTGTGATTCTCTTAGCTAAATTTATGCTTGTATTTTAGTGCTTGTTTGGTTGGGATTAAAAACCAGTTTATTTAACCAAGTCGAATAAACTTCAAATTGCCGGGCCCACCTTATGATGACATGACATTAAAATATTTCATCAACTAGTTCAATTTCCAAAAAAGCCTCTATTTCAATGGTCAAATATTGTGGCTGACCATTGACTTTAGGGACAAAAAGGTAATTGTGACCCAAATTACTTCAACTGTCAGATGTGGGCCAACTTGATGTGAAACAAATAAATCACTTCCTACATTATAATCCTTATCAAACACCCTCTTAGTCTTGTTTTTGTTCGAGGATGAACAAATGTTTAGTTTGGAGGTGTTATCAATATTTTTATTCCGCAAGTGTATAAATTGCACAAGTAATAAAGTGAATTTTAGAGTCCAAGTATCGTACCTACGACAATTGCGTTAGTCTAAATTTGAATTAACTTGGCCTTAACTGAAACTATAGAATTCAAATGATTTTTTAAGCTTGAATTATCAAATTACGTAACTGACTACTCAATGCAAGACCTAAATTAGCTAAAATTAATGAAAAGTTGAGATGAATGGAAATATTATATAAATTTAATAAAGAAAAGCGTATTAGGATCCCGAATTCACTTATATCAATCTCCTTTAACCTGAACTGTTCAATTTGATAACATGATTTAATTTCGAAGATCAATATTCCTAATTTGTTTAATAATCTCTATCGAGTTGAATTAAACATATTTCTATATGTAACCCAACTATATATCTATAACGGATGCGAACATACAAGAATACATGAAAATATTTGTGAATACTTAAAGATCACATAAAACACAGCAGTATATCTCTATCATCTATTAGTCTCTATCATCTATTAGATTCTACGACAATTGATAGTATGCCTAACTTAATTTCAACATCTCAAAGGTAAAACAAGCCACAAAACTCATACAACCATTGCACATATAATTGTAGATGAAAAAAATCAATATCAATTGTTTAAAATTTAAAACGTATTTGAATATCTAAGATTGGGTTCAAAAAATTAGAGAATTATGGTACAAGTTTCAACGTAATTCTAGCAAAAAAATAAATATAGCCTAGCATACTAAGAGAAAGAAAACCAAAAGTAAAGATAAAATCCATCACCCGGATAAGAAGAAATTCCAATATGTAATCCTTATTCTTCGTTCAATCTTACCAGGATGATTTTTCAATCTTCGTTTCATGTCTCTCCTCTTAAAACCCCCCAAAAATTGACTACACTAATTTTGGGTTAAAAACTTATATATATATATATATATATATATATATTCTCTTAATATTATTCAAAAAGATCCTAAAAATTGTGGTCCAAAAGGTTTCCTAGTTAGAGTAAAACTCAAAGGCAAAAAAAAAAAACAAAATTTCCATATGAAAATTTTCTTTTTTCAAAAAGAAAAAAAAAATTATTATACTATAAAAAGAAGAAGTTTTTGGGTCAATGGAGGCTCGCCGCCCATAGAAATCCATACCTTTATCTGCTCCTAGATCTAACACTCCATTAATTATTTAAGGTGGAATTACTTATAAATACTTATAAATTTATTAAATATTATTTTTATCTGAATATTCTATAGAATCCACGATTCATAATCTACAAAAAAAAATTTAACGAAAACTTGCATGCATAGAGAAGCCATAATAGACGAATTCAATGGAATTCTTATGGAGTACTACTTAATCAATCTACCAGTGGAAAGAGTCCAAATCCTAAGCCATGATATATTAAAAATGATAATGTCTACATCTTTCTAATATTGCATTTAATTTCAATAAAAATCTTTTATAGATTTCAATATTATAGATTTTTATGGATTTCATTGATTTTAATAGATTTGTGGTCTTTTTATTAAAAATTATATTTTTATCTCCTCAATTGTTAAAAGCAACTTGTCAACCAAAACTTTTGATTTTTTTTTTTCACCATACTATTTTAAGCCTATTTTTTCTTTTCAAACTAAATTATGTATTGACGAGAAACTTGCTTTAAAATTAATGTTGACAAGTCAACTTTCTGTAAAAGCAAACAATTTCTTTTATGTGAGAGAGAGAGAGGGAGAGAGAGAAGTCAACTCATATAGTAACTTTTCAGCAAAATCGTACATGAAAGGTGAGAGAATGAGATTGAAATTTTGAAGTTTGATGCTATAATTATTAAAAACTTTTAATGGTTAAAACTATAGTTCTAAATCTATCGAAATATGTTAAAATTCACCAATTAATGAAATCTTCAGAAATCCACTAATTACTGGGGACACCTATATATCTAAAGAATATATTTAAATCTGAGTTGATGATGCTTAAATTTCATTGAAATTTGTTAAAATTTGAGTTTTAGACACTTAAATTTATATAAATTTTAAAAATCCATTCAAATCTAAGTTGAGTACTACCCTCTTTATTTTCGTCAGTGACCTTCATTATAATTTGTGACTTGACATAAAAAAAATCAGTACGTATGATTTTTAAATATTTTTGGACTATTAAATTCAAGTCGAAAATAATTCATTTTTCTATCCAAGCACCTGACTTATTTTGTCAACCCAATTTCAATCCATTTGTCTTTAAACCCAAAAAGGGTCCCTATGAAGCCCAAAAGTTCAACTCGTATTTAGCCCAAAACCCGACCCACCTAGCTGCCCAACAAGCCGCCATTTTGCCACTAGAAAATTGTCCCAAACAGCCCTTTGTCCCTGAAGAAAACCATTCCCAACTCCCTATTTTTCTACCCATTTTCTCCATTTCAAATTCAGCCAATCAACCCCCTTTATTCCTGAAGAAAACCGCCCCAATTCCTCTGAAGAAAACCGCCCTAATTCTCCCATTACCAGCCCCATTTATTCCACTTCAATTTCAGCCAAATGTCCAAAACTTCCTTGAAGAAAAACCATCCCCAGCTTCTTCTTCAACCGCCCCACTTTTATACCACTTTTCCTCACACTTTAGGCACCAAACCAATCGATTCCCCCTCCCCCCAAAAGTTCTCAGATTTAGTTCTCCATAAGCGCCATTATTCCCTTTATTTCAGTCCCACATAAACACTAGCAATTGCTTCCCCTTTTTGTACTCCAATTTTGGCCTCAGAAATTCAGCAACAAGTCTCATTTTCTTTCCAGATTTTTGTCCATCATTAGGAGTCTTACCCTTGCTTATTCTTCACAAGTTTTTATAGCAAAAGGTTGACTTAGTCACCTTCCAATTTCGGCCATGCAGTGTGCTTTTAGCCCTAAGGAAATTAGCATATAACTTCAGGAAGAACCCTCCATTTTCCTCATCAATTTTCGAACCAGGAGTAAGTCTTTTGCTGTGTTTTTTCTTCACATTTTCAGTCACTTTCATATGCATTTTTAGCCACCAAAAGTTCCTAGAAAATTCACTACACTTCCCTCTTATTTGTCAACCATTATAGAAGTCATAATCTTCCTTTTATGTCACCAAATTTTCGGCCATCTAGAGCTCCCATTCTTCCCCAAAATTCAGCCCATATTATTGTTGGTGGATTTCTGTGAAATGACTCCAAAGCAATCAAACCGAATGAAATGGATGAAAATTAAGCCGAGTAAGTGCTGAACACTTTGTCCTTAAGTCGAATTTGCCTCGCAACGGTGCTTACGGTTATGGCAATCAACCCCCAAGATACAACGACTTCTTACTTGTGTTTGAAGCACTTCAAAACACAAGTACAGCGAACCAAAACTGGTATTGTATTCCAAAAGATGAAATGAAATGAAACCAGAATTTTATGCAACTAAAATGCAATAATTATGGTTCAAGAATGATGAAATATGAGTTTTTAGTGTTTGCATATAGTTTTTGTATCAATCCTCTGTAAAATGGACGTCCAGAGGCCCTTTTTAACGTTGAAGATCGGTTGAAAATGAAAAGGTATGGAACCAAATCGTGCAACACTTCAAAAGGACATGTCTATTTACGCAAACCTATGCGATCGCATGGTTTTACCAAGATGCGATCGCAATGTACAAAATTCAGAACAGAACTTGATCCAATTTAACCATGTGATCGCAAGGCTTAGCCTCCTGCGATCACATGGAAGGACCCAAAAATGTTCTGCCTAAAATATGGGCAGTTTGCGATTACAGGTGGAAAAATCCATGCGATCGCATGGTCAAAACTTTGACCCAAAATTGTCTTTTTTCCGTAATTTCTCATTCATTCAATATTGGTTTCGAGATGCCAAATATACTCTTTAAACATGCAGATAATTTTGAATTTTCTTTCCAGGGGCGTTGTCCCCGAGCCCCATCAACCCCCGCAACCTAACCGGGCAGGTCGAACCCCGTTTTTTCGATGCGACGAAGTGGCAAACAATTTTGCCTAAACAGATTGGGTCGGGTTTGTATATTTTGGTCAAGTTGACACGAAGTCACTTAGTTAATTTCTCAACATTTTAAACCAATTTCCAACAATCCTCCACATGAATAGAAATTCCTTGATACGCAAAACACGATGCAAATGAAATGCAGACTCTAACAAATGGAGTACATGCGACAAGTCATAGCATCAAGATAGGTAGCTTGTGGCTTTGAACCTTCTTTAGTTGAATACAATCGGATTTACTAGGCTAGTTGATGAACATGATATTTTTGAACCATCCAGCCGTTCGTGTAAACCCAAACAGTTGTTCCAACACCATAACTTATCTAACCAATTCGGTTCTCATGGTTGTGTCCATTTTGGCCCTGGACAACTCTTGGTTTCATAAGTGCTCTAAGAGAATTGAGCCTTGAATTCTCGTAGAAGCGGCTCCACTTCACACTTACATAGGTGATGTCTTCCCTTTCTATGTCAAGATTTTGAATCATTAAAAGTATATATGTATACTTATCCTTATACATATTTGACATAGCACTTCAAAAGTTAGGAATGGGAATAAGTGCTTTATTCCGAATCTTTTATAACTTAGTTGTCCCATTGAAACAAGATTTTGGGATCTCCAATCTACAAGGTTGGGTTTCTGTTATAGTAATTCTATTCAATAGGCTTTAGGCCCATTCCCCACGAAAGATGGTATACTTGATCTCTTGCAAGTCCTTTCGTCAAAGGATCAGCCAAGTTCTCTTTTGACTTCACATAGTTAATAGAGATTATACCATTCGATATTGACTGTTTAATGGTATTATGTATCCGACGGATATGTCGAGACTTACCATTATACATACTGTTTTCTGACATTGCTATTGCCGACTGATTATCGCAATATATGTTAATTGCAGAAACCGGCTTTTCCCAACATGGAATTTCTTCAAAGAAATTACGAAGCCATTCTGCTTCTTCTTCGGCTTTGTCTAAAGTAATAAACTCATATTCCATTGTGGATCGAGCTATACATGTTTGCTTAGATGATTTCCAGGACACGGGCTCCACATCCAATGGTAAATACATAACCACTTGTGGATTTTGAATCCTTAGTGTCAGATATCCAATTTGCATCGGCATATCCTTCTAACACCGCGGGATATCTTGAGTAGTGTAATCCATATTCAACTGTGTGTCTTAAGTATCTAAGAACTCGGTTTAGTGCCTTCCAATGCTCAATATTTGGATTACTAGTGAATCTACTCAACTTGTTGACTATATATGCTATATCCGGTCTTGTGCAGTTGGTAATGTACATCAAACTGCCTATGACATGTGAATATTCCAATTGAGATACAGGCTCACCAGTATTCTTGGCTAAGTATATACCTAGGTCAACTGGTGACTTAACTGGTTTGTCATCATGCACCTTAAACTTCTTAAGTACAGTCTCAACATAATGTGATTGAGATAATGACAAACCATCGGATGTCTTAGAGATTTTAATCCCTAATATCACATCCGCCACTCCCATGTCCTTCATGTCAAAATGTTTTGTTAACATTTTCTTAGTCGAGAAAATGACTTTTGAGTTATTTCCCATAATTAGTATATCGTCAACGTATAGACATACGATTACATATTCGTTAAGTGTGTTTTTAATGTAGACACATTTGTCATATTCATTGATTTTGAAGCCATTTGACAATATAGTTTTATCAAACTTTTCATGCCATTGCTTCGGTGCTTGTTTTAATCCATACAAGAATTTTACAAGTTTACACACCTTCTTTTCATTTTCCGGTGCAACAGACCCTTCGGGTTGTTCTATATAAATTTCTTCTTCTAATTCACCATTTAGAAACGCAGTTTTAACATTCATTTGATGTATTTCAAGATTATGCAATGCCGCGATTGCAATCAAGACACGTATAGACGTGATTCTAGTCACCGGTGAATAAGTATCAAAGAAATCGAATCCTTCCTTTTGTCTATACCCTTTGGCTACTAATCTAGCTTTGTATTTATCTATTGATCCATCGGACTTCAATTTCTTTTTGAATATTCATTTGCAGCCTAAAGCTTTGTTTCTCGGAGAGAGTTCAACCAATTCCCAAGTATGGTTACTCATGATGAATTCAATTTCGTTACGTACAATTTCTTTCCAAAAATGAGCTTCGAGAGTGGACATTGCTTCATCAAATGTCCTCGGATCATTTTCAAGTAAATTGGTTATGAATTCTGGACCGAATGTCTTAAGAATTCGTTACCTTTTACTACGTCTCGGTTCTTCATTTATTTGAAGATTGTCGTCATTTCTATGTAAGTTATCATAAGTTCGTTTAACTGAACTTATTTCTTTTTCTTTACAAGGAAACTTGTCTTCAAAGAAGACTGCATTTCTTGATTCAATAATCGTGCCTTCATTTATATCAAGTACTTCAGATTTATGAACCAAGAATCGATATGCACTACTATTGATTGCCTATCCAATAAAGACACAATCAATTGTCTTTGGTCCAATCCTAACTTGTTTAGGTTTGGGTATTTGTACTTTTGCTAAGCATCCCCACACTTTGAGATATTTGTATGAAGGTTTCCGACCTTTTCATTACTCGTATGGTGATTCAACCTTATTGTTGTGTGGTATTTTATTTAGGATATGATTTGTCGAAAGTTGGCTTCCCCCCACAAGTTTTGAGGTAAGCCCGAACTTATTAACATTGCATTCATCATTTCCTTTAGTGTTCGACTCTTACGTCCAGCAATCCCATTTGATTGAGGTGAATATGGTGCAATGGTTTGATGAATGATTCCAAATTCTGCACAAAATTCCTCAAATGGTGCAACGTATTCTCCACCTCTATCACTGCGAATCATTTTTATTCGTTTTCTAAGTTGACTTTCAACTTCGATTTTGTAGTGTTTGAACACTTCCAAAGCTTCATCTTTGCTTTTCAACAAGTATACGTAACAGTACCTTGTACAATCATCTATGAAGTGATGAAATACTTTTTACCACCTCTTGTTTGTACAAACTTTAAATCACACACATCCGTGTGAATTAATTCTAAAGGTGTTGTAGTTCTTTCTACCAAATGAAAAGGTGCTTTGGCCGCTTTTGCCTCTACACATGTTTCGCATTTTCCATTATTAAAATGCATATTCGGAAGAAAAATTAAATTCATTAACTTACGTATTGAATTAAAGTTTGCATGTCATAATCTATGGTGCCATAGATTAGATGACTCAAGAATATAAACGGAAGATGACGTTTTATTCATTGTATTTTTCGGTACAACAGTTAGGACATTCATTTTGAATAGTCCATCTTTTACATAGTCTTTGCCAACATACATATTATTCTTGGTAAGTACAAACTTATCCGAAACAAAGACTAACTTAAAGCCATTCTTGCTTAACAAAGAACCTGACACAAGGTTCTTGCGAATATCTGGTACGTGAAGAACATTATTGAGGCTAAGTTCCTTTTCCAAAGTCATCTTCAATATCACTTTACCTTGTCCTTCCACTTTGGATGATGAGGAGTTTCCCATAAACAGTTTTTCTCACTCGGTTGGAATGTAGGATGTGAACATATCCTTATCAGCACATATGTGACGGGTTGCACCTATATCAACCCATCATTCCATGGGATTTCCAACGTTGTTGCATTCTGAAACAACCGCCAATAAGTTCATATCAGATATGCCATTTGATATAGAGTCAGATTCGACTATGTTCGCTTGGGCTTGCTTCTTTGGTTTGCGACAATCAACGGAGCGATGTCCAGCCTTTCCACAATTGTAGCAGTTGCCCTTGAACTTCTTTGCATTCTTCTTAGAAGGTTCAACAGAATGCTTCCTCTTCTTTCCTTTGTTGTTGTTGGATTCCACCACATTAACCTTTGATTGTGGTATGCTATTTCCAACACGCCTGTCCGAACTTCGATTGTCTTCTTCAATCCTTAGTCATACCACAAGCTCTTCAATGTTCATCTCCTTGCGTTTATGCTTGAGATAGTTCTTGAAGTCCCTCCAAATGGGTGGAAGTTTCTCAATGATTGCAGCCACTTGAAATGATTCACTTAGAGACATATTCTCCGCGTGAATGTCATGAAGTATAATCTGCAATTCTTGCACTTGACTGATAACCGTCCTTGAATCTATCATCTTGTAGTCCAAAAACCTTCCCACGATGAACTTCTTTATTCCCGCATCTTGAGTCTTATATTTCCTTTCCAAAGAATCCCATAAATCCTTCGCAGATTGCTTGGAACAATACACGTTATACAAAGTGTTGTCCAAGCCATTCAGAATGTAATTCTTACACAAGAATTCTAAATGTTTCCAAGCATCCAAAGTAATCAACGATGCCCGATTATTTTCTCCTTATTGTATGACGGGAGGATCTTCATTCAAGAATTTCGCCAAATTGAGGGTCGTAAGATAGAAAAGTATTTTCTGATGCCATCTCTTGAACTCAACCCCAATGAACTTCTCTGGTTTTTCCCCATGTAGAACGGAGTTTGAATGTACGGTAGTAGGAGGAGCCAAAACCGGAGCCACAACCAGATGAATCACACCGGTAGGAATACTTCCTTCAGAAATTCTCTCATTCGAAGTAGAATTTGAATTCATTTCTGTTTACGTAAAACGAAGATTAACCAAACCACGAGATGTCACTTACCACAAAAATACTGCAGAAAATTCGACTTAAGATTGTTGGCAGATTTCTGTGAAATGACTCCAAAGCAATCAAACCGAATAAAATGGATGAAAATTAAGCTGAGGCAAGTGTTGAACACTTTGTCCTTAAGTCGAATTTGCCCCGCAACGGTGCTTACGGTTATGGCAATCAACTCCCAAGATACAACGACTTCTTACTTGTGTTTGAAGCACTTCAAAACACAAGTACAGCGAACCAAAACTAGTTTTGTACTCCAAAAGATGAAATGAAATGAAACCATAATTTTATGCAACTAAAATGCAATAATTATGGTTCAAGAATGATGAAATATGAGTTCTTAGTGTTTGCATATAGTTTTTGTATCAATCCTCTGTAAAATGGATGTCCAGAGGCCCTTTTTAACGTTGAAGATCGGTTGAAAACGAAAAAGTATGGAACCAAATCGTCCAACACTTCAAAAGGACATGTCTGTTCATGCAAACCTATGCGATCGCATGGTTTTACCAAGCTGCGATCGTAGGGTACAAAATTCAGAATAGAACTTGATCCTATTTAACCATGTGATCGCAAGGCTTAGCCTCCTGCAATTGCATGGAAGGACCCAAAAACGTTCTGCTTAAAATTTAGGCAGTTTGCGATCGCAGGTGGAAAAACCCATGCGATCGCATGGTCAAAACTTTGATCCAAAATTGTCCTTTTCTGTAATTTTTCATTCATTCGATATTGGTTTCGAGATGCCAAATATACCCTTTATACATGCAGATAATTCTGAATTTTCTTTCCGGAGGCATTGCCCCCGAGCCCCCTCGACCCCTGCGACATGACCGGGCAGGTCGAACCCCATTTTCTCGATGCGGCGAAGTGGCAAACAATTTTGCCTAAACAAATTGGGTCGGATTTGTATATTTTGGCCAAGTTGACACGAAGTCACTTAGTTAATTTCTCGACATTTTAAACCAATTTCTAACAATTATTCCCTTTTTCACCTTCATTTAAAGCTTACTACAAAACACGATTTTGTAAAATAAAAAAGAAAGCGTTCGGGTTCTAATAGTTGGAACGGTGCAGATTTATTTTAAGGACCAATCCAATCTAAACTTGCAAGGTAGTTTTTAAGAAGGTAGTCACTGAAGAATACTACAAGAAATTTTACTTTCAACAACGAAAATTTTGGTCTTGTAAAGTCTTTCGATGATCATTTTTTGATGAAACGACTTAAAAACGACTTTCAATGACAAAAATTTACTTCGTTAAACGTAAAATTTCTTGTAGTAAGGTAAAAACTTGTGAAATTATGTGGTGCCGATTATCAAATTATGATGTTCCTTAAGTATGTTTTAAAGTATGGCATGCCGCATTTACGATTTCATATAATGCCCTCATATGTTAGTACAACTGCTATTGATTATTTCTCAAAATGCTCATGCCCCAGAATAATTTATTCTTCAGATTGATATGCTTGGCGACGATACGACGGCGTAGAGTAGCGACAGTAAAGAAAAATATATAGTTTTATGTCCGTTATGTTTTGGCATCAATATGATCGAGCATTTTGTTATGTAAACTATGATACAATATTCGAATATGTTTTAAAGTTGTAAATTAGAAGAAAACCCGAATTTATGTTTAATTCACCGTTTTGGAAATTAAAGTTGAAGTTATAGTTTAAAGTATTGAAATTTTTAGCGACTTCAAAACATCATAACTTTCTGTGTATTGTGAATTTTTGAGTCAAATTAGTTATGTTTGTTAGCTTTATAAGTTATCTATTAGTAGAATTTAGAATCACTTTAAAGTCACGTCGTATGAATTTATTATGACTGTTTTTCGGGCACCCATAGTGGTACCCAAGATAGTTTTTCAAGATATTTTGGCCATGTTTTTCTTATATCAAACGACTTGGCTGGTTTGGCTATGTTTTTCGGGCACCCATAATTTTTTGAACACGTTTGGTTGGTAAAATAATTTTTGGCAACATCTTATGTTATCATTTACAACTATAAAGATTTGGAAGTCCTTGTAAGTTTTCTTTGCAGGTTTGCTATTTTTTCCTGAAATAAAAATTTAAAACCATTCAAGGGTGCGAAAAATTGAAATTTAGAGTTGTCAAGTATAGTTCAAGAGTTTTAAGTGACCAACCGAATTAAGAAAACCGGTTACTTTACAGACGCTATCTACGAGAACACTTTTTGTTTGTGGCATGTTCTTAGATGAGATTTAGAACCAAGCAGACATGACACAAACTCTTAGGAGGATTGATATGTTGGAACAATAGGATACGTTGAAGGCCCAGCGAGTATTGTTAGGGGCCATTAGAGACGGTCGGCATGAATGAGGTGATTATAAAGATCAGCACGATAGAGTTGTGGATGCTGGTAGCGTAACAACCGGTGAAGAGTCGATCATGGAAGAGAACTCCAACAAAAATGATTATCCTTTTGTTCCTTTCAATTCCGAGTGACAAATGGATGTTGATGCCTATTTTTTATACAAATACCTATGAAGGTTTATCAGAGGCTAGATAGAGAAACAAACATCAATTGTGTGATAGTCTAGCTACTTATTTCAGTATGCTCTTTCAGAGATTGTTGACATTGGATTTGGAAAAGTGTACTAAGGACCACTAAAGAGTGCTAATCTGATTGTTGCTACAAGGAAATTTGATCTAAATGGTATACAAGCCAAACTAGAGGAGCTCAAAAAATCTAGTAGAGTACCACTGTTACGAGACACTAGATGAAGCATGGTACAAGAATCGAGGTTGAATCTTCTTCAACCCGCGAAGAATGATGAATGATGTGTTTAAGACTTAACGGGTCAAGAAAGTTAGACATGACTTAATGCCTTAATTTGTGTATTTATTTATTTATTTATTTCGACATTTTATCTAGTTTGGTCTTTTATTTATTAGTGATAAAATTTGTATTTTGATTACTGTTCTAAAAAGTTCGCTTAAGTGGTGCCTATCGTGATGTGCAGCCTCCACACCTCACGCCTCATCTCTCACCTTTGTCTCGCCTTTGCCTAGATCCCGAAAAGCTTGAAACTCGGTTTTCATGCCTAGCCACACTTTCTACGTTTTTGAATAATAATTTTGATAAGAGTTTAGGGACTAGGAGTTCAATAACAAAATAAGTGTAGGAATTAGGTTTTTCATACTATGTCGCAACTTGAATTGAAATTTTTCTCCAATTCTTGCTTTTCAGTATTCATGTGCAAATCAATAAATCGTGATCGTGTGATTTTGTTCTTACTCTCTTTTATCTATGTCAGTGGCACCTCTCACCTCTGATATGCCATACTCGTATAGATGGATTGCATGGAAATATGTAGGTTTATCCTGCTCAGATATGAAGCAGTAAGATGGTTAATTTCATTAATTGTCACTAAAATTTGTGTGAAATTTCAAATTGGTCATTAAAATATTTTTTATTCTATTAATCACTGAAGTTATTCATAATTTTATAAATGGTCACTCGGTTTCAAAAATGATCACTCAAGTTATACGTTGCATTTAAGGAAAAATTGCAACTGCCATTCCCAACGTTTACCCACTTTAGCACCATTGTTCCGAACCTTTATTTCCTGACAATCTTATGTTCAACATTTAACTTGTTAGTCGTCCTCAGTTCTAATGGGTAATTAAATAAAAAAATTCTATTAAATGAGTGTTTAGAAGACGAATCTACATTTAAGTTCATATAAAGAATAAATATATTAATAAAAGAGAACAACTAAAAATATAAGAAAAATATAAATATTTCACCTTAAATTGGTGGTGCCACTGTCGGGGTAGAGGCTAAGTATCACAAGCTGACTATTTGAGTCTCGCAGCACAATTATTTTTTGTTCGTGCTATAGCAGTCTCACTTCATTCGACTACCTTCCGTCTTTACCATCACGAGTCTAGACATGACCCATCGCTTATTTCGTCCACGAAGCTACTACTAGCGTGTAAACACCCAAATGCATCCCTACACTGCACTTGGTGCTAAGGTGCTCGCCTATTTGCAATGCATATTGTCATCGATGTTTCCATCTCTGTTGACCCGACTTAGCTAGTTTGCCCGTATGTTCCTACAAAACATATGGTCCTCTCAAAGCATATTTGATTGATGGGAGCTCTCCTGGATTTGTCTGAATCATTGAGGGTCATTCACATCCCAACAACGCAATTATTGTTCTCGTCTATTCCTACTGGCATATTAGCTTGTTGCATGCCACAATGCTCTTCGTCAGGGCCTCGCCTATGCAAGGCCATCTAATAATTCATGCCTAACTTAAATTGCCTTTACATCATACACATTCTAACAACATCGGCATCTTTTCATATTCGTCCAACTATGCAGTGTTGCCTCACGACTATATTTCTAGTAAGCAGACCCCGCAGCAAGGCTAGAACCCATAACTATAGCGCACAAGTTGGCATACAAGGCCTTGAAAGTGCTTCTCTCGATATCTCAATGTTATCATATCATTAATGTATCCCTCAGAGCATATCAATGCTCCATCGATAACCTTAGGCCCTTTTTGGGTGCCCAACGAAGGACACGAAAGCCAAACGCTGGTCGATGAGTTCCCGACCTCTAAAGAATAATTTAGCCCTCCCTTAAGGTGCCTATAGTAGGCCCTTAGTTGTCTCTGCGGGCCTAAAGATTGCGCATTTTGTGTATAAGGATAGCCTGCAAGGTGCCCTTTGGAGACGAAAGCACGGGGAGGCTGGCTGGCTGACTGCTCACTAAGCACACCTCTCTTATATAGAAATAACCCAAGTGAACTAATAAATGTCTTTTGGTCGATGAATCATAATTTTCATAACTGATGCTTTCAACCTCCAAATGACGTTGTGTTTGATCCTTAGCCAAGTGAACTAATAGACGTCTTTTGGTCAATGAATCATAATTTTCATAACTAATGCTTTCATCCTCCAAATGATGTTGTGTTTGATCCCTATCAAAGCTAACATCTTCAATATTAAGTCCACAAAGTTTCAACCCCAATGGATACAAAACCATTGAGTTATTGCCCTATCAATATTCTGAAATTACGACATTGCTACTGCCTAACACTGTCGCCTTTGGCCACTATTTTTCATAACCAAACAGACTTCGATTGTCGTTTACCTTGGTAGGAAAGCTCTCTGTAAATCGGCTTCTCCAAACTCCATTATTAAGATTCTTTGCTCATCGCATGAAGTTGTTGCCATTACAGCCATTCTAAAATCTTATATCAACCCAAGTTTTTCTTTCCATCGTCCCCGATGATCATGGACATTAGTGTTAAGCTAAGATGTGATTTGTGACACTAAGACACTTTGTTCTGAATACCACTGATCAGATTTACAGTTTATTTCTAAAATTGGTTTTGCATCTGATTCTTATTTTGTTTAATATTTTCATCTACTAATTCTTAATTAGGGTTTGATGCTAACTTAAACCATCATATTTATATAAATTTTACATCTAAATTAAACCAATAATTCATAAGACAATTTACAAATAACATCATTCTTATGTTTTTCATAATTTTAGGGATAATGTGCTTCTTTAAAAAAAGATTATCAGTAAGATAACTTTGGATGGTTGAAGGTTTAACAAGAATATGATGGATTTTTTTTTTTTTTTTTTTGGGTGGTGAAGATATGATTTGTGCGTAAAATAATTATTAATTACATCTTACATATGTCATTGTAACCACACATTTGAAATGAACATTTCTTAAAACGGTAAAATGGACATTTTACATGGCAAAGTGGTCATTTTGCCAATTAATCTGAAAAGTGGACATTTTTCTAATTTACTAAAATTTATTTGACTATTTAAATATATGCCCCGTTTGTTAATATGTATAGTCTATAGAGATATAAATTTTTAGCTAATTTAATTTTAATTATTTAATATCATAATTTTTTATAATAGGGATGTTTGTACATATAAAATTCCATCACCCCCACCCTCTTCACCATCTCTCTTTTTATTCTTTTCTATTTGTGTTTAACCTAATTAATACTCAATCAATTTTGTGTAAAACCCCTAAATTGCTTGAACTACCTTAGCTGCGTGTTTGCAATATGTTCATCCATATCGCAGACAAAATACAACCACAACCAGTGCCATAATTTTGGTACTGATTTTTGTATTTTTATATTTAAATTTATTTAACAAAATTATTCAGAAAGCTAGTTTTGCTTGTGAATTGCTAGTAATTCATTTTGTTATATCTTACTATGAGGGATTGTTTCAGATCCTAGTTAAGTGACTATAAGCATCTTGTTTGAACTTTGTGAATTGGCCTTTAATGATTAAAGTGGTTCACTGCTACAATTTAATTTATTGTGAAGCTACTTTCAGTTTTGATTACAAAGTAAGTATTAAATAATTTTTTTTTGATACTAATGAATGTGATTTTGTGATCTTAGGTTATGAGTACTCTAGTAGTAATGTATCAAAAATAGGGTTAGATACTAGGTTGAACTTTGAAGTATCAATCTAGAATCATTGCTACCGTTTGCTTATTTTCCTTAAGTGAATACATTAATATACACGATGGATAGGAGTTGGAAGCGATTTCACAATAGTAAATATGATAGTGACATTGATAAGTAAAATATATTTTTATATATATTTTTGTTTATAAATTTTTTATTCCAAAATATCTTTTTATTTGTATTTTAATGATTATTTATATATTTTCCCTTTTCTATGTAGATTCGAGATGACGCATCTATTAAGAGTCAATAAGAGATTGAAAATTAATGTGGCATTATCTTTATTACTATTTTAAGATAATAATATTATTTTTATTTGATTACCAACTTTAATGCTGTAAGTTACATTTTGCAAATAAATGTGTATCTTTGTAACAATTCTACTGCGATGCAAGAAATTGAAAATTTAATGTTGTTGTAAGTATTATACAATGAAAATTCATATTGTTACAAAATAATATTTACATGGTGTGAAATAGAATACACGATATATATAAAGAATTACAAAATAAATTGCATCAATTATAGAGCATTGCACAAATGTTGATGCGACAAATAAATAATTTTAACTATAAATACAAATTAGCACAACAAATATTTATTGTCACAAAATAATATTTGCAACAATTTTATTTGTTATAAAATAGAATACACGACATATATAAATATAGATAAAATTAAATATTGCAACAACTATACATCGATACGCGACAAACTCTCTCTGTTGTAGAATATATTAAACTTCAAACACAACATGTCATGTAAACCAATATCTATTGTCACAAAATAATATTTGTAACAATTTTATATGTTGTAAAATATAATACACGACATATATATACAGTCACAAACTAACTTAGGCAACAACTATACTTCATTGCACAAATGATGATGCGACAAACTCTTTATGTTGTTGAATGAATTTAACTACACACACAACTTGTTACATAATAAATTATACTACAAACATTGAATATCTTATAATATATTATGCAACGAATCAATCTCATTGTGAAATAAATTACGCGACAAACATGACCTATTATTAAATATATATTACTACAAGCATGTTTTGTTGCAAAATATAATAAGTAACAAACGTTATACTTTTAAAATAGTATTTGCAACAAATATTTTTCCTTGCAAATGTTTTTTAGGAATAATCGTTGCGATAAATTGACTTGTAGCTTTTTTAATTTTTCACGACATCTATGTATTGCAACGATATTATGGCGACAAATATGTTGTTTCTATTTCATACTTTTTGCAGCAAACATAAAATGTTGCGAGTTTGCTTATGCGACGAGTGACTGATAGTTGTTGTAAAATACAATCTATGACGCTTATAGCGCGACAATGCCTGCAACAAACAGCTTTTTGCTGCTAAATTATTTTTGCAACAAAATCTCTATTTAATCGACAACATTTTTTTGTAGTGTGAGTATGTACTCTAACGCTCTAAGTCGCCTTACACAAAGCTTTCACCTTATCCTTTCTTGGGAAGAGCGTATACACAACCCCCAAGATAGTACAAATTAGTTACCAAAATGAAATATTTTCCTATTACGGTCATGTTACGCTCAAACCTATCATCAATCTCATTCGCCATAGCAATTTTGTATTTTGAAGAGAGGGAGGGAGAGAAAATAACAAAAGGCTTTTCATTTACTAATATTAAAATATAAATATTTTAATAAATTTAATTTACCTATAAAATTTTATTAATAAATAAAGTAATAAAAGTTTAAAGAATTTAAATATCAACTGAAAATTCTGTTTGAAATAAAATAACAGTTAAAAAATTAATTATTCATTGATGATATTATAAAATAAAAATATAAAGATATATAAAGTTAATTGTAGATAACTTATAAATAAAGTAAAATTATTTAGGTGATACGTACCGATGGCTTGTGGCAACGAGTGAAGCACCGTTGGTGATTACTGACATCACCTACGATATTGTCGTTGATAGTTGCTGACCGAATTGCTTTTAGTAATTTCATCTGAATCGCTGATATATTGATTTCCTTCAGAATTAATGTGCGACAACAATATCATCGGCCATTGCCGCTAGAATTTTTGTCAGTGATGATTTGCTCAATTATTTTTTTTATTCTTCCAAAAGGACCCATCAACAATTTTGCCTAAGACCCCAAGCTAAATTATTATTATTTTCTTCCAAAAAGACCCCTCAACAATTTTGTCTAAGACCCCCAAGTTACTTGAGCTGCATGTGTTCTCCATATCTCTTGATTAAGTGATTTTTAATTAGGTGTTAAGGATTGTGTAATTTATATCCGAGCAGGTTATGAGTTGATCAAACAACTAAGTGTTTCAATATTTAAGCAGTTTGGATAGATATTGTCCTCCTGCTTAATTAACAGTCAAGAAATATTCTATTATTAGTTAACTTAATAGCAAACGAACAAGAACTCAAGTGGCTAAATGGACGTGTCAAATATATTTGTCATTTTTTCATATGAACAAATAATTATAGGATATCAAATGGATTAGTTATTTTTTTAAAATTCTAAGTTTAGTGATGAACAAAAACTGATCAAGTGGCTGAACACTCGATGTGCAGGCCGAGGCAAAGTTTTATTTTCTCAAGACTTGTCATTGTGAATTCATTCTTTAAGTAACTAACTGCCATTGGAAGCTTAAATCATCAACGTCAATAATAACAAATCAAAATATTGATTTCTATATAAAAACACATGGGCATATATAGTCATTCTTATAACACTCTTTGAATAAATACTCACTAAGGTGATTATACTATGTACGGGCATATATAGTCATTCTTATAACACTCTTTAAATAAATACTCACTAAGGTGATTATACTATGTACGTCAGGATTTCTTTAATTCGTATAATGAATTTTGCAATTTAATTTAGAACATAACTTTGCAGAATAGATCATTTGATTCTGACACTTTAAATCATTCAGGGATTTATATCACTATGAATTGAACTATATAAATATGCAATTACTACTATTATCTTATATGGATTACATTTCATATGTTCGAGCTAAATGTCCAAACATGTTGCATTTTTCTAAAGAATGCAATTTTGGCTATATGAATTCTTTTTATTTTTGGCCAATAATTTCTACGTCAACATTTTTTGAAAGATTTTATTTCAATATCCTCTTTTTCACTTAAAATAATGAGCGCTACAATATTTTTTCATATGTTGCCGACAACTATTTCTTTTCGATTCTTTTTTTTCTCCAGAGCGGCATAATTTTATCGAGATTTCTTTATTTAGTAATTTCAGGTACCAATACCTCCTTTGGAGTTATTTGATTAGTTATGTCTTATGGTCTCTTTAAGAGTATTGCCTCCTTAATATAACCATCTTGACTATTTACTACATTTTTCTTTTGGGGATTTTTTTTTCTTCTTTGAAATCAAACATGCTATATGCATGCTTTAGTTTTACTAATTTCAATGATAATAGATTAATGTCCTATTGTGACATCAATCTTGTTGGAGCATTTACAGATGGTGGTATATATCAGTAGTAAACTTTTTTTTTTAGATGTTTAATTAATTTCTCTCCCTAATCCTGGAATATTGTCCAATGAATAATGGTAGTTGGCAAACCACATCATAAACTATCACCATTCAGGAAATCAAAATGTTTATATAAAAGGGGTGGATTCAAATTCTAAATATATTCTTACTTAATTGTACTAGGGAGAACATATAATAAGTTTGTGGCATAATGTGTACAAGTGTTGCTAGTTAAGATAATATGTCTCAAACTAAAAACATGAAACTTTGTTCTATAAGTAATGATCTAGAAATTAATCTCACAAACTTCAAGTTGTGAGAGTAGATAATAGATACAAATGTGACCATTTAGTAGATGCATTTTTTTAAATCGATAAAATATCTAAATAGTCTATGTGTAGGGTGGGTGGCCCCAGATATATTACCCATAATAATTTTAAGATATAATTAGCTAGTTAAAGTTTACCGGCCAATATAATTGAGAACAAGCAGTACATGAGAATTCATGAACATTGAAAAATCTTCTTGTTTTTCAATAGATATTCTCAATAATTACTTGCATAATGATTGACCTAGGATAGTCTACCCAGTCATGGCAAATAATAAAATTTTCAGGACATTGAACTTTTGGTTCAATATAGTAGGTACTTTTGTACTGATATTTATATAGTAGAACTAAAAGATGTGGCGTGTAACATTTTCAGCATATACTTTTATTGAAAGTCTCAATATGGTATCCCAATTTAAAGGAGAATAAAATATTATCAATATTAATTTTTTCTCCAAGTAAGTAATATTGACACTTCTAAGACTAATCAAATTTGCAAAATTTGATATTTTAATGTATTAGCTTACATTTTTATTTCATTTCTCCTTTAGGGAGTCATGATAAATTCAACTAAATAGTTGACGTACTGCATATACCAAGAATTGGTGATATTCCAATAAATATTTTCTATTGTGACTTTCTCACTGTTACAGAGTCAATGATTTTGTATCGAAATAACATGAATACTTAATGAAGAAATTATCAATAGGACAACCGCCTTGGCCATAGCCAAACATGAACATATCAAAATTTTTATTTTTTCTGACCATTAAACCAAAAATTCATCCAATAGAAATTTGAGCCAGTAATAAATCAATTTATTGATTTGGTCATTTGATTGTTGAAAATGCAATCTATTAATAATGCTCAAAACAAAAATACTAATTACTGGTTAGATTTCATAAAATTTATGAGATTAGACCTTATGATATTCTTTTGGATTTTCTCATATTTTAAAATATTAAAATTGTGCTTCCTGGATAGCAACACAATATTTTCGAAATACTAATATTATTCAAAATACTAATACGTATAATTTTTTACTTTTTTAAGAGCAGCAACCTGATATTATTTTGAATTATTAATATATAAAATTTATATTTCTTATTAAGCAATACCATTTTTTTAAAAAGTTTGCCTAGACGGAGGCTTGGCCTCCACTTCTAGTCACGCATCACTCTCATCTTGTTTTTATCTAGCTCTCGCCTAGCTCTCACTTAGGTCAGAAAATCTTGAAGCTCGACCGATACACTTAATTACGCTTTACGTTTTTTAGAATATTGAGTAATACTATAATTATATTCTTATAAATATTAATATATAAAATTGTGCTTTTCAGGAGGAGCAAAATAATATTTGTCAACAACATTGATATAATATAAAATTGAATAAACATTATTTCTTCATTCAAATTTGAAGTAGCATCTTATAAGTCTATTTGTATTCTTTCTAAATTCAAACAAAATCACAAATAAAATAGATTCATAAGTTTGATATCTTGTATAGAACTCAAATATCCTTAATATATTATAAGTATGAATGGGGCATTTAGTACTATTCACCATAGTGTCCAATTTTTTTTTCTTAACCTAGGTTTGGTTTCCTCCGCCTCCCACAGTCGCTGGTATTTGAACCAGAGGTGAATTCCGAGGTAGGTCCCGCATGCAGTTTTTTGTTTTTTCCACCAAATTATATGCTTTCAAGTTTTGTTGCAGCCTTGTTCTTCAAAAATAATTTGTTCTTCCGGTTCTTATTAAGCTTTTTATGTTTTAATTTGTGGAAATATGGATTGGATAACTGTTAAAGATTGGTTTTTGTGAACTCATCGCGTTTGCTTTTGATAGAGAATGTTGTGGATACTTCTTTTGTATCCTGTTATTGAATTCTTTCTCTTTTTGGGTTGTGGCGTTCAGATGGTGAAGCAAGCAAATGGAACCACAATATTTGAAGAAGTCTGATCGATTTTAAAATTTTGAAATCAATTATAAGCTATTAAAAATTGAGAAAATTAGTATATCAACCATTGAGAAAATTTGCATTCCTACTGAGGAGGCTGAATTGGGCTTTAGGAGACTGCATGATCTTGTTGATACAATCTCCGTAAAGCTTTGGTGATTATTTAGATCTCACGTCTGATTATTGGTCTGGACGCAATCACAATGGATATGTTTGTGTTACAACATATTTTATTGATAGTAATTGGTTACTGCACAAAAGAATAATTGCATTTCGTTTACTTGAATATCCACATAATGGAGTAAATTTGTCTGAAAACTTATTACAAGTATTTAATGAGTTTGGTGTGTTAAACAAATTATTTAGTATTACATATAATAATGCAAGTCCGAATACTGCATGCATTGACATGCTAATTAGAACAGTTAAACCAATATTTGATTCTAAATCATTTCATGTGCGGTGTGTTTGTCATATATATAATTTAGTTGTACAAGATGGTTTGAAATTAATAGCCCCACAAATTCGTATAATTAGAAAAGCAATTAATTATATTTCTTCTTCAGATTCTAGACAACAAGAATTTGCAAAAATTTGTAAAAATTTTGGATTAAGAAGAATAAAATTTGTTGATGATATTCCAAATAGATAGAACTCAACTTTTCTTATGTTAAAATCGTGTGTTGGCTACACCAATGTTATTAATGCATTCGTTAATTCGAAACATAATCAATTTTATATAGATGATTCGCATTGGAACATGCATTTAAAGTTATGAAATTTTTGAAAGCTTTCTATAAGTCAACAAAAGTTAGTTCGGGGGTGTATTACCCAACTAGTCATCTTGTACTTATACAATTGGTAGAAATTGCCACCCAATTATCAAAATTTAGAAACGATCAATTTTTCTTTCAAATTATTTTGTCAATGGAAGAAAAATTTCAATAATATTATGAAAACATGTCACTAATTTTTCTAGTGGCTGCTGTAATGGATCATCGCCTAAAATTATTTGGAGTTCATACTGCTTTAGAATTAATTTTTAAAACATTAGCTTTTAACATAAATATCACAAATCGACAATTAGAAATTTTCTTCAATGAAATATATAACCACTATTTTATTAAATACGGTAAAAATGAAAATATTTCTACTTCTATAAACTCTAGTACAACTTTTAAAGGTAAATCTTCTTTTTTCTCCTTGGTAGCTAAGAAAAAACAACATGTTGTTAGTACTTCATCAACTACACACACGAATACCACACCTACCGAATTAGAAAGATATTATCAATTTGATCATTATAGTTTAATACCTGAAGATGAGGTAGAAAATTTAGATATTTTAGGATGGTGGAAATTAAATGAGAGGTCATATCCAGTATTATTAAAAATGGCACGAGATCTGTTAACAGTTCCAGTCTCAACAGTGGTATCCGAATATGCTTTTAGTACAGGTAATAGGGTATTGGACGAAAGAAGATCAAGACTTAAATACGATATTTTGGAAGCTCTTATATACGTAAAAGATTGGATATTCGCAGATAGAAGGATGCAAGATAAAATGTCTGACGATATTGCTGAAGACTTTAAAAATTTAGTTGTTGCTTAAGATTGATTTGCAAATAATATATAATTTCAAATAATTAAATTATAGTTAGGTAGGAGCCAACCTAGTTGTGATGTATTTAAATTATAAATATGCAAATGATTGATAGTTGTGTGCATGCCAACCTAGTTGAGATGTGCTTTAAGTATAGTGATGCATTTAGTTGCTACTTATTTGTTTGTATTTTATTTAAATTCACAAAGTTAGAAATAATTCAATGTAAAATAAGTTATAAGTTTCATGTAAACATTTTTTGTTATAAATAACAAATGTGAATAATCATTGTTATTTATTTATTTATAGTAATTTCACACATTTTTTGCTATAAATGTAAACATTTTTTTGAATTACAATAATTTACTATTTTTTTTAGTAATTTAAAAAAAATTAATTTTTTATTCATACAGGTCGAACTGGGTTGAATCGCGGCCCATATGTGTTCGACCCATATGAGCTGACGAATGGATCGGGCTCATGAAAATATTTCGTGGACTGAGTTGACCCAGCTCACAATCCACCGTGGTACGAGCTTTTTCTAAGGTGGGCCGTTACCGAGCTTTATCGGAGGCGGGCCAGGACCCGGATTAACACCTCTAGCTCTAGCTGACTTGGATAAGAAAATGAAACTTTGCTCTGAGGCCGTGGAGGAACTGGAGAGGAAAGAGGAAGAGCCTGCCGTGAAGGAGTCCAAGCTCTAAGCTATAGCACACCAAGTGGAAGAAGAGAAGAGGAGAAATTCTGAGCTGGAGACTTCATTAGAAAGGAGCCAAGCGGTCTTCCTAGCTGCCTTAAAGAGGTCGGTGGAGAAAGAAAAAGTCATGGCCGAGTTCATGTCCTTAGATGCATACTTGGCCGACTAGAAAAAGGTTTATTTTCTCACCATGACCATTGATGTCAAATTTTAATTAACTCGCAAGTGTACGAATCTATTGGAATATGGATAAGTAAAAACGAGGTCGATTCCACAGAGACTGCTATGAGGAAGGTATAATTTAATCCAAATTAACTGTTAACCTAGGCTAGTTGAGTTCAAAAGAGTTTTGTTGAAAGAATTTAATTTAAAAGACTAAAGAAATATGATAAACAGATGAATTGATAATTCAAGTTGTGTAAAAGACCGAGGTTTCAGAATCCACCATTATCTAACTTAGCAACCATCCAATCATTCATTAATTCCCAAGAAAAACACATACGACAATACGAACTCAATCTCTTGTCGACCCTAAAGATTTATCAATTAAGTCCAGAAGAAAAAAATCAAATATCGGCTCCTCTTAAGTTTCAAACATAAATTATTTAAGCGTTTCCCGTATCAAGTTCAATTGAAAGAAAACAAAGAATAAAAGTTCTCCTAAGCATTCTATGCATCCCAAGTTGAATCAAAAGATCACGAAGAATCAAAAGAAATTAATAGACATGTTTAAGCACCAAGCATGAATTAATTAAATCAATCTCTAACTATCAAAAATACATGATATTTAAGATGAAAGAAATTTTATTTAATTAATCTAATCAAGAACGAACCATAAACGTTAAAGCTCTAAAAGGGAATTAAACGAATAACAAAATAATCACTTAATTAAAATAAGGTTTCATCGTCTACCTTGGCCAAAGAAAACTAGAAGAACATAATTAAACTAGAAAAACAATAATTGGTAAAACCCGGCATGGATTGAAGGAGAAGAAATCTTCGAAGAAATCTTGATAGTCGAGGAGGTCTTGCTCTCTTGTTCTCTTGATGTCTTCCCTTGATTTGCTTCCAAAAATCCAACCCCTTGTTATGAGAATATATCTCATATTTATACTACCCTAATTGTGCCCCAAAATATCTCCAAAGAGTACAAAATTCGTGGGTCAAACGTTACCTATCGAAATTAGGGCTAAAAAAAGAAAGAAAATAAAAATTAAAAACGCAGACAAAAATTGCACTGGGCGATCGCCCAGTGCTTTCCCGGGCGATCTCCCAGCTTGGCTTATTTGGTCACTGTTTCTTGCGTTGGCTGCTGGGCGCTCGCCCAGCATTAAGCCGGGCGATTGCCCAGCTTGGTTCCTTTGACTTCTCACAACTTGGTCCTTCTTGTTTCAACGGTCACTGATTTGGTCCTTCCACTTTAAGTCTTGATCATTTCAATCCTCCAAATTTTTATAACATCAAATTTGGTCCTTCAACTTTACATCATCTCCAGTTTAGTCCCTCAACTTTTGGTTGAGTGCAATTGAGTCCTCGAACTTATGAGATATCTTCTAATACATTGCTCTTTTCGCCCAATCTTCTCCAATTGTTCACCAACAAGTCCAAAACTGAAATAAAACAATAATAGACAAGATTAAGTAGAAAAGCACTTATATGAGGCATAAATGATTAATTCAAAGGCCATAATAAGTGCATAAAACGTACTTATCAAACACCCCCAAACTAACCCTTTGTTCGTCCTCGAACAAAAACAAAACTAAAACATGCTTTAAACTAAGCTAATTGAATCCACGAAAAAAAAATGTCAATGTTAAATTCCTTACCATATGCCTCAGGTTCAAAAATAAAGCAACACATTTAGAAGGATATCAAACAACAGCACAAAAATTTTTACTTATCCGATGCTCGACCTTGTGTGAGTGTGTGAATAGCCAAAAATTAAACTTACACATGTATTAGATCATGACCAATATTGTGTTGTTGATATTTTAGCAATCCCGAACCCTTTGTAGTCATTTATTCTTTACACCTCTTGTAAGTTATCACACTTCTAAAGTTTTTCTCTCAAATCCCGAGGTGTTCTAGCGAAGTTGGTTTCTATTGATCATTACAATGCTCTTTCTTTTCAACAAAAGTGGTAAAATTTAGCACTTGTATTCTGAGAATTAGGATGGTGAGAGATTTCTAAATTCTCATTTTCAGTCTCTAAGGTTCTAATCTAGCAATCCTTCCTGAGCACTTCTACTTTTTTTTTATTTAACTCCTATTAACAGTCTTACATCCTGTGCAATACTTCTCTTTCACTAGCTTTCTGTGTGACCCTTGTAGCGAGCTTTGGGTCGATGACTCCCAAGTCAGATGACCATAGAGCACCATGTTTGAAAATACCATAGCAGACTTAATTGCTCGAGTCCCACAGGCTAATAGAGGAGTGAAGATGTAAATTTATAAATGTCGCTCTCTTTTCTTTTTCTTGTTTTAGATACAGGACTCATGTAACGAGCTTTGGGCCGATGACTCCCAAGTCAGATGACCATAGGGCACCAGGTTTTAAGATACCCTAACAGGCTTAATTGCTCGAGTCAGATCTTTCATTTAATTTTATCAGCTGCGAGTAGTGCTCAGTTTAGATTCCTCGACTATAACCCATTCAACCAAAGATGAGACCCAGAAAATCCAAACCATCAAAAGTCCTAGAACAAAAGTAGTAACTTTAACATCCCCAAACTGTTCTCAAAACAGTTTAGTCACTAGCTCTAAGAATGTAGGAACGGAATGTTTCATCATGATACTCAGTCAATAATATCAACACAAACACTCAAGTCATGTCTCCAATAAACGATAAGTCAATAGTGGCTATGTGCTTCCATAATCAGGTCTAACATGGATAAGAATTTATACAAAAGAATGAGTTCAAGTGTTGTCTAATATTCAACTAAAAATGTGCTCGATTTTAAACAGATATCATCATTGGTGGTAGGATATTCAACAGCAACCAAAATTTTTTTTTTGTTTTTATCAAAATTATTTCAGTTATACAGACCAGAATGATAAGCAGATCAGAAGTTCTTAAGTAACATGATATTTTATAACCCACCCCCAAACAAAAACCTTAAATTGTCCTCAATGTAAGAATACCATAAAGCAAAGAGTAGGAGGGAAAAGATCAGTTACTCCCTAGGGATAGATGTGGAGAAGAAGCAATTGGCAGGCTAAAAGATGTTGAACACCGTGGACACCGCAGGATCAGTTATACAAAAGCAATCCTAAAAGAAAAAACAGAGAAAGCAACAAACAAAAACAACGAAAACAATTTTTTTTTTTTTTTTTTTTTTTTTTTCAAAATTGCGATTTTTAAGAATGAAGGTTAGGATCACCCAAATCAATTTCCTCCTCCCCCTCGCGAGAGTGAAACTCCAAATATGGTTTTAATCGTTGGCCATTAACTTTAAACATATCACCATTTTTTGGGTTTTCAACCTCAACAACACCATGGGGATAAACAGTGAGAACAATAAAAGGGCCTGACCATCGGGAACGTAGCTTACCTGGAAATAAATGCAGGCGAGAATTATATAAGAGTACTTTCTGACCTAGACTAAATGATTTTCTGACTATGTGCTTGTCATGAAAGACCTTCATTTTGTGCTTGTAAATCTTAGCATTCTCATAAGCATCGTTTCGAATTTCTTCAAGTTCAGTTACCTACAATTTCTTTTTTGACCCTGCTTCCTGCATATCAAAATTAAATTTCTTAATGGCCCAATAAACACGATGCTCTAACTCAACCGGAAGGTGACAGGCTTTCCCATACACCAATTTATAAGGGGACATGCCAATGGGTGTTTTAAAAGCTGTCCTATATGCCCATAATGCATCAGTGAGTCGTAGAGACCAATCTTTCCTATCAGTTCGAACTATTTTCTCCAAAATATGCTTTATTTCTCGATTTGAGACCTCAACCTGACCACTAGTTTGTGGATGATATGGAGTGGCAACCTTATGTGTGATGGAGTATTTTGCTAGAAGGGTTTGAAAATGTTTATTGCAAAAGTGAGATCCTCCATCACTGATAATGGCTCGTGGAGTGCCAAAGCGAGAGAAAATATTGCTTTTCAAGAATGCCATGACGCTTTTGTGATCATTGGTCCTACAAGGAATTGCCTCGACCCACTTGGAAACATAATCGACACCTACTAATATGTAAAGATAACCAAAAGATGGAGGAAAAGGTCCTATGAAATCAATCCCCCAGACGTCGAAAATCTCAACTATGAGGATAAGATTAAGTGGCATCATGTTTCTTTTTGAGATGCTTCCCTTGCGTTGATACCTATCACAAGAAGAACAAAAATTATAAGTGTCACGAAAGAGAGTAGGCCAATGAAAACCACATTGTAAAATCTTATAATTTGATCAGCACAATATTTAAACAAATAAGGATCCTCCTAGAAGAAATTCCTCACTTCAGCTAGGAACTTAGTTCTATCCTGTTTAGTCCAATGTTTTGGAATTTTGCCTGTAACAAGATAATTAACAATATCAGCAAACCAAGGCACAACGTCAATATTCATGAGTTGTTCATCTGGAAACAACCCATTTAATGGTAGTTTATCCTACACAGAGTCAAGCACAATTCGAGATAAATGGTCAGCCACAACATTTTCAGAACCTTTTTGTCCCTAAATTCAATATCAAATTCTTGCAAAAGCAAGACCCACCTAATCAATCTAGGTTTAGCATCTTTCTTAGTGAGGAGATATTTGAGGGCAGCATGGTCAGAAAAGATAATTAGTTTACACCCTACAAGATAAGAACAAAATTTATCCAAAGTAAATACAACTGCTAGCATTTCTTTCTCTGTAGTAGAATAATTCAATTGTGCATCGTTAAGAGTTCTACTAGCATAGTAAATAACAGAAGGCAATCGATCAAATCTCTGTCCTAAAACTGCGCCTATAGCATAATCAGATGCATCACACATAAGTTCAAAAGGCAAAGTCCAATCAGGTGGTCGAATAACAGGTGCAGTGGTCAACACTTTCTTAAGATGTTCAAAAGCTTCTAAGCACGAATCATTAAAGACAAAAGGTACATCCTTAACAAGTAAATTGCATAAGGGTCTAGAGATTTTACTAAAATCTTGAATGAAACGTCTATAAAAACCAGCATGCCCAAGGAAAGATCTTACTTCTTTCACTGATTTTGGAGGTGGAAGATTGGAGATAAGATCAACCTTGGCTTTGTCAACCTCAATACCATTACTAGAAATAATGTGGCCAAGAACAATACCTTGTTTCACCATGAAGTGACATTTTTCCCAATTTAGTACTAAATTCTTTTCCTCACATCTCTGCAAAACTAAAGTTAGATGGCGCAAACAATTATCAAACGAGTCACCATACACAGAAAAATCATCCATAAACACCTCAAGAAACCTCTCAACCATGTCAGAAAATATACTAAGCATGCATCTTTGAAAGGTAGCAGGTGCATTACATAAACCAAACGGCATTCTTCTATATGCAAAGGTTCCAAAAGGACAAGTGAAAGTGGTTTTCTATTGATCTTCTGGAGCTATGGGAATTTGATTATAACCAGAATAACCATCTAAGAAGCAATAATAATCATGTCCCGCTAGTCTGTCAAGCATTTGGTCAATAAATGGGAGAGGGAAGTGATCTTTTCTGGTGACTAAGTTCAATTTCCTATAGTCAATGCACACACGCCATCCTGTAGTTACTCTAGTAGGAACCAATTCATTGTTTGCATTAGTAACTACAGTGATACCTGATTTTTTTGGGACAACATGCACAGGACTTACCCATTTGCTATCAGAAATAGGATAGATAATTCCAACATCTAACAACTTAAGGACTTCAGTTCTCACAACATCTTTCATGTTAGGATTTAACCTACGTTGCATTTCTCTAGTGGACCTAGAATTTTCCTCAAGATGAATATAATGCATGCAATCTGCAGGATTAATACCTATTATGTCAGCAATGGTCCATCCTAATGCCTCTTTATGTTCAGTTAAAACACCTAACAACTTACCTTTTTGTGCATCATCAAGGGCAGAAGAGATAATTACAGGTAAAGTTTCTGCCTCTCCTAAGAATGCATACTGCAAAGTGTCAGGCAATGCTTTGAGCTCTAATTTCGGCGGTTGTTGAACTATGGGATGTTCTTCTTCTCACTTAGTGGAAGTGGCTCAATTTTCTGTCTCCACTTACTTGTATCCATGACAGGTGTTGACTCAAGCAAGGCAGTAGTTGGCAAACCACATCATAAACTATCACCATTGAGGAAATCAAAATATTTATATAGAAGGGGTGGATTCAAATTCTAAATATATTCTTAATTGTACAAGGGAGAACATATAATAAGATTGTGGCATAATGTGTACAAGTGTTGCTAGTTAAGATAATATGTCTCAAACTAAAAACATGAAACTTTGTTCTATGAGTAATGATCTAGAAATTAATCTCACAAACCTCAAGTTGTGAGTAGATAATAGACACAGATGTGACCATTTAGTAGATGCATTTTTTTAATCTATAGAGTATCTAAATAGTCTATGTGTAGGGTGGGTAGCCCCCCATATATTACCCATAATAATTTTAAGATATAATTAGGTAGTTAAGGTTTACCGGCCAGTATAATTGGGAACAAGCAGCACGTGAGAATTCATAAACATTGAAAAATCTTCTTGTTTTTCAATAGATATTCTCAATAATTACTTGCATAATTATTGACTTAGAATGGTCTAACCAATCATGCCAAATATTAATATTTTAAGGACATTGAACTTTTTGTTCAATATAGTAGCTATATACTTTTGTACTGATATTTATATAGTAAAACTAAAAGATGTGGCGTGTAACATTTTCAGCATATACTTTTATTGAAAGTCTCAATATGGTATCCCAATTTGAAGGAGAATAAAATATTATCAATATTAATTTTTTCTCCAAGTAGCGTAATAATGACACTTCTAAGACTAATCAAATTCGCAAAATTTGATATTTTAATGTATTAGCTTACATTTTTATTTCATTTCTCTTTTAGGGAGTCACGATAAATTCAACTAAATAGTTGACGTACTACATATACTAAAAATTGGTGATATTCCAATAAATATTTTCTATTGTGACTTTCTCACCGTTATAAAGTCAATGATTTTGTATCGAAATAACATGTAGTTAATGAAGAAATTATCAATAGGACAACCGCCTTGGCCATAGCCAAACATGAGCATATCAAAATTTTTATTTTTTCCGACCATTAAACCAAAAATTCATCCGATAGAAATTTGAGCCAGCAATATTTCAATTTATTGATTTGGTCATTGATTGTTGATAATGCAATCTATTGATCAAGACAAAAATACTAATTACTGGTTAGATTTCATAAAATTTATGAGATTAGACCTTATGATATTCTTTTGGATTTTCTCATATTTTAAAATATTAAAATTGTGCTTCCTGGATAGCAACACAATATTTTCGATAGGTAAATTTGTGTTTGTAGAGGAACAAAATACAATATTATTCAAAATACTAATACGTATAATTTTATACTTTTTTAAGAGCAGCAACCCCTGATATTCTTTTGAATTATTAATATATAAAATTTATGTTTCTTATTAAGCAATACCATTGTTTTAAAAAGCCTGCCTAAACTTCGTTTAGGCAGAGGTTTGACCTCCACTTCTAGTCACGTACCGCCCTTGCCTTGCTTTTATCTCGCTCTCACCTAGGTCCAAAAATCTTGAAGTTTGGCCGATACACTTAGTCATAGTTTACGCTTTTTAGAATATTGAGCAATACTATAATTATATTCTTATAAATATTAATATATAAAATTGTGCTTTTCAGGAGGAGCAAAACAATATTTGTCAACAATATTGATATAATATAAAATTGAATATACATTATTTATTCATTCAAATTCGAAGTGGCGCCTTATAAGTCTATTTGTGTTCTTTCTAGATTCAAACAAAATCACAAATAAAATAGATTCATAAGTTTGATATCTTGTATAGAACTCAAATATCCTTACCATACTATAAGTATGAATGGGGCATTTAGTACTATTCACCATGTTGTCCAAGTTTATTTTTTCTTAACATAGGTTTGGTTTTCTCCGCCTCCCACAGTCGCTGGTATTTGAACCAGGGGTGAATTCTGAGGTAGGTCCCGCATGCAGTTTTTTGTTTTTTCCACCAAATTATCTGCTTTCAAGATTTGTTGAAGCCTTGTTCTTCAAAAATAATTTGTTCTTCCGGTTCTTATAAAGCTATTTATGTTTTAATTTGTGGAAATATGGATTGGATAACTGTTAAAGATTGGTTTTTGTGAACTCATCGCGTTTGCTTTTGATAAAGAATGTTGTGGATACTTTTTTGTATCCTGTTGTTGAATTCTTTCTTTTTTTGGGTTGTAGCATTTAGATGGTGAAGCAAGCAAACAGAACCACAATATTTGAAGAAGTCTGACCGATTTGAAAATTTTGAAATCAATTATAAGCTATTAAAAATTGAGAAAATTAGTATATCAACCATTGTGAAAATTTGCATTCCTATTGAGGAGGGTGAGGAGGGTGGACTGGGCTTTAGGAAACTGCATGATCTTGTTGATACAACTCCCTAAAGCTTTGATGGTTATTTAGATCTCATTGGTCATTTTATTGTAAAGGTATCCATCCATTGCTGAATACTATTCTTTACTATGCTTCAGCTGTGTGGAAGAGGTTGAAGCATATAGGCCAACAGGCGGAAACACACATTGCTTGGAAGTTGGGGCGTGGGCATATATTCTCTTGGCATGACTGTTGGATGTACGATTCTACATTAGCTGATCAAGACCCATACTTGACAAATTCTTTAATTCAGGTTAGAGAATTTTTTGATGATACTGGATAGAACATTGATAGACTTTTTCAGCTTGTACCATTTATTATTGTTGAGTAGATAGGGAACATCCCTATCACTACTGAGGTGCACAATCAGATTATGTAGAAAGATACTTCAGATGGTAGATTTGCTACCAAGTCTGCATGGCAGCTAGTTCGTATGGGGCATACTATTCAGGTTGTATACAATATGATTTGGAGTTCTATTATTCTGACGACTGTCTCTTTTTTTGGCTGGAGACTATGGCAGGATTTTATCCCAGTTGATGTTGTGATTCAGAGGTGGATTGAGAGTCATATGGCTTTTCGTTGTCAGTGTTGTTTGGCTACTTAGAGAATTCAGCATTTATTTATTGACAATTGTATTGTCGACTAGATTTGGTGCCATTTTTCTGACATTTTTCATGTAACCCTTCGACCGATAGAGGGTTTTCAGTATGCGTTTCTCAAGTCAGTTTGTCAGATAGGGTCATATTCGTACGATCATTCATATTTTGATTCTCTGGTTTATTTGGACTATGAGAAATGATGCAAAGTACCAGGATATCTCTATGGAACCAAGACGGATAATCTAGAGAGTATACCATACTATCTACCTACTACATTCATGCCTTTTATTTCAGGTTATTCATTAATGAGTGGATATGGATATTGTTCATCTTTTTGGTATTTCTCTTACTACTCCATCCCTTCCTCCTCTTGTCTTGGTTTATTAGCGTACTCCACCAGTGGGATCGTACAAGGTTAATATTGATGGATGCGGTAAAGATGGATTTACGAGTAGAGGATAGATTATTAGGGATTCATTAGGTCAGTGTGTTCGCACATTCTTCTCTTCATATGGCGAGTGTTCCATTCTTGAGGCCGAGCTCAAGGCTATCCTTGATGATATCATTCTTGCTAGGCGGACTGTACTATCAGATTTATGGATTGAGGCTGACTCTACTTTGGCTATTCACTACATCACCAGAGGTGGAGGACATTGGTCTATTCAGGCCACTCATCACCACATCAAACATCTCCTTGCGTTCAACCGTGATACTATTTCTCATATTTATTGCAAGGGCAATCATGTGGCTGACTTACTTACTTCAGAGGGTTGGGATCGTCATTGCTATTTCGAGTATAGCGCTCAGGACTTACCACAGCGCTACCGCAGCTTAGTTCAGATTGTAGATATGGGCTTCTTACAGTTAGAGGTCTATAGATTTTTCAGGCATTATTGTTTTATTATTTATTTATTTATTTGTTTGCTTTAGCACTTTTGATTGGAGGTTAGGTTTTATACCCCCTCCCATGTATTTTTTATGAGTTATTTATATAAGGTTGGAGTATCCGAACCTCCCATCCTTTCTTAGTGGAGGCCTGATAACCACACTGAGAATGTGATGGTGTGTTGACTTAAAAAAAAACCATTGTTGCTGGAGCTAATTTTGTCGATCTCCACAAAGTGGGACATCGACAAAGTAGAAAAAATAGGATTTTGCCACTTTGTTGATGATTACTCACTTTATCGACAAAGTGGGATTACTTTGTCAACAAACAATTTTGTCATATGATTTCAATTTAACTATAATTGGTTTTCATTTTAATTTATTTTGTTTGTGCCTATTTTGTCGATAATCATATTTAGTCGATATTATCGACAAAAAAATTGTCGACATTATTTAATTAATGTCGATGTATTTTTTGATATCGAAATATTTGGATAGATAGCTTTTCTTAAAAGCTATTGTACGAGTATCAACTACTCTAAAATCTTAATCACACAAAGAAGTTGTCATTTTTTCAAAATGGTACATTTGAAATTTCATATCTACAAAATGACATATTTAGAAATGTTATCAAAACTTGTTATATTTTCAACCCACTCTTTAATTTTAGGTACATTTCAAAATCCCTCATATTAGAAATACATTACATTTCAAAATGTCAGAAACTAGTTTATATATATACACACACAATGCTTCTTCTAGTGCTTTAACAAAATATTCTTCTGGAATATTGATGTATATAAACATTTATTTCTTCAAGAATATACAATTTTGGGCCTAAGCAACAATATTATTCATGAATATTGGCTTTTTCAAGAGCCACATCATTATATTTTTCTAAATATTGATGTTAGAGATTTATGCATCTTCAAAAGAAATAATATGATATTCTTATAGATGTAAATATATAAAGTCGTACTCTTTAAGAGCAACAAAATAATATTTGAACAATATATGAACATTATAAATTAATATAGTGACGACGACATAAAGAAAGAGAATAACATGCATTGAGCTATCATTGTATAATATAAAGTCAAAAGAATACTAATATTTTCTTTTGAACAAAAAAGAATAACTTCTTTTGCTAATTCAATTGACTAGAGCTTCGTATCTTTCTTTGAACATTCTTTGAACAGAAAGAAGAACACGCTAACAAACTGAATTAGATAGAACTTCGTGCTGATAACGTGTTATAAAACTAGAGAATATGCACGAATGCTAATTAGTTTGGGGAGAATAGAATTGAGAGAGTAAAAAAATCAAGTTTATCAATGACCCATATTTATTTTTAATGGGCGATACAGTTTGAATAATATTCTCTAATGAAGCAAGTAGACGACCACATATATATCTAGTTAAAACTAAATAGTCATTCATCATTATCTATAATTTTACAATATTTTTTTATTTCTTTTAAGAATAAAAATAATTTTTTAAAGTTACTTTCAAAATTAGTAAATTAGTTATTAATTAAAAAGTTATTTATCTAAACTTACTTATTTACCAAATTTAGTTTTTGACTACAAACATTTTTGAATAATTTAATCTATTTTAAGTACAGAAAGTTAATTTTTATTAAAGTTGTTGACGTCTGAACCTGCACCAGTCCACGTGCCAACAGATCTCCAGTCACTCCTCTGCCAGCTCGTATATTACCTGCACACTAGGACTACCGTTAGGCACCAAGATCTCCAGAGAAAAAGGGTCCGGCGATCGTTGGCACTCCAACGATCAAGTCAACTGCCGGTATATGAGAGATATATGGGGGTGAGAACAAACAGGGGTGTGGGAGAGACAAGCAGGCAGAGATCTGAGCAGAGTTTAGGGTGGGATTCTTAAGCGTAAAAAGTGCGTACCTTGGAACAACCGGAGACGTTGTATTTATAGCGCAAGAATTCTAATTGATTTGGAAGACAAATCAATTCGGTATTCAATCGGATCTTCATTCCTTATGTGATAAAGATACTCGAGATTGCCTTCCTTCCTTGAGTTTATCACGTTGCATGATTTTAGGAGATCATGATTTGGTTTCCTTGTGGAGATTCGTGCGCCCAATCCAACGCAATCTTTCTTTAATTACTTCTCTGGTTGCCCCGGCATATCGAGTTGCTCGCTGGTTATGAATGATGCGAGGTCTGACGAGGCCCTATGGTTTACATGAGGGCGCCGGGGCCCTCCACATGACTCGCGGATTTCTGTCTGCCGAAGGCCCAAGCGTGTGACGGGCCCTTCCAAGGCCCTAGCAGGGCCCAAGTAGGGTTCTTGACAAACTACGGACTGGGCCCTTGCTGGGCTTGGATGGGCCTGTGCTGACGTGGTAGCCATGTCGTAATTGTGTGGTAACAATAGTCCCCCAAGTCCAAGCCTATTATTTATAATGGGTGTAGGACTTTTGAGGGTATCCAGAATGTTGATGTGCCTCGCAGGAACGGAATGCTGATGCGCTTCGCGGGAAATATATTCTCAAGGTGGTTCAGCAGGAAGTAATTCGACCTACCCAGTATAGTCCTCCAAGTCCGAAGCTGAACATTCATGACGGGTGAGGACTTCAAGGGGTCGGGTGGTGGAGAGCATCATGGAGTTTCATCCGGAGTGGGACCTTTCTTCCCTTCGGCATGACTCATCTGAGGCCCAGGTTCGCGGTGCTTGGCCTAGTTTAGTGGGCGATCGAACACCCCCTCCAACTGAGGAAGGCCCGCAATGTGCCGACCCTTAAAGAGGCGGCGGGGGACTCATACTTTGTAATCCTTATCTGGTTTTGCCTAAGTTAATTGAAACAGAATTGAAGTTGACCTTTTGCTTATCCGACATTTCGATTCTGTGTACGCGTGGGGAGAAAGACGCTTTAAATTTGAGAATCATTCCCCTAGTATTGATGATGCAGATACCTGGTGGAATCCGAAAGGTTGGCGTCTTCAATGCCTTGGAGAGGTAGAACGTCTGTGCGTCGTTCCAAACCCCCTGTTATGACTGTATTCATTGCCTTGCACCTATTCCCAACGTAGTCCCTTATAAATAGGACGCAAGCGCACTAGGACTTTTCCACTGTGAGCCTCTTGTGACTAACCTGTCCTTATCGTGCGATCGAGATAGAGATAGAAAACGTGTGATGGTGGTGCGGCTGGAGGGCTGGCATCCAAGATGCTTGTCAATCTGAGAATCAACATTCAGAGGACCAAAAATCTGGCCAATCAACGTTTAGGGGACCAAACGTACGGTGTGGGGATTTAGGCTTAGCAGCCTTAGGCCGACCCTCCCCTGAACGGTTGACGGGGCTGGGAGGAGGGGTCTCCCACTGCCAAAAAAGGCATCAACGGCATTTTTTGAGCAGTGTAGTCTAATAAGCCACCAAATTAACTCAAGTTGGCTTGGGAGACTCCCAATCATGGTGAAGTCAGGTTTCCAACCTGGGCGGAGCCAGTGTAGACCAGGGGATATGGTTAGTAGACCTAGTTACCCCATTTATATGCTGGCCCAATGAGGCGGCGGGGTTTTAGAATATATTGCAGTTATATCTTCTCCTGTATTGTATTTCGTATTTAATAAAAAGGTGTCGAGTTACCTTCATATTTGTGTGTGTGTGCCCTTATTGTGTTTGTGATGCCCACGTTTTACATACTTGTTTCGGGCCTCGTCGATGTTTAGTGTCGCTTACGAAGTCATTGGTACAAGTCTGAGGACGCAAATAATGCCCCTGGTGGCGCGGGGTGATTCGCGAGTCATGATCGAATTTTATTTACCATCGAATGAATTCTAGTTGCGCACATTCGCGTTGACTGTTTATCCAGCGATTTTATAGGGTTGGCCGCCAACCATACTCCCTCACTGTCGGGTTAATTGTACTTGCTTGCTTTACGCGTAAAATGTTTACCTAGCGAGTTAATAGAGTTGGCCGCGAACCACGCTCCCTCGCTACTGTGTTCTTTGTGCTTGCTTTCTTACGCGTAAAATGTTTACCCAGCGAGTTAATTAGAGTTGGCTGCGAACCACACTCTCTCGCTGCTGTGTTCTTTGTACTTACTTTCTTACGCGTAAAATATTTACCCAGCGAGTTAATCAGAGTTGGCCGCGAACCACACTCCCTCGTTGCCGTGTTCTTTGTACTTGCTTTCTTACGCGTAAAATGTTTACCCAGCGAGTTAATTAGAGTTGGCTGCGAACCACACTCCCTCGCTGCCGTGTTCTTTGTGCTTGCTTTCTTACGCGTAAAATGTTTACCCAGCGAGTTAATTAGAGTTGGCTGCGAACCACACTCTCTCGCTGCTGTGTTCTTTGTACTTACTTTCTTACGCGTAAAATATTTACCCAGCGAGTTAATCAGAGTTGGCCGCGAACCACACTCCCTCGTTGCCGTGTTCTTTGTACTTGCTTTCTTACGCGTAAAATGTTTACCCAGCGAGTTAATTAGAGTTGGCTGCGAACCACACTCCCTCGCTGCCGTGTTCTTTGTGCTTGCTTTCTTACGCGTAAAATGTTTACCCAGCGAGTTAATTAGAGTTGGCCGCGAACCACACTCCCTCGCTGCCGTGTTCTTTGTACTTGCTTTCTTACGCGTAAAATGTTTACCCAGCGAGTTAATTAGAGTTGGCCGCGAACCACACTCCCTCGCTGCCGTGTTCTTTGTACTTGTTTTCTTACGCGTAAAATGTTTACCCATCGAGTTAATCAGAGTTGGCCGTGAACCACACTCCCTCGCTGTCGTGTTGGTACTCTCCGCTTGGGGGACGCTTTGGATTCATAAAAGACGAATATTATTGAACGGCGCCTAGTTTCCTGGCGTCCGGCAAAAAGAAAAATCTCTAAAGAGATCAAAACAATGCAGGAAAAAGACAAAATAGAAATGCCGGTGGTAAGGTCTCAGGTTGCTACGGCTGGGGTGATATCCTCGCGTTTGGCAGCTTTTCGTAACGCGTTCATGTAGCATGCCCGTGCCTCCGTCTGATTACCACGGATTTTAGCTATTCCTCCGAGAGTCGAGAATTTCATCGCCAAGTGGTGTATGGACGTAACCGCCTGTAAATCCTTCAGCGCGGGCCTACCAAGGACCCCGTGGTAGGCGGATCAGGTGTCCACTATTAGGAATTCCATGAATTTCCGGAGGTGGCAAGGTGGTTCCTCGAAATCTACCGCCAGGGTAATCTTTCCTCGCGGGACGAGACTGTCCCCTGTGAAACCAAATAGCGCCTCGGTGATGGCCGTCAGTTTGTGATCCACATCCATTTGGTCGAACGCATTGCCGAATAGGATGTTCACGACGCTTCTGTCGTCGACCAACATCCAGCCTAGGCCGTTTCTAGCGACAATGGCGCGTACCACTAGGGCATCGCAATGCGGGTAATGTATCCCGGCTCCCGGCGCCAATCTGTTGACGTCTGAACCTGCACCAGTCCACGTGCCAACAGATCTCCAGTCACTTCTCTGCCAGCTCGTATGTTACCTGCACACTAGGACGACCGTTAGACACCAAGATCTTCGAAGAAAAAGGGTCCGGCGATCGTTGGCACTCCGACGATCAAGTCAACTACCGGTATATGAGAGATACACGGGGGCGAGAACAAACAGGGGTGTGGGAGAGACAAGCAGGCAGAGATTTGAGGAGAGTTTAGGGTGGGATTCTTAAGCGTAAAAAGTGCGTACCTTAGAACAACCGGAGACGTTGTATTTATAGCGCAAGAATTCTAATTGATTTGGAAGACAAATCAATTCGGTCTTCAATCGGATCTTCCTTCCTTATGTGATAAAGATACCCGAGATTGCCTTCCTTCCTTGAGTTTATCACGTTGCATGATTTTAGGAGATCATGATTTGGTTTCCTTGTGGAGATTCGTGCGCCCAATCCAATGCAATCTTTCTTTAATTACTTTTCTGGTTGCCCCGCCATATCGAGTTGCTCGCTGGTTATGAATGATACAAGGCCTGACGAGGCCCTATGGTTCGCATGAGGGCGCCGGGGCCCTCCACATGACTCACGGATTTCTGTCTGTCGAAGGTCCAAGCGTGTGACGGGCTCTTCCAAGGCCCTGGCAGGGCCCAGGTAGGGTTCTTGACAGACTACGAACTGGGCCCTTGCTGGGCTTGGATGGGCCTGTGCTGACGTGGCAGCCATGTCGTAATCGTGTGGTAACAAAAGTAATTCTAACTTTACTGTTAAAATTTTATTTTTAATTTTGATTAATAAAAATTTAAAAACTTACTATTTACTTATAAGTAAGTTTTTCTTAAAAATAAATTTCTTATTGTGACAGGGGTTTTTGAGTTGGGGTGGAGTAGGGGTTGAAAAATGTTTTTGAAGGAAAAAGTCAAATTTTCTTCTAATATAGAATTTTTACTTTTATTTCTTATTTATTTTTTGTTAAGGCTTAATTTCCCCAGTGGGAATCACCTCAAATGGTATTTGAATGGAGTCAATAGACTTTTGAGGCATTTGACCAGAATTAAGAGAAAAAAAATGGAAGAAAATGTTTAATTTGTGTTTTCCCATTTTACCCATTCTTTCAACGTGATTTTAATTTCTATTTTTCATCTCCATTCACTTAACATCTGTCTTTCCTCACGACGTTAGACTCATCCAAAGAAGCGGAAAAATTATAACGGCATTGGTGTTTAAATTCTACAACATTTCTGTGAATCCTCAAGGTGCAGAGAAGAATGTGATACTAATTTGTATGGCTACGTACAATGTTTATTTGTTATTGATTTTTCTAGAAGTTATGTAGAGGTTTTTTTTTTTTTTTTTTTTTTTTTTTTTTTACCGTTTATCTCTAATCTAATTCGGAACTTCATGAGTAATGATAGCCATATGTAATTGCCTCTGATGCTAGATATATGTTGAAGGTGGGGTTTATGGAAAACCCATATGTGCATAACGATTTGTGAAAGATGAAAATCGCCATGGAACGACAATAGTTGTTTTGGAACGACTCTAATCGTTTTGGAACAACTATGCTAGTTTTTAAACAATTATTGTCATTTTTTACGCATTTAAAAATGTGCAGGAAAATAATTCAAATGGTCACTGAGGTATTGAGGCTTTTCCCATCCCCTTTTTACCTTCCATTTGTGTTAATGATTGTTGGTAAATAATAATTCGAATGATCGCTAAGGGATTTAGACTTTTTCCCTTTCCGATGTGTTAATTACTATTGATTTGCTTTGTTATGTGCTATAAATTTGGCGTCTCATGAAAAAATTTTATTATCACTTTTTATTGGTTTGTCTCATGTTCTTCTTTGATGCCATTCAAAGGACCTCTTCTCCAACCAATTCAACACCAGCCAGCCTCATCTGCATTCTCTTAGATAGAGGCACCATAATTATTTCAATGCCACACAATTCCTCCATCTCTCTCATGGAAACCGACTTGACAATGTGGTAAAAGTGTCTATTGGTTGTAGAGATCATTTTGATATTTTCTTCTTCAACCATTATGTTTCATTCGCCACAGTTAAGGTGCAGTTAGACGAGCGTATATTTGATGTCTTTCTTGTGAAGCATGGCCACCAGTGGAAATTTTAGGAATACCCATCACACTTTGTTGTATTGCGGAAAGTAGAAGCTTTGCTTATCATGTTTATGCACTCTTCTAAGTATTTCAATGAAGTCTACTCTCGCTTTATAGAGGCCGAGGATATGGAGAAAGAGATTGAGCAGTCGGAGGAAGAGGATTAACCATCGAGATTGTGAAATTTATCTTTGTCGCTTGTTTTAATGGTTGGTGTTTAGAAGTTTGTCTGGAAGGTTATCTGCAAGGTTGTCTGATAGGTTGAGTAGTTGTAATAGTTGTTTGAAATGTTTTTTGTTAGGTTGTTATGAAGGTTGAGTAATTCAGATAGTTGTTTGGAAGTTGTATGGATGGATAGATGCTTTTTAATAGTTGCCTGAAAAGTTATTTTACGTTTAAATATTTGTATTAAAAGTTTATTATGAATAAAAAGTTGTTTTTGCTAAAATGTTGTTTTTGTCTTTTAAATCTGATCGAATAAACCATTTCTATTTTTTTACTGGAGAAACAACAATTTATTATCAGAGTTTTACAATTATAGTCGTAGTGAAAAATGAATCATCAATTTATATCATTTGCAAAGTTGTTTCATCAACCTCCGTTGCAATAACAACACTATTGGCAGCTTTAATTTGTAAAACATCTAACTCTGATTACAACAAATATAATAAATTTAGATAAGGAAAAGCTGAATGCAAACACATTAATTAACCAACAAACGTCCAAATTCCACAAGTTCTTATAACCTTCAAAAATGTTCTGCGAAAACGACCAAGTACCGTTCAGAAAATGATAGTGGTCATGTTTAAAACGACTACTGCTATTTTGCAACGACTATAAACCTGAAATGTATATCTTAACCAACATTTCAAATTGTCAAAACGACCTAGTACGTTCAGAAAATAACAGAGGACATGTTTAAAACGACTACTAATGTTTTGAAATGACTATCAACCTGAATTGTATTTCTTAACCAACATTTCAAATCACATAGCAATTATATATGCTTATAAATCTCAATTCATACAATAAAGAGATCACATTTACATAAAAAAGGACAATGCATTAATCTTTCGCTCTTCTATCACCCATTAGAATCTGTGTGTACATCTTTGACGGTTGTGACCTGTTGCTCGCACATGTATGCCTATTGGGAACTCTCCAACAGATGGTATCTTCGTTGTTCTCTTACGTCCAGCTTGTTGTCTTGGTAGATGTAGTGGCAATGGTGTGTTGTAACATGAGAAAATAAAGCAAGAAGTTGCTCATTTTTGAACTGATTGTCTTTGACCACCTCTGGTCAAAATGTATAGCAGGCAGGCAGCATTATGAGAATTTCCAGTAAGAATATCTAAATTCTAATCATCTGCATTAATTTCAAACTCATCTCAATAATTATCTACATTTTAATCCACTTCATTTGTATTTTGCCCTGATCATCCCTAACAAACTCACCAAAATAAAATACATTTTGTGTTGATGATCCATAACACACTCACCAAAATAAAATACAGCAATCCATACTAGTGAGTCTATTCTTGTAATTTATTTAAAATTTTCCCATGTAATCTAAATAGAAAATTTATTTTTCAAAAAATTAAAGACTGTTTCAAACAACCACTGACGTTTAAAATGACTACTGAGACTACAGTCAGAAAGCAAAAATAATATAGCTTCTTCCTCAACTCCACCATTTCAGATGAATAACTTTCCTCAACTCCACCATTTCGAACAGACACAAAAAAAAAAAAAATGCCATGTACATATGAAATAATGAAAGGGACGAGAATATATTACTAATGACGAATTTGCAACAACAAAGCTTGATTACCGGCGGCAAGTCTTTCTCTTGGCCCACAGAAAATGAAAGAAGAAACCCAAGATTACAGTAGAGAAATTGGAGGGAGAAGTAATTTATGGAACTAACGTAGGGTTTCTTCAATTTAGCAACTTGACGTCGTTAACGGAGTGAGATGTTGCTAAGGGTTTTTGGGTCATTTGTGTTAACGACATTTTAGTTATTATAAAAATATGGTAAGGGTATTATAGACTTTTTCTACTAAAGAGGCCTTAAAAAGACATGAAGAATAAATTAGGCTTTAAAAAGACATGAGTTGTTTGACTAGGCCTTTTAAGAAAATACCCCATTTCCCTAAGCCCATATCTTTGAAGGGATTAAATTAGTTCTGCTTATATAGGGTTGGAATATTAACACTCCGAATTAATTTAATACGAATAATAATTGCAGGAAAGCAAGTTATGAATAATTTAAATGATCTCCATCACCCCACTTGGGACGGCATTGGTATGGGTGGTGATGGTGCAGACTGTCATCACCCCATTATTTGAGGTGGCGGTCGAGTAGTACTCGACCTCCAGGCCATAGCCATGAATTTGGGGTTGGAGTCGGGGTGGGGTCGCAAAAGTAGACTAAAGGCGATCCCTTCCTTATTCGAAACTTGTACCCCTGTATCCATGTACCATAAATACATGTGTTAAACTATTTCGTGTTCACAAACGAATAATTGATTCATTTAATACGTAGTCCCAGTCTCACTTGGATCGCTTCGAACGTGGTTCAATTCTTTGATTTGTAGATTCGTTCCTCCCCCGGCATAAAAGAAACTACTCCTTGCCCCAACAAATCCAAATCCTACCCTTCCCGCTGTAGACGCAACCCGGTCTGCTTCGAGATAACATGCAAATTTACCTTACATCCAATCCAGAAACATGACAAGTATTCAAAGATCCTTATTCCATGGTACTAAGACAAGTTTACCCTAGATCCAATGCCTAGAAACATGACACGTCTTCATGAATATTACATAATGAAATACTAAAGTTTAATTTGAATTGGTAATTTATACATCATATCACAGGAAAACAGAATAATTTTCAAATGTTTTCCGGACCTTTGTCTCCATCTCATATCCATAGTTGGAGTTTTAAAATGATTATTTTATTCTTTTTATTATTAATTTACTAAAAAATTGTGAGATGAATGGATATTTTTCAACCGTTGGGGCAATATATATATATAACGTGGAGGTAATTTACCAGTGTTCTTAAATTTTTATTCTATTTAGTTTCATCATTTTCAAATTTTATCATGGTATAATTAGACAGCACAATCTGGTATAATTAGACTGCACAATCGATATTCATTTAGTGCACGATCAAGGGCGGCCCCACATGGAGTTATGTAAGATCGACTAACACCACATAATTTTCACGATTTTTTTTTAATTACCTTTTCTCTAATGAGACATTAGCTTATACCCAACGAAAGAATTCCCATTAAGAAACGGGAAAATTACACTCACTACGTATACTTTTAAAATCACAATTAATTTATATGTTTTTATTCTAAAAATAATGTGTAATTATTTTATATTTTATTTATTTGTATTAAAGAAACTCACATTTTTAATTCCAAACCATAATAAAATATCTCAACATCACTACCTCTCCTTCACATGCTTCGCACCACCACGACCACCGCCACCGCCACTGCCACCGCCACCGCCACTGCCACCGCCACCGCCACCGCCACCGCCACTGCCACCGCCACCGCCACCGCCACCGCCACCGCCACCGCCACTGCCACTGCCACCGCCACCGCCACCGCCACTGCCACCGCCACCGCCACCGCCACTGCCACGACCACGACCACGACCACGACCACGACCACGATTAAAGAATCTACTCAAACCACCATAAAAAACCCAATCGCTACCACCCATTGAAGCACTCGACCCCAAATCCATTGTCGGTCATCAACCATCATCAAAAAATACCACCAAATCTAGATGTGAAATAGTTAGAAATATTGTTCAAAATATATTGCAGGATTTCCTGGTGAAAAAAAAAAAAATTTTCGACTGCGGTCAACCGCGGCAAACAGGGACTTCCCTGTTTGTCATGGCCGCGGTCCATCCACGGAAAGCATGCCGTGGTTGGACTACGTCAAATAGAAAACAGCAGTTTGAGGCCTAAGTGTTATGTCCCTCGGTTTTAGGTGTCTTTACACTACAAAACCAAGTTGAATTTGATGAAAATAAATACAAAAAATAATCCACAAACAATATCAAAGTGTTAAACATCAAATTTACTACAATTAAAAATCTCAAATTTACCGTCCATTCATAGTTCATTTTTTCTGGATTTAATTAGTCCTAGAGGCATCAAGTGTGCCTTTGTGGGATATGCTTCAAATAGTAAAGCATATATGTTACTTAACCTAGAATCCAATATTATTGTAAAATTTCGAGACGTGGAGTTTTTTGAAAATTCATTAAGTATGGATGAAGTTTCTCAAACTCCAACGGAACCTCTAAAGGAGATTTCGGTTTCTAGAGAACTATTAGAAACATCTTTTAAAGATTTTATTGAGTCTAATGAACCTTGAAGAAGTAAAAGAGTCCATAAAAAAAAAGGTATTATGACTAGATGAGATAGATTCTCAACGAATCACTCTATGCTTAGTAGAAGCAAACGAGAAAGGCGTAAAAAGAACAATTATATTTGTTCTTCTAATCGAAAGTGATCCTAAAACCTATAAAGAGTCTATAACTTCAAGAGATAGTATTTTTTGGAAAGATGCTATAAATGATGAGACATATTCTGTAATTTTCAACAATAATTGAGAAATTGTCGATTTACCAAAAGGTTCAAAACCTATCGGTTGTAAATGGGTATTTCGAAGGAAATACAATATTGATGGTTTAATCCAAATCTTTAAAGTAAGATTAGTTGCAAAAGGTTATCGACAAAATAAAGGAATAGACTATTTTGACACATATGCACATGTAGCTAGAATTACAATTAATAGGATTCTATTTGGTTTAGCTTCCATTTATGATTTATTTGTTATCAAATGGATGTGAAAACTGCATTTTTAAATGGAGATTTAGATTAAAAAGTTTACATGGAACAATCGAAAAGTTTTATACTACCCGGTAATGAACATAAAGTATGTAAATTAATTAAATTTTTATATAGTTTAAAATAAGCACCTAAAAAGTGGCATAAGAAATTTGATAATGCTATCATATCTTTTGGTTTTGTGCACCACACGGTAGATAAATGTTTGTATACAAAAACTTGTGATAGATATGTTATTTTTGTTTGTTTGTATGTTGACGACATGTTGATTATAAGTAATCACATGATTAGTGTTATAGAAACGAAGATGTTTCTAGACATTGGTCAAGTAGATACTATTTTAGGTATCAAAGTGATTAAAGATAGTGAGAATTATATATTAACACAATCACATTATATTGAGAATGTGATAAAAAAGTTCAAACATTTGAACGTAAAAGAGACAAATACCCTGTTTGATCTGAGTATCAAACTTGTGAAGAATAATGGAATGACTATTGCACAACTTGAATACTCAAGTGCAATTGGTAGACTAATGTACGCGGTACAATGTACAAGACTGGACATTGCATTTGCAATATGTAAACTAAGTAGGTTTACAAGTAACCTAAATGTCGAACATTGGAAAGCTATTGGTAGAGTTCTTGGTTATTTAAAGAGAACCAAAAACCTTGGCTCTAATATTCTAAGTTCCCGGCTATTTTAGAAGGATATACCGACGTTAGTTGGATATCAAATGCGGATGAAAGTAAGTCCACTTCAGATTGAGTGTTTACTTTTGGGAGAGGTGCCGTTTAATGGATATCTAAGAAACAAACTTGTATAACACACTCAACTATGGAATCAGAGTTTGTGGCATTAATTAGCATAAACGAAAAAAGAAGCTGAGTGGCTCCGGGGTCTTCTTTATGAAGTTCCATTGGATACAAAGAATGAATCTTCTATCTCGATACTATGTGATAGTCAAGCTACATTAGCTAGAGCATATAGTGATGTCTGTAATGGAAATTCTATACATATGAGTCTTAGACATGATTATGTAAAGAAATTAATTAAAAGTGGAATAATTTCTCTTTCATTTGTAAGATCAAGCGAGAATTTAGCTGATCCATTTACAAAGCCACATACTAAAGAGTTAGTAAGATCAACATCGAGTACGATGGGGTTGAAACTCCTAAATTAAATTCACCAATAACGGCAACCCTACTTTTCATAACGAAATAAGTAATTCACAAATTTAAAGGGTAATAACAAGTTATTCGATAAGTGAATGATTAGCAGTACTTAAATAAATTAAATCATATCCTATTGATGTAAATGTTGGTGTTACAGTTGGAGGGTTGAGTTAAAAATTCTTAATGAAATTTAGTACGTAGTACAAGTGTCTTCATCATAACAAAGACATTGTAAGAGTATCACCTATATTAATTTTGAAGTGGTACCACTTTAAGGAAAGTTTGGAATTACTTTTTGAAAAGTTCATGAAAACGGTTAGCGCATGACCATTAACACGCTAAGAAAACTTGTGCGGAACAAATTGAATGACAGTAATCATGTGTGTGACATTGTTAGTATTATTACAAGAAATAACGGGTTCAAAGCTAAGGCTACCCGTGATTTTGATACTACTTTGCAAGGTTTACACTAAGATAAAGTTCAAATCAAAAGATACTTTATTTTAGGCATGAGTACCGTTTAAACAAAATCCGAGTTTAATAAATTTTGAACAAGTGGGGAATTGTTAGAAATGTTGTTCAAAACATATTGCGGGTTTTTCTGGTGAAAAAAAAGACTGTTGTCAACCACGGCAAACAGAGACTTTGGTCCCTATTTGTCGTGGTTGGGGTTCAGCCGCGGAAAGCATGCCGCAGTTGGACCGCTACAAATAGAAAACAACAGTTTGAGGCACCAAAAGGTGCCTCTTCGACCCATGTGTTGTGTCTCTCGATTTTGGGTGTCATTACACTATAAAACCAAGTTGAATTTGATGAAAACAAAGACAAAAAATCATCCCGAAATAATATCAAAGTATTTTCCATCTATTCATAGTTCCTTTTTCTGGATTTCATTAGTGCTAGTGCAATCCGGTTTAAGGCTTGAAATCCGCTAAAACTATTTGAGTGAAAACCCTTTAGCATCTCATTCTAAAGAGATGGTTCAAATATCGTTTTTAGGACAGCGTTATACGCGATTCAAGTTCCATGTTTTATTATTTTCTTGTGTTCTTCAAGTTAAGGTTGGATCAAAGTTTCTGCGCTTATGTTTCATTCTTCTCTTCAACGTAAATTTTCAACAAAAATCTCATCTTTGATCGGATTGTTATCGTGACACACCACCACAACAGCGATCCACCACCGTCACCGCCACTGGTAAACTGGTATCACGATCTACCACCAACATAAAGTCTGCTGACATATTTCGATTTGGTAGCGCGATCACGACCGACAGCCATAGGTGAAGATGGTTTGTGAGATTGAATTTTTTGGTGGTTTAAATCTGATTTTTTTTAATTATTTTTGAGATTGGATTTTGGTGGTTTTTGTGGTTGTGATGGTAGAAATAGGTAGCGGCGGCAGTTTCGGTAGAATTTTGTGGGTGTGGATCTTGTGGTTGTAGCGTTTGTGTTACATATTTTCTTACACGAAAGCTTAGTCCTACCTATACTGATTTCTTTGTATCTTTTTGTATATTTGAAATTACTTTAGGGTTTAGAGATTAGAATAAAATTAGCTCATTTATTGGTCGAATTGGAATGTGTTTCACGGGTCTTTTTACCCGTTTGAGGCTTCGAGCTTATGTGCGCCTGTGCATAATGGGTGCTTAGCCTGCTTTTCTGTGATTTGTGAATTAGTTCAAGTATTATTTTTTGTTTGCTTTCACCTTTTGATATATAATAAGCCAGTTAAGTTTTATGGCTCATTAATTATTTTGCTTCATGTGAATTCAGGTTTCTCCAAGATTAAGAAGTCTGAAGAACAGCAGAAGCATGTGGAAATTGCACTCCTTACTCCCATTAGATTCCAAATTCCAATTTTACTATTTAAGTTTTTTTATTTCAAAAATACTGTTTTAAAACAAAAAAGCCCAAATATGTGAAGCCCAAATATAATATCAATAGCCTTCCAACTATACAAGCCCACATTACTTACACATAACCCAAATACATATAACAGTGCTTTCACTCTCAAATTCAAAACAGCGCCCTAATTTCTCTCGTCAAAAGGATCCAAATCACGTTTGCATAATAAGAATCTCCTAATATCACTCTCGAATTTAGATCATCTTCTGAGAAACCCTAAACCCAAAACCGAAACTAACGATCCGTTGTTTTTCTTGAATTGCACAAAAAAATTTGTGAATAATGGATCATTAAGCATGATTTTGCATTATTTCTAGGTTACGAATAGTCCTTGCTGCCTTTGAATGTGAAATGGAGTTCGCGTCAACTGTCTAGAGACATAACTTGTTACATTTGTAATTTTGAAATAACAAAACTTGTTATATTTATAATTTTGAAATAACAGAACGTGTTACATTTGTAATTTTGAAATAACAGAACTTGTTACATTTATAATTTTGAAATAACATTGCGTGTTATATTTGTAATTTTGAAATAATAAAATTTGTTACATTTGTAGTTTTGAAATAACACAACTTTGTTACATTTGGAATTTTGAAATAACAGAACGTGTTACATTTGTTATATTTGTTACATTTGTAATTTTGTTACAAATAAAAACATCATCAACCTGCATTACAGGAAACAATTGTATTGCTACATATTCCAAAAGTTGTCAACCAAACTCCCAAAACAAGATACACATGAAATGATGTGTATTTAATTCTCATTAAACATTGTCGTAGAGTTTTTAAACAGTAATGTGTATCAAAGAACTTTTAAACTATTATTTGATATGAATGAATCTCTACTACTATTCTGATATTGACAATTCAGTGTGCTTCCTTTTTCTCTTGAGCACTTGCTTCAATGACAATGGATTTTTGCATGTTCTTTTATTGTGTCCATATTCTCCACACCTTCCATGAGAATTTCAGCCGTCTCACCATAGTATGTAATGAAGATATTTAACATTTCCATACCTGCAAATCATTGAAGTGGATTAACACATTGGTCAACAATTAGCTGTCTGAAAGTAGAAAAACACAATTCTAAAACAGAAATTAAATAAAACAGATGCATCTAAAATGTTGATAAAATTGTAACATATATGATTTTGTAGGTATCTAAAGTTGGTTCAATATATGAACTAAATACACTTAAATCATGTCAAGATGATCAATCTATAAACAGCACAGATAGTAACATAACTTGTTATATTTGTTACTATGAAATAACATAATTTGTTGCATTTGTTATTTTGAAATAACATAAACTTGTTACATTTGCTATATTGAAATAACATGACTTGTTAATTTATGGATTAGGATTAGATATTTTTGAAATAACAGAACTTGTTACATTTGTAATTTTGAAATAACAGAACTTGTTACGTTTGTAATTTTGAAATAACAGAACTTGTTACATTTGTTACATTTATAATTTTGAAATAACAGAACTTGTTACATTTGTAATTTTGAAATTTGATATTTGGAAGATTATCAAGCATCATAGTCATCCAACAATTAGAGGCAAATCATTGAACTGGATAAACATATTGGTCAACAATTAACTTTCTGAAAGTAGAAAAACACAATTGCAAAATAGAAATTAAACAAAATAGTTAATAACATATCTTGTTACATTTGTTACAATGATATAACTTGGTTGGGGAATTCTGTCGAACATCTGATGATCAATGTAGTTATGTGATTAATACGCATCAATTAAACATGTTACCTATATAAATGGTAGATAGAAATAAGTTTTTCGTTGAATCTGTTCTGCAATTTTCACAGATGATGGGGGGAGTGAGATTTCCGTCTAATTTGTTCTGCAATTTCATGGATAATGGCTACAAATTCGCGTTCAATTTGTTTATTTGGATGAAAGTTCACATATGATGGCTAGAATTGAGATTTCCCATTCAACTTTGTTCTGTAATTTCGCGTCCAATTTATTTTTGATGATCAAATCTGAATTTATTTGGAATCTCACTCTTCCTTCTTCCCGCCTGTGATTTATAGGTAAGGAATTTGAGTTTTTTATTTTTATTTTGATGAATAGAAAGCTCCCCAGATTTTCTGATTTTGATTGTTAAAACGTTAGTTAAGATATATAGTATTTTTAAAATTTAAAAACTATGACAGTATTTTAAGAAATACTTCACTTTTTTTGGTTATTTGTGAAAAGAACCCCAGAAGCATAAATTAAATTTTCATGTAAAGTTTGGTTTGGTCCATTCCATAGGCTCAAAGAGCTGGCAAATGGGCTGGGTTGGACCAGCCCAACTCGTCTAAATAGGGCCACACATGAAACTGAACAGGGTTGGCCCAGCCCAGTTTTGTATGGGCCAGAAATATGATAGCCCAGTCTAGCCCATTGGCCCAACTTATCTTAATTTTCTTTTTTTTTTCTTTTTTTTAAATAAATTTTTTATACAATCTAACACATTACATCAAATACAATCTTAGATAAATTTAGACTATATAGATATTTTTAAAAAGATTAATTTATAAAATTGGGGTTCTCATGTATTAGTTAATAGATAAACGTCAATTTTATTTCAAAATAATAATTTTTTTTGTTAATTGTAAACTATTTGTAAACACTTTTTTTTAAAAAAAAATACAAATATTAAAAACATGCTAGTCTTATTGTTTTAAGATATAAGCATGCTTTTTTGCTTAAATTAAAAAGTTTACTTATAAGTAAATTTAAAATAAATAATTTATTTGTCACACCAAATATATTTTGTATTGAAACTTAAATTAAACTAAATTTTAATTAAATCTAAACAATTTTATGTTGGATCTTAAGATTTTTAGACTAATGTTTATTGTTGACTTTGGCTTAGATCATTTTAGATTGATATTATTTGAATTATGTATTGGGGCTATTCACAAAATGAGTTAATTAGTATTAAGAAGCAAAAAAAAATACAAAATCAAAATCAAAATCGGCCTGGCCCAACTAGCCCACGGACTAGATGGGCCGGGCCATCTTGACCCGGTTTTTTTGGGATAGGACCAACCCAACCCAAGAAGACGGGTTACATGGGCTAGCCCACGGGCCAGGCCAATTTTGCCACCTCTAAGCTCAACACACAATTAAGTTGTGGACTTTAGTCATTTTAATCTCTTTTCTCGTTGAGGACTAAAAATTACTTTCGTGAAATTTCGCTATTTCTTTTGTGGAAAGTGTGTTGATTAACCATTGTCTGTCTTTTTGTGGTTTGAGACGATTGAAACGTTGTTTGTCGATAATTATCTTCTATTTAAATTACTCCATAAAATTGTCTTGTTTTTTTAAGAGAAGTAATTCTTCATGTTGGTACATAACTTCAGATAATTTTGATTGTAAAGCTTAATGAATTAATAACTTGTCAGCGGAATGGAGTTATGCACTTTAGAGCTTTTTAAATCTTTTATATTTGTTAGTCGGCAATGTAGGAATTCAACATTTAATTCTCTGTATTAATTCCACAAAAACTTTAAAAGAGAAGAATCAATCCAAAATCATAAACGTCAAGTTTAATTTTCTCAACATAGGGCTCAAAATCATTGTACGCTTTAGTATAAACTCAAGATCCAAAAGAAAACCAAAGAACCGGACTCAAGCACAACTCATCTAAGTAACTATAGTAACAATAAATGAATTGTAAAACCATACCCTCCAAGAAATTCTCTTCTCTTATTATTCACTCAGAGATCTTCGAGACAAAAATTAGCATTTGAAAACTAGAGGTTTTACATAAAAATGAAGAAGACAGATGAACAGTCGCACACTTTCTCTCTCTCTCACCAACACAGCAGTTGAAGGATCTGGAATTGCGTGGAAAAAGGGAGAGCTAAGAGCATCTCCAACCCCGCACTATTTTGGAGTGAAAACTCCAAAATGGAGTGTGGAATCTCTCCAACCCAACGCCATAATCCTGCGCTAATTTGGTGTTGTGAACAGTGCTGCGCCATATATGGCGCAACACTGTTCATTTGAAGATGAAAATGGTGCAGCAGTGTAACCCACAGCTCTGTTCATGCATTTTGGTTTATATATTTTGTTTGGTTTTGATTTATGTATTTTGTCCAAGAATTGTTATATGTTTTTGGATATTTCTATCAGTTCAATTTTTTTTTTTTTTTTAATTTTGTGATGTTTATTGTGTGTGTTTTTTTTTTTTAATTTGATATTCAGTATCATGCTTTTTTTTTTTTCAATGAACGCAATAATTTCGATAATTAAATAATTTTTGAAATAAATTATTGTTGAGAATTAAAAATATAAATAGATAAAAATATACACTATTTATTTGGTGCAAAATTTGAAGTAATGGGTTGGAGATGACATATGAATTTGGTGTGAAAGTTGCGCCATTTTAATGTAAAAGTTGCATCAATTTGAAGACATGGGTTGGAAATGGTCTAAAGATATGTAAATACCAATGCCACCAACCGTTGATCCATCAATTTGATCCAACGGTCCTCAGCCATCTCAAAGGTGGGTCAGTAATTGGGTCAGTTCTATTGGGCCTTATGTCGTGGGTTGAACTATCTTGCAGCGGCCCAGTTTTATTATTGCCCCAAGAATTAATTTGTTTGGCATCACAGCCCATCACTGTGTACAACATTTAACATGGTGATAATTTCATCATATACTACAAAATATAAAATATTTCTTAAAATACTTGTCATACTTTTTTTATTATAAAAATACTGTTTTTTTATTTTTGTAACAGTTGTTGTTACATTTGTTATTTTGTTATTATAACTAAAATAACAAATGTAACAATAACTGTTACAAAAATAAAAAACAGTATTTTTATAATAAAAAAACATGACAAGTATTTTAAGAAATATTTTATTTATTGTGGTTATTTGTAAAAAAATCCCTTTAACATGTCACCGTGTTTGGAATTGCATGTTCATGAAATATAAATATATATTTATTTAAAAAAATTATATCTATATTTTTACTTTACAACGAAAAATATCTAGTTCGACCACTATGCATGACTACTAATTATCTACATGTTGAGTACGTGAATTAGTTTTGTGTGGAGTCCTACTCGACATTAATTGCAGACAATGTCATGAAGATGGATGCACCGGTCTATTTAATTGACATATTTTTATTTTTATTTATTTTTCTATTTTGCTTTGGATATGGAAATGTGGTCAGCAGATGTAATTTGATTCCTTGAGTGAGAGGTGATATATATGAATAATGTGAAAGAGGTTTATATGTCATTCTCACTCTTAGGAAAAAAGTTTTATTAATAAAATATAAATGTTCGAACTTTCATCTATCTCATCTGTTGATAGCGTGTGTTGTTTTAAATCGTGGATTAAATTATATATATATATATATATATATCAATGTCATTGATAATGCCTTAGTTGGCTGGCTAATTAATTAACGTAAGTCATCAACAATTTCATTTGATCTAGTCCTCAACTTTCTTTGCAAGCGAATAACAAGTCTTTAACGTTTAATAATTTCACTGTACACCATGTTTAAAATCGTCGTTTTTCGTGTCACTTATTCCTTCTCAAAAATGACCCTTTGAAAGCGTTTTTTCAACCTTACTGACCAACTCATCGTGTGGAGTACAATCCTAATAAAACTCCATCTTCTATATGGCACTGTCTAATAGCATTTCTATGTGTTCGTTTGACTAAATTTAAATTATAATTTAAATTAATCAAACTGGTCAAATATAATTTTTATCTATACATTTGTTAAAACCCACGACTTAGTAACCACTTATTATCTATATATTTAATAGGATCTATAATCACAACCGTGGAGAGTTTCTTCTCTACTGGTCCAAAAACCCATTATACGTCTGTCTTCCCTCACTCCAATTTTTTCCCTCAATTTCCTCAATTCTCTTCTTCCCAATTCTCTTTCTTTTCACCATTCTTCTCCAAAACCTTATTTTTCCTATCAATCTCTATTTATTTTTCTATGGTCAAATTCAACTGATAAGCACTATACTAGTTTATAAGCAATTCATTACCAAACATACACTAAACTCTCTCATACATTACACGTATTCGTTTCTACTATCTTATTTTCTTATGTAACATGACATTAAGTTCCACTATATTCATATGTCATGCAACTAAAATATGCTGATGACAACACAGATTATTCAAACCACGCTACGAGATTTGATTGTAATGTCAAATTAAGCTGTTAATCTATCATTAATTATCGTCCTTAGAAAAGTCCTAATCATGTGATTATAAGTTTACATCAAAGTAAGAGATATGCTGCAAGACATTTCTACCCGTGGAAAGAGTCCAAATCCCAAGCCATGTTATATTAAAAATGATAATGTCTACATCTTTCTAATAATTGCATTAATTTAATTTCAAAAAGTCTACAGTACAACTTAAAATGTAAACTATGATACAGTAGAACACATGTAATGTGGCAAATGGGAAACCAAGATTAATTAATTACTTGGTAGGTCAACCAAAGATTGTAGAATGGGACATCTTATCCATTGGTATATTTTGTTCTGTTATTCTCCCTCTAGCTTGTGGAAATTTACAAATCAAAGTTCTTTGGATAATAAATTTTTTTGAACATTAATCGATTCGATCAGTATAAATGTTGTTCAAAAATAGTAATTAAAATATTTTGTAGAGATGTGTAATGACCTTAACGCAAGAGTTAATATGTTGTGTGGCAAGCCTCAGTACAACACAAGCTCATTAAAATGTTGGTGGATGACCTAGGATTACTATTGTGAGTTGGAGTGATGAAGGGTGACGCTACCAATTCTCTCAAAAGTACTCAATGCCGGTAATAGTTATATATGTGCAATAAAATCATTTATCGTCACCGAGGACTAGGCCCATGAATACAGCCAAGTGCTTTGTTTGAATTTTGCTTCGAAGGTTTACCTTCATGTTAAAGTGATGATTTGCATCATGGAGCTTGTCACCTTGACTTGGTTAACAATTATTTAATCTTTGGTGATGACTTGACCCGGACGTCAAATTTGGTATGCACGAATGGTAAAAGTATTGTATTATTGATGTTCGATGTATCATCATGCTTATGGTCAAGATTCTGTAGCAATTTATATTCAAGAAGTAATCACACAAAATATTACACTTACCTAGTCTTCACACAAAATATTTTGAAGAACTGTTCTTGTACAGTATTAAACATTTGTAGCATGGTTGTTATGTGGACAAGATAAGATTAAAGAAAAAAAAATATTTTAAAAATCTTATATTTTATTTAGAACTACTTTTCTTATTTCCAAATAAAATGAATATATATTTGGGTGGTTGAAGTCCTCAATGACTTTCGCTTCTAGCCTTTCTGTTGTCAACAATTCTACAATTAAAAAACAAATCAGCAAAGCGAAGGTGATTTCCAACATTGGAAGTCAATTTGATCAAAACATAAAATGCAATTTAATTATAACATTAAATATCACATTAAATTTTTTATTTTAAAACTTTATAACATAAAAAATCTAGAAGAAATGAACACATCTGCTATTATTAGAAAAAAAGTATTACATTATCAAGAAAACATTTAATTGGCTACTTTTGTGATAGATAATAGTTAAAAAGAAACACTAACTTTCACCTTGGTCGATTAACTTTTTTGGTTCCAACAGTCATCGAATTTCCATTTTTGTTTCAAGTAGGTCATTCCATCCCCATCTATACCCTAAACCCTAATATGATATACGGAGAATCGACAACAAGAAATATCACTTTTAAGGATAGTTATATTGACACCACATTATTTTATAGATGCATCGTATTTTAATTGTATTAGACGTCCTAACTTTTATTTATTGTTACATTTATATTTTTAATTTTTTTAATCGCAATCTTATTTTTAATGTTCCATTAATTAGCACATACATATTGTCTTAAATGACGGTTTTCGTCCAAAAATTCTATCAACGTGTTTTAAAATGAGCAAATATTTAGTCGTAATTTTGTTTTTGCTCGTTTCTATCTACACGAGTTGGTATCAGAAACAATCTACACTTCTAAAGATGCTATCTAGGAGAGCACGTATTGTTCGTGACATCTTCTTAGATGAAATATAGTACCGAGAGGACTTGACACAAATTCAAGATTGATATATTGGAACAACAAACGAATATGTTGAAGGCCCAACAATGGGTATTGTTGGGGGCCATTGGAGGCGGTTGGAATGAGGGAGGCGACTATAAGGATCGGCATGGCAGAGTTGTGGAGAGTCAGTCGTGGAGGAGGATGTTAGCAATTTATTTTGTATCACAAATGTACGGATTACACAAGTAATAAAGTGGATTTATAGTCCAAGTATCGTAGCCACAGAAATTTAAATAGCTCTACACAATTAAATTAACTTTAATAGAATGAATTTAACTTTTGAAGTTTGGGTGACTAAGAACTAATTAAAATATTAACTAATTATGATCTAAACAAATAAAAGATTAAGTACATGCCGAATTACTTTAGATATGAGAAAAAAAATACTAGGATCCTGAATCCACTATATCAATTCTCCTTAAGTGTTGAATTTGATAACATGATTTAACTATAGAGATAAATATTCATAATTTTTTTAACAATCTCTTTCGAGTAGAATTAAACATATTTCTATATGTGACCCGACTGTATCTCTATGACGGATGCGAACACACAAGAATGCATTAGAATTTATGAATACTTGTAGATCACGTAAAATATAGCGGTATATCTCTATCCTCTATCGGACTCTACGACAATTGATTCTATGTTTAACTTATTTTCAATCTCTCGATGGTAAAATAAGATGCAAAAATCATACAATCATTGTGCACATAATTGTAGATGAAAAGAAATTAATATCAATTGTTCAAAATTAAAAATATGCTTGAATATCAAAAACTAGGTTCAAAAAATTAAAGGTTCACGACACATGTTTCATCGCAATCTTGGCAAAAAATAATATAGCCTAGCATACTAAGAAAACAAAAAGAAATATGAAAATCATCACTCGAATAAGAAGAAAACTTAAAAAAGTGGATCTTGATATTCGCTCAATATTCGTTTCTTGTTTTTCTTCTTGAATTCTCCCAATAATTCGACTCTCTAATTATGAGTTAATAACTCATATATATAGTATCCTAATAGCAAGGTTCTAAAAAGCGTAAAGCGTGGAGGTCAAGCTTCAAGCTTTTTGGGCCTAGGTGAGGCTTAGACGAGGGTGAAGCGAGAGCGAATGGTGAAAAAGCGTTTTCTTATTTTTAATATCATTTTAAATATTTTTTTAAGAAAAGATAAAAATAAAATTTTTAACTAAAAAGTGCGCGTCTAAGCGAGATTAAGCGCGCATAGGCGCGACTAGGCGTGCATATGCGAGCCTAGGCACAAGCCTTTTAGTTAAAAAAATAGTTGACCAAAAAAGTGCGCGCCTAGGGCCTAAGCGAGGCGTGGAGGTCATGCTTCACACCTAGGCGCGCTTTTTAGAACACTGCCTAATAGTGTCCCAAAATATTCCAAAAAAATCATTAAAATCGTGTCCAAAAGATTTCTAAATTGTAGTCGAACTCAAAAAAGTAACAAAATCTCACGCTTGCAGAAAATACACTAGGCGATTGCCCGGGAAAACTTTTAAGTCTCTGCATGTGGATATTGATGCTGGGCGCTTGCCAAACTTATTTTTTTCCGATATGTGCAAGTTAGTCATCCAACTTTAGATTTTGGCTTCTGTAGTCCTAAAACTTTCCTTAACCTCTAATGTAGTCCTTCAAGCTTCAATTAAGTTCAATTTGATCTCCGTGCTTTCGAAACATCTTCCAATTTATTGGTCTTCTCCTCCATTCTTTTCTGCTCGTTTATTAACGGGTCCAAAACTGAAATAGAATGGACAATACACTAAATTAATTAAAAAGTCTATAAAATAACGGGACAAAAGCTTAGTTTTAAATCCCGAATAAGTGCAGAAAATGCACTTATCAGAGGACTCTGACAAAGATGATTATCCTTTTGTCTCTTTCAATTCTGAGTGACAAATGGATGTTGATTTAGGCGATGCCTATTTTTAATACAAATACCTATGAAAGTTTATTTGAAGGCAAGATAGAGAAACAAACAACGATTGTGGCATAATGTGGCATGGTAACCTGCCGGTATTCAATGTAGATCCTGTTGTCAGGACTACAAGAAACGAGGTCAATAGCGACGACAAAAGTCGCCGCTGAAGGATCAAATGTCGTCTCTTTACATTTAAAGAGACGACAAAGTCGTCGCTCAATGTCGTTGTAATAGTTTAGTACTTCTAAAGTAATAGCGACGAATATATCGGTCGCAACATTGTCGTGGTCTATATCTCAAAATTAGAAAAAAAGAGACGACCATGTCGTCGCCAAAGTCGTCGCTATTATTTGAAATAGTAGCGACGTGAATGTCATCACTATTATCTTTTATATACAACAATTGTCGTCGCTAGTTGAATAAGATATATAAAGACGACTTTGTCGTCGCTAATGAGAATTAATTTATTTTATATTGTCGTTGCTATAAACAATATAATTTTTTTTAATATTTTAAATAATATATAAACAATTTTAAAAATCTATAGATCCCCCAAACCCTCGTCCTCGTCCTTGTCCTCATCTGGCATAATCCCTGTTATGCTATTTTTCAAAAGTTGAATTTTCCACTGCATTTGGTGCAATTGAGCCTTATACATAGCAAAGCGATGATCGTCATTCTGGGGGTCTCAAGAGAACTGATGGGAAGTTCTTTATGGGGCCTTCGATGCAGTAGTCAAATTTAGGGAAGGAGAGGTGGTGCCCTTTGGAACTCGTCCAACCCCACAGACGTGTCTTCCTCGTTATCCAAGAACCTCCTTTGCAATAGCACAATCATCTAACGACGCGCCACTGAAGGCGATGTGTCTGTTGAGGCTCCATCAACAAGTTTATCCTGTTTAGTGAAATAATAAATAATAAATAATAATATCATGTCAGATAAAATTAAATTAACATCATTTAAAAGTCATCACATAGTCACCAGCTGCCCGCGGGTTCACCCAATTGCCATCCCGAAATGTGTGAAAATTTCAAAAAGATTCAATAATGCCCGGCCACTGCTGGGTCTCGGGGTCCCGCTACAACAATTTAAACAAGAAATTTAGTTATACAACATGGTTACGTAATGCATTGAAGATTTCTATAATGATATTGAAAAATTTAGTTGTACCTCATCGTAACGCGTGGTAGAGAAGCTCTTCGATCCTTGCACGCTCGGGTATTTAGCTTTATCTTGATTGGCCTTATTTTTTGTCGTCCGTTCCTAAAGGTATAAAAAATAATTGATTAGCAGAAAACTTTATAGTTATAAAAATATTAACATATAAATATAAAAAGTAAATGAACAATACGTAACACGAAAGTAGGACTGGTGAAGAAGTTAATCCACTTTTGTCAGTCCTCGACAGACTTCTCGCCGTATGGACGGCTAGGTCTGTGCACTTTTAAGTGATTATGAGCCTTGAGTTTGTAATATCGATAATGATCGGCCGCAGGCAATCTACAGCGGCACAGACTGCTCGGTACTCGTCGAGCGACCGATCGCCCTGAAGATCGAAGTAGGTCTACAACATAGGAAAAATTGTCGTTAATGTAGATTACATGGAACAATCATTTATTGAATGCACTAATGTAAAAACTACTGTAAGTAAGTACCTCGTTGATGCTACGTAACAGTCAATTTTGATATATATAGCGACGACAAGTACCGTTGTAATAGACCACATTACATTTTACAAGAAAAATCATGATTCACGTGACTGATAACATCATCTACATATCTATTGCGACGATATTTGTCGTCGCTATAGGCACATCAAAATGGCACAATTTTTTCCCGCCATTTGGAAAAGTGCTTAGCAATGACATAAAAATATGTCATTATAAATTACAAGTAATAAAGACGAACTGTTAAATATAACGACGACACATGTCGTCTCTATAGATTTTGACATTATAGCGATGACATTTCTTTGTTGTCTCTATTGTCCGGTACCAATAGTGGCGACATGTTGTCGTCGCAATTTGTATCACCGTTATAGACACATTTTCTTGTAGTGGGCTCGAGAATCCTTCAACCGAACATGAAAAGCTAAAATTACTATTAGCATATGTTGGACATTCTACAAAGGTTAGAGTTGAGCATGCTTCACAATATTGCTTGAGTGAATGTGGTGCCCCAACACATGTAATGTTTCTGTACGAGATATGAATAAAAATAAGTTAGCAAATGGTCATCATTTGGAAGCTACAGAGGTGAGCACACAAGTTAATTAATGTTTGGCAATTCAAGGAGTTATGGCCATGCCTTATTTGGCAATTCAACAATTTGTCATCCCAAACAATTAGATTGTGCTAGAATTCTCTGCATTGGAGCTTCATTTTGGTCTCTCTCGAGCAACATGGAGATAACCCTTTTAGTAACCGCATTACAACAATTAGAGATTCTAAAGCATAATTTTGGTTTAGAGTCTAGCTCCTTATTTCATTATGTTCTATCAGAGATAGTTGACAATGGATTTGGTGAGGTGTATTAACAAATATTTAATTACCTTATTCTTTACCTTGTTGGTAGAATTGTATTTGTAGTAGGATACAAATTAATATTCCCAGTTTAGGTAGAATTCCTTTGTTATTAAGTTTTCTATTAGTATATATATCTTGTAACCTTATTCATAATTCAATTGAATTAATACAGAGAATTATTTCTCTACACATATTTTCTCTCATATTTTACATAGTATCATAAAGATGATTCTGAGCAACGATGTCTGTCACAAACGATGATAGAAAAACCATAGAAGTGACAATTTTCCAATCGGATCCCACGACCCTTTTCTAAACCACTTGATAGAAACAATTATGGCACAAACACCATAGAGACGACGATTGCCCACTCGGATTTTAGGGCTCTACAGTATTCCGATCATGAAGGACAATATTCAATCAATTGGAACGATCGGCCAAATCGATCGACCGGTTCACCTTACCGGTCGACCGTTTCGACGATAATTGGACAGAAACAGTGCACCTACTGCAGGATGACTAGCCATATTGTTGATACCTACTATTTCATCCATGGCTTCCCTCTAGGGCACAAGTTTCATGGGAAGGACGTGAAGCCACGAAACAAACGCTTCACAAAAACTGCTACCGCTTCTACACTTGATCCAAAGGAAGGAAAAATGCTCACAACCAAGGAATATGAGCAAATCATGACACTTCTAAACAACAAGACGGGTAATGATAAGTTTTATGTTAACACCTCAGGTATCAATCCCTCTACTACCTCTTTGAGTAATTCATGAATTATTGATAGCGGGGCCACTGACCATGTGACAAAGGATGGGATCATTGAGAATAAATCCATGCCAAAGCACAAAACTGTACAATTACCGAATGTGGGTCATGCTCTTATTAAATCCATTGGTGCAGTTAACTTTGAAAATAATATGACTATTGATAATGTGCTTTATGTTTCGAACTTCAAAGTTAATCTATTATCTATCAGTAAACTTACTAGAGGGTTATGTTGCTATGTGACATTTTTCCCTGATTTTTGTGTCATGAAGGATTTGTCTACGAAGAAGACAATTTGGGAAGGTAGAGTAACGACCTATATCACCTTTCACAAAACCACAAATACATCATTCTACCAGTGGATCAACCAACCTATGTCATAGACGACTTGGGCACCCTTCAGCCTCACTTCTTCAATTCCTAGCACAAAGTATCTTAGGTATTAGTTTTGATTCCCACGATATTAGTGAGGTTTGTCATTTGGCAAAACAATCTAGACTACCCTTTAAAGTTAGTCAAATCTCTAGCAATAAACTATTTTGTTTGATTCATTGTGATATTTGGGGACCTCATAGGATTTATTATTATTCGGGTGCTAGTTATTTTCTTACAATTGTTGATGACTTTTCTCGTTATACTTGGGTACACCTCATGCGTCACAAATCTAAAACTCAAACCATAATTAATAATTTCTTTGCTTGGGTTAAAACTCAACACAACCTGACTATAAAGTCCTGAGATCTGACAATGGTCAAGAGTTCTTATCCTTGTAAACATTCCTAGATGAAAATAGTACCATTTTCTATAGATCATGTCCTTATACCCCTCAACAAAATAGAGTGGTAGAGAAAAAACACCACCACCTCCTTAATGTGGCTCGTGCTATTAAATTTCAAGCCAATTTTTTGTTAAAATTTTAGGAGGAACATATCAAGATAGCTTGTTACCTTATCAACTGGATACCTTCACCATTGCTCTGACACAAAACACCATACATAAATTTGCACAAGGAACCACCACCTTATTCCCATTTACATGTCTATGGTTGCTTGTGTTTTGCCACCAACCTTAGACCTAGCCATAAATTTGACACACGAGCCAGACAGTGTGTATTTATTGGATACTCCTCAGGACAAAAAGGATACACCTTATATGACCTAACCGACAAAAATCTAGTGGTATCTCTAGACGTTGTGTTCCATGAAACCATATTTCCATACGTCTCCCAGCAAAATGATGAAACCAACTCCATCCCGTTGCCACAATCTATGCCTCTGGATATTGAAACGCCACATTTGACATACCTTGACGACCAACGCATAGAAGAAATAGACAACATACCTGAATGTCCCGAACACTGCTCAACCGATCGACCAACTGGTTGACTAGTTCTCTCATCCGTTCTGATAGAGAGCCCAATCGATCGACCAACCAGTCGACCAGTTCACTCATCCGTTCCAATAGAAATTTCAAACGGTTGATCGACTTCACCTACTGGCCGACCGATTCTCCCTTCTTATCCTCTTGATAACCAACCAGAACAAACCTAACTACCAAATGACCAACCTCAACGATCCACAAGATCAATTCAAACCCCAATTCACCTGAAAGATTACTATGTCAATCATGCTCTGTCTACTCAAGTCGAGTCTCTTCCAGTCAAATCCAGCACTTGACATCCTATATCAAGGTATGTATCATATATCAATCTTTCTTATATTCATCGTAGTTTTACATACAATATTTCTCATATCATTGAGCCAGTTACATAGAGGCAGCATGTCAGGATCCCAAATGGGTAGCTGCTATGAATGATGAAATTCGTGCCTTGGAAGAAAACAATACTTGGTTACTTGTCCCACTTCCTTCAGGTTATCATCCTATTGGTTGTAAGTGGGTGCTCAAGGTTAAATTTTATTCTAAAGGCACAGTTGAATGAAACAAAGCACGGTTGGTGGCAAAGGGGTTTACACAACGAGAAGGGATTGATTATAATGAACTTTCACTCTAGTTGTAAAGTTAACAACATTCAGATGTTTACTTGATATCGCCTCTATTCGCGACTGTAAATTTCATCAGATGGATGTACAAAATGCCTTTCTTCATGGTGATCATGATGAAGAAGTTTATATGACTCCCCTACCTGTATTTCATCGACAGGAGGAGACACCAGTTGTATGTCAACTTCATAAATCTTTATATGGATTGAAACATGCATCTCGTTCTTGGTTTCAAAAATTTGTATCTACTGTTATTCAGTTTGGATTTAAACAGTCATATGCAGATTACTCACTCTTTACAAAGGTTAGTGGTGATTCATTTACAGCTATTCTGTTGTATGTGGATGATATGATAGTCACATGAAATGATAAAGAAGCAATTTCTTGTACAAAAACATTCTTTGCATCTCAATTCAAGTTGAAGGACCTTGGCACATTAAAATACTTTCTTGGAGTAGAAATTACTTGCTCGAGATCAGGGATTTCAATAAATCAAAGGAAGTATACTCTTGACATCCTTTAAGAGGTCGGATTACTTGTGAGCTTACTTGGTTGAGATAATTGCTGACAGACTTATGTGTAGATCATCCACAAGCAGCAACCTTATATTGTGATAATCAAGCAGAAATGCATATTGTTGCTAATCCAGTATATTATGAAAGGACAAATCGCATTGAAATAGATTGTCATATTATTCGTGAACGAATTGTTAAGGGAAAGATCAAGATTGCCTATGTTCTAAGCAACAATCAGATTGCAGATTTATTTACTAAAGCACTGGACAATGAGACATTTCACAGTTTTACTTACAAATTGGGCACTTTTGACATACATGCTTCAACTTGAGGGGGGAGTATTAACACCTTATTCTTTAGCTTGTTGGTAGAATTGTATTTGTAGTAGGATACAAATTAACATTCCTATTTTAGGTAGAATTCATTTGTTATTAAGTTTCCTATTAGTATATATATCTTGTATCCTTATTCATAATTCAATTGAATCAATACAGAGAATTATTTCTCCACACATATTTTCTCTCATATTTTACAAAGTATATGAGGGACCACTAAAGAGTGCTAATCAGATTGTTGCTACAAGGCAATTTGATCAATAAATGGTATGCAAGTGAAACTAGATGCCGAAGCTCAAAAAATCTTGTAGATTACCGTTATTACGAGACACTGGATGAAGCATGGTGCAAGATTCAAGGTTGAATCTTCTCCAACCTGAGAAGAATGATGGAATCCGAGACTCAACAGGGCAAGAAAGGGAGCAAGGACTTAATGCCTTAATTAATTTGTTCCTCTAACCCGAAAATTAATAAATTGAAAGAGTTTTCTCCAATTCTTAGTTGCTTTTTAGTATTCATGCACAAATTTGTGTGATCTTATTCTTGCTCCCTTCTATCTGTGTCAGTGGCCCATCTCTCACCTCTAGTCTACGACTACCATACGTGCATGATGGATAACATGGAAATATGTTTTTACTTATCAATTAATAAGTTAGTAACATATAAGGATGGTTCATCCTGTTTAGTTATGAAACAGTAAGATGAGTTGTTAATTGTCAAATGTCATGGTGATATCCAAAAGCTTTTCATCCACTAAAATACTTGTGGGTGAAGCTGTGGACAGTGGCAGAGCCAGAGATTTGAAATTGGGGGGAGGTCCTCAAATGGGGGTGGGCCAGGAAGCTTTTAGTGCCCCTGATTTTTTTTCTCAAACCACAATTACTGAGCCTATTTTTATGAGAATTTAATGTTTTTTTTTATGTCACAATCTTTAAAAAGTTTACAAGAAGATATTGAATACAATCGATTCATACAATTAGACGTATTCGATACTCACTTCGTGTTTATTCTGATTGCTTGAAAAGACTAGCTTCAATACTTTCGTCTTAGTTATTGAATAATTCTAACTTAATCCGAGCTAGGTTGGACTTTATTTGTTTAGTTTATTCATTATTGGGTTGCGGCTTTAATATTCTTTGTTTAGGTTGATTATTAAGAAGAAGAAATGATCTTAGAAGCAGGTCTGGTTTTGTTATTTTGGAAAAATATCGATTTTTTTCAAACAAATTCTGGGGCCACATTCCATTCAATAAATTTGTAATTTCAATTTTGTTCCTCTTGTATGTATCCAATTATTAAATAGAGGGGCAAACTGGTAAATTGGTAATAAATAAAGTAACCAAAAGTCAAAATTTGTGGACTACAATTAATCAATTGGGCTCCACTCTTGCTAAGAATAATGTATTTTTCCTCCAAAATAGTAGAATCAGACACAATATTTTTAAAAAAAAAAAAAAAATTCAGAAAGTTGGGGGGTCATGAGACCGGGACCCCCCCATCTCCGTCCTAGAAATAAAAGCTTAATGAAGAGAGTCGTGACGGGTGGTGGAAAGGAACTAATGCTTTTCCGTCTTTCACGTCAAATTTTCAAACACACATGAGACAGATTTTGATGTTCAAGTTAGTTTTGCCGTCTATCACGTCAGTTAAGTATTTGATGGACGGACAATGTTTTTAACCGAGGCAACCCTTTGAAGGAGAAGCTGGAAAACCATGGCCTTAGTCAAAACTTCAGGCTTAGGGCTTGTTTGGCGGAGCTTAAAAATCTACTATGAAGTAAAAGTCAATAATTAATTTTAACCATATATTTCGCGGGACCTACAACTTTTATTAACTCTTCAACCACATATTTCATTAACTTTTTATCAAAATCTGTTAAAAATGTCCACCAAACCACCGTTTAATCGGTGTTTTGAAATATCATTTCTAGGAACAATTGGTCTAGCATCTTTGAACAGTGTCACAAAGTCATTAAGTAAATCATTAACAATAAAAAAACTCATTTAAATTGACTCTAAATTGATGGAAAATTTATTAGTAATATGCTCCAAGAGAACATAGTTTACATGTGAATATATATACTATATTCTTTGAAGATCTTTTATGATCAAGAAACCATACAATAGAGATATTTCTCATTAATTATTCTTCATTATTTCTGTTATGACATCATATATATATATATGGATATTTTTGTTTCTGAGTTGATGTTCTACATGAACGGTGCTTGAAGATATTTAATCACATTCGCGTCGACCTGGAAAGCCTTGGTGAGAACATCAAGATTAATGGGCGGGTCGGATCCAAAAACTGCATTTGCAATTGTGATGACTCCTGGATTTTGGCTGCTTAGACCAGCAAAAACAAATGCATTAGTCTTCCCAACATTAAACTGGAAATGAATGAGACCTTCTGGAAACACAAAGACGTCTCCTGGATACAAAGTCTTGGTAAAGAGTTTGTTCTTAACGTTTGGATCTGCAGGATTTGAAGTCACGAATCCAACAAAGAGAGTGCCCTCCACAACAACAAGAACCTCAGTAGCCCGGGGATGGGTGTGGGGTGGGTTGAGGCCATAGGGTGCATAGTCAATACGGACTAAAGATATGCCAAGAGTGTTGAGTCCTGGTAATTGGTTGACATTCACAGGTGTGACCTTTGATCCTTGGGCATTTGATGTATTTCCAGGCTTGTTCAGACCCGGAAAGAAGAAATCATCAGCACTAACCATGTTTGGATCCTTGCAAATCTTTCCATTCACAAAAACTGCAAGCAAAACAGAAGCCATTGCTGAGCAATATGTATATGCCAACATAATTTAGTACATAAAATTTACTGAGAATTTCCATGAAAATTATGAAGAAACTGCATGCAGTAAAACTACAGTATTCACCGAAAGTACGTTTGGTAGGAGGGACAATATTAAAAAAGAAAACGAAGCTAAAATTTTGTTCATTCTAATGCCGATTAATAAACACAGAATTTACCCTTTGCTTCATCGTCTTTAACAGCAACACAGAAATCCTGTAGGGGGGCGGGATCAGAAGCGTAGGTAAATGAAAACAAAGAGAAAATAAGAACAGAAATTAGTAAGCGAACAGCCATTTTTTGTACAACTGCTGTATTGTTTTTGTTGTGGTCTGTAGATGTTTATTTCGTGAGATGGGACTGCCTATTTATAGCAGTGATTTCTATTTGAATTAGTTACTTAATTATCTTTTCAAACACATAATCTTGCCAAGTCTTGGAAATATAATTAACTATATATTTTCAAGAACAGATTATTTATATTAAACAACTAACACTGTCAAATTATCTTTCTTCAGTAAGTATTCTCATTCAGTAATTAATTGTTCATCAAATTGATACGTGTGGTTTGAAGTCAAAGTGGTTATTCTGTCATTCTCAGAAGTTGTAGGAAAAAAATTTAATAAAGAAATAAAAATGTAAATGCAAATGGGAAATACTATTAATATTTTAATACTTACATTTTGATTGACTCTGCAGTCTCATGCATTACATGTATTCATTACCACTATCCTATTTTGTTATATAATAAGATGCTGAAGACAACACAGAATATGCGATTTATGTTCAAACCATGCGTTGGGATTTGAATACTAAGTGAAACTAAGCTGTTAATCTATCATTATCGCCTTTACAAAACTTGTAATTTGTTTACTATGTTGCAAGGCCATTTCTACACATGCACGGAAAAAGTCCAAAATGGCAAATCATATATTAATAGCCCCCGTAATATTAATTTTCTATAGTACAACGGTTGGGAACGCAAAGTTAATATGACAAAAATTAGTTTTTTGTGATGATAAACCTCTCGTATATAAAATTTAATTATTTTGTGTACAACAATTTTGTTAAAAATATAATACGTGGGTATTTTTAAAATTACCTTTGTAGTGTGCTTTATAAATATTCATTTATCTTGCTCTCCACGACTATTCTTGATTCTACCTTCAAACCCTTTAGTCTAATTGGTGTTATTTAAGAACTCAAGAACTATAAAAATTCCTTTTTGTGTGTGGCCACAAAATTACTTATTTTCTCTTAATTGACTAATATATTTTTTGTACGTGCGTTGCACGTAGGCTGCACGTACGCATTGCTTGAATAATTTAGCCCTCCCTTGAGGTGCCTAAAGTAGGCCCTTAGTTGTCCCTGCGGCCCCTAAAGATTGCACATTTTGTGTATAAGGATAGCTTGCAAGGTGCTCTTTGGAGACGAAAGCACGGGGAGGCTGTCTGACTGCTCAATAAGCACGCCCCTCTTATAATAGCTGCATAGAAATAACCCAAGTGAACTAATAGACGTCTTTTGGTCGATGAATCATAATTTTCATAATTGATGCTTTCAACCTCCAAATGACATTGTGTTTGATCCTTAGCCAAGTGAACTAAACTAATAGACGTGTTTTGGTCGATGAATCATAATTTTCATAATTAATGCTTTCAACCTCCAAATGACGTTGTGTTTGATCCCTATCAAAGCTAAAATCTTCAATATTAAGTCCACAAAGTTTCAACCCCAATGGATATATACTCGACCATTGAGTTATTGCCCTATCAATATTCTGAAATTACGACATTGCTACTGCCTAACACTGTCACCTTTGGCCACTATTTTTCATAACCAAACACACTTCGATTGTCGTTTACCTTGGTAGGAAAGCTCTCTGTAAAGCGGCTTCTCCAAACTCCATTGTTAAGATTCTTTTCTCATCGCATGAAGTTGTTGTCATTACAGCCATTCTATAATCTTATATCAACCCAACTTTTTCCATCGTCCCAGATGATCATGGACATTAGTGTTAAGCTAAGATACGATTTGTGACACTAAGACACTTTGTTATGATTACCATTGATCAGATTCACGGTTTCTTCCTAAAATTGGTTTTGCATCTGATTCTTATTTTGTTTAATATTTTCATCTACTAATTCTTAATTAGAGTTTGATGCTAACTTAAACCATTATATTTATATAACTTTTACATCTAAATTAAACCAATAATTCATAAGACAATTTACAAATAACATCATTCTTATGTTTTTCATAGTTTTAGGGATAATGTGCTTCTTAAAAAAAAGATTATCAGTAAGATAACTTTGGATGGTTGAAGGTTTAACAAGAATATAATGGATTTTTTTTTTTTTTTTTTGGGTGGTGAAGATATGATTTCTGCGTAAAATAATTATTAATTACATCTTACATATGTCATTGTAACCACACATTTGAAATGAACATTTCTTAAAACGGTAAAATGGACATTTTACATGGCAAAGTGGTCATTTTGCCAATTACTTTGAAAAGTAGACATTTTTCTAATTTACTAAAATTTATCTGACTATTTAAATAAATGCCCCGTTTGTTAATATGTATAGTCTATAGAGATATAAATTTTTAGCTAATTTCATTTTAATTATTTAATATCATAATTGTACATATAAAATTCCTTCACCCCCTCCCTCTTCACCATCTCTCTTTTTATTCTTTTCTCTTTGTGTTTAACCTAATTAATACTCAATCAATTTTGTGTAAAACCCCTAAATTGCTTGAACTACCTCTGCGTGTTTGCAATATGTTCATCCATGTTATTTTTGCTTTATCCATATCGCAGACAAAATACAGCCACAACCAGTGCCATAATTTTGGTACTGATGACATTAGGTTTTCTTTGGACTAACATTAGGAACTTTTTGGGATTGCATTTTTGTATTTAAATTTATTTAACAAAATTATTCAGAAACCTAGTTTTGCTTGTAAATTGCTAGTAATTCATTTTGTTATATCTTACTATGAGGGGTATGTTTCAGATCCTAGTTGAGTGATCGTAAGCATCTTGTTTGAACCTTGTGAAATGGCCTTTATTGATTAAAGTGATTCACTGCTACAGTTTAATTTATTGTGAAGCTACTTTCAGTTTTGATTACAGAGTGAGTATTAAATAATTTTTTTCGATACTAATGAATGTGATTTTGTGATCTTAGGTTATGAGTACTCTAGTAGTAATGTATCAAAAATAGGGTTAGATACTAGGTTGAACTTTGAAGTATCAATCTAGAATCATTGCTACCGTTTACTTATTTTCTTTAAGTGAATACATTAATATACACGATGGATAGGAGTTGGAAGCGACTTCATAATAGTAAAGATGATAGTGACGTTGATAAGTAAAATATATATTTTTTAATATTTTTTGTTTATAAATTTTTTTATTACAAAATATCTTTTCATTTTGTATTTTAATGATTATTTATATATTTTCCATTTTCTATGTAGATTCGAGATGACGCATTTATTAAGAGTCAATAAGAGGCTGAAAATTACTGTGGCACTATCTTTATTACAATTTTAAGATAATAATATTATTTTTATTTGATTAATTGTACCAACTTTAATGCTGTAAGTTACATTTTGCAAATAAATGTATATCTTTGTAACAATTCTACTGTGATGCAAGAAATTGAAAATTTATTGTTGTTGAAAGTATTATGCAATGAAAATTCATATTGTTATAAAATAATATTTACATGTTGTGAAATAGAATACGCGATATATATAAAGAATTACAAAATAAATTGCATAAATTATAGAGCATTGTACAAATGTTGATGCGACAAATAAATTAATTCAACTATAAATACAAATTATCACATAAACAAATATTAATTGTCATAAAATAATATTTGCAACAATTTTATTTGTTATAAAATAGAATACACGACATATATAAATATAGATAAAATTAAATATTGCAACAACTGTACATCGATACACGACAAACTCTCTCTGTTGCAGAATATATTCAACTTCAAACACAATATGTCATATAAACGAATATCCATTATCACAAAATAATATTTGTAACAATTTTATATGTTGTAAAATATAATACGCAACACATATATATAGTCACAAACTAAATTAGGCAACAACTATACTTCATTGAACAAATGATGATGCGACAAACTCTTTATATTGTTGAATGAATTTAACTACACACACAACTTGTTACATAATAAATTATACTACAAACATTGAATATCTTATAATATATTATGCAACAAATCAATCTCATTGTGAAATAAATTACGCGACAAACATGACCTATTATAAAATATATATTACTACAAGCCTGTTTTGTTGCAAAATATAATAGGTAACAAATGCTATACTTTTAAAATAGTATTTGCAACAAACATTTTTCATCGAAAATGTTTTTTAGGAATAATCATAGCGGCAAATTGACTTGTTGCATTTTTAATTTTTTGCGACAACTATGTATTGCAACGATATTATGGAGACACATATATTGTTGCTATTTCATACTTTTTGTAGCAAACATAAAATGTTGCGAGTTTGCTTATGCGACAAGTGACTGATAGTTGTCGCAAAATACAATCTTGGTGCTTATAGCGCGACAATGCCCGCAACAAACTACTTTTTGCTGCTAAATTATTTTTGCAATGGCCCCGTTTGTAATTGATTTTAGAGTCCAACTTTTGATTCTCAAACAATCAGAAGTTGATTTAGGCGTTTGGCAAAATTTTTAAAAGTGATTATAAAATAATCTGACTCACCTGGCAGCAGATTTTGAGAAGTAGCAAAATGGCAGCTTTTCATATTATGCTTTTAGCTTTTATATTTGTATATTATTAAAATACTCATTTTACCCCTAATTATGTAAACTAATTCCTTTAATACCCATTTGAGAAATCGAATTGATGTGAGTTGGATGCATAAAAAATAATATAAATTTAATTAATTTTTGCACCATATGACTATACTTTTATTTTGTAATTTTTATAAAATTTAAAATTTATTAGGTGTTTATTATTTTTATTTAAAATAATAATAATGAATGCATTGTCTTGTTAAAAAATATATGACTAGAAAAAAAAAATTTACCACTCGTGATAATAATAATAATACAAAATAACATTATTACATTCAATATCATTTTTAGTAATTTAATATCGTTACAACAATAAATAACTTTTGTCACCAAACGCTCAAATGCTGTTTTTAAAATATACAACAATTTTGAAACAAGAGTTTACTAAACACTTATATGATTCTTTCCACAACTGATTCTTTCTACAGTACAGCAAAAGCCGATTCTCTTAAAAGCACGGCAATATCAAATCAAGCCTAAGTCCTTTACGCTCTAAGTCGCCTTATACAAAGCTTTCACCTTATCCTTTGTTGGGAAGAGCATATACACAACCCCCAAGATAGTACAAATTAGTTACCAAAATGAACTATTTTCCTATTACGGTCATGTTACGTTCAACCTATCATAAATCTCATTCGCCATATCAATTTTGTATTTTGAAGAGAGAGAGAGGGGGAGAAAATAACAAAAGGCTTTTCATTTACTAATATTAAAAATATAAATATATTAATAAATTTAATTTACCTATAAAATTTTATTAATAAATAAAGTAATAAAAGTTTAAAGAATTTAAATATCAACTGAAAATTCTGTTTGAAATAAAATAACAGTTAAAAAAATAAATTATTCATTGATGATATTATAAAATAAAAATAAAAAGATATATAAAGTTAATTGTAGATAACTTATAAATAAAGTAAAATTATTTTGGTGATACGTACCGATGGCTTGTGGCAACGACTGAAGCACCGTTGGTGATTACTGACATCACCGACGATATTGTCGTTGATAGTCGCTAACTGAATTGCTTTTAGTAATTTCATCTGAATCACTGATATATTGATTTCCATCAGAATTAATGTGCGACAACAATATCATCAGCCATTGGCGCCAGAATTTTTGTCAGTGATCATTTGCTCAATTATTTTTTTCTTTCTTTCCAAAAGGACCCATCAACAATTTTGCCTAAGAACCCAAGCTAAATTATTATTTTTTTCTTCCAAAAAGACCCCTCAACAATTTTGTCTAAGAACCCCAAGTTACTTGAGCTGCATGTGTTCTCCATATCTCTTGATTAAGTGATTTTTAATTAGGTGTTAAGGATTGTGTAATTTATATCCGAGCAGGTTATGAGTTGATCAAACAACTTAGTGTTTCAATATTTAAGCAGTTTGGATAGATATTGTCCTCCTACTTAATTAACAGTGAAGAAAAATTCTATTATTAGTTAACTTAATAGCAAACGAACAAGAACTCAAGTGGCTAAATGGACGTGTAAAATAGATTTGTCATTTTTTCATATGAACAAATAATTATAGGATATCAAATGGATGTGTTATTTTTTTAAAATTATAAGTTTAGTGATGAACAAAAACTGATCAAGTGGCTAAACACCTGATGTGCAGGCCGAGGCAAAGTTTTATTTTCCCAAGATTTGTCATTGTGAATTCATTCTTTAAGTAACTAACTGCCATTGGAAGCTTAAATCATCAACGTCAATAATGACAAATCAAAATATTGATTTCTATGTAAAAATACATGGGCATATATAGTCATTCTTATAACCCTCTTGGAATAAATACTCACTAAGGTGATTATACTACGTACGTCAAGATTGCTTTAATTCGTATAATGAATTTTGCACTTTAATTCAGAACTTAACTTTGCAGAATATATCATTTGCTTCTGACACTTTAAATCATTCGGGGATTTATATCACTATGAACTGAACCATATAAATATGCAATTACTATTACATTTCATATGTTCGAACTAAATGTCCAAACATGTTGCATTTTTCTAAAGAATGCAATTTTGCCTATATGAATTCTTTTTATTTTTGGCCAATAATTTCTACGTCAACATTTTTTGAAAGATTTTATTTCAATATGCTCTTTTTCACTTAAAATAATGAGCGCTACAATATTTTTTTCATATGTTGCCGACAACTATTTCTTTTCGATTCTTTTTATTCTCCAGAGAGACATAATTTTATCGAGATTTCTTTATTTAGTAATTTCAGGTACCAATACCTCTTTTGGAGTTATTTGATTAGTTATGTCTTATGGTCTCTTTAAGAGTATTGCCTCCTTAATATGACCATCTTGACTATTTGCTACATTTTTCTTTTGGGGATATTTTTTTTCTTTGAAATCAAACATGCTATATGCATGCTTTAGTTTTACTAATTTCTATGATAATAGATTAATGTCCTATATATTGTGACATCAATCTTGTTGGAGCATTTAGAGATGGTGGTATATATCAGTAGTAAACTTTTTTTAGAGGTTTAATTTCTCTCCCTAATCCTGGAATAATTGTCTAATAAATAATGGTAGTTGGCAAACCACATCATAAACTATCACCATTCAGGAAATCAAAATATTTATATAGAAGGGGTGGATTCAAATTCTAAATATATTACTTAATTGTACTAGGGAGAACATATAATAATATTGTGGCATAATGTGTACAAGTGTTGGTAGTTAAGATAATATGTCTCAAACTAAAAACATGAAACTTTGTTCTATGAGTAATGATCTAGAAATTAATCTCACAAACCTCAAGTTGTGAGTAGATAATAGACACAGATGTGACCATTTAATAGATGCATCTTTTAAATCTATAAAATATCTAAATAGTCTATGTGTAGGGTGGGTAGCCACACATATATTACCCATAATAATTTTAAGATATAATTAGCTAGTTAAAGTTTACCAGCCAATATAATTGAGAACAAGCAGCACGTGAGAATTCATGAACATTGAAAAATCTTCATGTTTTTCAATAGATATTCTCAATAATTACTTGCATAATTATTGACCTAGGATGGTCTAACTAGTCATGCCAAATAATAAAATTTTCAGGACATTGAACTTTTGGTTCAATATAGTAGGTAGTTTTGTACTGATATTTATATAGTAAAACTAAAAGATGTGGCCGTGTAACATTTTCAGCATATACTTTTATTGAAAGTCTCAATATGGTATCCCAATTTAAAGGAGAATAAAATATTATCAATATTAATTTTTTCTCCAAGTAACGTAATATTGACACTTCTAAGACTAATCAAATTCGCAAAATTTGATATTTTAATGTATTAGTTTACATTTTTATTTCATTTCTCTTTTAGAGAGTCACAATAAATTCAACTAAATAGTTGACATACTACATATACCAAAAATTGGTGATATTCCAATAAATATTTTCTATTGTGACTTTCTCACCGTTACAGAGTCAAAGATTTTGTATCGAAATAATATGAATAGTTAATGAAGAAATTATAAATAAGGCAACCGCCTTGGCCATAGCCAAACATGAACATATCAAAATTTTTATTTTTTACGACCATTAAACCAAAAATTCATCCGATAGAAATTTGAGCCAGTGATGATATAAATAATGTATATTATTTAGCTATGGTGGCACGCCCGCCTCAACAATTCGTCCATCTCATCAGCTTGCCCGCCTAGTTGGTCTCATGAGTATGCTTCTAACAGATAGACTGCAATAATCCAATTGTCGTCAGGTTAGCTAGGCAGACAACCCATGGAATGACAGTTACCACAGGTTATCGAGAAGACGAAACATCTCTCAACAAATTGGGAAGATTAAACATCCCTCATTAACTCCTAATAATGAGGGAGATGAATGGACACTCGTTATCAAATAAGGGAGATGAAGGGACACCCGTCATCAATGACTGCAGGCCATCCCTATAAATAGAGGCCAACCCCCAAGGTAAAAAGAGGACACACAATTCTTATACACTTTATATGATTATTCTGCATATCTGGTTTTAATCATATACTGATTATCACACTAGAGTGGCCACGGGAAAAAAAGCCCCGTCACCTTTTGCAGGTCTCCACCACTGTCGTCGCCATGCTCGGAGGAGGAGAAAATCATTTATCATCAATTGGCGTCGTCTATGGGAAACGCACAAAAAGTTATGGCTCGAACCAGAAGAGCTAGGAATGTAACTGCCCCACCAGCCCCTATCAAGGATGTAGGCGCCGAGTCCAACGCCGCCACTAATCACCCACAACCAGAATTTGCCTCTGCCCCTCAACTTGTAGCACTGCAAGCTCAGGTGGTGGCCTTAACGGCTCTACTCCAAGATCAGAACGCTACGGTTTCTCAGCCACCACAGGGTCCTAACCCTCTGTCGGTATGATCTTCACTACCAGGGGCTCTACCCCAGGGTCCTAGTCCTCCACCGATAGGTCCCTCACCGCTAGGAGCTCCTTTCCAAACTTCTAACCTTCCAACAATAGAAATACCGCCAACGACAGCTCCACTGCAGGCTCCAGTTTCTTTAGCGCCACCTTCCGCATCCCGCTTCCATTCATTGACATCTGGCCCAAATCCATACGGAGGGCAACCGTTATGGATGCCCACGCCTACACTAATTGAGACACCAGTGTTAAGCCTGGAACAGGGATTAGAAGAAATGATGGGTCGCCAAATAGCTGAGATTATGTCCAATAAAAGTAGTAGGCAACAATCCATGGTGCTGGAAGAAGACCCTTTTTCCCTAGAAGTGATGGCAGTCCCCTTGCCACGAGACTTCAAGCAACCAAAGATGGAGAAGTATGACGGATCCTCTGATCGATCACCTCAGGGCTTTTGTTGACTTGATGAGGTTGCAAGCTACCCCAGATGTGATTATGTGCATGGCTTTTCCTCCAACGCTTAGGCGCGAGGCCAGGGACTGGGTAGCCACTCTTCCTCCAAAATCGATCTGTACATTTGATGATTTTTCCAAGAGTTTTGCTACCCATTTTGCCAGCAGCAAATGTGTTAAGAAAACTGCCATCAGTCTTATGCAATTGACACAGGACAAGGACGAACTGCTAAAAGATTTTATTGCCCGGTTCAATAAAGTAACTCTGGGAATCAAAGATCTGCAGCTGTCTGCTGTAGTCACTGCCATGATGAGTGGAACTAGAAGTCATCTTTTCAAGATGTCACTCTCCAAAAACCTGTCGAATACAATGCATGAGTTACTCAATAGAGGAGATAAGTATGTGGATACTGAAGAAGCATATCTCATTACCAAGGGTATGAAAGAACGAAATAAACATGAGTCTAACAAAAGGAAGATTCAAAACGAGCCCGAACCTTAAAATAATAGAGGCAAGCTCACCCAATACGAGGTAACATCACCCAAGTCGAGACAAGTCAACCAGGCAAGCTCACCCAGAGAGTCGAGCTAAAAAAAAATTTTAAGGCGAGCTCACTCCAGGCGGGCGAGCGACCAGGCAAGGCGAGGCGAGCTCACCTCTCGGCAGGCGATCTCACAAAAAAATATTGAGGCGAGCGCACTCCAACGGGCGACCTCACTCCAGGCGAGGCGACCAAAAAAAAAATTGAAGGCGAGCTCACTCCAGGCGGGCGGGCGACCAGGCGAGGCGAGCTCACCTATCGGCGGGTGACCTCACCCAAAAAAAAAAGAATTGAGATGAGCAAGTGCATTAGATTACTTCTACTTTTCATTAAAAATAGTCTATGAAAAGTAGAGGGGCTTATAAGGTGAGCTGCCCAGAAATAATGATAGCTGCTACTGTCTGGAAAACAAAGTCAATGAGCCTCTATCCAAAAATCAAGGCGATGAGCCTATATTTAAAAATCAAGGCAGTAGCCACTATTTAAAAATCAAGGTGATAGCCACCATTGAAAAATAAGGCAATTAGCCTATATTTAAAAATCAAGGCAATAGCCACTATTTAAAAATCAAGGTTATAGCCACCATTGAAAAATAAGGCGATGAGCCTATATTTAAAAATCAAGGTAGTAGCCACTATTTAAAAATCAAGGTGATAGCCACCATTGAAAAATAAGGCGATGAGCCTATATTTAAAAATCAAGGCAATAGCCACTATTTAAAAATCAAGGTGATAGCCACCATTGAAAAATAAGGTGATGAGCCTTTCTTTAAAAATCAAGGCGATGAGCCTCTATCTGAAAATCAAGGCGATGAGCCTCTGATTAAAAATCAAGGCAATGAGCCTCTGCCTGATAAACAAGACGATGAGCCTCTGTTAGAAAAAAAAGGGTGATGAGCCTATCAAGGAGATGGGCTTTTGTCTGAAAAACAAGGTGATGAGCCTCTGCTCGATAAACAAGGCGATGAGCCTCTGTTAAAAAAATCAAGGCAATGAACCTTTGTCCGAAAAACAAGGCGATGAGCCTCTACCCAATAAACAAGGCGATGAGCCTCTGTTAGAAAAACAAGGTGATGAGCCTCTGTTAGAAAAACAAGGCGATGAGCTTATGTTTAAAACTCAAGACGATAAACCTCTGTCAGAAATACAAGGCGATGAGCTTCTGTCTGAAGAAGTTAGAGAATAGCATGTGCAGTAGATTATTTCTACTTCCCATTGACAACAGTATATGAAAAGTGGTCTATGGGAAGTAGAGGGGCTTATGATGATATAAATAATGACAGTTGTTGTATGTTATTTAGCTATGGTGGCACGCCCGCCTCAACAATTCGTCTGTCTCACTAGCTTGCCCGCCTTGTTGGTCTCATGAGTACGCTTCTGACAGATAGACTGCAATAACCCAACTGTCGTTAGGTTAGCTAGGCAGGCAACCCATGGAATGACAGTTACCACAGGTTATCGGGAAGACGAAACATCCCTCATTAGCTCCTAATAATGAGGGAGATGAATGGACATCCGTTATTAAATAAGGGAGATGAAGGGACACCCGTCATCAATGACTGCATGCCATCCCTATAAATAGAGGCCAACCCCCCAGGTAAAAAGAGGACACACAATTCTTATACACTTTATATGATTATTCTGCATATCTAGTTTTAATCATATACTGATTATCACACCAGAGTGGCCACGGGGGAAAAAACCCCGCCACATTTTGCAGGTCTCCACCACTGTCGCCGCCGTGCTCGGAGGAAGAGAAAATCATTTATCATCAGCCAGTAATAAATCAATTTATTGATTTGGTCATTTGATTGTTAATAATGCAATCTATTAATAATGCTCAAAACAAAAATACTAATTACTGGTTAGATTTCATAATATTTAAGAGATTAGACCTTATGATATTCTTTTGGATTTTCTCAATTTTAAAATATTAAAATTGTGCTTCCAGGATAGCAACACAATATTTTCAATAGGTAAATTTGTGTTTGTAGAGGAACAAAATACAATATTATTCAAAATACTAATACGTATAATTTTATACTTTTTTAAGAGCAGCAACCCCTGATATTCTTTTGAATTATTAATATATAAAATTTATGTTTCTTATTAAGCAATATCATTGTTTTAAAAAGCCTGCCTAAACTTCGTTTAGGCAGAGGTTTGGCCTCCACTTCTAGTCACGTATCGCTCTTGCCTTGCTTCTCGCTCTCGCCTAGGTCCAAAAATCTTGAAGTTTGGCTGATACACCTAGTCATGGTTTACTCTTTTTAGAATATTGAGCAATACTATAATTATATTCTTATAAATATTAATATATAAAATTGTGCTTTTCAGGAGGAGCAAAACAATATTTGTCAAAAATATTGATATAATATAAATTTGAATATACATTATTTATTCATTCAAATTCGAAGTGGAGTCTTATAAGTCTATTTGTGTTCTTTCTAGATTCAAACAAAATCACAAATAAAATAGATTCATAAGTTTGATATCTTGTATAGAACTCAAATATCCTTACCATACTATAAGTATGAATGGGGCATTTAGTACTATTCACCATGTTGTCCAAGTTTATTTTTTCTTAACATAGGTTTGGTTTTCTCCGCCTCCCACAGTCGCTGGTATTTGAACCAGGGGTGAATTCTGAGATAGGTCCCGCATGCAGTTTTTTGTTTTTTCCACCAAATTATCTGCTTTCAAGATTTGTTGAAGCCTTGTCCTTCAAAAATAATTTGTTCTTCCGGTTCTTATTAAGCTATTTATGTTTTAATTTGTGGAAATATGGATTGGATAACTGTTAAAGATTGGTTTTTGTGAACTCATCGCGTTTGCTTTTGATAAAGAATGTTGTGGATACTTTTTTTGTATCCTGTTGTTGAATTCTTTCTTTTTTTTTTGGGTTGTAGCGTTCAGATGGTAAAGCAAGCAAACAGAACCACAATATTTGAAGAAGTCTGACCGATTTGAAACTTTTTAAATCAATTAGAAGCTATTAAAATTGAGAAAATTAGTATATCAACCATTGAGAAAATTTGCATTCCTACTGAGGAGGGTGGACTGGGTTATAGGAAACTGCATGATCTTGTTGATACAACTCCCTAAAGCTTTGATGGTTATTTAGATCTCATCGGTCATTATGGGCTCAGTTTTTACTGAGTAAGTATTGTAAAGGTACCCATCCATTGCTGAATACTATTCTTTACTATGCTTCAGCTGTGTGGAAGAGGTTGAAGCATATAGGCCCATAGGCGGAAACACACATTGCTTGGAAGTTTGGGCGTGGGCATATATTCTCTTGGCATGACTGTTGGATGTACGATTCTACATTAGCTGATCAAGACCCATACTTGACACATTCTTTAATTCAGGTTAGAGAATTTTTTGATGATACTGGATGGAACATTGATAGACTTTTTCAGCTTGTACCATATATTATTGCTGAGCAGATAGGGAACATCCCTATCACTACTGAGGTGCATGATCAGATTATGTAGAAAGATACTTCAGATGGTAGATTTGCTACCAAGTCTGCATGGCAGCTAGTTCGTATGGGGCATACTATTCAAGTTGTATACAACATGAATTGGAGTTCTATTATTCTGACGACTGTCTCTTTTTTTGGCTGGAGACTATGGCAGGGTTTTATCCCAGTTGATGTTGTGATTCAGAGGTGGATTGAGAGTCATATGGCTTTTCGTTGTCAGTGTTGTTTGGCCACTGAGAGAATTCATCATTTATTTATTGACAGTTGTATTGTCGACCAGGTTTGATGCCATTTTTCTAACATTTTTCATGTAACCCTTCGACCGATGGAGGGTTTTCAGTATGCATTTCTCAGGTCAATTTGTCAGACAGGGTCATATTCGCACGATCATTCATATTTTGATTCTCTGGTTTATTTGGACTATGAGAAATGATGCGAAGTACTAGGATATCTCTATGGAACCAAGACGGATAATCTAGAGAGTATACCATACTATCTACCTACTACATTCATGTCGTTTATTTCAGGTTATTCATTGATGAGTGGATATGGATATTGCTCATCTTTTTGGTATTTCTCTTACTACTTCATCCCTTCCTCCTCTTGTCTTGGTTTATTGGCGTACTCCACCAGTGGGATCGTACAAGGTCAATACTAATGGATGCGGTAAAGATGGATTTGCGAATAGAGGATAGATTATTACGGATTCATTAGGTCAGTGTGTTCGCACCTTTTTCTCTTCATATGGTGAGTGTCCCATTCTTGAGGCCGAGCTCCGGGCTATCCTTAATGATATCATTCTTGCTCGGTAGACTGTACTATCAGATTTATAGATTGAGGCTGACTCTACTTTGGCTATTCACTACATCACCAGAGGTGGAGGACATTGGTCTATTCAAGCCACTCATCGCCACATCAGACATCTCCTTGCGTTCAACCGTGATACTATTTCTCATATTTATTGAAAGGACAATCAGGTGGCTGACTTACTTACTTCAGAGGGTTGGGATCGTCGTTGCTATTTCGAGTATAGTTCTCAGGACTTACCACAGCGCTACCGCAGCTTCGCTTAGATTGTAGACATGGGCTTCTTACAGTTAGGGGTCTATAAATTTTTCAGGCATTATTACTTTATTATTTATTCATTTAATTGTTTGCTTTAGCACTTCTGATTGGAGGTTAGGTTTTATACCCCCTCCCATGTATTTTTTATGGGACATCGACAAAGTAGAAAAAATAGGATTTTACCACTTTGTTGATGATTACTCACTTTATCGACAAAGCGGGATTACTTTGTCAACAAACAACTTTGTCATATGATTTCAATTTAACTATAATTGGTTTTCATTTTAATTTATTTTGTTATGCCTATTTTGTCGATAATCATATTTAGTCGATATTATCGACAAAAAAATTGTCGACATTATTTAGTTAATGTCGATGTATTTTTTGATATCAAAATATTTGGATAGATAGCTTTTCTTAAAAACTATTGTACGAGTGTCAACTACTCTAAAATCTTAATCACACAAAAAAGTGGTCATTTTTCCAAAAGGGTACATTTGAAATTTCATAACTACAAAATGACATATTTACAAATGTTATCAAAACTTGTTATATTTTCAACCCACTCTTTAATTTTAGGTACATTTCAAAATCCCTCATATTAGAAATACATTACGTGCAACGCGCGTGTCAGAAACTAGTATATATATATATATACACACACAATGCTTCTTCTAGTGCTTTAACAAAATATTCTTTTGAAATATTGATGTATATAAACATTTATTTCTTCAAGAATATACAATTTTGTGCCTAGGCAACAATATTATTCATGAATATTGGCTTTTTCAAGAGCCACTTCATTATATTTTTCTAAATATTGATGTTAGAGATTTATGCATCTTCAAAAGGAATAATATGATATTCTTATAGATGTAAATATATAAAGTCGTACTCTTTAATAGCAACAAAATAATATTTGAACAATATATGAACATTATAAATTAATATAGTGACGACGACATAAAGAAAGAGAATAACATGCATTGAGCTATCATTGTATAATATAAAGTCAAAAGAATACTAATATTTTCTTTTGAACAAAAAAGAAGAACTTCTTTTCCTAATTCAATTGACTAGAGCTTCGTATCTTTCTTTGAACATTCTTTGAACAAAAAGAAGAACACACTAACAAACTGAATTGGATGGAACTTCGTGCTGATAACGTGTTATAAAACTAGAGAATATGCACGAATGCTAATTAGTTTGGGGAGAATAGAATTGAGAGAGTAAAAAAATCAAGTTTATCAATGACCCATATTTATTTTTAATGGGCGATACAATTTGAATAATATTCTCTAATGAAGCAAGTAGACGACCACATATATATCTAGTTAAAACTAAATAGTCATTCATCATTATCTATAATTTTACAATATTTTTTTATTTCTTTTAAGAATAAAAATAATTTTTTAAAGTTACTTTAAAAATTAGTAAATTAGTTTTTAATTAAAAAGTTATTTATCTAAACTTACTTATTTACCAAATTTAGTTTTTGACTACAAACATTTTTGAATAATTTAATCAGTTTTAAGAACAGAAAGTTAATTTTTATTAAAGTAATTCTAACTTTACTGTTAAAATTTTATTTTTAATTTTGATTAATAAAAATTTAAAAACTTACTATTTACTTATAAGTAAGTTTTTCTTAAAAATAAATTTCTTATTGTGACAGAAGTTTTTGAGTTGGGGTGGAGTAGGGGTCGAAAAATGTTTTTGATGGAAAAAGTCAAATTTCCTTCTAATATAGAATTTTTACTTTTATTTTTTTTTTATTAAGGCTTAATTTCCCTAGTGGGAATCACCTCAAATGGTATTTGAATGGAGTCAATAGACTTTTGAGGCATTTGACCACAATTAAGAGAAAAAAAATGGAAGAAAATGTTTAATTTGTGTTTTCCCATTTTACCCATTCTTTCAACGTGATTTTAATTTCTATTTTTCATCTCCATTCACTTAACGTCTGTCTTTCCTCACGACGTTAGACTCATCCAAAGAAGCGGAAAAATTATAACGGCACTGGTGTTTAAATTCTACAACATTCCTGTGAATCCTCAAGGTGCAAAGAAGAATGTGATACTAATTTGTATGGCTGAGTACAATGTTTATTTGTTATTGATTTTTCCAAAAGTTATGTAGAGTTTTTTTTTTACTGTTTATCTCTAATCTAATTCGGAACTTCATGAGTAATGGTAGCCATAAGTAATTGCCTCTGATGCTAGATATATGTTGAAGGTGGGGTTTATGGAAAACCCATATGTGCAGAATGATTTGTGAAACATGAAAATCGCCATGGAACAACAAGAGTTGTTTTGGAACGACTCGAATCGTTTTGGAACAACTATTCTAGTTTTTAAACAATTATTGTCATTTTTTACGCATTTAAAAATGTGCAGGAAAATAATTCAAATGGTCATTGAGGTATTGAGGCTTTTCCCATCCCCTTTTCACCTTCCATTTGTGTTAATGATTGTTGGTAAATAATAATTCGAATGATCACTAAGGGATTTAGACTTTTTTCCCTTTCCGATGTGTTAATTACTATTGATTTGCTTTGTTATGTGCTATAAATTTGGCATCTCATGAAAAAATTTTATTATCACTTTTTATTGGTTTCTCTCATGTTCTTCTTTGATGCCATTCAAAAGACCTCTTCTCCAACCAATTCAACACCAGCTAGCCTCATCTGCATTCTCTTATACAGAGGCACCAGAATTATTTCAATGCCACACAATTCCTCCATCTCTCTCATGGAAACCGACTTGACAATGTGGTAAGAGTGTCCATTAGTTGTAGAGATCATTTTGATATTTTCTTCTTCAACCATTATGTTTCATTTGCCACAGTTAAGGTGCAGTTAAACGAGCGTATATTTGATGTCTTTCTTGTGAAGCATGGCTACCAGTGGAAATTTTAGGAATACCCATCACACTTTGTTGTACTGCGGAAAGTAGAAGCTTTGCTTATCATGTTTATGCACTCTTCTAAGTATTTCAATGAAGTCTAGTCTCGCTTTATAGAGGCCGAGGATATGGAGAAAGAGATTGAGTAGTCAGAGGAAGAAGATTAACCATAGAGATTGTGAAATTTATCTTTGTCGCTTGTTTTAATGGTTGGTGTTTAGAAGTTTGTTTGGAAGGTTATCTGCAAGGTTGTCTGATAGGTTGAGTAGTTGTAATAGTTGTTTGAAATGTTTTTTGTTAGGTTGTTATGAATGTTGAGTTATTCAGATAGTTGTTTGGAAGTTGTATGGATGGATATATGCTTTTTAATAGTTGCCTGAACAGTTATTTTACGTTTAAATATTTGTATTAAAAGTTTATTATGAATAAAAAGTTGTTTTTGATAAAATATTGTTTTTGTCTTTTAAATCTGATCGAATAAACCATTTTTGTTTTTTTACTGGAGAAACAACAATTTATTATCAGAGTTTTACAATTATAGTCGTAGTGAAAAATTATCATCAATTTATTAACTAGATCATTTGCAAAGTTGTTTCACCAACCTCCGTCGCAATAACAACACTATTGGCAGATTTAATTTGTAAAACATCTAACTCTGATCACAACAAATATAATAAATTTAGATAAGCAAAAGCTGAATGCAAACACATTAATTAACCAACAAACGTCCAAATTCCACAAGTTCTTATAACCTTCAAAAATGTTCTGCGAAAACGACCTAGTACGTTCAGAAAATGATAGTGGTCATGTTTAAAACGACTACTGCTATTTTGCAACGACTATCAACCTGAAATGTATATCTTAACCAACATTTCAAATTGCCAAAACGACCTAGTACGTTCAGAAAATAACAGAGGACATGTTTAAAACGACTACTAATGTTTTGAAACGACTATCAACCTGAATTGTATTTCTTAACCAACATTTCAAATCACATAGCAATTATATATGCTTATAAATCTCAATTCATACAATAAAGAGATCACATTTACATAAAAAAGGACAATGCATTAATCTTTCGCTCTTCTGTCATCCATTAGAATCTGTGTGTACATCTTTGATGGTTGTTAGCTGTTGCTTGCACATGTATGCCTCTTGGGAACTCTCCAACAGATGGTATCTTCGTTGTACTCTTACATCCAGCTTGTTGTCTTGGTAGATGTAGTGGCAATGGTGTGTTGTAACATGAGAAAATAAAGCAAGAAGTTGCTCATTTTTGAACTGATTGTCTTTGACCACCTCTGGTCAAAATGTATAGCAGGCAGGCAGCATTATGAGAATTTCCAGTAAGAATATCTAAATTCTAATCATCTGCATTTATATCCATCACATCTCAATAATTATCTACATTTTAATCCACTTCATTTATATTTTGCCCTGATCATCTCTAACAAACTCACCAAAATAAAATACATTTTGTGTTGATGATCCATAACACACTCACCAAAATAAAATACAGCAATCCATACTGGCGAGTCTATTCTTGTAATTTATTTAATATTTTCCCATGTAATCTAAATAAAAAATTTATTTTTCAAAAAATTAAAGACTGTTTCAAACAACCTCAACTAAGTTACAATAGTAGTTCAAAATGTGTTTCATTGTTTACAATTACAGATGGTCGTCTTAAAACAACCACTGACGTTTAAAATGACTACTGAGACTACAGTAGTTTAAAACGTTCCAGAAAGCAAAAATAATACAGCTTCTTCCTCAACTCCACCATTTCAGATGAATAACTTTCCTCAACACCACTATTTCGAGCAGACACAAATAAAAAATGCCATGTACATATGAAATAATGAAAGGGACGAGAATATATTACTAATGACGAATTTGCAACAACAAAGCTTGATTACCGGTGGCAAGCCTTTCTCTTGGCACACAGAAAATGAAAGAAGAAACCCAAGATTACAGTAGAGAAATTGGAGGGAGAAGTAATTTCTGGAACTAACGTAGGGTTTCTTCAATTTAGCAACTTGACGTCGTTAACGGAGTGAGATGTTGCTGAGGGTTTTTGGGCCATTTGTGTTAATGGCATTTCAGTTATTATAAAAATATGGTAAGGTTATTATAGACTTTTTCCACTAAAGAGGCCTTAAAAAGACATGAAGAATAAATTAGGCTTTAAAAAGACATGAGTTGTTTGACTAGGCCTTTTAAGAAAATACCCCATTTCCCTAAGCCCATATCTTTGAAGGGATTAAATTAGTTCTGCTTATATAGGGTTGGATTAACACTCCGAATTAATTTAATACGAATAATAATTGCAGGAAAGCAAGTTATGATTAATTCAAATGATCTCCATCACCCCACTTGGGACGGCATTGGTATGGGTGGTGATGGTGCAAACTGTCATCACCCCATTATTTGAGGTGGCGGTCGAGTAGTACTCGACCTCCAGGCCATAGCCATGCATTTGGGGTTGGGGTTGGGTTTGCGGTTGGGGTTGGAGTGGGGGTGGGGTCGCAAAAGTAGACTAAAGGCGATCCCTTCCGTATTCGAAACTTGTACCCCTGTATCCACGTACCATAAATACATGTGTTAAACTATTTCGTGTTCACAAACGAATAATTGATTCGTTTAGTACGTAGTCCCAGTCTCACTTGGATCGCTTCGAACATGGTTCAATTCTTTGATTTGTAGATTCGTTCCTCCCCCGGCATAAAAGAAACTACTCCTTGCCCCCAACAAATCCAAATCCTACCCTTCCTGCCGTAGACGCAACCCGGTCTGCTTCGAGATCACATGCAAATTTACCTTACATCCAATCCAGAAACATGAAAAGTATTCAAAGATCCTTATTCCATGGTACTAAGACAAGTTTACCCTAGATCCAATGCCTAGAAACATGACACGTCTTCATGAATATTACATAATTAAATACTAAGTTTAATTTGAATTGGTAATTTATACATAATATCACAGGAAAACAGAATAATTTTCAAATGTTTTCCGGACCTTTGTCTCCATCTCATATCCATAGTTGGAGTTTTAAAATGATTGTTTTATTCTTTTGATTATTAATTTACTAAAAAATTGTGAGATGAATGGATATTTTTCAACCGTTGGGGCAATATATATATAACGTGGAGGTAATTTACCAGTGTTCTTAAATTTTTATTCTATTTAGTTTCATCATTTTCAAATTTTATCATGGTATAATTAGACTGCACAATCGATATTCATTTAGTGCACGATCAAGGGCGGCCCCACATGGAGTTATGTAAGATCAACTAACACCACATAATTTTCACGATTTTTTTTTAATTACCTTTTCTCTAATGAGACATTAGCTTATACCCAACGAAAGAATTCCCATTAAGAAACGAGAAAATTACACTCACTACGTATACTTTTAAAATCACAATTAATTTATATGTTTTTATTCTAAAAATAATGTGTAATTATTTTATATTTTATTTATTTGTATTAAACAAACTCACATTTTTAATTCCAAACCGTAATAAAATATCTCAACATCACTACCTCTCCTCCTTCGCATGCTTCGCACCACCACGACCGCCGTCACCGCCACCACCACCACCACGATTAAAGAATCTACTCAAACCACCATAAAAAATCCAATCGCTACCACCCATTGAAGCACTCGACCCCAAATCCATTGTCGGTCATCAACCATCGTCAAAAAATACCACCAAATCTAGATGTGAAATTGTTAGAAATATTGTTCAAAATATATTGCAGGATTTCCTGGTGAAAAAAAAAATTTCGACTGCGGTCAACCGCGGCAAACAGGGACTTCCCTGTTTGTCATGGTCGCGGTCCATCCACGGAAAGCATGCCGTGGTTGGACTACGGCAAATAGAAAACAGCAGTTTGAGGCCTAAGTGTTGGGTCCCTCGGTTTTAGGTGTCTTTACACTGCAAAACCAAGTTGAATTTGATGAAAAAAAATACAAAAAATAATCCACAAACAATATCAAAGTGTTAAACATCAAATTTACTACAATTAAAAATCTCAGATTTACCGTCCATTCATAGTTCATTTTTTCTGGATTTAATTAGTCCTAGAGGCATCAAGTGTGCCTTTGTGGGATATGCTTCAAATAGTAAAGCATATATGTTACTTAACCTATAATCCAATATTATTGTAAAATTTCGAGACGTGGAGTTTTTTGAAAATTCATTAAGTATGGATGAAGTTTCTCATTCTCCAACAGAACCTCAAAAGGAGATTTCACTTTCTAGAGAACTATTAGAAACATCTTTTAAAGATTTTATTGAGTCTAATGAACGTTGAAGAAGTAAAAGAGTTTGTAAAAAAAGGTATTATGACTAGATGAGATAGATTTTCAACGAATCACTCTATGCTTAGTAGAAGCAAATGAGAAAGACGTAAAAAGAACAATTCTATTTGTTCTTCTAAACGAAAGTGATCCTAAAACCTATAAAGAGTATAGCTTCAAGATATAGTATTTTTTGGAAAGATGCTATAAATGAAGAGACAGATTCTATAATTTCCAACAATAATTGAGAAATTGTCGATTTACCAAAAGGTTCAAAACCTATCGGTTGTAAATGGGTATTTCGAAGGAAATATAATATTGATGGTTTAATCCAAATCTTTAAAGTAAGATTAGTTGCAAAAGGTTATCGACAAAATGAAGGAATAGACTATTTTGACACGTATGCACATGTAGCTAGAATTACAATTAATAGGATTCTTTTTGCTTTAGCTTCCATTTATGATTTATTTGTTATCAAATGGATGTCAAAACTGCATTTTTAAATGGAGATTTAGATGAAAAAGTTTACATGGAACAGTCGGAAGGTTTTATACTACCCGGTAATGAACATAAAGTATGTAAATTAATTAAATTTTTATATAGTTTAAAATAAGCTCCTAAAAAGTGGCATAAGAAATTTGATAATGCTATCATATCTTTTGGTTTTGTGCACGACATGGTAGATAAATGTTCGTATACAAAAACTTGTGATAGATATGTTATTTTTGTTTGTTTGTATGTAGATGACATGTTGATTATAAGTAATCACATGATTAGTGTTATAGAAACGAATACATTTCTATTTTTCACATTCAAAATGAAAGATATTGGTCAAGTAGATACTATTTTAGGTATCAAAGTGATTAAAGATAGTGAGAATTATACATTAACACAATCACATTATATTGAGAATGTGATAAAAAAGTTCAAACATTTGAACGTAAAAGAGGCAAATACCCCGTTTGATCCGAGTATCAAACTTGTGAAGAATAATGGAACGGCTATTGCACAACTTGAATACTCAAGTGCAATTAGTAGTCTAATGTACGCGGTACAATGTACAAGACTGGACATTGCATTTGCAATGTGTAAACTAAGTAGGTTTACAAGTAACCCAAATGCCGAACATTGGAAAGCTATTGGTAGGGTTCTTGATTATTTAAAGAGAACCAAAAACCTTGGCTCTAATATTCTAAGTTCCCGGCTATTTTAGAAGGATATACCGACGTTAGTTGGATATCAAATGCGGATGAAAGTAAGTCCACTTCAGATTGAGTGTTTACTTTTGGGAGAGGTGCCGTTTAATGGATATCTAAGAAACAAACTTGTATAACACACTCAACTATGGAATCAGAGTTTGTGGCATTAATTAGCAAAAATAAAAAAAAAGAAGCTGAGTGGCTCCGGGGTCTTCTTTATGAAGTTCCATTGGATACAAAGAATGAATCTTCTATCTCGATACTATGTGATAGTCAAGCTACATTAGCTAGAGCATATAGTGATGTCTGTAATGGAAATTCTATATATATGAGTCTTAGACATGATTATGTAAAGAAATTAATTAAAAGTGGAATAATTTCTCTTTCATTTGTAAGATCAAGCGAGAATTTAGCTGACCCATTTACAAAGCCACATTCTAAAGAGTTAGTAAGATCAACATCGAGTACGATGGGGTTGAAACTCCTAAATTAAATTCACCAATAACGGCAACCCTACTTGTCATAACAAAATAAGTAATTCACAAATTTAAAGGATAATAACAAGTTATTCGATAAGTGAATGATTACCAGTACTTAAATAAATTAAACCATATCCTAATGATGTAAATGTTGGTATTACAGTTGGAGGATTGAGTTAAAAATTCTTAATGAAATTCAGTACATAGTACAAGTGTCTTCATCATAACAAAGACACTATAAGAGTGTCACCTATATGAATTTTGAAGTGGTACCACTTTAAGAAAAGTTTGGAGTTACTTTTTGAAAAGTTCATGAAAACGGTTAGCGCATGTCCATTAACGCGCTAAGCAAACTTGTGCGGAACAAATTGAATGAGAGTAATCATGTGTGTGACATTGTTAGTATTATTACAAGAAATAACGGGTTCAAAGCTAAGGCGACCCGTGATTTTGATACTACTTTGCAAGGTTTACACTAAGATAAAGTTCAAATCAAAAGATACTTTATTTTAGGCATGAATACTGTTTAAACAAAATATGAGTTTAATATATTTTGAACAAGTGGGGAATTGTTAGAAATGTTGTTCAAAACATATTAGGGGTTTTGCTGGTGAAAAAAAAAACTGTTGTCAACCACGGCAAACAGAGACTTTGGTCCCTGTTTGTCGTGGCTGTGGTTCAGCCGCGGAAAGCATGCCGCAGTTGGACCGCTGCAAATAGAAAACAACAGTTTGAGGCACCAAAAGGTGCCTCTTCGACCCATGTGTTGTGTCTCTAGGTTTTGGGTGTCATTACACTATAAAACCAAGTTGAATTTGATGAAAACAAAGACAAAAAATCATCCCAAAATAATATCAAAGTATTTTCCATCTATTCATAGTTCCTTTTTCCGGATTTCGTTGGTGCTAGTGCAATCCGGTTTGAGGCTTGAAATCCGCTAAAACTATTTGAGTGAAGACCCTTTAGCATCTCATTCTAAAGAGATGGTTCAATTATCATTTTTAGAACAGCGTTCTACACGATTCAAGTTCCATGTTTTATTATTTTCTTTGTGTTCTTCAAGTTAAGGTTGGATCAAAGTTTCGGCGCTTATGTTTCATTCTTCTCTTCAACGTAAATTTTCAACAAAAATCTCATCTTTGATCGGATTGTTATCGTGACACACCACCACAACAGCGATCCACCACCGTCACCGCCACTGCTAAACTGGTATCACGATCTACCACCAACATAAAGTCTGCTGACATATTTGGATTTGGAAGCGCAATCGTGACCGACAGCCATAGGTGGAGATGGTTTGTGAGATTGAATTTTTTTGGTGGTTTTTTTTAATTATTTTTGAGATTGGATTTTGGTGGTTTTTGTGGTTGTGATGGTAGAAATAGGTGGCGGCGGCAGTTTCGGTAGAATTTTGTGGGTGTGGATCTTGTGGTTGTAGCGTTTGTGTTACATATTTTCTTACACGAAAGCTTAGTCCTACCTATACTGATTTCTTTGTATCTTTTTGTATATTTGAAATTACATTAGGGTTTAGAGATTAGAATAAAATTAGCTCATTTATTGGTCGAATTGGAATGTGTTTCACGGGTCTTTTTACCCGTTTGAGGCTTCGAGCTTATGTGCGCCTGTGCATAATGGGTGCTTAGCCTGCTTTTCTGTGATTTGTGAATTAGTTCAAGTATTATTTTTTGTTTGCTTTCACCTTTTGATATATAATAAGCCAGTAAGTTTTATGGCTCATTAATTATTTTGTTTCATGTGAATTCAGGTTTCTCCAAGATTAAGAAGTCTGAAGAACAGCAGAAGCATAAATTAATTTTTCATGTAAAGTTTGGTTTGGTCCATTCCATAGGCTCAACACACAATTAAGTTGAGGACTTTAGTCATTTTAATCTCTTTTCTTGTTGAGGACAAAAAATTACTTTCGTGAAATCTCGCTATTTTTTTTGTGGAAAGTGTGTTGATTAACTATTGTCTGTCTTTTTGTGGTTTGAGACGATTGAAACGTTGTTTCTCGATAATTATCTTCTATTTAAATTACTCCATAAAATTGTCTTGTTTTTTTAAGAGAAGTAATTGGTACATAACTTTAGATAATTTTGATTGTAAAGCTTAATGAATTAACAACTTGTCAGCAGAATGGAGTTATGCACTTTAGAGCTTTTTAAATCTTTTATATTTGTTAGTCGGCAATGTAGGAATTCAACATTTAATTCTCTGCATTAATTCTACAAAGAAATTTTACAACAGAAGAATCAACCCAAAATCATAAACCTCAAGTTTAATTTTCTCAACATAGGGCTCAAAATCATTGTACGCTTTAGTATAAACTCAAGACCCAAAAGAAAACCAAAGAATCGGAGTAACAACAAATGAATTGTAAAACCATATCCTCCAAGAAACTCTCTTCTCTTATTACTTACTCAGAGATCTTCGAGACAAAAATTAGCATTTGAAAACCAGAGGTTTTACATAAAAAAGAAGAAGACAAAGATCAACAGTTGCACACTCTCTCTCTCTCTCACCAACAGAGCAGTTGAAGGATCTGGAATTGTGTGGTAAAAGGGAGAGCTAAAGATATGTAAATACCAATGCCACCAACCATTGATCCATCAATTTGATCCAACGGTCCTCAGCCATCTCAAAGGTGGGTCAGTAATTGGGTCAGTTCTATTGGGCCTTATGTCTTGGGTTGAACTATCTTGCAGCGGTCCAGTTTCATTATTGCCCCAAGAATTAATTTGTTTGGCATCACAGCCCATCACTGTGTACAACATTTAACATGTCACCGTGTTTGGAATTGTTCATGAAATATAAATATTTACTTATTTAAAAAAATTACATCTATATTTTTACTTTACAACGAAAAATGTCTAGTTCGACCACTATGCATGACTACTAATTATCTACATGTTGAGTACGTGAGTTAGTTTTGTGTGGAGTACTACTCGACATTAATTGCAGAAAATGTCATGAAGATGGATGCACCGGTCTATTTAATTGCTATATTTTTATTTTTATTTATTTTTCTATTTTGCTTTGGTTATGGAAATGTGGTCAGCAGATGTAATTTGATTCCTTGAGTGTCAAAGTGGTTTATATGTCATTCTCACTCTTAGGAAAAAAAAAGTTTTAATTGATAATGCCTTAGTTGGCTGGCTAATTAATTAACGAAAGTCATCAACAATTTCATTTGATCTTATCCTCAACTTTCTTTGCAAATGAATAACGAGTCTTTAATGTTTAATAATTTCACTGTATGCCATGTTGAAATCGTCGTTTTTTCATGTCACTTATTCCTTCCCCAAAGTGATCCTTTCAAAGCGTTTTTCCAACCTTACGGACCAACTCATCGTGTGGATTACAATACTAATAAAACTCCATCTATGGGTTCATTTGACTAAGTTTAAATTATAATTTAAGTTGATCAAATTGGTCAAATATAATTTTTATCTATATATTTGTTAAGACCCACAACTTGCTATCCACTTATTATCTACATATTTAATATGACCCATAATTTATAAGCAGTTCATTACCAAACATACACTAAACTCTCTTATACATTACACTAATTTGTTTCTACTATCTTATTTTCTTATGTAACATGACATTAAGTTCCACCAAATTCATATGTCATGCAATTAAAATATGCTGATGACAACACAGATTATGCGATATTTGTTCAAACCACGCTACGAGATTTGAATGTAATGTCAAATTAAGTTGTTAATCTGTCATTAATTATCGTCCTTAGAAAAGTCCTAATTATGTGATTAGTTTACATCAAAGTAAGAGATATGCTGCAAGACATTTATACCCGTGGAAAGAGTCCAAATCCCAAGCCATGTTATATTAAAAATGATAATGTCTACATCTTTCTAATAATTGCATTTAATTTCAAAAACGTCTACAGTACAACTTAAAATGTAAACTATGATACAGTAGAACACATGTAATGTGGCGAATGGGAAATCAAGATTAATTAATTACTTAGTAGGTGAACCAAAGATTGTAGAATGGGACATCTTATCCATTGGTATATTTTGTTCTGTTATTCCCCCTCTAGCTTGTGGAAATTTACAAATCAAAGTTCTTTGGATAATAAATTTTTTTGAACATTAATCTATTCGATATGTATAAAATGTTGTTCAAAAATCATAAATAAAATATTTTGAAGAGATGTGTATTGACCTTAATGCAAGAGTTAATATGTTGTGTGGCAAGCCTTAGTACGACACAAGCTTATTAAAATGTTGGTGGACGACCTAGGATTACTATTGTGAGTTGGAGTGATGATGGGTGACACTACCAATTCTCTCAAAAGTACTCAATGCTAGTAATAGTTATGTGCAATAAAATCATTTATCGTCACCGAGGACCAGGCCCATGAATACAGCCAAGTGCTTTGTTTGAATTTTGCTTCGAGGATCCCTTATGAGGAAGGTTTACCTTCATGTTAAAGTGATGATTTGCATCATGGAGCTTGTCACCTTGACTTGGTTAACAATTATTTAATCTTTGGTGATGACTTGACCCAGACATCAAATTTGGTATGCTATGTTATAGCGCAATATGCACGAATAATAAAAGTATTGTATTATTGATGTTCAATGTATCATTATGCTTATGGTCAAGATCTTGTGGCAATTTATATTCAAGAAGTAATCACACAAAATATTACACTTACCTAGTCTTCACACAAAATATTTTGAAGAACTGTTCTTGTACAGTACTAAACATTTGTAGCATGGTTGTTATGTGGACAAGATAAGATTAAAGAAAAAAATATTTTAAAAATCTTATATTTTATTTAGAACTACTTTTCTTATTTCCAAATAAAATGAATATATAATTGGGTGGTTGAAGTCCTCAATGACTTTCGCTTCTAGCCTTTCTGTTGTCAACAATTCTACAATTAAAAAACAAATCAGCAAAGGGAAGGTGGTTATCAACATTTGAAGTCAATTTGATCAAAACATAAAATGGAATTTAATTATAACATTAAAGATCACATTAAATTTTTATTTTAAAACTTTATAACATAAAAAATCTAGAAGAAATGAACACGTCTGCTATTATTAGAGAAAAAGTATTACATTATCAAGAAAACATTAATTTGCTACTTTTGTGATAGATAATGGTTAAAAAGAAACACTAACTTTCACCTTGGTCGCTTAACTTTTTTGGTTCCAATAGTCATCGAATTTCCATTTTTGTTTCAAGTAGGTCATTCCATCCCCCTCTATACCTTAAACCCTAATATGATATACGGAGAAGCTGACATGGATTTAGAAGAACTATATATTATATTAAGAATGGTTATATTGATATCATATTATTTAATAGATGCAACGTATTTTAATTGTATTAGAGATCCTAACTTTTATTTATTGTTACATTTATATCTTTAATTTTTTTTAATCGCAATCTTATTTTTAACCTTTCATTAATTAGCACATACATATTGTCCTAAATGACGGTTTTCGTCCAAAAATTCTATCAACATGCTTTAAAATGAGCAAATATTTAGTCGTAATTTTGTTTTTGCTCGTTTCTATCTACATGAGTTGGTATCAGAAACAATCTACGCTTCTAAAGATGCTATCTAGGAGAACACATGTTGTTCGTGACGTCTTCTTAGATGAAATATAGTACCAAGTGGACATGACACAAATTCAAGATTGATATATTGGAACAACAAACGAATACGTTGAAGGCCCAACAATGGGTATTGTTGGGGGCCATTGGAGGCGGTTAGAATGAGGGAGGTGACTATAAGGATCGGCATGGTAGAGTTGTGGACGTGGGTACCGTAACAATCGGTGAAGAGTCATTTGTGGAGAAGGATGTTAGAAATTTATTTTGTACTGCAAGTGTACGAATCGCACAAGTAATAAAGTGGATTTAGAGTCCAAGTATCATAGCAACAGAAATTTAGATAGCTCTATACAATATTAAATTAACCTTAACCGAATCGATTTAACTTTTAAAGTTTGGGTGACTAAGTACTAATTAAATTATTAACTAATTATGGTTTAATCAAATAAAAGATTAAGTTCACGTCGAATTACTTTAAATATGGGAAAGAAAAGTACTATGATCCTAAATCCACTTATACCAATTCTCTTTAATCCGAACAGTTGAATTTGATTACACGATTTAATTATAAAGATCAATATTCTTAATTTATTTAATAATCTCTCTTGAGTAGAATTAAAATATCTCTATATATGATCCGACTATATCTATATGGTGGATACGAACACATAATAATATATTAGAATTTATGAATACTTAAAGATCACGTAAAACATAGAGGTATATCTCTATCCTCTATCGGACTTTACAACAATTGATACTATATTTAACTTATTTTCAATCTATTGATGGTATAATAAGATACAAAAATTATACAATCATTGTGCACATAATTGTAAATGAAAAGAAATCAATATTAGTTGTTCAAAATTAAAAATATGCTTGAATATAAAAAAAAAAAACTAGGTTTAAAGAATTAAAGGTTCATGACACAAGTTTCATCGCAATTATAGCAAAATATAATCTAGCCTAGCATACTAAGAAGAAGAAAACAAAAAGAAATTATAAAAGCCATCATCCAAATAAGAAGAAAACTTGAAAAAGTGGATCTTGATATTCGTTCAATCTTCATTTCTTGTTTTTCTACTTGAATTCTCCCAATAATTGGACTCTCTAATTATGAGTTAATAACTCACATATATAGTAACCTAATAGTGTCCTAAAATATTTCAAAAAATTCATTAAAATCGTGTCCCAAAAGATTTCCTAATTGGAGTCGAACTCAAAAAGGTAACAAAATCTCACGTTGGCAGAAATACACAGGACGATTGCCCGAGCAAACTTCTAAGTCTCTGCGTGTGGAAATTGATGATGGGCGCTCGCCGAACTTAATTTTTCCAATCTGCGCAAGTTAGTCCTCCAACTTTAGGTTCTGGCTTCTGTAGTCCTAAAAACTTTCCATAACTTCCAATGTAGTCCTTCAAGCTTCAATTGAGTACAATTTGATCCTCGTACTTCTGGAACATCTTCTAATTTATTGGTCTTTTTATCCATTCTTTTCCACTTGTTTAATAACGAGTCCAAAACTGAAATAGAAAGGACAATACACTAAATTAAGTAGAAAATCTATAAAATAACGAAACAAAAGTTTAGTTTTAAAGTTCAAATAAGTGTACAAAATGCACTTATCAGAGGACTCTGACAAAGACAATTATCATTTTGTCTCTTTCAATTCTGGGTGACCAATGGATGTTGATTTAGGCGATGCCTATTTTTAGTACAAATGCCTATGAAGGTTTATCTGAAGGCCATATAGAGAAACAAACAGCGATTGTGGCATATGGTGGCATGGTAAAACGCCAGTATTCAATGTAGAGCCCGTTGTCAGGATCCCTCGTGTGTGGCTCGTGAATCCTTCGACCAAACATGAAAAACTAAAGTTACTATTAGCATATGTTGGACATTCCACAAAGGATAGAGTTGAGCACGCTTCACAATATTGCTTGAGTGAATGTGGTGCCCCAACACATGTAATGTTTCTGTACGAGAGATGAGTAAGAATAAGTTAGCAAATGGTCATCATTTGGAAGCTACAGAGGTGAGCACACAAGTTAATTAATTTTTGGAAATCCAGGGAGATATGGCCATGTCTTATTTGGAAATTCAACAATTTGTCATCCCAAACAATTAGATTGTGCTATAATTCTATGCATTGGAGCTTCATTTTGGTCTCTCCCGAGCAACATGGAGATAACCCTTTTAGTGACTGCATTACAACAATTAGAGATTCTAAAGCATAATTTTTGTTTAGAGTCTAGCTCCTTATTTCATTATGTTCTATTAGAGATTGTTGACAATGGATTTGGTAAAGTGTACGAGGGCCCACTAAAGAGTACTAATCAGATTGTTGCTACAAGGCAATTTGATCTATAAAATGGTATGCAAGTGAAACTAGAGGCCGGAGCTCAAAAAATCTAGTAGATTACTGTCATTACGAGACACTGGATGAAGCATGGTGCAAGATTCAAGGTTGAATCTTTTCCAACCCGAGAAAAATGATACAATCCGAGACTTAACAGGGCAAGAAAGGGAGTAATGACTTAGTGCCTTAATTAATTAGTTCCTCTATGACAGGATAATAACCCTAAAATTAATAAAATTGAGAGAGTTTCTCCAATTCTTAGTTGCTTTTCAGTATCCGTGCACGAATTAACTAATTCTGATTGCGTGATCTTATTCTTGTTCCCTTCTATCTGTGTCAGTGGCCCATCTCCCACCTCTGGTCTACGACTACCATACTATTGAAATATTCTCTAAATCAATTAAAGTTTTGTGTAAATCAATTAGTGATTTACATAAATCATTTAGAATCAATTAGAATTGATTTGTAATCAATTATGATTCCATTTTTAGGTTTTTAATACCCTATAGATTGTAACACTTTTCTTATAATGAAATACAAAAAAAAAAAAAAAAAAAAAAAAAACTATTGTTTTCCATGGTATCAGAGACATAACACGGTTCTTAGATACTCAAACCCAGAAAATCATTCAACCAAAATCCAGTTCTTCAAATCTCTTTTTTTTCTAAATAAAAAAAAAAAAACCTTAAATCCCAAATCTAGAAAAATATCAGTTTGTGTTGCTTCTGCCCAACACCTCATCACCTAGAACCCACGTTCGACAAACAGTCGCCGCCTCAACAGTCCAATCCCATGACAAAAATCCACCAGATCTGTCCACCTCACCACCATTGCAGCTGTTCAGCGCACGCCTACCCAGTCCTTCCAAGCATTATTTCATCCCTTTATTAAATTCTAGTATTTGTTTGGGCTTTATTTTAAAATGAGTCAACAAATCGAAGCATTCGACACCAATTCGGCCACTGTTCATGTTCTTATTCAACCTGAGGGTCCCCCCTTTAATGCGGGCATTCTCCTTACGGAAACAAATTATGATGTCTGGTCTCAATTGATGGAGATGCACATTGCTGAACGAGAGAAACTCACATACATTATGGGCAAAACTGATCCTCCTACTGAATCAGACAAAGGCTATGACAAATGGCATGCTGAAAACTAATAGGTGAAATGCTGGCTTCTGATGTCCATGTCTCCCGATATCATGAAGATATATCTTTGTTTGCTGACTGCTCGTGAAATTTGGAGTAGTCTTTCCAAAACTTTCTATGATGGTAATGATGAGATGCAGGTCTATACTTTGAATCTGAAAGCATTCTTAGCCAAGCAAGGTATCAAAACACTCTCTGTTTATTATAGGGAGTTAACAGAAATCTTTTAGGAAATAGATCATCGAGATACATTAGTCATGAAGGATCCTGATGATGTTACGGCATACTGGCGATCCATTGAGTGAATCTGAGTCCACATATTTCTTGCAGGACTAGATAAAAGCTTTGACCATCTTCGACGCGAGATTTTGCACCAAACACCTCGACCTGGTTTAGAAGAGTGTTATTCCATGGTTCGTCGTGAGGACTTACGATCCACTGCCTTCAATGAGGAGACTACCAAAATTGAAGCTTCCGCAATACTTTCTCGACGTCAGCCCAGTCAAACATCACATGATCGTCCCAAATCCAACAACTCAAAGAATCCACCGTCAATAAAACCTCATTGAAATGTACTCACTGCAATCAAACATGTCATACCAAAAACCGTTGCTCTTAGTTAGTTGGATATCCTGACTAGTGGGACCAAACTCGTCATCAGAATGCTAGGAGACCATCTACGACATCACATACTCAAATAAAAGAAGATGTTGGTCCATCTACTTCATCAGCATTGGCAACCACTACTGGAGAAGGTAAAGTTTTTAATATTTCTGCACCTGTTTTGAATAATACATAGATAATTGATTCTGGTGCCACTGATCATATGACATTTGATGTGAATCAAGTCTTTAAAATGAAACCCTAATCTCGAAACTATGTCTCTACTGCAAATGATAATACTACCCAGTTCTTGGGGAAGGGTCATCCCATCTTACTAAAACTTTACATCTTGATTCTGTATTAGTGGTACATTCTTTGAACTATAATCTTCTCTCTGTTTCTCAAATCACCAATACCTTGTCGTGTGTGGTTATTTTTGGTCCCGACTCTTGTGCGTTTAAGGGTATTCAGACTTAACAAACGATTGGTTATGGTATTAAGAAAGTGATGTTGTACTACTTAGATCTAGAGTCAACAACTTCCATCAAACTACAACATGCTTTGGCTGTCAACAGTACGAAGAAAATAACTGAGATTTGTCTTTGGCATTGACGTTTAGGGCATGCCTCGTTTGAATATTTAAAAAGTTTGTTTCCTACTTTGTTTACTGATTTAGATATTTCTAGTTTCAAATATGATGTTTGTGAACTTGCTAAAAGCCATCGTACTTCATTTCCTTTCATTTTAAATAAAAGTCCAAATGCATTTATAGTTATTCACTTTGATGTCTGGGGCCCTTCCAAAATTCCTACATTGGGAGATTTCCATTGGTTTGTTACCTTTATCAATGATTGTACTCGAATGATTTGGTTATGCCTTATGAAATTCAAATAAGAAGTTACAGTATTATTTAAAAATTTCTACAATACTGTAAGAACACAATACAATGCCCATATACAAGTACTCTGAAATGATAACGATGGAGAACATAACAGTAATGAGCTTCAACAATTCTTGGACTCTCATGTGTCTATTCATCAAACCAATTGCCTAGATACACCACAACAGAACGGTGTTGCTGAAGGAAAAAACAGACACTTTTTGGAGGTTGTTTGTGTTTCCCTCATTGAAGCACACATGCCCCTCCACTATTGAGGTGAAGCTCTCGTCTCAGCTGCCTACTTCATCAATCGAGTTCCTTCGAGGTCTCTCCACTTCAAGACACCATTTCAAGCACTCACTGATGCTTTTGTAGCTCCCACAGTCTCCAACCTACCTCCCCATGTTTTTGGTTGTATTGCCTATGTTCATCTTCCTAAAGATTAACGAAGTAAGTTAATGCCTTGTGCCTTGAAATGTATTTTTGTTGGATATGTATTGCATGAAAAAGGGTATCGATGTTATCACCCTCCTACTCAGCGCATGTTTATCACTATGGATGTTGTTTTCTATGAAGATGCAATGTATTACTCTGAGTCTGAATTTCAGGGAGAGTATATTGAAGAAATTCAAACTCTTGAATACAACCTTGCGACAGATGCGGATGAAGTAAAACTTGATATGACAGAAATATCTAATGAAAGTGTAGGAGAACTCGATACGAGTGGTCAAAACTTGGACGTACTGGATGAATTGAATCCTAGTGGTCAATGGTCGGATATAAGTGTTAATGAACATCCAGAAAACTAGAAAACTTCAGAGGTCGAGTTGTAGTCTCTCCCGAGTAATATACCAAACCAATCATTAGCTGAGGATATTCCTGAGTCGTTTAAGAGACAGTTACCACAACATCTCACAAAAGGTATTTCAAAACCAACTTATGAACCTGAATTGTCTAGTAAAGTAAGATATCCCATGAACCATTATGTGTGTCTACACATCAATTGTCAAAAACAAATTAGTCATTTGTAAATCAATTATCTACTGTATCTATTCTTAATAGTCTGCAAGAAGCCTTAACCAATCCTATGTAGAAAGTCACAATTAATGAAGAGATGACCTTCTTACAAAAGAACCAAACATAGGAGCTTGTGGATCTTCCTACGGAAAAGAAAACAATTGGATGTTGATGGATCTTTTCTGTAAAGCATAAAGCTGATGGTACAATTGAACGCTTCAAAGCAAGACTGGTGGCAAAGGGGTATACTCAGACTTATGGAATTGACTACACTAAAACCTTTGCACCCATAGCAAAAATGAACTCAGTCTGGGTCTTGTTATCCTTGGCTGCAAATTTTGGATAGCCTCTACAGCAGTTTGATGTGAAGAACACGTTTTTACATGGAGAACTATCTGAAGAAGTCTACATGGATCTTCTCCTAGGATGCATGGTGATAGAAAAGTAAAGTCGGAAGGTGTGTAGACTGAAGAAATCATTGTATAGTCTGAAGCAGTCTCCCAGGGCCTGGTTTGGAAGATTCACAAAGTCTATAGTAGCATTTGGTTATCATCAATGCAATTCAGATCACACTTTGTTCTTGAAGAAACAAAACAGTAAAGTTACTGCACTTATTGTTTATGTTGATGACATGGTGGTATAAGAAATGATCCAGTTGAAAGGAAGGCTCTACATGAATACTTGTCCAAAGAATTTGAAATGAAAGACTTAGGCCCCTTAAAGTACTTCCTAGGAATAGACGTGTCTCAATCTCAAAAAGGTATTTTCTTGTTCCAAAGAAAATATGCTTTAGATCTTTTGAAGGAAACTGAGATGTTTGCATGTCAACCAGTAAATACACCGATCGAGGAAGGATTGAAATTACAAATGGACTAGTCGAGTTTATGTTGGTTTTACTCAGTTTGTGATGCATTAACGGGACAAGTGGTTCCCAATATATGTTTTCTATGTTGGTATGAGGATTTCTGTTAATTTTTCATGTTGGTTAAGTCTATATTACATGGGAGGTTCTGTCAAAATTTTTATAAAATCTTTTTTGTCATAGAAAAGTCAACCAGTCATAGAAAAGTATAAGTAGTCTTGGTGGTAGACTGGTAGGTCGTATATCTAGTTGTGATTAAGATTTAACTCATTGTGATTAATTCTGGTGAATTGGCGGGACAAGTGGTTCTCAATATATGTCTTCTATGTTGGTATGATGATTTATGTTGATTTTTCAGGTTGGTTAAGTCCATATTACAGAGAAAACTCTGTCAAAATTTTTATAACATCTTTTTAGTCAAAGAAAAGTCAACCAGTTATAGAAAAGTATAGGTAAGTCTAGTATCTAGTTGTGATTATGATTTAACTCATTGTGATTAATTGTGATGAATTGGACAAGTGGTTTCCAATATATGTCTTCTATGTTGGTATGAGGATTTCTGTTGATTTTTTTCAGGTTCGTTAAGTCCATATTATAGGGGAAACTATGTCAAAATTTTTATAAAATCTTTTTAGTCAAAAGTCAACTAGTCATGAAAAAGTATAATTAAGTAGCTCATTGTGACTAATTGTGTGGGTTGACACTTTTTAAGTTTCATTGATGGATTAACTAATTGTGATTAACATGATGCGTATTTTCAGGAGAAGGATATGGACCATCCCATGTCTCAATTGGAGCTCTTTAGCCATGTCCACAAGACTAATCACGGGTTTTGGGATTTTAGTGATAAAAAATCCAAAAGAGTTCATATAAGTACGATTAGAGTTTATATACAATATTTTTTAGATAGTGAAAACGATAAAAAATAAATTTTTTTATTGTTTAGGATAAGTATAAAGCTTCTATTGAATTCAAGTATGGTACAGACAGAGACGATCAGTTTGAATTTGATCTCGATTCATGTATCAATGCTGTCAACGGGCTATCTAAGGGCTGTATTTATGGTTTTGGTCCTCGACAACCTGTTTCACATGTTTTGAGCACACCCACTTCACCTAGACGTTCGATACTTACTCATGACTTTATGAGTAATGAAGATGTGAATAAGTTGAAGTCGGAGTTGGCTAGTGCATGTAATACGATAGAAGAAAACAATGAAAGGATTGATAATCTCACCATATGTCTCAAGCGAGTTGAAAGAAATCACAAGGTCGAGTTATGAGAAACAGTGCGAAGTATGCTTAGGGAATTAAATATTTCAAACAATCAATTTCCTTCTAGTTCTGGATCACGAAATAATGATATATGAACGCGTGGTACTTTTTCTTTAGAATTTTGATGTAACAACTTCATTTATCAATTTTTTTGCGATAATATAATAGTGTTTATATTTGCTATATTGATTATTGTTAGCTTATTTATTTTAGTACATTTATAAAAAAATTTAATGATTTTGTTAAAAAAAAAAAACAAATTAATTTTCACATATGAAAGTTCCGTAGGTAATATGAGTTTTACGAATTGCTAAAGGCACACTATTATTAATGGAAATTCCGTAGATAATGCGACACATGGTTGCAAGTCATGCAAGCACTATTAGTAACGGAATTTCCATTGGTAAAGGCTTGTGACATTACCTACAGAATTTCTGTTGGTAATAGTATTTGTCATTTCTGTTGCTATTTTGAGGGTCGTTGAAAGTTACCAATGAAAATTCTGTTGGTAAAAGCGTGTGTCATTACCAACAGAAATTCCATAGGTAAAAGGTTGGGACATTACAAACGGAATTTCCGTTGGTAAAAGCGTGTGCCATTACCTACGGAAATTCTGTATGTAAAGGGTTGGGACATTATTAACGGAATTTTCGTTGGTAAAAGTGTGTGCCATTACCAATGGAAATTCCGTAGTTAAAGGGTATGGATATTACCAACGAAGATTTTGTAGGTAAATGGTTGGGATATTACCAACGAAATTTTCGTTGGTAATAGTGTGTGTCATTACCAACGGAAATTTCGTTGGTAAAGTCCCAACCCTTTTACCTACGGAATTTTGGTTGGTAATGACACACACTATTTCCAACAGATATTCTGTTGGTGAAAGGTCGAAATTTGTCGGTAGAAAACTATTACCTTTACCAACAGAAAAGCCATCGCTGATTACCATAGGTGAAAGGTCATCACTTTTACCAACGAATAATCTGTTGCTGATTATCCGTTGGTAAATTTCCATTGGTGAAAATGCAATTTTTAGTAGTGGGCATATTGATGTACTTAGCCCACACAAGACCAGATCTTACATATGCTTTGAGCACCGTCAGTCAATTTATGCATAATCTAGGTGAACAGCATATGAACGCAGTTATACGATATTTTAAATACTTGAAATTAGTCCCAGAGAAGGGAATTCTGTTTTCTAGAAAAACAAAGGAACAAACCATTGATGTATACACTGATGCTGACTGGATTGTAGATAAAAATGACATGCGATCTACTTCAAGGTATTTTACCTTTGTAGGTGGAAATCTTGTTTCTTGGAGGAGCAAGAAACAAAGTGTGGTTGCCTGTTCGAGTGGTGAAGTAGAGCTACGAGGAATGACTCTTGGTGTTTGTGAAGGATTGTGGCTAAAATTACTCCTTTAGAATTTAGGTTATTCATAAAATACACCTATTCAACTATACTGTGTTAACAAGTCTGCTCGTGATATGGCCCATAACTCGGTTCATCATGATCGAACAAAACATGTTGATATTGATCGTTTTTTCATCAAAGAGAAATTAGAGGAGAAAAGTCTAGAGCTACCAGAAATCCGATCAGAAGACCAATTGGCAGATATTCTTACCAAAGCAGTTTCAATTCGCATATTTTGAAAATGTTCTGGACAAGCTTGGCATGATAGGCATATATGCACCAACTTGAGATGGAGTGTTGCAATATTCTCTAAATCAATTAGTGATTTACATAAATCATTTAGAATCAATTAGAATTGATTTGTAATCAATTAGGATTCCATTTTTAGCTTTCTAATACCCTGTAAATTATAACACTTTTCTCATAATGAAATACAAGAGAAACCATTGTTTTACACATACGTGCATGATGGATAACATTGAAATATGATTTTACTTATCAATTAATAAGTTAGTAACATTTAAGGATGGTTCATCCGTTCAGTTATGAAGCAGTAAGATGAGTTGTTATTTGTCAAATGTCGTGGTGATATCCAAAAGCTTTTCATCCACTAAAATACTTGTGGGTGAAGCTGTGGAAATTAAAGCTTAATGAAGAGAGTCGTGACCGGTGGTGGAAAGGAACTATTGCTATTCCGTCTTTCACGTCAAATTTTCAAACACACATGAGACAAAGATTTTGATGTTCCAGTTAGTTTTACCGTATATCACGTCAGTTATATTTGATGGACGGACAATGTTTTTAACCGTGGCAACCCTTAGAAGGAGAAGCCGGAAAACCATGCCCTTAGTCAAAACTTTAGGCTTAGAGTTTGTTTGGTGGAGCTTAAAATTCTACTATAAAGTAAAAGTCAATAATTAATTTTAACCATATATTTCACTCCACCTACAACTTTTATTAATTTTTCAACCACACATTTCATTAACTTATTATCAAAATCTGTTAAAAAGGTCCCCCAAATATCATTTCTAGGAATAATTGGTCTAGCATCTTTGAACAGTGTCACAAAGTCATTAAGTAAATCATTAACAATAAAAAAACTCATTTAAATTGACTCTAAATTGATGGAAAATTATTAGTAATATGCTCCAAGAGAACATAGTTTACATGTGAATATATATACTATATTCTTTGAAGATCTATTATGATCAAGAAACCATACAATAGAGATATTTCTCATTAATTATTCTTCATTATTTCTGTTAAGACATCATATATATATTTATATATGGATATTTTTGTTTCTGAGTTGATGTTCTACATGAACGGTGCTTGAAGATATTTAATCACATTCGCGTCGACCTGGAAAGCCTTGGTGAGAACATCAAGATTAATGGGCGGGTTGGATCCAAAAACTGCATTTGCAATTGTAATGACTCCTGGATTTTGGCTGCTTAGACCAGCAAAAACAAATGCATCAGTCTTCCCAACATTAAACTGGAAATGAATGAGACCTTCTGGAAACACAAAGACGTCTCCTGGATACAAAGTCTTGGTAAAGAGTTTGTTCTTAACGTTTGGATCTGCAGGATTTGAAGTCACGAATCCAACAAAGAGAGTGCCCTCCACAACAACAAGAACCTCAGTAGCCCGGGGGTGGGTATGGGGTGGGTTGAGGCCATAGGGTGCATAGTCAATACGGACTAAAGATATGCCAAGAGTGTTGAGTCCTGGTAATTGGTTGACATTCACAGGTGTGACCTTTGATCCTTGAGCATTTGATGTATTTCCAGGCTTGTTCAGACCCCGAAAGAAGAAATCATCAGCACTAACCATGTTTGGATCCTTGCAAATCTTTCCATTCACAAAAACTGCAAGCAAAACAGAAGCCATTGCTAAGCAATATATATATACGACAACTTAATTTAGTTCATAAAATTTACTGAGAATTTCCATGAAAATTATGAAGAAACTGAATGCAGTAAAACTACAGAATTTACTATTATTAAAAAAGAAAACGAAGCTAAAATTTTGTTCATTCTAATGCCGATTAATAAACACAGAATTTACCCTTTGTTTCATTGTCTTTAACAGCAACACAGAAATCCTGTAGGGGGTCGGGATCAGAAGCGTAGGTAAATGAAAACAAAGAGATAATAAGAACGGAAATTAGTAAGCGAACAGCCATTTTTAGTACAACTACTGTATTGTTTTTGTTGTGTTCTGTAGATGTTTATTTCGTGAGACGGGACTACCTATTTATAGCAGTGATATTTCTATTTGAATTAGTCATAAACTTAATTATCTTTTCCAACACATAATCTTGCCAAGTCTTTTCGAGAACAGATTATTAATATTAAACAACTAACACTACTGTCAAATTATCTTTCTTCTGGAAGTATTCTCATTCAGTAATTAATTTTTGATCAAATTGATATTAATGTCAGTTTGTTAATCTGTCATTCTCAGTAGTTGTAGGAAAAAAAAATTTAATAAAGAAATAAAAATGTAAATGCAAATGGGAAATATTATTAACAATTTATAATGATGCCAAAGACAACACAGAATATTCAAACCATGCGTTCGGATTTGAATACTATGTGAAATTAAGTTGTTAATCTATCATTATCGCCTTTACAAAACTTGTAATTTGTTTACTATGTTGCAGGGCCATTTCTGCACATGCATGGAAAAAGTCAAAAATGGCAAATCATATATATTAATAACACATGAGTAATATTGATTTTCAATGGTACACCGGTTGGCAACGCGAAGTTAACATAACAAAAATTAGTTTTTTGTGATGGTAAACCTCTCGTATATAAAATCTAATTATTTTGTGTATTAAATTAGAGTACAACAATTTTGTTAAAAATATAAAACGTAGGTATTTTTAAAATTACCTTTGTGGTGTGCTTTATAAAGATTCATTTATCTTGCTCTCCACAACTTTTCTTGTCTCTCCTTCAAACTCTTTAGCCTTGTCGGTATTCTTTAAGAACTCAACAACTATAGAAATTCTTTTGTGTGTGGCCACAAAATTACTTGTTTTCTCTTAATTGACTTAATGCACATTAGCATATATTCATATATATAATATGGGAAATCAATTTGATAATAGAAATTGTTTATAAAGTAGAAAGAATAATATTATTTATTACCACTAGTGATTATTACTAGTTTATGTGGCAATTGTGTTAGTATTAAATAATAAGTCCAATAAAATTTGAGGATATGAAAAACTCATTTTATTGGATCTATAATTTAATGCCACATACTATCAGATAAATAGCATTACTAAAATAGAGAAGGAAAATTTATTTTTAACTTATTGCAAATTATTCATTCCTGTATAGAGATGACACATGCCCGGCCTACAATGGCACACGCCAATGCCACGTGTCCGGTTCACATGACATTATGTCCAATTTAGTTAATTTTTACTACAGTTCACGATAAATTGTAACCCTTATATATAGTTTATCCTCGTTCTTATTTTGAAACCACCAAAGGACCTAGTTGGTATTAAATAAACTAAACTCTAATTTATTAACCTTGATCCAATACCACTACAAGAAAGGAGGTCAATAACGGTGATAAAAGTCACCGCTTAAGGATCAAATGTCGTCTCTTTACATGTATAAAGACGACAAAGTCGTCGCTGAATGTCGTCACAATAGTTTAGTGCTTCTAGAGTAATAGCGACGACTAAATCGTCGCAACATTGTCGTGGTCTATATCTCGAAATTATAGAAAAAAGACGACAATGTCATCGTGAAAATCGTCGCTGTTATCTGAAATAGTAGGGACGGTAATGTTGTCTCTATTATCTTTCATATACAAAAATTATTAACGACGACATTGCCGTCGCTGAGTGCGTAATATATATAGAGATGACATTGTCGTTGCTAATGAGAATTAATTTGTAAACATTATAAATTTTTTTTAAAATTTTTTTGTTTTACAATATTTTAACAAACCGAGGATCGTCATTGTGGGAGTCTCCAGAAAACTGATGGGAAGTTCTTTGTAGGGCCTTCGATGCAGCAGTCGAATCTAAGAAAGGAGAGGCGGTGCCCTTTGGAACCCGTACAACCCCTCAGATGTGTCTTCGTCGTTCTCCGAGAACCTCATTTGCAATAGCACGCTCGTCTAACGACGCGCCACTAAAGGCGACTTATGTCTGTTGAATCTCCCTCAACTCAATAAGTTTATCTTGTTTAGGAAAAATAATAAATAATAAATAATAATATCATGTCAAATAAATTTAAATTAACAATATTTAGAAGTCCTCACGTAGTCACCAGCTGTATGCGGGTTCACCCAATTGCCATCTTGAAAGATGTGAAAAGTCCAGAACTACTCAATAATACCCGGCCACTGCTGGGTTTCGGGGTCCCGCTACAACAATTTGAGCATGAAATTTAGTTAAACAACATGGTTATGTAATGCATCGAAGATTTCTATAATGATATTGAAAAATTTACTTGTACCACATTGTAACGCGTGGTAGAGAACCTTTTCGACTCCTCCACGCTTGGGTATTTAGCTTTACTCCGATTGACCTTATTTTTTGTGGACCGTTTCTAAAGATATAAAAAATAATTGATTAGCAGAAAGCTTTATAGTTATAAAAATATTAATATAAAAACGTAAAAAATAAATGAACTATACATACCACGAAAGTAGGACTGGTGAATAAGTCAATACACTTCTGCCAGTCCTCAGCAGACATCTCGCCGTATGGACCGTACGCTTTCAAGTGATTATGCTCCTTAAGTTTGTAATCTCGATAACAATCGGCCGCTAGGCGATCTACAGCGACACAGACTGTCCAGTACTCGTCAGGCGATCTATCGCCCTGAAGATCGAAATAACTTTGCAACATAGGAAAAATTTTCGTGAATGTGTATTACATGGATCAATTATTTATAGAATGCGCTAATGTAAAAACTACTGTAAGTCAATACCTCGATGATGCTACGTAACCGAGCCCGCTGCTCCTCTGGAACCTTTGTCCATTAAGGGTAGCAAGGGGGCACAGTGAACCTCACTTGGTTTCCAACCAAGCGCGTAAAATACTTCACGTTATTTCTGATCGGTGGTATTGTATGTTCGATATTGTCGAACGCGATGAGAAGTGGCATCTTCCCGTTGGCCTGCTAAACCTTCTCAAGGTTAATGTCTCGAGAGATATCCCGTCGCTTATAGAGGGGCGCTGAAAAAGAACAAATAAGAACTGTATTATACAAAATTCAATGATATTTGTAAAATACAAAAAAAATTGGTTTTAAAGAAAATTATAACTAGACTCGTAGGCCGAAACGAGCCGACGAGGTGGTTGATTTGGAGAATCACCTGCATCATCACCTCCGTGCGACATCACGTCAGCCATACTAACACATATCAATAGCGAACATAAATTAGTGCGTAAAATGTCCCTAAACTTAGTGAATTTGATCCCTAACTTTTATGTTATTTATGAATTTGTCCCTAAGCTTAGTTTTATTTCAAATAATCAGCTGCACTTTGTATTTTTGTGAAATTGATCCATAACTTTTATATTACTGCTTAATTGGTCCCTAACTTAGTTTATTTCAAATAAGTCCATAAACTTTTAGTTTTTGTTTAATTTGTAATAACTTTTATTTTGCTGATGAATTTGTCCCTAAACTTATTTTATTTCAAATAAGTCCCTAAAATTTGAGTTTTTGTTAAATTCGTAACAACTTTTATTTTATTGATAAATTGGTCCCTACACTTATTTTATTTCAAATAAGTCCTTAAACTTTTAGTTTTTGTTAAATTTGTAATAACTTTTATTTTGGTGATGAATTTGTCCCTAAACTTATTTTATTTCAAATAAGTCCCTAAAATTTGAGTTTTTATTAAATTTGTAATAACTTTTATTTTATTGATGAATTGGTCCCTAACTTAGTGTATTTCAAATAAGCCCCTAAACTATTAGTTTTTGTAATAAATTTTATTTGGCTGATGAATTTGTCCCTAAGCTTATTTTATTTCAAATAAGTTCCTAAACTTTTAGTTAAATTTGTAATAAGTCCTTAATCTTTCATTTTATTAAACAATTGGTCCCTAAACTTTGTTTATTGCACATTAGTCTCTAATCTTTTTTTCGTGGTTAATTGGTCCCAACAACTATGTTTTTTACACATCAGTCCTTAACTTCAAAAATCCTCCTTGAATCACCAAGCGTATGAAATCTATTAATTCTAGACCTACATCACCAATCCCTTTCAAAGCAATCGAATATGTACAAATCCACCAACCCCTTCCACATGAATAAATCATAAACAAAATCTTATTTAATACTCCAATGTTCATATATACTAGTTGAAAAATGTCAAACATAAACAATAGACACATTTAAATCATCTAAATATTCCCAAAATTTGAATACATCACTAAACTTTAAATTGTTCAACAAAACTTAAAACACATAAACAGAAACTAAAAGCAAAATGACAGTGAATAAACATACAATGACTAATTCCAGTGAAGAAACATACAATGCCAAACAATTCATTAGCAAACAAAAAATGAATATTGAATTAATTAATTGAACTTATCTCAATGACTAATTTCAGTGAATAATTAATCAAGAATGAAAAAAAAAAAGAAAAAAAAAACTAACTATAGTTGCATTACTTTGAACTGATCACCGGAGGAAGCGGCGTGGCGGCGGTAGGAGAGAAACCAGGTGAAGTGAAGTAACTGAAGAACGGCAGTGCCCAAACTAGCGGAGAAACTTTGCGAAGAGGAAAGAAAATTTTTTATACAAAAATAAAAAATTTCAATACAAAAAAATAACGAAATAAAAGCAAAAATGGGAAAGAAGCAGTCACCTAGATGTTGGAGAAAGATGAAGACACCGAAATGTGACTGTGAAGAAGTCACCGCAGTTTGGGCAGAATCTGACAGTAGAGGGTAGTAGGGAAGATGAAAGAAAAAATGGGGAAAAAGAAACTTTCTACGGGTTTAAACAGTTTTAGCTTATAGAAACGACATTTGTCGTCGCTATTACTTATAGCGATGACATAAAAGTTTTAATCTTTGGTTGCACCCGCTTAAACCGTGCTGCCTTTTTGAATTACAAAATTTTATCATGTCGTCACTATATGAGTCATTGCTGTTAGTTATTTACAGTTAGTTCTCTCACTTTAGATTATATTCATTTTGGTCCTTATATTTCTTCTTTTATTTCAATTTCATCCTCTTTTATTTGCAATATAAGTGCATATACTTTTACAAGGTTACATTTAGGTCCCCTTTTCCATGTTTTTGTACAATTCCAGTCATTCTTTAGTAACAAACCAACAACATTCCATATGAGTTATTAACAACAACAAGAACGAAATTTTTATAAATTTATCTCATAAATTTTATTGATGAACACCAACATTTAATTTGATTCATTATCATGATACGATTGATCTTCATCATCATCACTACTCATCACTACTGTCGTCCTCATTGATTTCACTAGTTGTTTCATCATCATCGTATGTGTGTCGTCTTCCACATCATCGTCGTTAATGAACGAAGTATTTCATACAATATCAGACGAGGCTCCATGGATAACCGATGCTCCTATCTCATCAGCTTTACCATCATCCAGTGCAAAGATATGTTCTCTATGTTGCCAAGATCAACGATCAAAGATAAACCAGAAGAGTTGAAATTGTGGAGCAGTTCTATCTCTGTGATGTTAGATCCCATCATATCCTACAGCCTCATGTGATGGACTACTTGTACTACTTGCCAGTTCAGACCACGAGAAGGATCTTCAGTGTAGAACACTTATTGTGCTTGGCTAGCAAGTATGAACTAATCATCCTTGAACGCCTCTACACTGATGTCGATGTCGATGTCAATACTGGTAACGTTATTCTCAGTTGCCATCCGTCTCCTATCACACCTAAACCATTTGCATTATAACAAAAAGACTGAAAGTTCTGATTCGTATTGTAGCTCCAGTATCTCTTGCAGTTTCCTATAGTAAACAACACTCCCAGTCCCTGGGACGGACACACCACTGTTCTGAGTTTTTTTTCGAATATCACGATCATAAGTCAGGAAGCGAACTCCTTTCACAACACAAGCCGTGTAGGACATAACTTGTTGGTAACATTCACTGGCCAATGAAAACAACTCATGAGACACTTGATGGCTGTGGCTTTGGTGCATTGCATATACCTGCATGACGAAAATTAGTCAATGTTAATGAAATGAAAAATGTGGACGTATTTGAAATGTATTCGGTTGTTGTTCGTTTACCTTCCTGTAGAACCAACCGTGAAAGTCTCTTCTATGCACTAGTTCGGTGTTTGGACAACCACTGTTCAGTAGCTCCTGCCTATGTTCCCTGTACAAAGCATGTAAGATCAACTAATTAGTTCGTTTAACGTGACAAAGTTCATTCGAGATAAATGAATAATATTTAAAAAAAATAGAAAATGACTTATTTGACATGTTTATTACTAAAGTGTTAATTAAAAAAAATACTCATTAGTTTTTTTAAATTTTTTTATAAAAAATAAAAGTATTGGACTTATTTGCACATTTTGTAATGATTAGGAATCCACATACAATTTCTTCTAATTAAACTAAGGGTATATTTGTCTTTTTCATTCCATAAGTACCAATTTCGCACCAAAACACATAGATTAGGGACTTGTTTGCCAAAACATAAATGTTAGGGACCAATTCCACCATAAGGACAAAAGTTAGGGACCATTTGCGCCAAAATCCCAAAGGTTTAACGGAATTTTGAATGGATTCCGTTCAAAACGATGATTTGGACACTACATGGATAGGTAAGGGATGTAATTGCCAAAATTTGAAAGGTAAGGATGATTTGGGCACTGGGTCCATACGTTATGGACGTTTTTGGCCAATTTCCCATTAGGATAACCATTACCTAGCTTTGGAGAAACTAGATATTCTGTATAGTTCGTCTTCCAGTAACCTTTCTATACACTGTGAAAACACTTTTCCTTAGACTTGTCATCCGTCTTTGATTTCTTGGCTTGTTGATGTGAGCCCTTAATAAACCCATCTATCCAAATAATTAATAATTTCATTACAACAAAACCTTGTGTACCGTCACATAAATTAATAATTTCAAAAAAATAAAACATATATTACATAATATTTAAGAACTACAAAAGTACTTCAAGATTCTAGTTTGCCCAAGGCCACCATATTTGAGATTTTTGACTTTATCCTTCATCTTTTGAATTGTCCTAAAAAAGCTATTGTGATTACCTTCTTGATGGAGCCAAAATGTCTTTTAACTAAATTTAGCATTTCAACATCCTTACTTGTGAAGATTTTAAGTTACAAATTAAAACCATTCAAATTAATAACTCATCTAAATTAATTCTCATATTGATCTTGCCAAGTTAGAGAAGAAATGTTCTTCAACAGCTAACACATTCTCAGTTTTTTTATTCTCACTTTAAGAAAATTAATTTATTTGCATATTAGAGAAGTCATCGGAGGTAATTTACAACATTGTAAGTCAAATAATCAAGGAATACCATTCTCCTGCCCCAAGTGGGCAGGGTGTTATTGCCCATGTGGCGGCAGGAGATAATTGATCTCCGGCCGCCACATCAGTAAATTGGCATTTTCATTCTGCCCACACGGGACATGAGAATGGTACACAATGATGGAGAAAAATATGCAATTTATTATTGTTGTAATGTCCAATTGTATTATGTTGGAAATTTCCATAGCAAAAAGTTAACCTAGCTACTAAGAGGAGTAATCCAATTTCATTATAAACTTATTTATCTCACATCTAGCCAATGAAAAATTTTATTCGCACTTTTTTAATATATTTATGTACATTACAAAAATAAAAAAGTTAAATGTCCTAAGTGAAATTTTTCTATAAGTTCAATGACAAACGGCATTTTTAACCATTATCTTTTCAATTCTACACACTGTTACAATCATTTTAATTTTTTATTAAAAAAAAATATCCTTTTTCTTTTATTTTATTTTCTTTTTCTTTTGTAAAATCACAATTAGAAATGCACTTTTTCCTTCCTTAACATGCTTATGCATAGTTGGCATACTTAGTGATTGTTTGGTAAATTTTTTTTTTTTCTGGTAGATTATAAATTAGATAAAAATTATTAGTCGTACAAAATGAGCAGACAAAAGTGATGTTTGACAAGTGACGAATATGATATTTGAGTTTTACTATTGTAGGAGTTGGTGTTATATTTTCCGTTAATCATGATATAAGAAAAATCTTTAACAACAAAGCCATTTATTGACTCTTATAAATTGATTGCATGCAAATTTATCAACAATAGAAGATATGTTACATCATGAAACCATACAAGCTATAAACATTTATCAGTTATTCTAATTTATTCTTAAGAGCTCATTAGATATCCTTAAGACCCACGAACTCATGGTTATTTTTGTTTCTTAGTCGATGTTCTACTTGAACTGTGCTTGAAGATATTTAATCACATTTGCGTCGACCTGGAACGCCTTGGTGAGAACATCAAGATTAATGGGCGGGTCGGATCCAAAAACAGCATTTGCAATTGTGATGACTCCTGGATTTTGGCTGCTTAGACCAGCAAAAACAAATGCATTAGTCTTCCCAACATTAAACTGGAAATGAATGAGACCTTCTGGAAACACAAAGACGTCTCCTGGACACAAAGTCTTGGTAAAGAGTTTGTTCTTAACATTTGGATCTGCAGGATTCGAAGTCACAAATCCAACAAAGAGAGTGCCCTCGACAACAACAAGAACCTCAGTAGCCCGGGGGTGGGTGTGAGGTGGGTTGAGGCCATAAGGTGCATAGTCAATACGGACTAAAGATATGCCAAGAGTGTTGAGTCCCGGTAATTGGTTAACATTCACGGGTGTGACCTTTGATCCTTGGGCATTTGATGTATTTCCAGGCATGTTCAGACCCGGAAAGAAGAAATCATCGGCACTAACCATGTTTGGATCCTTGCAAATCTTTCCATTCACAAAAACTGCAAGCAAAACACAAGCCATTGTTATGCAATATATATATGCCAACATAATTTAGTACATAAAATGCACTGAGAATTTCCATGAAAATTATGAAGAAATTGAATGCAGTAAAATTACAGTATTCACCCAATGGACGTTTGGTAGGAGGGACATTATTAAAAAAGTAAATGAAGCCAAAATTTTGTTCATTCTAATGCCGAGTAATAAACAAAGAATTTACCCTTTGCTTCATTGTCTTTGACAGCAACACAGAAATCCTGTAGGGGGGAAGGATCAGAAGCGTAGGTAAATGAAAATAACGAGATAATAAGAAAAGAAATTAGTATGCTAACAGCCATTTTTAGTACAACTGATGTATTGTTTTTGTTGTAGTCTGTAGATGTTTATTTGGTGAGACGGGACTGCCTATTTATAGCAGCGATTTCTATTTGAATTAGTCATCAACTTAATTATTTTTCAAACACATAATCTTGCCAAGTCTTGGAAACATAATTAACTATATATTTTCAAGAACAGATCATTAATATTAAACAACTGACACTGTCAAATTGGATAGTCTATATATGTTGATAGCGTGTTTAATTAAATCGTGGATTAAATTATAACTATGTATGTTGATAGCGTCATTGATAATGCAATTAGTTGGCTGGCCATCCAAAGTGATCATCAACAATTTCATTTGATCTAGTCGTCAACTTTCTTTGCAAGATCCACAATTTATAAACACTTAAAAAATGATAAGATCCACATATAATTAGATAAGATCAACAAAGTCTGGGTAATTATCCACATATAATTAGATAAGATCCACAATTTATGAACACTTAAAAAAATAAGTCATACATTTACACTATTCGGTTCTACTATCTTAATTTTTATGTAACATGACATTAAGTTCCACCAATTTATAAGTCATACAATTCAAGATATATATGCTGACGACTACAGAGATTATTTGATATTTGTTCAAACCAAGCGACGAGATTTGAATGTCATTAAGCTGTTCATCTGTCATTCTCGTGGTTAGAAAAGTTCTAATCATATGTGATTAGTTTACATAAATCAAGACATTTCTACCCGTGGAAAGAGTCCAAATCCCATGCCATGATGATTTATTAAAAATGATAATGTCTACATCTTTCTAATAATGCATTTAATTTCAATGAAAATGATAATGTCTACAACTTAAAATGTAAACTATGATATAGTAGACACATGTAATGTGGCAAATGGGACATCTTATCCATTGTGTTTTACTTTGTTTTGTTATTCTCCCTCTTCCTTGAGGAAAATTTACAAATCAACGTTCTTTGGATAATAAAAAGTTTTGAACATTCGATTCGATCTATATATATATATATATATATATATATATATATATATATACTAGTTTTAAAGCCGTGCGTTGCACGTAAGTGACAAATATAGGAAAAAATTTTAAGTTTTAAATGTAATTGAAATGACCAAAAAAAAATATGAAATTAAAATTTTTAAACAAATTTGAAAAATGTAACAAATTTAGAGCGAATTGTGTACAATTTGCTCATACACACCAAAAAAATAAATAATTAACAAATAATAAAGAAAGGTCAAAATTTCTTCAAATGTTTTGTCTAATTTTCGGCCATTTATTTAAAATATATTGATATTTTTTTCTTGAGTACACTTGATATAAAAATTGTAGAATAATGGCATATTTCTTGATTTTTTGATTCCTTTTCATATATGAAATAGAGGATTATGAAAATGTTAATAATTCTTTGAATTGTTACCTTGGGTTTACTCGAAGACTTACACATTAATCACATACCCCACACGTAAATCACCAAAAGAAAAATTAATTACACCATTAACAACAAAACCTGGTTCAAATGCAAGGAAAATATCTGTAAAATGAGGGAGGACCCCAACAGTGAAAAAGACAAACGAATTCAAATTTGAGTGTACTAAAGCTCAAAACTCCAGAAGTATCCTCATCGAACGGAACGTTCAATAAATAAAAAAATTGGAACGGATTTACCGAAAATTTCACGATGAAACAAACAACTATAAACAAAATTACAATTTACAATTCCTAATGGACTGATAACAAACAAAGCACGTGTGTGTAAGAGATTTGAACATGACAAACTTCATTTTATAGGTCTTCATAGTCCCATAAAATGTCTTTTGGGTCATTAATCAGGGCACTGTTTATTTCGCAGCAAATCAACAATTTTGGTTTACTCGTATGATTTGTAAATTGTAAGGAGAAGAGTATGGTCTTTGTTTTGGTGGAAGAAAAATTAACACAGAAATGGCGGCGGCGACAAAAGTGGATGACATGAGTATTCTATGTTCTCTAAAAATTTCATATTTTTCGGTGATCGTTTTTTATGTCAAATGAATTTTTGTTAATCTATGACTAAGTGAAATTTTGAAATTTTTGTTTTTTCCTTTTTTTCCCACTTTGTCTCATAACTCGACAAAGTTAGTATTAAAAAAAAAAAACATTCCCCAAATGAATTTCTCGAGTTACTCGAGAAACCCAAAAAAAAAAAAAAAAATTATTTTTTTGACTTTCTCGACTAACTCGGGAAAGTTAACAAAAAAAAAAAAAAAAAAACTTTCAGAAGTCAATCCGAGAAAAAAGTTTGCCTTGAATTGTTTTTGCCATTTTAAAGTAAATCTCAAATTTCCTATAAATTGACATTCTTCCGAAATTATCGAATATTAAAGAAAAAGTGAAAAAATATACAGGGAAAGAGGGTCATAATATAATTAATTTTTGTTTACACCTACTCTAATCAAATTTTAATTTATAACATTATTAGTAAGAGTGTTATAATTAAAAGTTATAAAAAATAAAATATGTTGTTGATTTTTTTCATTGAAAAAAAAAATTAGGAATGTAAAAGCTCACCATAAAAAAAAAAAATTTGCATGAACAGTAACTTTTTCTGTTCAAATTATATATATATATTTGGTATGTGGACTTTTTCATTTTGAATAATTAATGACCATTTATATATTTTAATAATTAGACACATGAAATTAAAATTTCGTGTACTCGCTACATACATGAATTATTTCAAGAGATAAATGTTGTAATTGATAGATACTAAGATACATGTATTGTGATAAATGTGTTCATTGAAAATTCTATAATAAGCCATGTAACGTTCACATAAAATTAAGTGATTTAATAAACTTGCTACATGAATTATTTAAGTAGATGAATGTAGTAATTGATAGATGCATATATTAGAATAAACATATTCATTGAACATCGTATAAAAAGGCACACAATCTGACAATGCTACACATTTTGTAAGAGGAGTCAATCCAAGAATAAAGTTTATCTTGAATTGTTTTTACCATTTTAAAGTAGATCTGAAATTTTCTATAAATTGACATTCTTCTGAAATTATCGAATATTAAATAAAAAGTGAAAAAATATACAGAAAAGAGGGTCATAATATAATTAATTTTTGTTTACACCTACTCTAATCAAATTTTAATTTATAACATTATTAGTAAGAATGTTATAATTAAAAGTTATAAAAAATAAAATATGTTGTTGATTTTTTTCATTGAAAAAAAAATTAGAAATGTAAAAGCTCACCATAAAAAAAAAAAAAAAAAAAAAAAAAAAAAAAAAAAAAAACTTGCATGAACAGTAACTTTTTCGAGTTACTATTCACCTCGAAAAAGTTTATCGAGTTGAATAGTAAACTCGACAAACTTTTTCAAGTTAAATAGTAACTCGAAAAAGTTACTGTTCAAATTATTATTATTATTATTTTTTTTTTTTTGGTATGTGGACTTTTTCATTTTGAATAATTAGTGACCATTTATATATTTTAATAATTAGACACATGAAATTAAAATTTCGTGTAATCGCTACATACATGAATTATTTAAAGAGATAAATATTGTAATTGATAGATACTAAGATACATGTATCGAGATAATTGTGTTCATTGAAAATTCTATAATAAGCCATGTAACGTTCACATAAAATTAAGTGATTTAATAAACTCGCTACATGAATTATTTAAGTAAATGAATGTAGTAATTGATAGATACATATATTGGAATAAACATATTCATTGAACATCGTATAAAAAGGCACACAATCTGACAATGCTACACATTTTGTAAGAGGAGTCAATCCAAGAACAAAGTTTATCTTGAATTGTTTTTGCCATTTTAAAGTAAATCTCCAATTTTCTATAAATTGACATTCTTCCGAAATTATCGAATATTAAATAAAAAGTGAAAAAATATAAAGGAAAAAAGATTCATAATATAATTAATTTTTGTTTACATCTACTCTAATCAAATTTTAATTTATAACATTATTAGTAAAAATATTTATTTGGATAAAGATTCATTCATCTTTTTTTTTTTTTAAAATATCGTAACTTTTAAGAACACCACCGTCGCTCCTCTCATTCTATCAACATAATTTTTTATTTTTTCTTGTTTATTTCAAAAGTGGATAGTTTCGCCATAAAGGACCTATCATGTCTATTTATTCAAACGTTAAGGATATTTGGTACTATTTTAAAAAATTAAGAGTATATTCTGAACGTTTTGAAAGGTTGTAAATCAAATATACAATTTTTACTAAAATTTACAAGAAATTGTGAATAGATGTGAAGAAAGGGGAAGGAAGAAAACAAAAAAAAAAAAAAAAAGAAGAGGGTGGGGGTGGGGTGGGGGTGGGGTGGGTTAAATAAGGAACAAAACCAGCCTAGAAGCCATGTTACACGCAACTACTTTTGCCCTTTTACCTTTTTATTATCCAAGGGTAAAACGGACAAAACTCAGCCACGCCGTAAATTCTTATCAGAGATTAATACCATTTTCACGTCCGCTTTTCTCGGTACAACCAAATACCATAAACTAAAATAAAAAATAAAAAATAAAAAAGCCACGTAAGAAGAGAATAACCCAACAAAGGCAAAGGCAAAGGCCAAGGCCAAAATAAAAACGCTGGAAGCTTCAAAAATATTTAGAGAACCAATGATCCGATGAAGTATGTATCTAACCTTCTCAGAATCAAAAGAAAAGTTGTTGTGCATTGAGAATAGATCTTGCAGAGAACCAACTGAATGAGCAGGACAGACCAATATCAGAGGCGCAGATGATCTTTCTGCAGACATGGTTGTCGAGTTACTCGGCAACCAATGGTTGTCGAGCTAATTCGACAACTACTCGACATCCAGGTTGTCGAGTTACTCGGCAACCATCCAGGTTGTCGAGTTTCTGTTACAGAGGAGAGTACCTGAAATACAAGGACCCCATAAAGTCACTGAGTGCTAGAATTAGGGATTTGCTGGGGAGAATGACTCTTGAAGAAAAGATTGGACATATGACTCAGATTGAGAGAAAAGATGCCTTCCCTGACGTTATGAAGAAATATTTTATTGGTACATAACTTTCATAAAATGTTTATGCTATATAATTATATATGAAATTTGAATATTGTTTTTTTATAAAGAAGTATTGATTATGGGCAGGGAGTGTATTGAGTGGAGGGGGGAGTGTACCAGCACCTAAGGCCACTGCTGAGACTTGGGTGAATATGGTGAATGAACTTCAAAAGTGTGCTCTTTCGACCCGATTTGGAATTCCTATGATTTATGGGATTGATGCAGTTCATGGCAACAACAATGTCTACAGGGAATAAATCCGAAAAACAGCCTATGAGGTTTCGCGATTAGTATTTTAGTATGCCTAAACATGCCGTCGGACTACCAATTTTTGATATGTGGTAGCTACCCGAGTATTCTATGTCCCCTGAAAATTTCGTATTGTTCGGTGATCGTTTTCTATGTCAAAGAATTTTTTATTATTCCATAACCAGGTGAATAAAATTTTCAAAATAAGGGAAGTGTAACTAAAATTTCTTCACCCGGTCATGAAGTAAAAAAAATTTGTTTGACATAGAAAACGATAACCGAAAAATATGAAATTTTCAAGAAACATAGAATACTCATTTAACTACCACATATCAAAATTTGATAGTCCGACGGCATGTTTTGGCTTACTAAAATACTCACCGAAACACCCTAGGCAGTTTCTCGGATTCATGCGGTCGCAGTTTACAAAATTGTCCATAACTTGAGTTATATACCATGAAATTATGTGAAACCAAATCCAATGGTTAGGTAACCCATAGAGCTATCGTCTCCAACTGTAATTATAAAAAAATACTTAATATATAAGGTGCAGTATATTTTTGAGTTGGTCAATAGAAAGTGCAGTTTGGAGAAACAATTCACCTAGTCATGGAGCAAAAAAAATTTCTTTGACACAGAAAACGATCACCGAACAATATGAAATTTTCACGGAACGTAGAATACCCATGTCGCTACCACATATAAAAATTTGATAATCTGACGGTATGTTTTGACACACTAAAATGCTCACCGAAATATCCAAGACAGTTTCTCGGATTCATGCTGTCGCAATTTACAAAATTGTCCATAACTTGAGTTATACAACATGAAATTATGTGAAACCAAAGCCAATGGTTAGGTAACCCATAGGGATATTGTCTCCAACTGGAATTATATAAAAATAATTAATGTATAAGCTGCAGCAAATATTTAAGTTGGACAACAAAAACTACAATTTAGAGAAAATGCAGTAATCATAAAAATTTATGAAAAAGAAAACAAATAAAGACAAAATATAAATTAACTTTTGTTTATATAAATCAATGAGTTTTTTTTTTTTTTAATAATGTTGTCGAGTTACACATTTGATTAATGTTTTTTTTATAGTGCTGTTGAGCAACTCGACAATATTTGGTTGTTTGATTTATTTATTTATTTATTTTAATGTTGTCTAGCAACTCGACAATATTTGGCTGGTTGAAATTATTTTATTTTTTTTTTTTTGTTAGTGTTGATACTAAGCCATTGTCGAGTTATCTGACAAATTTTTGTATTTTTTTCTTTATTGTATTTTTTTTAGAGTTACTCAAAAAACCAAGACCAAATCTTAAAAAAAAAAAAATAGCAAAGTTAACAAAAGCTGACTTTATAAAAATTTAATGCAAATATGTAGGACAAAAGGGTGATAGTTGGATGGCCAATGTCCAAAAAAAAAAAAGTTATGGTAGATTAGTTACAAATTTGAAAGGTTTGGACCAAAAGTGCAAATTAAAAAAATGAAAAAATGTCAAAATCAAAATGGGATACTTTTTAAAAGTTGTAGAACTTCATTTACATTTTTATTTTATTTTGTTGTTATTAGTTTTTTTTTTTATTTAAAAAAGAGGACAAAATAAAATTTACAACAAAATTCAAAGGTCGAGGATGGCCAACGTAAAAAAAAAAAGTTAAGGGTAAATTTGTTATAAATGATAAGGTTGTGGACTAAAGTACAAATTACTAAAAAAAAAAATTACACATATTTAAACAGGCAAAGTGAAAAAAAGAAAGAAAAAAAAAATTTCATTTTTGCTTTCTCGAGGACTAAAAGTGCAAATTACTAAAAAATAAAAATAAAAAAAAATACACATATTCAAACAGGCAAAGTGAAAAAAAAAAAGAAAAAAAAAAAAAACAAAATTTTCATTATTGCTTTCTCGAGTTACTCGAGAAAGCAATAATGAAATTTTGGTTTTGTTTTTTTTTTTTTTTCTTTTTTTCTCGCGTAACTCGAGAAAGGGTTTTTTTGTTTTTTTTGGTTTTTCTAGTTACTCGAGAAAGTTAAATTTTTTTTTTTTTTTTTTTTAAATACTAACTTTGCCGAGTTATTTGGCAAAGTGGGAAAAAAGGAAAAAAAAAACAAATTTAAAAACTTCACTTAGCTATGGATTAAAAAAAATTCATTTGACATAGAAAACGATCACCGAAAAATATGAAATTTTCAGGGAATATAAAATACTCATGTAGCTACCACATATCAAAATTTGATAGTCCGACGGCATGTTTTGGCTTACTAAAATGCTAATCGAAACATTCTAGTTAGTTTTTCGGATTCATGCTGTCACAGTTTACACAATTGTCCATAAATTGAGTTATATAACATGAAATTATGTAAAACCAAAGTCAATGGTTAGGTAACCCATAAGGCTATCGTCTCCAACTGGAATTATATAAAAATACTTAATATATAAGGTGCAATAAATTTTTGAGTTGGACAACAAAAACTGCATCTTAGAAAAACATGAAATTTAGCAAAACTTTTCACGTTCACATCATTAACGTGTAACCAAAACATTGGAATCCACTAAAACTACCACAAAACCAAGGTCCACAAAAGTTTAAGAAGATATTTACACTACTTAAAGTTTTTTGATTGGTTTATAATATCGATTCCGGCACGTCGACGGCATAAATCTGAAAAACAGCCTAGGAGGTTTCGCGGAGAGTATTTTAGTATGCCTAAACATGTCGTCGGACTACCAATTTTTGATATGTGGTAGCTACCTGAGTATTCCATGTCCCCTGAAAATTTTGTATTGTTCGGTGATCGTTTTCTATGTCAAAGAATTTTTTGTTACTCTATGACCAAGTGAAGAAAATTATAAAAATAAGGGCAGTGTTACTAAAATTTATTCACCCGGTCATGGAGTAACAAAAATTTCTTTGACATAGAAAACGATCACCGAAAAATATTAAATTTTCAGAGAACATAGAATACCATTTAGCTACCACAAATCAAAATTTGATAGTCCGACGGCATGTTTCGGCTTACTAAAATGCTCACCGAAACACCTTAGGCAGTTTCTCGAATTCATGCGGTCGCAGTTTACAACATTGTCCATATCTTGAGTTATATACCATGAAATTATGTGAAACCAAAGCCAATGGTTAGGTAACCCATAGACCTATCGTCTCCAACTGGAATTATGTAAAAATACTTAATATATAAGGTGTAACATATTTTTGAGTTGGTCAACAGAAAGTGCAGTTTGGAGAAACAATTCACCCAGTCATAGAGCAAAAATAATTTCTTTGACATAGAAAACGATCACCGAACAATATGAAATTTTCTCGGAACGTAGAATACCCATGTAGCTACCACATATAAAAATTTGATAATCCGACGGCATGTTTTGACATACTAAAATGCTCGCCGAAACATCCAAGGCAGTTTCTCGGATTCATGATGTCGTAATTTACAAAATTGTCCATAACTTGAGTTATATAACATGAAATTATGTGAAACCAAAGTCAATGGTTAGGTAATCCATAGGGATATCGTCTCCAACTGGAATTATGTAAAAATAAATAATGTATAAGCTGCAGCAAATATTTAAGTTGGACAACAAAAACTGCATTTTAGAGAAAATGAAATTTACCAAAACCTTTAGGAATCGATTGTATTTCGTCATTTGTTCCCCATAGCAACTGGGGAGAAAAAATCACCAAATTTGATGACTTATTAAGGGAAAAATGAATATATTGTTATGAAGTTAGTGGTCAATTTTTTTGTTAGTTTTTATTTATTTTTTTGTTAGTTTTTTTTTAATTTTGTTTGAAACATGGTAGGTTGATTAAATGAAATGACATTTAACAAATACGAACAAAAAAAAAATTTAAAAAATCTTAGGGTGCGTTTGATTGCAATACATTTTTTATGAAAAAAACTTTTTTTCCACCTATTTTCTAACTAAATATGTTTGACAGCCACATTTTTCCATGGAAAACACTTTTTCTCACTTAAATTATTTTTTATCACCCCTGGTTGATGGAAGAGTTCCACCATGACTTTTGGCCCATTCCTCTGCCATCTTAATAAGAATGATAACATATGGTGTGTGTTTGGGAACAACATGATCAGCCACATACAGATCAATTGTTTCAGCAAACCTGTCATTGATGAATTGGCATCTCATATGCAGAAGCTAAGATGCGGTCCCAGAGAACTACAAACATATGTCATTGGCTTACTTGGGTAAGCATTAATTTCAGAAGTAAGAAAGAAAATGAAACCTCCTGAGCTTTGGCCATGGGTTATTTAGACGGAGATCATTCGAAAAATGATCAGGCTTTGATTCAATAACTGCGTGTTCCTTCAGAAGGAGAAGGTTAATTTCTTCTAGATTAACCTCTTTTATAGTTTACACATTTCTTCAAAAGATTCAGTTTATTGAAGTTGCAACATATTGTTGACCTATGTATAAAGATATAAGTTGTTTATGGCTTAGCAACAAAATTCTCTTCTTCAAAGCTGTAATCATTTCACATTCTATTCCCAAAAGTTCACAACAATAAAAAGAAGAAAAACAATCATAAAATTCAAAATTACCTTCACACTGATCCGAACAAAACCAGGACATTTGCATCACGGTAGATTTTATCCAATTTCACCATTGAGTCTTCAACAAGCTGGAAGAGAAAAGCATAACAAAGATGATTAAATTGAATAATTGGAAATTTGTCCATAAACGTGCTTAATGATAAAAACTTAAAGGAAAAACTGATTTCACTCACTTATCCTAATCGTATAGATTACAAAGTATATATAGCCAAAAAAGATAAAAAGGGAAAAGACTAAACCCCTAAAATCAACAATCTGATTCTATCTCTAAATCAAAATAATCTACCAACTAAATAGAAGATCCTACTTAATAAGAAAATATGTACAGGGACACATAGTAGAATCAAAATAGATTTTCTACACTTAATATAAAAGATTAACGGAAACAAATGATGGCAACTTATCATGAACTTACATGTGCGTGACTTCATACAGTAGTGATCATGGAAAAGAGGAAGAACAAGGGGGGAAAAAAAAGCATACTCATATAGCCAATGCCCCGTACAATGCTAATCAACAAGATAGCATTCAACCTTGCTACTTCACAATATTGGAAACAACATCCCTTTGCCTTTTCTCTGGGAACTAATAACAAGCACTTCAATTGCATCCTCATCCACTATAGATTTCCCATTAACACCTTTATACCTATATGGAATACATCTGCACATTCACAACAGTTTATAAATTCCCACATCAATTCAAATGTCAAACACAAAACATAATTATGCCAATAAAAAATTCCCATCAAATTTGGTGTCCTGAAACACACACAGAAACAAACCCGAAAACTTGGCGATGTTCTTGAAAAATGTAACGCTACATATGCCTACCAGTACGAGAAACAAGAGTAATCATGTTCTTCAAATCCATTTTCCTTTGCAAAAAGTAAGAAAAAAAAAAAGAAAGGGAAATTCTATGGTGTCGAGCTACAAATCCATTTTCCTTTCGCCCATTTATGGTGTCGAGCTGTCAAAAAAAAATTACTATGCTTGTCGAGCAAGCACTTCTTCATCTTCTTCTTCCCACCCAAATCAAAGAATTGAGATGATTAGCATTCCAGTGGACATTCTTGACACTCACAAGGAATACATTTTCTACATTGATGTTCAAAGACTGAATTCCACAACTTTGCATCAATAGAATGGACTGATAAACCAAGTTTGGGGATCTTATAATATAACTCGGCAACCGAGCTAAGCCGAGTAAATCGATAACATGCTTGTCGAGCTACTCGACAAGCATGGTTGTCTAGCTACCATGGTTGTCGAGCTACTCGACAAGCATGGTTGTCGAGCTACTCGACAAGCATGGTTGTCGAGCTACCATGGTTGTCGAGTTACTCGACAACCATGTTGTTGAGCCATCTTGACTTACTCGACTAAAGAAAAACAAAATCTATTTAAATAGCATTAATCTAATGAAATTGTATTCTATCAAGTTCATATGAGGATGGTTTCTGACTGTAGAACACAAAATCAAAAACACAATGTAACCATCTTACCAGACTTCAAATTGTAAAGGAGGAAGATCCCATGAGATGTTGACGCAGATTCAACTGGCTGGATTGGAGCTATGTCCCTAATTCACAGTCGATGGGGAGATCAAGCAGAATGGAAGGAAGATATATATATATATATATATATATATATATATATATATATATATATATATATATATATATATATATATATATATATATATATATTGTCCTGTGGTGCAAGAAAGAAAGTTTGAGAGAAATTTCGAACTGCATTGTTCTTTCCAGTCAGATATCCAGTCACCAGAACATGAACTCCCCTGTTAAAGGACTCTTGTGCATCAACTGACTTAATCTCTGCCCTTAAGTCCCCATAGTTCAGTGATAGAATCTTCTCGTTGATTGCCTGTATGGTCATATCCAACCAAATATAACATTGTAAAATTTAGGACAAATAAATGAATATTGTAGAATTTAGGACAAAATCCCACAAAAAGAAAAAAAATAGTGAAATTGAGCTTTCAACAAAATTTAAATGTTGGAGATGGTCAATGGTAAAAAAATAAAAATTGTGGCTGAATTAGTTACAAATTTAAAAAGTTGGGACTAAAAGCGCAAATTAAAAAAAAAGTAAAATTGTCAAATTCAAATTTACTCGACAAAGCCCAAAAAAGGAGAAAAAAATATTGAAAAAACTCGACAAAAATGAAAAAAATGCGGTTAAAAGGATTAATCTAATTTAAAAAAACAGTGTCAAAAATTGATGTCGAGTAACTCGACCAATTTATTTTTTAATAAATTATTGTTGAATAACTTGACAAACCAAAGACATTAATTTTATTATAAAAAAAAAATATTTGTCGAGTAACTTGAAAAAAATCCAAAAAAAATGGTCAAATTGGACTTTCAACAAAATTTAAATATTGGGGATGGTCAATGACATAAAAATAAAAATTATGGGTAAATTAGTTAAAAATTTAAAAAGTTGGGACCAAAAGAACAATTTTAAAAAAAAACTTTTGAACTTTGTCGAGTTACTGGACAAAGTTCTTGAAATTTTTTTTTTCCCACTTTGTCGAGTTCCTCGACAAAGTGGTAAATGATGATTTTTTTTTTTTAATTATTTTTTGGCCACTTTCCTCGACAAAGTGGTAAAGTTGGAAATTTTTTTTTATTTTTTTATTTTTTTTATTTTGGCTTACTCGACAAAGTGAGAAAGAGTTTGAATTTTTTTTTTTTTTTTTTTTGGCTTACTTGACAAAGTGGGAAAGAGTTTGAATTTTTTTTTTATTTTTTTTATTTTGTATGGGCTTTTAGCTCAATTTTTTTTGTGATAAAAAATTATTTGACATAGAAAACGATCACCGAACAATACGAAATTCTCAGGGGACATATAATAATCAGGTAGCTACCACATATTAAAAATTGGTAGTCCGACGGCATGTTTAGGCATACTAAAATGCTCACCGAAACCTCCTAGGCAGTTTTTTGAATTTATGCGATCGACAGTTTACAAAATTGTCCATAAATTGAGTTATATAACATGAAATTATGTAAAACCAAAGCCAATGGTTAGGCAACCCATAGGGCTATCGTCTCCAACTGGAATTATGTAAAAATACTTAATATATAAGGTGCAGTAAATTTTTGAGTTGGACAACAGAAACTGCATCTTAGAAAAACATGAAGTTTAGCAAAACCTTTCAAGTTCACATCATTAACGTGTAACCAAAACATGGGAATCCACTAAAACTACCACAAAACCAAGGTCCACAAAAGTTTAAGAAGATATTTACACTACTTAAAGTTTTTTGATTGGTTTATAATATCGATTCCGGCACGCCGACGGAATAAATCCGAAAAACAGCCTAGGAGGTTTCGCGATGAGTATTTTAGTATGCCTAAACATGCCGTCGGACTACCAATTTTTGATATGTGGTAGCTACCTGAGTATTCTATGTCCCCTGAAAATTTCGTATTGTTCGGTGATCGTTTTCTATGTCAAAGAATTTTTTTTACTCCATGACCAGATGAATAAAATTTTCAAAATAAGGGCAGTGTTACTAAAATTTCTTCACCCGGTTATGGAGTAATAAAAATTTGTTTGACATAGAAAATGATAACCGAAAAATATGAAATTTTCAGAGAACATAGAATACTCATTTAGCTAACACATATCAAAAATTGATAGTCCGACGGCATGTTTCGGCTAACTAAAATGCTCACCGTAACACCCTAGGCAGTTTTTCGGATTCATACGGTCGCAGTTTACAAAATTGTCCATAACTTGAGTTATATACCATGAATTTATGTGAAACCAAAGCCAATGGTTAGGTAACCCATAGAGCTATCGTTTCCAACTGCAATTATGTAAAAATACTTAATATATAAGGTGCAGCATATTTTTGAATTGGTCAACAGAAAGTGCAGTTTGGAGAAACAATTCCCCCAATCATGGAGCAAAAAAATTTAAGTTGGACAACAAAAACTGCAATTTAGAGAAAATGCAGTAATCACAAAAATTTATGAAAAAGAAAACAAATAAAGACAAAATATAAATTAACTTTTGTTTATATAAATCAATGAGTTTTTTTTTTTTTAATAATGCTGTCGAGTTACACATTTGATTAATGTTTTTTTTATAGCGCTGTTGAGCAACTCGACAATATTTGGTTGTTTGATTTATTTATTTATTTATTTTAATGTTGTCTAGCAACTCGACAATATTTGGCTACTTGAAATTATTTTATTTTATTTTATTTTTTATTTTTGTTAGTGTTGACACTAAGCCATTGTCGAGTTATCTGACAAATTTTTGTATTTTTTTCTTTATTGTATTTTTTTTAGATTTACTTAAAAAACCAAGACCAAATCTTTAAAAAAAAAAAATAGCAAAGTTAACAAAAGCTGATTTTATAAAAATTTAATGCAAATATGTACGACAAAAGGGTGATAGTTGGATGGCCAATGTCGAAAAACAAAAGTTAGGATATATTAGTTACAAATTTGAAAGGTTTGGACCAAAAGTGCAAATTAAAAAAATGAAAAAATGTCAAAATCAAAATGGGATACTTTTTAAAAGTTGTAGGACTTCATTTACATTTTTATTTTATTTTGTTGTTATTAGTTTTTTTTTTATTTAAAAAAGAGGACAAAATAAAATTTACAACAAAATTCAAAGTTCGAGGATGACCAATGTAAAAAAAAGGTTAGGGGTAAATTTGTTATAAATGATAAGGTTGTGGACTAAAAGTGCAAATTACTAAAAAAAAAAAAAATACACATATTCAAACAGGCAAAGTGAAAAAAAAAAAAAAAACAAAATTTTCATTTTTGCTTTCTCGAGGACTAAAAGTGCAAATTACAAAAAAAAAACACATATTCAAACAGGCAAAGTGAAAAAAAAAAAAAAAAAAAAAAAAAAAAAAAAAAAATTTTCATTATTGCTTTCTCGAGTAACTCGAGAAAGCAAAAATGAAAATTTTGCTTTCTCGAGAAAGCATTAATGAAATTTTGGTTTTTTTTTTTTTTTTTTCTTTTTTTCTCGCGTAACTCGAGAAAGGTTTTTTTTTTTTTTTTTTTTTCTAGTTACTCGAGAAAGTAAAAAAAAAAATTTTTTTTTTTTTTTTAAATACTAACTTTGTCGAGTTATTAGGCAAAGTGGGAAAAAAGGAAAAAAACAAAAAACAAATTTCAAAACTTCACTTAGCTATGGATTAAAAAAAATTCATTTGACATAGAAAACGATCACCGAAAAATATGAAATTTTCAGGGAATATAGAATACTCATGTAGCTACCACATATCAAAATTTGATAGTTCGACGGCATGTTTCGGCTTACTAAAATGCTAATCAAAACATTCTAGTTAGTTTTTCGGATTCATGCTGTCACAGTTTACAAAATTGTCCATAAATTGAGTTATATAACATGAAATTATGTAAAACCAAAGTCAATGGTTAGGTAACCCATAAGGCTATCGTCTCCAACTGGAATTATATAAAAATACTTAATATATAAGGTGCAATAAATTTTTGAGTTGGACAACAAAAACTGCATCTTATAAAAACATGAAGTTTAGCAAAACCTTTCACGTTCACATCATTAATGTGTAACCAAAACATGGGAATCCACTAAAACTACCACAAAACCAAGGTCCACAAAAGTTTAAGAAGATATTTACACTACTTAAAGTTTTTTGATTGGTTTATAATATCGATTCCGGCACGCCGACGGCATAAATCCGAAAAACAGCCTAGGAGGTTTCGCGATAAGTATTTTAGTATGCCTAAACATGCCGTCGGACTACCAATTTTGGATATGTGGTAGCTACCTGAGTATTCTATATCCCCTGAAAATTTCGTATTGTTCGGTGATCGTTTTCTATGTCAAAGAATTTTTTGTCACTCCATGACCAAGTGAATAAAATTTTCAAAATAAGGGAAGTGTAACTAAAATTTCTTCACCCGGTCATGCAGTAAAAAAAATTTGTTTGACATAGAAAACGATAACCGAAAAATATTAAATTTTCAGGGAACATAGAATACTCATTTAACTACCACATATCAAAATTTGATATTCCGACGGCATGTTTCGGCTTACTAAAATACTCACCGAAACACCCTAGGCAGTTTCTCGGATTCATGCGGTCGCAGTTTACAAAATTGTCCATAACTTGAGTTATATACCATGAAATTATGTGAAACCAAAGCCAATGGTTAGGTAACCCTTAGAGCTATTGTCTCCAACTGGAATTATATAAAAATACTTAATATATAAGGTGCAGCATATTTTTGAGTTGGTCAACAGAAAGTGCAGTTTGGAGAAACAATTCACCAGTAATGGAGCAAAAAAAATTTCTTTGACATAGAAAACGATTACCGAACAATATGAAATTTTCACGGAACGTAGAATACCCAAGTAGCTACCACATATAAAAATTTGATAATCCGACGGCATGTTTTGACACACTAAAATGCTCAACGAAACATCCAATGCAATTTTCTCGGATTCATGCTGTCGCAATTTACAAAATTGTCCATAACTTGAGTTATACAACATGAAATTATGTGAAACCAAAGCCAATGGTTAGGTAACCCATAGGGATATTGTCTCCAACTGGAATTATATAAAAATACTTAATGTATAAGCTGTAGCAAATATTTAAGTTGGACAACAAAAACTGTAATTTAGTTTTTTTATTGAAATTATTTAATACATTGACTATTTTGTTTAATTTGAATGTTGTAATATTATTATTCGAGGAACGTGTTGACATGAAATTTGGATTTGTTAACTTATTTGATAAATGAAGGACATACATATTTGTATTTAATTGATTATTTATTAGGAGATATCAAAATAAAATATATATCATATAAATTTAATATATATCATAATCAATTAATATAATATATTATATATTCTTTTATTATGACTAACTTATCTAGTAACTTGACAAATCCAAATTTGAGATTCATGAGTTGGTTTAAAAATAACATGAAAAAACTAAAAAATAAAAAAATTTAAGTGTAGTACATAATTTAAATAAAAAAACTAAACTAAAAAATGAACAATATGCATTGTTGAAGTTACTCGAGTAACTCGATAAACCCAAAATAAAGTTTGTCGAGTTACTCGATTAAAAATGTGATACGAAATCAATCTATTCAATAGCTCAAGTAGCTCGACAAACTGAAAATCAAGTTACCAGAGTTACTCGATGAACGAACGAAATTTAAAATTTTCATTATTTTGTTTCCCTTTTTTATTTAAATGATGTCATACATTTAAATAATTTTTTATTCTTATTTAGTGCTGTTATTTTTCAAGAAACTCGTGAGTCTTAAATTTGGATTTGTCAAGTAACTTGATAAATAAAGCATATACAAAATTTTATTTAATGTTTCATTTATTAGAATATAGTAAAATAGAATATATATCATAATCAATTAATACAATATATTTTATTTTATTTTATTTTAGCAATTAGTATAAAAAAATATTTGTAACATTATTGGTAAAAATGTTATAATTAATAGTTACAAAAAATAAAATATGTTGTTGATTTTTTTCATTGAAAAAAAAATTACAAATGTAAAAGCTCACCATTAAAAAAAATAAATAAATAATTTCATGAACAGTAACTTTTTCGAGTTACTATTCACCTCGTAAAAGTTTGTCGAGTTGAATAGTAATTCGACAAACTTTTTCGAATTTAAAAAAAAAAAAAAAAATTTTTTTTCATGAACAGTAACTTTTTCAAGTTACTATTCACCTCGAAAAAGTTTGTCGAGTTGAATAGTAACTCGACAAACTTTTTCGAATTTAAAAAAAAAAAAAAAAAATTTTTTTTCCATGAACAGTAACTTTTTCGAGTTACTATTCACCCCGAAAAACTTTGTCGAGTTGAATAGTAACTCGACAAACTTTTTCAAATTTTAAAAAAAAAAAAAAAAAAAAAATTTCCATGAACAGTAACTTTTTCGAGTTACTATTCACCCCGAAAGAGTTTGTCGAGTTGAATAGTAACTCGACAAACTTTTTCGAATTTTTAAAAAAAAAAAAATTTCATGAACAGTAACTTTTTCGAGGTACTATTCATCTCGAAAAAGTTTGTCGAGTTGAATAGTAACTCGACAAACTTTTTCGAATTTAAAAAAAAAAAAAAAAAAAAATTTTAAAATTTTTGTCGAGTTACTCGACAAAAATTTTTTTTTTTTTTTTTTTTTTAAAAAGTCGAGTAACTCGACAAAAGTAAAAAAAAAAAAAAAAAAATTTTTTTTTTTTTAAAATCGAGTTACTCGACAAAAGTAAAAAAAAAATTTTTTTTTTTTTTTTTTTTTTTAAAAGTCGAGCAACTCGACAAAAGTAAAAAAAAAAAAAAAAATTTTTTTTTTTTTTTAAAAAATCGAGTTACTCGACAAAAGTAAAAAAAAAATATATATATTTTTTTTTTTAAAAGTCGAGTAACTCGACAAAAGTAAAAAAAAAAAAAAAAATTTTTTTTTTTTTTTTTAAAATCGAGTTACTCGACAAAAGAAAAAAAAAAATTTTTTTTTTTTATTTTTTAAAATCGAGTTACTCGACAAAAGTGAAATTTTTTTTTTTTTTTTTTAAATCGAGTTACTCGACAAAAGTGAAAAAAAATTTTTTTTTTTTAAAATCGAGTTACTCGACAAAAGTGAAAAAAAAATTTTTTTTTTCTTTAAAATTCGAGTTACTCGACAAAAGTAAAATTTTTTTTTTTCTTTTAAATTTGAGTAATTTGACAAAAGTTAAAATTTTCTTTTTTTTTTTTGTATTTTTTTTTAAAATTCGAGGTACTCCACAAAAGTAAAAAAAAAAAAAAATTTTTTTTTAAAATTCGATTAACTCGACACAAGTTAAGAAAAAAAAAATTTTTAAAAATTCGAGTAACTCGACAAAAGTTAAATTTTTTTTTTTTTTTTTTTTAAAATTCGAGTAACTCGACCAAAGTTAAAAAATATATATTTTTTTTTATTTTTTGAAAAATTCGAGTAACTCGACAAAAGTTAAAAAAAAAAATTTTTTTTTTAAATTCGAGTAACTCGACAACATTTTAAAAAAAAAAATTTTTTTTAAAATTCGAGTAACTCGATAAAAATTTTTATTTTAAATTCGAGTAACTCGACATAATTTTAAAAAAAAAAAAAATTTTTTTGTTTTTTTAAATTCGAGTAACTTGACAAGATTTAAAAAAATATATATATATATATATATTTAAAAATTCGGGGATGGCCAAAGCCAACAAAAAAAGTTATGGGTAAATTTGTCATAAAATGAAAAGAATGTTGACTAAAAGTGCAAATTACAAAAAAAAAAAAAAAAAAATTTAATGTTTCCCACTTTGCCGAGTTACTCGGCAAAGTGGGTAAATTAAAAACATTTTAATTTTCCCACTTTGCCGAGTAAATTTAAAAAAAAATTTCCCCACTTTGCCTACTCGGCAAAGTGGGATAAATTTAAAAAAAAATTTCCCCACTTTGCCTACTCGGCAAAGTGGGGAAAATTAATTTTTTTTTTTTTTTTTTGTTTTTATATTTGTCATGAAAAAGTCCACCTACAAAAAAAAAAAAAAATCTTAAATAGTCACTTTTCCATTGCACGTACGTGGGAAAAAAAAAACTTCAAAACTTCATTTAGTCATGGATTAACAAAAATTCATTTCACATAGAAAACGATCACCGAAAAATATGAAATTTTCAGGGAACACAGAATACTCATGTTGCTACCACATATCAAAATTTGACAGTCCGACGGCATATTTCGACTTACTAAAATGCTAATCGAAACATCCTAGTTAGTTTTTCAGATTTATGATGTCACAGTTTACAAAATTGTCTATAAATTGAGTTATATAACATGAAATTATGTAAAACCAATGCCAATGGTTAGGTAACCCATAGGGCCATCGTCTCCAACTGGAATTATGTAAAAATATTTAATATATAAAATGCAGTAAATGTTTGAGTTGGACAACAGAAACTGTATCTTAGAAAAACATGAAGTTTAGCAAAACCTTTCAAGTTCACATCATTAACGTGTAACCAAAATATAGGAATCCACTAAAACTACCACAAAACCAAGGTCCAAAAATTTTTATGAAGATATTTACACTACTTAAAGTTTTTTGACTGGTTTATAATAGCGAATCCGGCACGCCGACGGCATAAATCCGAAAAACAGCCTAGGAGGTTTCGCGGTAAGTATTTTAGTATGCCTAAACATGCCGTCGGACTACTAATTTTTGGTATGTGGTAGCTACCTGAGTATTCTATGTCCCTTGAAAATTTCGTATTGTTCGGTGATCGTTTTCTATGTCAAAAAAATTTTTGTTACTCCATGACCAGGTGAATAAAAATTTCAGAATAAGGGCACTGTTACAAAATTTTTTTCACCCGGTCATGGAGTAAAAAAATTTGTTTGACATAGAAAACGATAACCGAAAAATATGAAATTTTCAGGGAACATAGAATACTCATTTAGCTACCACATATCAAAATTTGATAATCCGACGGCATGTTTCGGATTACTAAAATACTCACCGAAACACCCTAGGCAGTTTCTCGGATTTATACGGTCGTAGTTTACAAAATTGTCCATAACTTGAGTTATATACCATGAAATTATGTGAAATCAAAGCCAATGGTTAGGTAACCCATAGATCTATCGTCTCCCACTGGAATTATGTAAAAATACTTAATATATAAGGTGCAGCATATTTTTGAGTTGGTCAACAGAAAGTGCAGTTTCGAGAAATAATTCACCCAGTCATGGAGCAAAAAATATTTATTTGACATAGAAAACGGTTACCGAACAATATAAAATTTTCACGGAATGTAGAATACCCATGTAGCTAACACATATAAAAATTTGATAATCCGACGGCATGTTTTGACACACTCAAATGCTCACCGAAACATCACAGGCAATTTCTCGGATTCATGCTATCGCAATTTAAAAAATTGTCCATAACTTGAGTTATATAACATGAAATCATGTGAAACCAAAGCCAATGGTTAGGTAACCCATAGAGCTATCGTCTCCAACTGGAATTATGTAAAAATACTTAATATATAAGGTACAACATATTTTTGAGTTGGTGAACAGAAAGACAATTTAGAGAAACAATTCACCCGGTCATGGAGTAAAAAAAATTTATTTGACATAGAAAACGATCACCGAACAATATGAAATTTTCAAGGAACGTAGAATACCCATGTAGCTACCACATATAAAAATTTTATAGTCCGACGGCATATTTCGGCATACTAAAATGATCACCAAAACATCTAAGTCAGTTTCTCGGATTCATACTGTCGCAGTTTACAAAAATATCCATACCTTGAGTTATACAACATGAAATTATGTGAAACCAAATCCAATGGTTAGGTAACCCATAGGAATATCGTCTCCAACTGGAATTATGTAAAAATACTTAATGTATAAAGTGCAGCAAATATTTATGTTGGACAAAAAAAAAACTGCAGTTTAGAGAAAATGAAATTTAGCAAAACCTTTAAGAATCGATTGTATTTCGTCATTTCTTCTCCATAGCAACAGGGGATAAAAAAAAGCACCAAATTTGATGACTTATGAAGGAAAAAATGAATATATATTGACTATAATATATAAGAAGTCAATAATTGCGGCTAAAAGACACTAATATATGTATATTAAAACAAATAAAAGAAAAGAAAAGATGAAGAAGTCAAAAAATGCGGCCATATATATTAATTTAATATACAAAAAGTGTCAAAAGATTAGGACAAAATGGTGAGATTTGGACAAAATTAAGACTAATACTACATGAAAACGACGTCGCGTTGGTTGAAGGGTGAATAGTAAATATGTCATAGACACTTATATTATAGTATATATATATATATATATATATATATATATATATATATATATATATATATATATATATATATATATATATATATATATATATATATATTTTCAAAAATTCGAGTTACTCTACAAAATTTTAAAAAAAAAATGTTTTTATTTTTTTTTGGCTAGTAACTCGACAAATTTAAAAAAAAAAAAATTTTTATTTTTATTTTTTTGTCGAGTAACTCAACAAATTTAAAATATATATATATATTTTAAATTCGAGGAACTCAACAAAATGTTAAAAAAAAAAAATATCGAATAACTCGAGAAATTTAAAAAAATATTTTTTTTTAAAAATGTCAAAATAAAATTGGGCTACTTTTTAAAAGTTGTAGGACTTCATATACATTTTTATTTTATTTTGTTGTTATTTGTTTTTTTTTATTATTTAAAGAGGTGGACAAAATAAAATTTGTAACGAAATTTAAAAGTCGGGGATGGCAAAAGCCAAAAAAAAAAGTTATGGATAACTTTGTTCTAAAATGAAAAGAATGTGGACTAAAAGTGCAAATTACAAAAAAAAAAAAAAATTTAATGTTTCCCACTTTGTCGATTTACTCGGCAAAGTGGGAAAATTAAAAACATTTAATTTTCCCACTTTGCCGAGTAACTCGGCAAAGTGGGATAAATTAAAAAAAAAATTTCCCCCACTTTGCCTACTCGGCAAAGTGGGGAAATTTTTTTTTTTTTTTTTTTTTGTTTTTATATTTGTCATGAAAAAGTCCACCTACAAAAAAAAAAAAAAATTCTTAAATAGTCACTTTTCCATTGCACGTACGTGGGAAAAAAAACTTTAAAACTTCATTTAATCATGGATTAACAAAAATTCATTTCAAATAGAAAATGATCACCGAAAAATATGAAATTTTCAGGGAACATAGAATATTCATGTTGCTACCACATATCAAAATTTGACAGTCCGACGGCATATTTCGACTTACTAAAATGCTAATCGAAACATCCTAGTTAGTTTTTCAGATTTATGCTATCACAGTTTACAAAATTGTCTATAAATTGAGTTATATAACATGAAATTATGTAAAACCAATGCCAATGGTTAGGTAACCCATAGGGCCATCGTCTCCAACTGGAATTATGTAAAAATATTTAATATATAAGATGTAGTAAATGTTTGAGTTGGACAACAGAAACTGTATCTTAGAAAAACATGAAGTTTAGCAAAACCTTTCAAGTTCTCATCATTAACGTGTAACCAAAACATAGGAATCCACTAAAACTACCACAAAACCAAGGTCCAAAAATTTTTAAGAAGATATTTACACTACTTAAAGTTTTTTGACTGGTTTATAATAGCGAATCCGGCACGCCGACGGCATAAATCCGAAAAACAGCCTAGGAGGTTTCGCGGTAAGTATTTTAGTATGCCTAAACATGCCGTCGGACTACTAATTTTTGGTATGTGGTAGCTACCTGAGTATTCTATGTCCCTTGAAAATTTCGTATTGTTCGGTGATCGTTTTCTATGTCAAAAAAATTTTTGTTACTCCATGACCAGGTGAATAAAAATTTCAAAATAAGGGCACTGTTACAAAATTTTCTTCACCCGGTCATGGAGTAAAAAAATTTGTTTGACATAGAAAACGATAACCGAAAAATATGAAATTTTCAGGGAACATAGAATACTCATTTAGCTACCACATATCAAAATTTGATAGTCCGACGGCATGTTTCGGCTTACTAAAATGCTCACCGAAACACCCTAGGCAGTTTCTCGGATTTATACGGTCGTAGTTTACAAAATTGTCCATAACTTGAGTTATATACCATGAAGTTATGTGAAATCAAAGCCAATGGTTAGGTAACCCATAGAGCTATCTTCTCCCACTGGAATTATGTAAAAATACTTAATATATAAGGTGCAGCATATTTTTGAGTTGGTCAACAGAAAGTGCAGTTTCGAGAAACAATTCACCCAGTCATGGAGCAAAAAATATTTATTTGACATAGAAAACGATTACCGAACAATATAAAATTTTCACGAAACGTAGAATACCCATGTAGCTAACACATATAAAAATTTGATAATCCGACGGCATGTTTTGACACACTAAAATGCTCACCGAAACATCACAGACAGTTTCTCGGATTTATACTATCGCAATTTAAAAAATTGTCCATAACTTGAGTTATATAACATGAAATCATGTGAAACCAAAGCCAATGGTTAGGTAACCCATAGAGCTATCGTCTCCAACTGGAATTATGTAAAAATACTTAATATATAAGGTACAACATATTTTTGAGTTGGTGAACAGAAAGACAATTTAGAGAAACAATTCACCCGGTCATGGAGTAAAAAAAATTTATTTGACATAGAAAACGATCACCGAACAATATGAAATTTTCAAGGAACGTAGAATACCCATGTAGCTACCACATATAAAAATTTTATAGTCCGACGGCATATTTCGGCATACTAAAATGATCACCAAAACATCTAAGTCAGTTTCTCGGATTCATACTGTCGCAGTTTACAAAAATATTCATACCTTGAGTTATACAACATGAAATTATGTGAAACCAAATCCAATGGTTAGGTAACCCATAGGGATATCGTCTCCAACTGGAATTATGTAAAAATACTTAATGTATAAAGTGCAGCAAATATTTATGTTGGACAAAAAAAAACTGCAGTTTAGAGAAAATGAAATTTAGCAAAACCTTTAAGAATCGATTGTATTTCGTCATTTGTTCTCCATAGCGACTGGGGATAAAAAAAAGCACCAAATTTGATGACTTATTAAGGAAAAAATGAATATATATTGACTATAATATATAAGAAGTCAATAATTGCGGCTAAAAGACACTAATATATGTATATTAAAACAAATAAAAGAAAAGAAAAGATAAAGAAGTCAAAAAATGCGGCCATATATATTAATTTAATATACAAAAAGTGTCAAAAGATTAGCACAAAATGGTGAGATTTGGACAAAATTAAGACTAATACTACATGAAACGACGTCGCGTTGGTTGAAGGGTGAATATATATATATATATGTTGTTCAAAAATCGTAAATAAAATATATTAAAGAGATGTTTAACGACTTTAATGCAAAAGTTAATATAGATGTTGTGTGGCACCTCCGAGTACAACACAAGCTCATTGAAATGTTGGTGCATGGATGACTTAGGCTTACTATTGTGAGTTGGAGTGATGAAGGGTGACGCAGGGGCGGATTGGGCCCTGGTCCAGTAGTGTTATGTTGAGTGATTTTGTTTTTTTTTTTTTTCAAACAATAGCTCGGTCAAAAAAAAAAAAATAGCTCACTTAGAAAGTGGGCTAAATTAAAATTTAAATCATTTACACATTCAAATACATCCCATCCCAAGCAAAAAAAATAGCCCACTTCTTAAAAGACCAATTACAAAAGAGCCAAACCCAATTGGATTTTTTTTTTGGTCCATTTTTTTCTATTTATTATATAATCTATAAATTATAATTTTATATGGATTTTGATTTGTCGTTGAGTAATGAATAATGATGTTTATTTGATTTTGAGAAATTAATTTCAAATTTCAATAAGTAGAAAAAGAAAAGAAAAAAGTGCTTAAAGTTTTATACGTTTTTTACATAACATTTTTTGTTGATAGACATTGTTAATAAAATAGATATATATTATTTTATAAAAGAATTAGCAGCTGTAAAAGACCATCGAGCACAACTTTCTATACCTAGTTTTAGATCTTGAATATTTTTATGTAATGACTTTTTGTAAGCTTTTTAAAGATTACGACTTATAAAAAAAATTATATTCTTATAAAAATGAGCTAAGTAATTATAATTTTAGAAGAAAAAAAATTTGAGGGCACTGCTCCCAAACCCCCGTGAGGAAGTTCTCACCCACCCTATGTCATATCCTAAGTCCGCCCCTTGGGGTGACACCCTCAAAAGCTGTGTCTACTAGCTGAAGCGCAACAAAATTATTTATAGTCACCGAAGACCAGGCCCCATGAATAAAGCTAGCCAAGCAATTTGTTTGTACTTTGCTTCGAGGATCTCGTACGAGATAGGTCTATATATTCGTGTTAAAGTGATAATTTGCTTCGTGGAGCTTGTGACCTTGAGTTGGTTGAAAATTATTTATTCTTTGGTGATGACTTGACCCGGACGTCATGTTTGGTACGCTATGTTATAGCGCAACATGCACGAATAGAAAAAGTATTCACTACAAAAAAAATACCCATTTTGCGACAGAAAAATGTTGTCGCTTAAATAGAGATTTTGTCGCAAAATTAATTTAGCGACAACAAAGTGTTTGTTGCCGGCATTGTCGCGCTATGAGCGCCATAGAATGTATTCTGCGACAACTATCAGTCACTCGTCGCATAAGCAAACTTGGAACATTTTTTGTTTGCCGCAAAAAAAATGAAATAGCAACAAAATATTTGTCGCCATAATATCGTTGCAATACATAAATGTTACGAAAAACTAAAAGGGCAACAAGTCAATTTGTCGCAGCATTTATTCCAAAAAAAATTTGCGATGAGAAATGTTTGTTGCGAAAACTATTTTAAAAGTATAACGTTTGTTACCTATTCTATTTTGCAATAAAACATGCTTGTAATAATATATATATTTTATAATAGGTTATGTTTGTCGCGTAATTTATTTTACAATGACATTGTTTCGTTGCATAATATATTATAAGATATTCAATGTTTGTAGTATAATTTATTATGTAACAAATTTTGTATGTAGTTAAATTCATTTAATAACATAGAGAGTTTGTCGCATCATCATTTGTACAACGATGTATAGTTGTTACCTAATTTATTTTGTGACTATTAATATGTCACGTATTATATTTTACAACATTTAAAATTGTTACAAATATTATTTGGTAGCAATTGATATTCATTTATATGACAAGTTATGTTTGAAGTTAAATATATTCTACAACACAGAGAGTTTGTCGCATATCGATATATAATTGTTGTGCAATTTATTTTATTTTTATTTATGTATGTCGTGTATTCTATTTTACAACAAATAAAATTATTACAAATATTATTTTGTAATAATGAATATTTATTTATGTAACAATTTGTGTTTGTAGTTAAATTAATTTTACAACACAAAATTTGTCGCATCAACATTTGTACAACGCTCTATAATTGTTGCGCAATTTATTTTGTACTTATTTATATACATCGCATATTCTATTTCACAACATGTAAATATTATTTTGTGACAATATAAATTTTCATTGCATAATACTTTCAACAACAATAAATTTTTAATTTCTTGCATCGCAGTAGAATTGTTACAAATATACACATTTATTACAAAAATATAACTTACAGTATTAAAATTTCTACAATTAATCAAATATAAATAATATTATTGTACTAAAATTGTAATATTAAAACTTGTGAAGATAGTGCCACACTAATCCTTAATCTATTATCAACTCTTAGTAGATGCATCATGTATGCAAAAATCTACAGAAAAAAAAAAAAAAGAAAATATGTAAATAATAATTAAAATACAAAATAAAAAAACATTTCATAATAAAAAATATATAAACAAACAAAAGCTCTAGTTTTCTCCATAGCACATAGATTTGGTACACACTAATAAATTCTCAAGTCCCATTTTCCATAAGCTTGATTAAGAGGCAAGTGCAGTGAAAACAACACAAAAAATTGATTTACAGCATCACAAGCAATTTAGTACACACCCATGATTGTCTAATGCTACCGGTTTGCACTCTGAACTTCTCTTCAAGTACTTGCGGAACAGACATATAGATTTATAACTCCCACGGGGGAGGAGCACCCAAAGATTGTAAGAGATTCCTTTCGAAACTTTTTAAGAAGTCAAGAGTTCGTATCTAAACAATCTGATAGAATAAAGTAGCAAAAATTGAATGTATTGTTTAGTAGCAAACTTATTTATACCTTCCACCAGATGCTTTGGGAATATCCAGGGAGTTCACAAATGGTGAGGGGCCAACCCCTTAGACCACACTATGAGACCATATGGAATATCTGTGCCATCACTAAGAATAATCTTTTGAGGTTGGACATCCTTCACAATTCCACGGACAAGATGAACTCCTGACTGAGAGATTGATATATCAATATTGATTAAATCCAAAAAATACATTAAAAATCAACTTAATGAGCATAGAAGAGATATTGGTTACCCTCATGCATTTCTCCAACTGCAGTTGCCTAGTTAATTCTTCAACTTCCTTTTCCAGCTTGCTTTTAGCAACTTGAAGTGCACCAATTTCCTTAGCAGCCTGAATTATAGCACATAGTCACTTTTTTATGGTAACATAAGCATCTAATTATTCAAGTACAAACTGATAAAAATTTGGGCATTATACAAGTACAAGATATTAATCCATATGCATATAATTGACATAGCCCTGATGCTCGATGGAAATGCCAATATAATTTGCCAAGGACAAAAAACACTCTTCTTTGTCCAAGAAATGTAGCAGTTCAAAAAGATAATAAACACAGTAGAAAAACTTTGCTCTTTATGCCAGTCTGCATCATGAGACCATCCTTCTAGCCCCAATTGCTAAAGAGATGTATAGAGCATCATAACATTCTGGGGCTGCATCAAATTTAAAATTTGTTCTTCATGTGCAAAGCATGAGACAAGATTCACTGCATCCATCTTTACTACTAACTAATAATCAATGAGAAAACATGGTACTAGATACAGCCAAGGAATTAGATTGGTCTGTTAAATGAAGAATCCATATGGTTGTAACTTAGATACATGGATATTTTCCATTCAATATGTACTAGACAAATACGCACACTAGAGCTGAATGTGACACTTATTTTCTCAATTACATCCACAAAGATTTCCTCCCTCTTCGTATCCCCTGTTTCATGTGCCACAACAGATTTTGTAACAGCTGTATGTTTGTTCCCTTGCTGCATGAATTAAAGTTGCATGCATCAGCAATAACACATAAATCTTACTTCTTTACTAGCTTTTAACTAAGGTTAATTCTACTTGCATTCTATTTTATGTACAGTGAATATATTTGTAAAACAACTTGATACCATAAATAAGGCAGCAGGACCAAGAAATGGCAAGCGTCCAACATCAACCACAATTGGCTCATTAAATATGTAAGGCTTCAAGACTTCAGTAGATGTTGATTGAACATAACCAAAATCCTGGCAAGAGAAAGGAAGAATCATGCAGGTCACTACTTACACGACAAGGAATTTCACTACCTTAGGACAGTTAGAAGCAAGCAAGGTTTTTTTCCCCTGTGTAGGTGGTGAAAGATGCAGAAACTTCATACAGTTGGAATCAAGAAATACACACATTCTAAACAAAGTCTTCATCGATAAAGTTTAACACTCATGATCCGCTACATTTCTCTTTGTTGTCAGGTCATCTAATCACTGAATTACTAAAAGAATCAAAGTGAATCTTTGAGTACACAGACACCTGACATAGCAAGTTGCTAGTTAAAAAACGAAATGCCAGTTTGTCATCTTCTTGCATCATAAACACTCGACTGTGATTCAAGCATCTTGACAAACAACACCTGAACATCCTCAATACAAATCATTCTGTCCTCACTAAGAGCATACTTAAATCCTGTTAAGCCATTCCACTTCAATTGAAACTGCAAGCTACCATACCAAACATTATCAGTCCAACTTCAACTGGAGATAATACATTTTCCACGGTCAATCCACTTAAAACAACCTTGCTTCAGTTTTTGACTATGGAGTCACTTCTGCTATCATTTTATTCAATGTGTTTTAGGGGGCTTGCACCTATTTATATAAGTAATCTTCTTGTCATAGTATTTGCTTCCTTACATATTTGTATATGCTACTTTTCTTGCTTATAAGAAAAAAGTAAGTTGCTTATTTTAAAATTGAGTTAGAGAATACATTATGAGATTACCCCCATTACAATTCCTACATTCCTTGGAGCAACATCCATGTGATAGACTGCAAATCCAGCTCTCCCCAGTGCCAAGTGTTAAACAATATAGAATAGCCATATACAAAGGACAATAACAATCAAAAGAAGAAGAAGAGGCTAGGGTTCTTTGCGCATTATGAAAAGTAATACAAAGTCGTAATAAAACCTAATTACAAATAAACTATTTATAGGTTAAGCTGGAAAGACTATTCTACCCTTGATAAGTAAATAAATAAAATAATATATTTAACATCCCCCCTCAAACTCACGATGTAGCAGCGATAAGCATCGAGAGTTTGCTAACAAGAAAACGAAAACGAGAAATAGAATGCGACTTGGTAAAGAAATCTGCAATCTACGAAGAAGAGGAAACAAATGGCAAAGTGATGGAGCCATGCTTGAGATGATGACGAGTAAGGTGACAATCGATCTCGATGTGCTTGGTTCGTTCATGAAAAACCGAGTTGTGAGCAATCTGAATAGCACTCTTATTGTCACAATACATAGGAGTGGGACGAGAAAGAAAAACTCCCATATCTGCAAGTAACCAACGTAACCAAACAACCTCTTTGGTAGTAGAGGCCATAGCACGATATTCCGCTTCGGTGGAAGATTGAGAAACAATAGATTGTTTCTTACTCTTCCAAGAAATGAGAGAATCACCCAGAAAGATACAAAAACCAGTAACAGACTTGCGATCTGTCGGATCACTGCCATGATCAGAGTCAGAGTATGCACGCAGATCCAAGGAAGAGGTTGATGGAAGTAGAAGACTCTAAAAAACTATACCTCGAAGATATCGCAAAATGCGAAGAACAGCGGCCCAATGAACTGTAGTGGGAGAAGCAACAAACTGGCTGACAATATGGACAGCATATGCAATATCAGGACGAGTAATAGTGAGATAAACCAAGCTTCCAACAATAGTACGGTATAAAGTGGGATCTGACAACGATATACCATCAGAAGAAGAATACTTGGCATTAACCTCAATGGGAGTATCGACAGTCTTATTATCAGTAAGTCTAGCCCGCTCAAGAATATCTGCAACATACTTCGACTGAGAAAGAAGATAACCTTTGGGCGAGTAGGCTACCTGAATACTCAAGAAATATCGGAGAGGGCCCAAATCCTTCATTTCAAACTGTCTAGCTAACTCTGTCTTCAAAACTGAAATACTAGCAACATCATCACCAGTAATAATCATGTCATCAACATATAACAGAAGAATAATACGACCTACATCAGTGCACTTAACAAAGAGTGCAGAATCATGACTGCTAGAAGCAAAACCAAAAAAAGAGATCACAACAGAAAATTTCTCAAACCAAGCAGGTGGTGCTTGTTTGAGACCATATAAAGCTTTCTTGAACCTGCAAACATACCCAAAACCATGGGGAACCCCAGGAGGGGGCTCCATATAAACCACTTCCTGAAGATCTCCATTCAAGAAGGCATTTTTAACATCAAGTTGAGAGATACCCCAATTTCTAACCGAAGCTACAGCAATAAGAGTACGAAGAGTAGTCATTTTCGCAACAGGAGCAAAAGTCTCCTCATAATCCATACCATACTGTTGCGAATATCCTTTTGCAACCAACCGAGCTTTGTATCGCTCAATAGACCCATCAGAATGAGTCTTGATCTTATACACCCAGCGACAACCAACAACAGTCTTACCCGAAGGGAGAGGAACCAAATCCCAAGTACCTGTCTTATGCAGAGCAGAAAGTTCCTCATCCATAGCTTGCTGCCAATGTGGATCAAGAATTGCTTCTTTGTAGGAAGAAGGCTCGGAGAAACAATGAATAGAAGCTAAAAAGGAAGTAAAAGATGACGAATAACAAGAATAAGAAAAATCTGGTAACTTTGTGGACTTACGAATGCGGGTGGACTGATGTAGATGTGGATCCACAATCTCAGACAAAGCTTGAGGGACCATAGGAGAAGAGGGAGCTTCAGTACCTGTAGAAGTGTTAGTACGCACTCGACGAGTATAATACAAAGGTAACGGAGGAAGGATACGACAAGGGGGTTCTGATGTAGTAGGAACCTGTGACGACAAACTATCAGAATCTTCAGAAAAGGGATCAATACGAATAAGATCAGGTCTAGTCAAGTCATGAGTAGCAGACGGAATAGAAAAGAAAGGTATATGCTCAAGAAAAACAACATGACGAGACACATAAAGTTTTTGAATAATTGGATCGAAACACCGATACCCTTTTTGACATTGACCATAACCAAGAAAGATACAAAGATCAGATCGAAAGGACAACTTGCTGCGTTCCACATGAGGGCGAAGAACGAAGCAAGTACTACCAAAAACTCTAAAGAATGAGTAATCTGGGGCATACCCATACAATTTTTCGAAAGGAGAGATACCTGAAATATGAGAAGATGGGATGGTATTAATCAAAGTCACAGCTGTCAGAACAGCTTCACCCCAAAACGCACTAGGAACAAAGGCAGACAATAAGAGAGATCGAGCGGTTTCAATAATATGTCTATGTTTTCTTTCTGCAACACTGTTTTGTTGAGGAGTATCTGTACAAAAAGTTTGGTGAATAGTTCCATCTAAGGCAAGCAACTCACAAAATTTATTAGAAGTGTATTCCCCACCTAAATCACACCTAAAACATTTGATAACAGCAGAATGCTGAGTTTTGACAAGGGCTCGAAAAGCGGTGTATATCTCAAAAAATTTAGAACGATGTTTCATTAAGTAAATCCAACAAAAACGTGTATGATCATCAATAAAAGAAACATAATATCGAGACCCTCCTTTAGTGGGAATAGGAGAAGGTCCCCATACATCAGAATGAATCAAATCAAATGGAGAAGAAGAAACAGAAACACTTCGATTAAAAGGTAAAGCTGAAAATTTTGCCAGTTTACATCCACTACAATCAGAAATATCACAAGTTTGCAAATTGCCTAAAGCCCCTGTGGACACTAAAAATCTCAAACGAGAAGATGAAACATGACCAAGACGAGAATGCCATAAATAAAAACTAGAAGAGCTATGACTCAAACGAAAAGAAGACAAATCAACACTAGTAGTGGCAGCAACTGGTACTTTTAACTCATCTAGAACATAGAGCCCCCCTTGCCTACGGCTTGTCCCAATCAGCTTCTGAGACTGCAGATCCTGAACAAAACAGGAAGAAGAGGAAAAACCAACAAAACAATTAGAGTCACATAACTGACCTACAGAAGCAAAATTTAATGTGAGTTGTGGAATATGATAAACATTATGGAGAGACAAGTTAGGAGTAACAACAGAACCAACACCTGCTAAAGGCATAGGAGTGCCATCAGCAGTCATAACAGGAATAGATGACGAAGGAGACACAGATGTAAAAGACGAAGAATCTGGAGACATGTGATGTGAAGCACCGGAATCCAAGACCCATAAAGAAGATGACATACCTGACACACTAGGAGAGGAATGACCTACCGAAGAGGAGGCAGACATAGCTTGTGGCTGAAGGGAGAGAAACTTCTGAAATTGCTCAAATTGCTCAGCCAGAGTACTTGGATCAGTGAAAGGACCTGAAGAGGCGACTGCTGCAGTATTACCCTGAGGTGGTCTATAACCATGAGATGGTGACTGATAGCCAGGCCTCCAAGTCTGAGATTGCTGCTGCTGTTGTTGATTCTGCTGTCTCAACTTAGGACACTGAGTCTTCCAATGACCTTTCTTCTTACAGAAACTGCACTCGTCGAAGGCAGGCCTTGTGTTGTAAGGCCTATTTTGATTATTAGAGGGTGGCTGAGAAGGTACTGCTAACACAGAAGGAGTCGGAGTCGAAAGAGTTCCCTTTTCGGCACCAGACTTTAGACGGACTTCTTCAGCCAACAACTCACTGACAACTGAATCAACAGAAGGAAGCGGAGAACGATGTAGAATAGAACCTCGAAGTCCTTCAAAATCACTACAAAGGGCCATCAAAAACTGCACCAACCGTTGCCGCTCTCTATGAGCAATGTAGACATTAACAGTTTTTAGTTCATCATCTTCTGTAAGAGCCAGTTGATCCCAGAGATTTGTCATAGCCGAATAAAACTCCTGAATACTCATATTATTCTGCTGAATAGCTCGTATGTCATTTTCCAATTGATACTGCTTTGCAAAATTTGACTGAGTGTATAACTTCTGTAGATAATCCCAAACCTCCTTTGCTGTGTCATACTTAGCCAATTGTACACCTATGGAATGCTCAACAGAATTGTTAATCCAAGTAATTATTTTTGCATTATTGGCGTCCCAGGTATCTATCAAATTCGCATAATTTTCAGCAGTATTCACAGGTCTCACACAATTGCCACTAACATATCCCCACAACTTTTTACCTTTAAGAAAATTTCTCATTACATAATTCCAATACGAATAATTCTTTCCATCCAACCTAACACTCACAGACTGAAGAGAATCATCTTTTTCAGTAGCCATAATCAAATTCACAAGACAGGAATGCAACGAAATACCAAATTGCAATGAACGAATGCAAAACAAATACCTCAAATACAGAACATCAAACCATAGGCGAAAACTGAAGCACAACGAAATTGAAAAACTGCAAAACTGCCGGAAACTGCACGACTGCTGAACCTAAAAAAAAAAAAACTGCCAAACGAAAAAAAATGGAAACTGCCGAAATACCGAAAAGTGCTGGAAACTGCCGAACTGCCGGACTGAAGCAATCTGCCAAACTGCAGGAACTGCTGAACTAAAGCAATCTGCCGAAAACTACCTCAAAAAAAATTTTGATAACATACTTTAGATTAAACTTCTACCCATTATACCTAGCTCTGATACCATGTTAAACAATATAGAATAGCCATATACAAAAGACAATAACAATCAAAAGAAGAAGAAGAGGCTAGGGTTCTTTGTGCATTATGAAAAGTAATACAAAGTCGTAATAAAACCTAATTACAAATAAACTATTTATAGGTTAAGCTGGAAAGACTATTCTACCCTTGATAAGTAAATAAATAAAATAATATATTTAACACCAAGAAACCAAGAGCCACAGAAGAACAGAACACAACTCCACCAGGTGTTCTGAACCTGGGAAGAGCCATTAATGCAAAAGAAGCCACCACAAATCCAATAGTATTTAAAAGTTTTCTCGTTCTAATCACAAACAAGAGTCTCTTGGAAATCAAGTGATCAGCAATCGCCCCCACCAATAAGGCATCATCTTTGAAGATCCCATGTCTAACCTGGAGGCCCAATTCAAAATATGTTGGAAGCCAGTTCATGAGCATGTACCATGGCATAATGGAAAGTGAAATTATTCACCACAATTGCCCAAACTGGCAAACTGAAAATAATTTTCTTACATGGAATTTTTGGGGTTCTGATGGAATGTTCTCCATTCTCAACTTTCATCTTTGGATGCCCTTTAATTGGAAGCAATAATTCTCCAAATCCAGCAACAGCGGCTTTTGGATGCTCAGAATGAGGTGAGTCATTGGCATACCTAAACCATAGTAGAGTCCACATCCACATGGCACCTAAAGCAGCTTCAACAAGAAATACAGATTGCGGACCTCAAAACTTGACCAGGCTTGGAAGCACCAGCATTCCTAGCAGTACCATAACAAAATATAATGCTAAAATGAAGGTAGCAGTACCATGAAGTTTTTCACTTTTCCTCATGCTTCCTAGAATACAAACTTAGTACACACTTGTACTGAGAGGTTCTATTTACTGCATCTACATGAATAATACATGTGCACATAAAATGTATAAATCACATGCATTTTAAACCTCATAATGTGTATTCCTAATTCTTATTAATATAATGGATTCATGGTATTCTATATTCAGTGGAAGAAAATTTTGAACAATGGATTCAACCAGGTAGGTCTAGATATTTCCTTGGAATTTTCAGTCCTCCTACAATATACTGATATTGCATTTAATTTTTCGATAAGATGAAATGTATAAATCACATGCATTTTAAACCTCATAATGTGTATTCCTAATTCTTATTAATATAATGGATTCATGGTATTCTATATTCAGTGGTAGAAAATTTTGAACAATGGATTCAACCAGGTAGGTCTAGATATTTCCTTGGAATTTTCAGTCCTCCTACAATATACTGATATTGCATTTAATTTTTCGATAAGATGAACTTTAACAATGATGCTACATTTGGATTGGTCCTGAATAAAAAATAACCAGTATTAGACTTAATTATATATTATAATTAAAGACAGCACTAGACCCGTCCAATGCAGTAGAAAGAGTATGTTTTAATAAATCAAGATCAATGGTTAAATTGTTAAACACAAATAACTAAACTCTTAGAGTAACAAGAGGCGCCAGCATACTGAAATAAAGATACAACTCATGAATGTTCCACCATAAACTAATTGGTAAAAAGGGAGAAAAATTACCCATCTAGTGGATTTTCAATTCCAGGAATTGAATCTCCAAAAGTTTACTTGTTAATTTTGTGGCTTATTTGCACAATATGCAATGGCAAGTAAAAATTTGAAATTAAAGGAGAATTTGAGTTAAAGGTATTTGTATTCCCAAGATGGAAAATATGGACATGTTAAATCGAATTCTAAGATCATCCATTAAGAAAATATGATAGCATCTCACATTATAATTTTTTGTATGCAGAGCGAGCAAATCAAGCAGGTACTTTGTTAACCTCCAGAGATCCATGGATATTGCATCCTTTGCCCACTTCATCTTCAACTTCTTGGATGAAACCTTCTCTTTTACACTAAATATCAAGAACATAACACAGACAAAATCTGTTATGGGGAGAATTACAGTCAAGGTGAGTGTGCTCACTGGTAAAATGGCAAACCCCACGATCAGAGTATTTAATAATCTACAACCGCAGATGACATCTTAGAAAAATTCCAAGAATATCCACAAAATGTACCAAAAACTAAAAATCCCTAAAAAGAGAACACAAAAACTAACCACATAAATCAGATATTTGCCAAAATATAACGGAAGTTGTTCCTTGGAGAAGTCCTCAGTTGCAGCAGGGGATGAAAATTCCGAGGGGTTATAGCTGCCGATGGTGAGGAAGGAGTCGCCGCTGCCAACATTGAGGGAGAGACATGGGCGTTGCCAGAGACAGTGAGAGACGGAGAGAGTTGGAGGGAGGCGGTGCACGTGAGAATAGGAATTTCAATGAAAATGGTTTGTGGTTTGGTCCATAGAAATCACCCTTAAGTGTGAAATTGTACGAGAAAATGAGGGAAAATGAAAATTTCAGTGTCAAGGAAATTTTGAGCGGGAATTAAAAGTGTAAGATGTAGGGAAGTGAAATTAAGTGGATGTTAAATGTTAAAATTATTTTTATAAATTTATGATTTTACGGAATGTTGGATAGTAAGTGATAGTAAGTTATGGGTCGACGAAATAGTTGGATAAGAAATATATTTGATCAATTTAAGTAGCTTAAATTATAATTGAAACATAGCCAATCAAAATGTAAGATGAAAATCAATTATTTGAAATTTGTGTATAATTATTTTTTATTATTTAAAATTTATTAAATTGTTAAAAAATCCATATTTAATTAATTGGTAATATAATTTAATTTTTTTTTTTTTATGTGGTAAATTATAATTATTACTAGACAAATATTTTAAATTAATTATTGAGTAATAGTTCGAGTAAGTCTTGAATGAGCCCCTCGAAAACTTGATGCAAATAAACGAATTTTTGTTCTACGTCTCCGAATTATATATCCGCGTTTAATTCTGTACTATATTTGAATATCGATTGCATAGTAAGAATAAAATAAAAATGATGTTCGGACTCAAATCAAATTCATTAATAGGTTGATCAAATTTAATTATTACCTACTTTTGACAATTTAAAAGAAATGTAATTAATTATTATTTGTTTGTAAATAATGTTTTAGGACCATTGTTATATAGATCGGCCTGGACAGTCGAACCAAGACATCGACAAATTAGAGAGCAATCTTGGCCAGTTGAATTAATTGGACCATTTTCCCACATTTCTTCGCATTAAATGAATTTTTTTATTTTTTATTTTTTGAAATTTTAATAAAATTTCAAATAATTTTGTTTATTCTCACAACTCTACGTGAATTTATATGAGTTGATATTTGTTCAAAATAATTATCACTTTTATCGTTCAAAACAAAAGGCATGAAATTGAAACAAGAAAATAACACACTACATAGTTTGTAATTTACAATAAATTAAGTTATCATATTGGACGAACCAATATTAATTAAGTAAGCTGCGGACAAAACATAGTTAAAATTGGCACGTTGTATTATAAAACAGTTTTGACGCGTACAAGCACATCAACATAGTGTTCATTCACCTAATTTGTTTATGGCATAATTTAAAGGATTAAATATATATGAACATAAGATATAACGCGATAAACTCCGAAAGAAAACATCAACGGGCCCCTATACCATGGGTAAAAACAATTCACTAATAATCTTGATTAAAAATACAATTGTATCGGGTTTATGTAATTTCGCAAAAACAAAATAATATAGATCAACTCTCTTTTGATACTTCTCGTTTTGACTTGTTGTTGAAGTGGAATCAAATCCACCGGTCTTGACTTTATCGTCACTTCTCTATTGTACTTGATCGTGATCACCACTTGGATTAACAATCCCCGTTCTTAACTTCACGTCAAATAGATTAATCAAGATATAAAATTGTTCATTGAGTACCAATTTGTTTTTGATTATTCAATGAGTTTGAAGAAAACCTTTTTGGTTTGAAACTAAATCAATGAAGCTTGATGTCTCGTTATTTTATCAATGGAGTCGGCGGTTTGAAGCTTGATGTCTCATTCTTTTATCAATGGAGTCGGCGGTTTGGAGCTTGAATAAAAAGAGCACAATAATATTTTTCAAAGCTTAATTCCTTATTGATTTGTACTCTTACTTATATGTAAAGTAATAATCAAATTATGAATTATTTCTTACCTAAAAAATATGCAATAAGAATGGTAAGAAAATTAGTAGGAAAGATACAAAAAAATATTCTAGATTAGTATAAATAAGGTTTTTAGGAAACTCAAAATTATCTTTAAATATTTTCTCCTTAAACAAATTCAAGAGAATAAGAGAATATACTTTAACTTACAAATGGATTGTTCCTAATATTCACATAATCAGATTATATTATGGGTGTGTTTGATTTTGATAAAAATCAAATTTTTTTAAAAAAAAATTGATGAAATATGTGGTTAACATTAATTATTGACTTTGACTTCAGCTTTTTAGCAAAATTTTAATTGAAAACAAACGAAACTTATGTAAGGAAACAGAATAAAATCTGCAACTCATTGATCTGGAATAAAAATTTGCTTACCATATCAACCAATCAAAAATGGCAGCAACGTGTCCAATCAGAACGTATACGCTAACCTCATCTTTTAAAATTAAAAATCAGTAATATTAATTAAAAATGCCAATATAAAAAAGAGGAAAAAATATGACACCATATTTTTTTCTAACATTAATTATTTTAAATAATAAAATATGAAAAAACTTGTTTGGTACAGTGTTTTTGAAATACATTTTTTAAAATAAGGTTAAACTTGTAAAACTCCAATCATGTTTTTGACGTTTTCAATGTTTTCTGTGAAAATACCATAAACACTCAAAACACGGAAATAAGCATTTAAATAAGCATTCTAAAAAATAAAATAATTAAATAATTAAAATTTTAAAAATATATAATTCTAAAATTCTAAAAAAAATTATAAAAAATAAAAGTCTAAAATTCTACAAAAATAAAAATATATTAGCATAAAATAAAATTGTAACATTCTAAGAAAGTACAAAATCTAAATAAAATATAGTCAAGTGGGTTTAGTTACTTTACTTATTTTCAATATGTAAGAAACAAAGTTAAAATCAATCAAAATGTAGTCTAGTCTAGTGGTGACAACTACATCATGCAAATTTTCCCACCCAAGTTCGAAACTTAACCCTCTCAATGCCTTGAATGAGAGAAAAATCTAGAAAGTCTTAGTTCTAGTTATTTTTTATCTTCTAAAAAATTCTGAAATTACTTACCAATGGGACCCACCGTAGGTAAAATTCAATTCATTTTTTATTTTACTTTGCTATCAACAACTAATATGTCGTAATGTTTGTTTGTAGTTTTTTATATTTTTTATATGTATATATTTTAAGATATTTACCAATGACTTATCGACAAAATTTTAAAGACGGCTATATGTCGTGGGGAAGCTCGTCGCTGCGTGCTTTATTTCATTTATTTATAATTTTTACAATATTTCATTAAAAAGTTGTTGGTAATCCGTCGCTATTAGTGACGAAATGCATCCGTCGGTAAAAATCCTTCTGTATAGGAGCTGTTGACGTCGGAACTTGCAACGTCCACGTGTCAACAGATCTCCAGTCACTTCTCTGCCAACTCGTATGTTACTTGCACACTAGGACAATCGTTAGGCACCAAGATCTCCGGAGAAAAAGGGTCCGGCGATCGTTGGCACTCCGACGATCAAGTCAACTGTCGGTATATGGATGATACACGGAGAGTGAAAATAACGGGGTGTGAGAGGGACAAGCAGGCAGAGATTTGAGCAGAGTTTAGTGTGAGATTTTAAGCATAAAAAAGAACGTCATAAAAGTATGTGTACTTTGGAATAAACATGAATATGATATTTATAAGGGGAGAATTCTAATTGATTTAGGGAAGCAATCAATTAGAATTCTGTTGGGATTCCTTTCCTTATCAGATAAGATAAGTTCTAATCTCACCGTGATCCTCCGAGATTGCATCCTAGTCTCTCTCAATCTCTAAGATTAATGTCCCAAGATATCAGATTATTTATGGACTATAATAAATATGAAGCCCGACGAGGCTCTCTGGGTCGGTCATGAGTGTCGAGGCTCTTCATGGGCCTCGCAATACTCAGGAATGCTAAGATGTTCGAGGGGCCTCCGAGGCCTCCTGAGAATTTACGAGGCCCTTGCTGGGCCCTTGAGGCCTTCTCCGGGTCTCTGGAACCTTTATGAATTTGGAAGGCCCTCGCTGGGCCTATAAGGCCTTAGCGAGGCCTGAATTAGGCCTATATGAGACCTTTATTGGGCATTTGCTGACGTGGAGGCCTTACCAAAATCCAGTGGTAACAATAGTCCCCCAAGTCCAAGCCTATTATTTATATCAAGCGTAGGACTTTAAAAGGAAGCATTAAATGAGAACAAAGACCTTTAGAAAGCGAACCTACAATGGAATCCGTGGGATCACCTATCCCTTTATATTTCTCCATATGGGAGATTTTGAGCCCTGCGGTGAGTTCTCTAGTTTTCAACTCTTTGGAGAATGGGAGATCATCGTCGTCGTCAAGGTCGCACAACCGTTCTGGTCTTTCATCCGCAGCCCGGAAGTCCCTTCTCTTCTCTTGGTGGTCATCGCTAGACTCGCTACGCTGGCTACTCAACGATTGAAGTCAAGCCACAAACGACGCAGACCCCAACCTATCGAATACGCTGGCAGAGGCGGCCGACTTCTCCACTCACGAGGCACGAGGTTTCTCTTGGTTCCTGGGATTTTGACCGTTGAGGATTGGCAAATCCTCTTGAGATCGACGACTTTCGACAGAACTGGACCTCGAAGGGCTTTGCCGGGCACAGATACGCTTGGATCCATGTTGAAGAGATTGATTATCCAACAGTTCAGGCGCTGCCTTCATCCAGGCATTGTCCTGCTTCAGGTCCTAGTTCTTCTGTATGACTGTTCGTTTTTGTCGCTGTCTTCTCCTTTTGCGGCGAGTCACGTTCTGTAGGTCATGAACGCTTTCCTGTCTCAAGTTAGTGTGGTGAGACTCGACTTCTTCCTCCGTGGAATGTTCAGTTGCCACGCTCTTCCGGGTAGAAAACATGTTTTTACCACAAATCTTTGGTTGTGTGACGTATTTCGTTCCCACAGACGGCGCGAATCTGTTGACGTCGGAACTTACAACGTCCACGTGTCAACAGATTTCCAGTCACTTCTCTACCAACTTGTATGTTACCTGCACAAGCTGGAGTGTTGCATTGTAGGGTTCCACCAGTGTCAGACACCTTAGGAGATGGGAACACAGAGAATGTTAGCATCATTCAATCTTGGTATTCTTCCCTTGTCTTGGATATCAATGAGTTCCCCATTCCTGAAACTGTGACTCCCCCTAATGAATTGCAAACTGAAAACTTGTAAACACAATGCAATAATTAGGAAAACAAGTATAAGTTTAGAAACTATGGAAGTAAGACTCATGGACGCACAAGAAAATCTAATAAACAAATATTTTATGAACTAGTTTAAGTAAAATAGATCATACAGGACAAACAGAACTAGGCCATCGGGATGAAAAACCATGTGAGTTAATATAGATGCGACCACAATGGTTTTCAGAGAAAATTTTATGCTCTATCCAGAAGCATATAGATCATTGACAAACACATAAAGATTTCTGTGATTGCAACTGATTTTAATGCAGATATACTGACTTCAACATCTGAATGTCTACATACCAAATTTACTGTCGAGGGGAACCTCAAATATCCATAAGTATCATACCTCGAATACAATGTGGTGCAAATTTCAAGTGAAATACTTGCAACATTTTGTACACAGTAGCAAGGAATATTTGGAGTTGGAGGACATTGACTGCCATTGATAATCTAGACCAAATTGGTTAAGTCCTCAGGGTATCCATGTAAAAGCATCACCACATTTGTGTCACTAGTATGCATATGCAATTATCTTGGAAAAGTAGCCTCTGGATTCGCCTCAGAAATTTTGTTGGGAAAGTATAAATTCCCACTTTCCCTAATGCTCACGTTGGTACTTCTCCTCTCTTCTACTGGCCACCTTCTCATTGCATTTGATGTTTAGATTTACCCACAAGTCAAACAAAGTAGAGGTATAAAATATGTGGAGCAGTTAATGACCATTTAGTTTCATTATAAAAAGGAAGTATATTTAATGCCACCGGTTAATATTTTGATTTCGTAAGTTTTGAACTATTAAGAAATATGGTGAAAAGATAGCTGTTCATTTCTTTCCAATAGATCACATGAAACACAAATAACACCTTAACCAGGTCAAACATCTTCTCAACAATACAGTTATGCTGGAGAGTGGCATCTTTCTGTTGCACTTTATCTGTATGAATGCAAAGAGTAGCTTTCCTAACTTTTGACAGAGGAATCAGTAATCAAATATGTCAAAGAAATAGGCTGCAAACCACATTCAGCCCAAAGCACCTAATCATCATACTCCTATATTGTGGACCAGTTAAATCATTTATTACAAACTGAAAGATAATATACAAATGCAGATGTTATCAAAAATCCTTTGTCGTTGAAAGTAGAGATCATAATCAGAAATCCAAAATTTAACATAGCCATATTTTTGGTTTTGTTCCTGTTGTCCCATATGATCATTCTTGGTAGAAACTAAACCGAGAGATCAGCCTTTGCCAATGGAACCAAATTACCGAAGTATTCTGTAATGAGATGACTTCTTAGAAGATTATTCAGGAAATAAATAGTATGCACATAAGGAAAACAATTATTCAACCTTTTTTTCCATTTAGTAGCATAAACAGACTAATCACTAATTATCCATGTATAAACATATCAGATGTGCTACCTCTAAAACACCTAGTGCTTTACTTGCATTTTATTTTGCAATATCAATAAAAAAATATTCTCCTATCAAATTTCTGTTACGGGGTTACATGTGTGAAATTGGAAATGGTAAAGGAAAAATTACACCCAAGGACCCCTTTTTAAGAATCATAGAAGCACAAACCTATCAATGAATTAAGAGAAGGCCAAAATAAGGATCTAGAAAAACAAGACAACAAAAAAAACATAACTTTAAAGTTTTCCCAGGAATTTAAAGTAATAATGGTAAAACAACCCAGCATTGTATAAAACAAATAAGCAGAAACTACAGACCAATAAATTGAGAGGGAATGCAAACTTTATAAGAAATTCGCACTGAGAAAATAAGTATCAAAAAGGTTTATGTGAGAGTTGTATAGCAGAAGATAATGTAATGCACGTATTTCAATGTTCACACGAAGGGCACAAATTGCCTTCTTTCCTTGCAGCCCAACGCTTGATTTCAATGATCTAACGTTTCAACAATCATCTGTAACTAAAGAAGATCAAGATCAGACAGATGAAAAGCTACACAAATACATTCATATACATCTACCAGAGCATCTTTATTTTCCTAACTTCCAAACTGGAACACAATGCCTGGACCGTAGAACAATTGAAGAATTTGAGAAAACTATGGCGCTAATTTTGCTAATTAACGGGTTAAGAAAAATAATGAGAGTTTGATTTATGAAATTAGGGTTTTCAAAATGTAAATATGGTAGGATTTCATGGTAGTGCTTATTAGAGAGATGGATATTGCAGGAGATTTTTGGCTCAGGAATTTGGTGGGGAAGAGGGAAACGTGAAATCAATCTTAGGTAATTTATATATGGGTGTATTATTTTATATATGCACATATATTCCTGATTTTTTTAAAGTATAAATAAATGAAAGTTTATGAATAATATTAAAACTAAAAAACCATTACAAAAAATGTTGATTTTATGAGAAAACATTAAGGCTGTCATTAAATAAATATATATATTTTACCTAAATTATATTTCTATCATTATAAATAACATCTATGATGGGTTTTAGTTAGTGAAAAAATCAATCGTCATAAATATTGATTTTTCTTAGTGATTACCAATGTTCAAAAAATCGGACCAGTCATCGACCCAAAAAATGCAACAGGTCAAGGGTCAAAAGGTCGAAACGGATCGAACCAAAGTTGAACCGGTTTCAATTAAAAATTAAAAATTAAAAATTAATCCAAAAATCTCACAAAATTTCTAAAAATAAGTTATTTGTAAATAAACCAACAATTATAGACAAAATTACTCACAAAACTTGGCTTTAAATAGACTTTTCATAAGTTTTAATCCAAAAAAATCCCGATTTCCATTAAAATTGGACTAGTTGAACTTCTATAAAACCTGGTTTCCAGTCCAGTTCACTAATGGGTAGTTAATTTAGTAATTCATACCAGTTTTGAGGCCAGTTCCCAGTTTTCTTGGTTGAACCCGCCAGTCTGGTCTAATTTTCTAAACACTGGTGATTACTATTCAAATTCCTCTTAGCCATATCCGTCTAGGATAGAGATGGCAGTGAGTCAGGTTCGTGGTAGTCCTCCCAATCTGTCATCTTGCTAGGGATTTTCGGGAGGCGTGAGTTGACGAGATGGAGATTAAAATATTATTTCCTGCCTCGTTTACTTTTTAAATATTTTTTATTTTATAAAATCAATTTAAACTAAAAAAATATAACAAAAAAATTATTCGAGACGAGACCATGTTCCCCGTACTTGTCCCGATTCCCCAACGGGAAGATGTTGTGATCCTTAGTCTAAGATTGCAATTAAATACTATCGTGACTCGATTTTGAAGAAGGGCTACATGGAAAAAGGATGGTCCGCACACCACCAGAATTGATTTTCTCGTGGAGTTTCGGGATATCAGCCCACCACTAGAAAAATAGACAAAAAATCACACAAACAATAGTATTTTTTTTTTGTTTTTTTTTTTTAAGGTTTGATTTTTTGAAACTTAAAATTTTGAATTTTATGATTAACAACGAAAAGAATTTTAAAAATTACAATTAGATAGAGCATACTTGTGTTGTCAATTTCTATATCAAACAATCTTTGATAAACAAAAAATAATAATAGTAATAAAAATTATAAGGAATCAATATGAAATCAAGAAATGATCATTTATGACATTAATTTCGAGTTAGTTAGTTGGAAAATGTATGGTCATAAATATTGGTTTTCTTAGTGAGCAATATTCAAATTCTTCTTGGTCCTATCAGTCTAGAAAATGACAATGAGTTAGGGACGTGGTGGCCCTCTCCGTTTCTCGCCCAGCCAGTGATTTTTCAGATACGTGACGAGACAGTGATGAAATACTGTTTTCGCCATTGTTTACTTTTTAATTTTTTTTTTCAAATTTTAATCAATTTAAAATTTTAAACATAAAATAAAATAAATAATTTTATTTGGGACTGGGACCATGTTCTCCGTCCTTGTCCCCATTCTCCTACGATGAGAGGTCATGGATCCTTAGTCTGAAATTACAATTTAAGACTATCGTTGTTCGATTCTAAAGAAGGACTACACAGAATAGGGATGGCCGAAGAACAAGTAAAATGCATCTTATTTCCCCTTTAAATGACAATATTGAGGGAGGATAGGCAGGCGAAGATGATTAAATAATAAGAAGATTAATTTTGTTTTCGAAGTGACAAGGTGGTTAGCCACTCCAAGCAGAAAGCGATAATGATATTTTTTTCGTGTTGCACTAACGATATTATTAGTGCATTGCCTCTTGTAGGGCCGCACCCCTTCATCCTCAAAGAATGAATCTATAAAATAAAATATTCAAATAATGAAAATCTATAAATAAAATTGTATCAATTTAAAATATACACTAATAATCAATTTATTTTTGAATGAAGAACACTTACTAATACCAATTTAACGATTTACTTCTCTCGTATTTATGTTTACTTTATTTAATAGTAATTACCACTTATATTACTCTATATGAAATATGTCATATATACTAATCAAACTAATAGTCTTGACTACGGGTGGCCAATTCATTATAGTATTATTTATAAAATCAGACAAATAGATGATTTAAATTTCCATAAGTATAACCGAATTGGATTGAAGTAACTTTTCATTAAAAATATTTATAGTTAGATACTCCTTTTGCATGAGTTAATGAATTTGACAACTTGAATTGAAGAACTATAGCCTATCTATTCAATTCCAATTCGATCCCATAATTAGAGATAGAACTAACAACTCCATTTTTAGTATACTCATTGCTACTTTGTCCGGTTCAGTTCTCTTTGATATTGGACCATGCCTACTTCTAGACTTGGCATATCAATTGATCTATTGGGTAAATTCACTGTACCACAACTTAATCTTACAATTCATAATTAATGTCTAGAGTAGTTATAAGTAACTAAAATATTTACACAAACACATACACACGATTTTGATTTCACTTTATCAAGTAACAAAACTCTACATTCATCTGAATAGTTTTGGAGATTCTCCTATAATTTTGATATCTTAATTAATTTAACTATACTGTCTTAAATTGAGTTAAATTAATGTCATCTTATTTTCAAATAATTGTTGTTATCGTAAATAATACGTGAACTAGATTTTTAAATTAAATTAATTTATTTTTTAATAAATCAAATATAATTTTTAAATTTGAGGCTCCAATTTGAAAATAGCCTAGTCCAAAAGAAATTTAAATTTTTATCCCTTATAATTTTTCAAATCAATTCATAATTTTCAAATTTATCATTATATCATTTTTTTCTTTCAAAAAGTAAAATAAAATATCTTGGAACAATATATATACATGAGAAAAGATCTGACGGGGTCCAGATCAATTCTCGTCTGCTGCGTGTCAATCACGCAGATTGACACGCAGCCATTGAAAAAAAAAAAAAAAAAGCCCCCCCACCCACCCGTCTGCAAGAAAAAAAAGCACCCCTCGCGCGCCACAAAAACCCCCCCACCCCCTCATTTAACTTTTCACAGCCTTTATTTAATTTTACCCCCCCACCCCCAACAAATTTATTTTCTTTCTCCCTTTCTCCACCTATTTATACACTACTCAACGTAACAATTTTTCCTTATCAAATACATATTTTTCCATTTTTATCAGAATATATATTTTTTCCTCCTCATCATAATACACTTTTTTCTTGAAATTTGGCCAACACAATCGCTTTATTTATCTTATCCATATTTGGCCAACATTAAACGTTTCCAATTACTTTTGTTCTCTAAATTTATTTTACCAAATTTGTGTCTCATTTATTTTTTTTTCATATTCTTAAAAGGTTAGTAATAAATTATTAATTTATTTTTTATTTTCGTTTATTTGTACAAATTTATTTTTTATAATTTGCAAGTTAGTTATAATATTGTTAACAGTTTTTTATGTTTTTTTTTATTTGCATGTATAATTGATATGGCACCCGTGGCCACGATAGAAGAACTTGTCCTACGTTGCAAAATAGGTAAATTAATGCTATATATTTCCTTACTTATTATTTTATTAGTGTGGGTCCATTTGGTTTATAATATGTAATAATTTGATTGTCAGTTTGGACAACACAAATCAACCACAATACTCGTAGGATCCGTCAGACTAATAATATCATGCACCGGACCCACAGTACGTATATCATGCGCTGAACCCACAGTACCCATATCATACTCCGAATCGACAATACTCGATCACAGGCAATAAACAATGCATCATATTTATTATGCACACTTTATTTATTTTTATTTTTAAGTAAAATTTAATTTGTTACTCAAATATTAACTAATTAATTAGTTTCACTCTAATCTTAATAATAAAATTAACGTTAATTATATTATTTATTATATGATATTAATAATATTTAACTCAATAAATATTATTATATATTATATTTTTAAAAAACAAATACAATAAATATAATAATAAAAAAATTATTTTTAATTTAATAAATTTAATTAAATTAATAATGTAGATATAAATTTGGTGGTAAATAAATATGTTGAAATTAAAGAAAGTAGGGGTTAAAGTATAAATAAATGGGGGGAGGGGGTTAAAATATAAATAAATGATGAAGGGGAGGGGAAGGGGGTTTTTTGCAATTGGGGGAGTGGGGGTGGTCTCTTACAGATGGGGAAAAGTTATGGACCCCGTGACGGGGTCCAGAGCTTTTCTCATATATACATATAGAAGAAAAGAAGAAGAAGCAGCAAAATCGAAAGTCTTGTACGAAACCCTAGCGCCACCCGTCTTCATCCCAAATCGAAGCAGCAATCGCCGCCGGCCACCTCGTTTCTCTATCTCATATCTCTCTCCACCGACCATATTGTCCGAATTTGTTGGAGATTGGAAGAAAACCCGACCCACTGGACATCTCATCCGAAGCCGAACAACTCTTCTCCCTATCTCATCCTCTGTCCACCGACCACCTCGTCCGAATTTGTTGGAGATTGGAAGAAAACCCACTGGACATCTCATCCAAAGTCTGAAGCTTTCCGTCTCATCTCTCTCGCTGGTCGGACACATTTGCCCTTAGGTAAGATAAAATTTGCTTAAGTTGCTATTCGTTTCCCTTTTTCTTTTGTGGAGGCTAGGACAATGTCAATTATCCAATGTTGCGATCTGCAGTTCTTGAATGAAATGATTTCTAACGTATAATTTAATTTTTATTGTGATTTCATGTTATATAATTTACTGATAATGGTGTTTATATATTGGATTGATAATGGTGTTTATATATTGGATTATGAATGAAATTTCTATCAATTTTCTGTATTGGACGAATGGGTTTAATGGTGTTTATATAGTTTTTGTGATGTCAGAGGTGGTATTGCAATTGAAGCAAAGACTATGAGATTAGCTCACGACATCACTAATTCACTAATTGTAAGGAAGAGAGAACATATAATGCAATCAACCTTTTGGAATATTATCAATACTGTATTTAACCACAAGACTCATATGGCACCTTAAGACTCATCTATAAGCAACTGGCATTGGGTGAATAGCCTAAATTCTTGGCACTTTAGGGCTTCTTACTGAAGCAAAGCAGGGCCTTTATATCTTGACACACCATTGTTTTATGAATGACTCGGGATTTATTGAAAGGATAGAGAGATGGAGAGAGAATATAATGGATAATGTGGCACAACTTTAGTAGAAAGCAAAGATCTGCCACAGAGGGCAGCAGATGGGATGCAAATTAAAGGCACAGCACTAGTAATAAAGTTAAGATACTGGTTTCCATTCCATAACCAATTGGTTCTTGCTAGAATCAAAACCAATATAAGACGTTAGAATTTCTATGTGAAATAGTTATATTCTAACAAATTGTAATTTTTTAAAAATCTGATCCTTATCAAGTTTCAAGTACACTTTAAATATTTAAAGTCAAGAACTAAAATTTTTCTTCATTTTCGTCTAATCAAGAGTAAACGTCTCTTCTCTTTTCATTTTCCTAAATCCTTTAATTAGAAAGGTTGGCAATGATTTAATGTAGCCCTTCATAGTGCATTTAATGTAGTCCTTCATAGTACATTTATGAAGCACGATGTAGGCTCCCATATTTGTCAATTTAGAATTGATATTTCACTTAAATTTGATCCCCTTATATTTATTAGGTAATGGTCTCTAACCAAGATTATACACCCCCTTATATTTGTTAATGATAATTTTGAATTGATATTCTTTCAAATGTATTTCTTAAAAATAATGCTCAAAATTAAAGATTTAGTGCTTTAAGATCTGCTCATAATTAAGAATATCAATATTGTTGCTCTTGGGAACACTTTTAGTTGATTGATCACATCATTATTGATGTTGTCTCTATTTTACTTTATTAGAATTGAATGATGGTAAATGGGAATTTAAGATCTACTCATGAATTTCTTGAATACTTTTCGATTGCTTGATATTTATCATTTGGCCATATTTTTCAATTGGATCTGTTCTTGATATCAGGTGAACATTGAAGTATATCTATGCTAATCTAATATGTGTAGGTACAAATTTTCGTGTTAAATCCTACTCCATGTCACTCATCCTTAATTATTTTTATTTGTTCTATGTTTCATTACTGTGTACACCATATGGTTGTACAAAGCTATATTATGGTTGATCTTTTCTCCATTTCCTACTTTGTTGTTCTGCAGTTTTTGTCAGCCATTCAATCCTCCTTCGCTTGTAGTTTTGAAACTTTGATGACTGATCTTATGGTTTATGATTTACGTTCCTTGAAGTTGGTTCGGATGGAAAATGTTTTTGTTTTCTGCTATACTCTCAGTTAAATTATGAAGATACAACATTCACTTGCTATGTCTTAGTTATTATGGTGGAGAAGAAATGTTGCTAGGTTTGATGCTTGGAATTAAGACCGCTAAGTTTTCCATAGGACTAGAATTTTCAAAAGCTTCAAGGTAAACGCACGATCATGCATTCATTTTAATGGGATATTTGGAAGAACAAGATTTGGAAATATATGCATCATATTAAGGAAAAATTAGTGTGTTGATAATAGATATGAATAATGGTTGTCAATAACTTTAATAGTGAGTAGACTCTAATAATGTGAGAATTTTTATAAAAACTGCAACCATTTTACCTGATTCTTTCACTTAATGATATGTTTAGTGTATTAGATGAACCAATATATTGTGTTACATACTCTATTTTCTATTTAGTTTAATCCAGGTCAATACGACTTTATGCTTAACTCTCATTTATGTTCACTTTAAGTACGACAAATTTCAATGCCAAACATTCTTGACCAGACCTTAACTCTATTTATTATCAAATTTAAGTTGTAAATCTAATTAAGAAAATAATTAATTAAAACCCATGTGAATTTAAGATCTTCTCATGAATTTCTACACATATTTAAGATCAACTCATGAATTTATTGCACATAACTATTTATTTCATGATTTTTATTTATTGATGAATGGAGCATATTTAACTAATGGAATTAAACCAAATGTGTTATAAAGAATCTAACTAAAGAATAGCTATTTCATTATCTTATTTTCTTTATGTCGGTTAACATGGTTTCTAGTTTATTATAAGAATTGCTAATTATATGTTCTCTTGTATATTCTAAATAAATACAGTGATATACATGATGGATAGTGATGATAGTAACATTACTAAGTTAAATATTTTATATGTGGTTTGTTTGGTTATCTTTCTATTGTATTCTTTAATGACTATTTTCCCTTTTATGTAGATTCCAATTCAGATGATGCAGAGTTGATAAGAGATTGAGGATTAATGCGACATTCTATTTACAAGCTTTTACATTATAATTTTGAGACAATAATATGAATGTTTTTATATGTTTTGGAATCATTTATACTTAGTTAATTGTAGAGCGCTCTTTTTATTAAGTCATGAGTTATTTTTAATGTTATTAGTTACATTTTTCAAATAAATGTGTATCTTTGTAAAAATTCTACTATGATACACGAAATTGAAAATTTATTGTTGTTGAAAGTATTATGCAATGAAAATTTATATTGTCACAAAATAATATTTACATTCTGTAAAATAAATACGCGATATATGTAAATAATTACAAAATAAATTTTGCAACAATTATAGAGCGTTACACAAATGTTGACGCGACATATTCTGTGTTGTAAAATAAATTCAACTACAAATACAAATTGTCACATAAAAAAATATCCATTTACACAAAATAATATTTGCAATAATTTTTTTTGTTGTAAAATAGAATACACGACATACATTAGTACAAATAAACTAAATTGTGCAATAACTATACATCGATACGTGACAAACTCTCTGTGTTGCAGAATATATTCAACATCAGACACAACCTGTCATATAAACGAATATCCATTGTCACCAAATAATATTTGTAACAATTTTATATGTTGTAAATTATAATACGCGACTTATATAAATAGTTACCAAATAAATTAGGCAACAAATATACATCGTTGTACAAATAATGATGCGACAAACTCTCTATGTTGATGAATGAATTTAACTACACACAAAATTTGTTACATAATAAATTATACTACAAACATTGAATAACTTATAATATATTCTGCAACGAATATATTCTCATTGTAAAATAAATTACGTGACAAACATGACCTATTATAAAATGTATATTATTATAAGCATGTTATGTTGCAAAATAGAATATATAACAAGCGTTATACTTTTAAAATAGTTTTTGCAACAAACATTTCTCCTCGCAAATTGTGTTTTGGAATAAACGTTGCGACAATTTGACTTGTTGCCATTTTAATTTTTTGCGACATCTATGTATTGCAACGACATTATGGCGATAAATATGTTGTTACTATTTCATATTTTCCGCGGCAAACAAAAAATGTTGTAAGTTTGCTTGTGCGACGAGTGACTGATAGTTGCGCAGAATACATTCTGTGGCATTTCTAGCACGACAATGCCCGTAACAAACAACTTGTTGTCGCTAAATTAATTTGATGACAAAATCTCTATTTAAGTGACAAGATTTTTTTGTTGCAAAATAGGTATTTTTTTGTAGGGACGTCTAGAAATAAAATAAATTTTTTTCAAATATATATGTTTATTGTGATAGAAAAATAGAAAATCATATCCAATAGATCTAGTAGACACTAGCTCTGTTGTGCAACTTTTGAGAGAGCAACCTCTCTTTAATTGAGCTCTCCTGCAATGAATTACAAATATGCCAGAATCTACTATCCACGTATCAGTAGAATCAGCCACTAAGCAGGACTCAATGTAGGATAACCTTTCTATACACGGTGAAACTAGATATTCTATGTACTTCATCTTCCACTAACCTTTGTATACACGGTGAAAACACGTTTCATTAGACTTGCCATCCGTCTTTGATTTCTTGGCTTGTTGCTGTGGGGCCTTAATAAACCCATCTATCCAAATAATTAATAATTTCATTTTACAACAAAACTTTATGTACTGTCACACAAATTAATAATTTCATAAAAATAAAACATATATTACATAATATTTAAGAACTACAAAAGTACTTCGAGATTCTAGTTTGCGCAAGGCCACCATATTTGAGATTTTTGACTTTATCCTTCATCTTTTGAATTGTCCTAAAAAAGTTACTGTGATTACCTTCTTGATGGAGCCAAAATGTTTTAACTAAATTTAGCATTTCAACATCCTTACTAGTGAAGATTTAAGTACATCGTGATAATTTACAAACCAAAGTGAGATTTTTAAGGAGATTGAATGCTATATTGATATTGGAGGAGTTTAAGCAGTTGCATTTTTAAGACAATAGCAAGTTACAAATTAAAACAATTTAAATTAACAACTCATCTAAATTAATTATCATATCGATCTTGCCAAGTTAGAGAAGAAATGTTCTTCAACAGCTAACAGATTCTCAGTTTTCTTATTATCGCTTTAAAAAAATTAATTTATTTGGATCTTAGAAGTCATCGAAGGTAATTGACAACATTGTAAGTCAAATGATTGAGATAAAATGCAATTTATTATTGTTGTAATGTCCAATTGTATTATGTTGGGAATTGGAATTCCATTGCAAAAAGTTAAACCTACTAAAGAGGAGTAATCCAATTTCATTATAAACTTATTTACCTCACATCTAAGTCAATGTAAAATTTTATTCGCACTTTTTTAATATATTTACGTACATCACAAAAATAAAAAAGTTAAATGTCCTAAGTGAAACTTTTCTATAAGTTTAACCATTATCTTTTCAATTCTAAACACTGTTACAATCGTTTTAATTTTTTTATCTTTTCTTTTGTAAAATCTCATTTACAAACGCACGTTTTTCCTTCCTTAACAGATTGTTTGGCAAAGGTTTTTTTTTTGGTAGATTATAAAATAGATAGCAATTATTAGTGGTATAATATGTGTGGATAAAAGTGATGTTTGACCAGTGACTAATATGATATTTGAGTTTTACTATTGTAGCATTTGGTGTTAGATTTTCCATTAATCATGATATAAGATTTTACATTAGCAAATTAAACAGAGTTTCACAAAGTCATTAGGAAAAATCTTTAACAACAAAGACATTTATTGACTCTTATAAATTGATTGCATGCAAATTTATCAACAATAGAAGATAGGTTACATCATGAAACCATACAAGATAAACATTTCTCAGTTATTCTACTTTATTCTCAAGAGCTCATTAGATATCCTTAAGACCCACGAACTCATGGTTATTTTTGTTTCTTAGTCGATGTTCTACTTGAACTGTGCTTGAAGATATTTAATCACATTTGCGTCGACCTGGAAAGCCTTGGTGAGAACATCAAGGTTAATGGGCGGGTCGGATCCAAAAACAGCATTTGCAATTGTGATGACTCCTGGATTTTGACTGCTTAGACCGGCAAATACAAATGCATTAGTCTTCCCAACATTAAACTGGAAATGAATGAGACCTTCTGGAAACACGAAGACATCTCCTGGATACAAAGTCTTGGTAAAGAGTTTGTTCTTAACGTTTGGATCTGCAGGATTTGAAGTCACGAATCCAACAAAGAGAGTTCCCTCCACAACAACAAGAACCTCAGTAGCCCGGGGGTGGGTGTGGGGTGGGTTGAGGCCATAGGGTGCATAGTCAATACGGACTAAAGAGATGCCAAGAGTGTTGAGTCCTGGTAATTGGTTAACATTCACAGGTGTGACCTTTGATCCTTGGGCATTTGATGTATTTCCAGGCATGTTCAGACCCGGAAAGAAGAAATCATCGGCACTAACCATGTTTGGATCCTTGCAAATCTTTCCATTCACAAAAACTGCAAGCAAAACACAAGCCATTGTTATGCAATATATATATGTCAACATAATTTAGTACATAAAATGCACTGAGAATTTCCATGAAAATTATGAAGAAATTGAATGCAGTAAAATTACAGTATTCACGTTTGGTAGGATGGACATACTAAAAAAGAAAATGAAGCCAAAATTTTGTTCATTCTAATGCCAAGTAATAAACACAGAATTTACCCTTTGCTTCATTGTCTTTGACAGCAACACAGAAATCCTGTAGGGGGGCAGGATCTGAAGCGTAGGTAAATGAAAATAACGAGATAATAAGAACAGAAATTAGTATGCGAACAGCCATTTTTAGTACAACTGATGTATTGTTTTTGTTGTGGTCTGTAGATGTTTATTTGGTGAGACGGGACTGCCTATTTATAGCAGCGATTTCTATTTGAATTAGTCATCAACTTAATTATTTTTCAAACACGCAATCTTGCCAAGTCTTGGAAACATAATTAAATATATATTTTCAAGAACAGATCATTAATATTAAACAACTGACACTGTCAAATTGGATAGTCTATATATGTTGATAGCGTGTTTTAAATCGTGGATTAAATTATATATATATAGACGTCATTGATAATGCAATTAGTTGCTTGGCTATCGAAAGTGATCATCAACAATTTCATTTGATCTAGTCGTCAACTTTCTTTGCAAGTGAATAACGAGTCTTTAATGCCTAATAATTTCAATGTATTTCAAGAAGAAATCTTTGTGATTTCATTTTCCTCTCTAATTACAAACATACTTGCCATGTTGAAATCACTATTTTTTATGTCACTTGTTCCTCTTCCAAAATGACCCTTTGAAAGCGTTTTTGCAACCATACCAACCAAGTCATCTTGTGGATCAATACTAATAAAACTCCATCTTCCTTCTGGCCTTGTCTATAGCATTTGTATGTGCTTGTTTGACTAAGTTTAAATTATAATTAAAATTGGTCATCTTTTATAGCATTTGTATGTGCTTGTTTGACTAAGTTTAAATTATAATTAAAATTGGTCATCTTTTTTATTCACACATTTCGTAGAACATATAACTTACTACCCTCTTATTATCTACAATTTATAAACACTTAAAAAAAATATGTCATACAATTACACTATTCATTTCTACTATCTTATTTTATTTTTTATGTAACATGACATTAAGTTCCACCAATTTATAAGTCATACAATTCAATATATATATGCTGACGATTACAGAGATTATTTGATATTTGTTCAAACCAAGCGACGAGATTTGAATGTCATGTCAAATTGAGCTGTTATTCTTGCCGTTAGAAAAGTTCTAATCATGTGATTAGTTTACATAAATTAATAGAGATATGCTGCAAGACATTTCTACCCGTGGAAAGAGTCCAAATCCCAAGCCATGATGATATATTAAAAATGATAATGTCTACATCTTTCTAATAATGCATTTAATTTCAATAAAAATGATAATGTCTACATCTTTCTAATAATGCATTAAATTTCAATGAAAATGATAATGTCTACAACTTAAAATGTAAACTATGATATAGTAGAACACATGTAATGTGGCAAATGGTAAACAAAGACTAGTTAATTACTTGGTAGGTGAACCAAAGATTCTAGAATGGGACATCTTATATACATTGTTTTATTATGTTTTGTTACTCTCCCTCTACCTTGAGGAAATTTACAAATCAATGTTCTTCGGATAATAAAAAGTTTTGAACATTCGATTCAATCTATATATATGTTGTTCAAAAATCGTAAATAAAATATTTTGAAAAGGTGTGTAATGACTTTAATGCAAAAGTTAATATATATGTTGTGTGGCACGTCCTAGTACAACACAAGCTCATTGAAATGTTGGTTCATGGACGACTTAGGCTTACTATTATGAGTTGGAGTGATGCAGGCAGAGGCGGATCTACCACATGGCGAGATCCCGCGTCCGCCCGTGCTGGAATTTCGTGAAAAATGGTGTTGGTTTTGTCAATTTTTTTTTCTTGTGCCAGTGTGTGTATTGTGCGTGTAGTGTATGTATATGTTGTATATATAACATTTCTTGAGTTTTGAAAAAGATGGTGTGTGTGTGTGTGTGTGTGTCAGTGTGTGTATGTGAGAGAGAGAGAGAGAGAGAGAGAGAAAAAAAAAAGAATTTCTATTTTAAAGTCAAAATTTCTTTTGTGGTCCTTGAACTTTAAAAAATTAAAAAAATAAGATAATTACATGTATAAATCTTCAACTAAAGAATTTATTATTTCTCTTTAATATGATAATTGCATAATTTGAAAAGAGGGTGTCAAAATTGAAGAATATAGAAAGTATTTATCAGAAATTTTGCTCTTTTTTTGTTGCTATATATTTGATTTTATTTTAAGTTTTTTCTTATCGTTAATTGTCTTATTTTAAATTATTTTTTATGTAAATCTTTATCACCCCCACTGAACCATTATCCTAGGTCCGCCCCTGGTGTTGGCTATCGTGTATGACGTGTATTTTATCATGTTAATGAATGATTATAGTTTTGTTGGCAGGCATTTTCAGAGCTCAAAGAGGAAGAGAAGGAGAGGCTTCATTCGAGGAAGGTAGGTTATTTAAACTACCAAATTTGTAGTTCTTGTTCGTTCCCATTTTGACTAAGACACTGTAACTAGTCATCAAACAGGAATTATTACGGCTTATATCGAATTATATTTCACTATTATATGATTTTTTTTGTTGCTTTATAAGTTATGTATTTATTAAAAATATTTTCACATTATTTTTTCACAAGCATCGTCCTGACCAGTCAACGTCCACCCTAACTGAACTTCAACCCTAGATCCGCCACTGTATGTAGGGTGACGCTCTCAAAAGTTGTGTCTACTAGTTGAGGTGCAATAAAATCATTTATCGTCACCGAAGACCAGGCCCATGAATAAAGCTAGCCAACCAATTTGTTTGGACTTTGCTTTGAGGATCTCTTATGAGGTAGGTCTATACATTCGTGTTAAAGTGATGGTTTGCTTCGTGGAGCTTGTCACCTTGACTTGGTTAACAATTATTTCGTCTTTGGAGATGACTTGATCCGGATGTCATGTTTGGTATGCTATGTTATAGCGCAACATGCACGAATAGAAAAAGTATTGTATTATTGATGTTCCATGTAGCAAATTATATTCAATAAGTAATCATCCAAAAAATTTACACTGATTTTACCCTAGTCTTCAGTTTTTTGAACTGTTTTTGTACAGTATTAAACATTTGTGGCATGGTTGTTATGTTTGACTAGACAAGATAAGATTTGAAAAAAAAAAAAAAAACAATTTTAAAAATCTTAGGTATTATTTAGTACAGTAGTATCTGTACCAAATATGCCTTTCTACTTTTCTTATTTCCAAATAAAACGAATATATTGGGGTGGTTGAACTCCTCAATGACTTGCGCTTCTAGCCTTTCAGTTGTCAACAATTCTTCAATTAAAAACAAACCAGAAAAAGAAGGTGATTTTCAACCTTGGTAGTCAATTTGATCAAAACATAAAATGCAATTTAATTATAACATTAAATTTCACATTAATAATTTTTTTTTTTTAAAAAAAACTTTATAACAAAATAATCTAGAAGAAAAAAACACATTTGCTATTATTAGAAAAAGTAAAACATTATCAAGAAAATATTTAATTTGCTACTTTTGTGATAGAAAATGGTTTAAAAAGTGTTGATGTCGAAACCCGCAGTGTCCACGTGTCAACAGATCTCCAGTCACTCTACTGCCAACCTGTATGTTACCTGCACATTCGGACGACCATTAGGCCCCAAGATTTCGGAGAAAAAGGGTTCGGAGATCGTTGGTACTCCGACGATCTAGTCAACTGCCAGTATATAGAAATAATACACGGGAGGAGGTGAGTAATTGGGTGTGGGAGAGACAAGCAGGTAGAAGTTTGAGCAGAGTTTAGGGTGGAATTTTTAAGCGTAAAAAATGCGTACCTTGGATCAACCGGAGACGTCATATTTATAGCGCAAGAGTTGTGATTGATTTAGGTAACAAATCAATCAGGTACCCAATCGGATCCTCCTTCCTTATGGGATAGGGATCACTCATTGTCAAGGCAATCTCCAAGATTACCTTCCTTATCTGAGCTTATCACGTTGCATGATTTTAGGAGATTATGATTCGATTTTCTTGTGAGGATCCGTGCGCCAAATCAACGCAATCTTTCCTTAATTACTTCTCTGGTCATTCCGGCATATCATGCTGCCTGCTAGTTATAATTGATACGAAGACTGGCGAGGCCCTATGGGTCGGCCGTGAGTGTCAAGGCCCTCTTTGGGCTCCGTGGAATTCTGGCTGCGGAAGGCCAAGGCGTTCGATGGGCTTCCAGGGCGCTTTATCAGAACTTCCGAGGCCCTAGCAGGGCCTAGCTGAGGTTCTCGATAGGCCTTGGACCCTGACAAAGGCCTAGATGGGGCCCTTGCTGACGTGGAGGCCCATATCAGAATCGTGTGGTAACAATAGTCCCCCAAGTCCAAGCATATTATTCATGATAGGCGTGGGACTTTTGAGAATAAAAAGAATAATTTTGTGCGCAAAAAATTCGGTCTCCATGGGTTCGGCGGAATGTGGTCCTCACACGTTTAGCTATAAGACTTCAACTTACCCAGTATAGTCCCCCAAGTCCGAAGTCGAATATTCATGACGGGTGAGGGCTTCAGGGGGCCAGACCTTTGGTGACGTGTCCGCGGTTGGTGTGATTATGTCAATCAAGGCTGTTCATCTGCGGCCAGTCAATCATTAGTGAGAGGGTGTATGCAATTAATGCTGTTGCGTGTGGCGAAAAACGGGGGCGCGCGTAGGGCGCGTGCATTCTCGGTTCACTAAACGTTTGGGGTTTCGCTTTCCTGCCTGTTGCTCAATTTAAAACACGCGTCCATTGTCCGTAGGCTCAAATGTGACTCTTGGGATTTGGACGGTGGATATGAGAATGTATCACTATAAAACCAGGCATCCCCCCCAACACTACAACTTCTTCTTGCGTTTGTGCTCATTGTGAATACTCTGCCGATAAACGAGAAGCTTCTAGTGGGTGTGTCGTTTTAATCGCATTTTCGAGGTAAGCGCACTGAAAGTTGTTGTGATTTGTTTTCGTTGTTTCCTTTCGTGGTTATTGCCCGATTCCATAGCTTGGGGATTATACCCTGTAAGCGTAATGTCGTCTAGAAACGATGATTCACAGAACCCATCTGATGCCCCAACAAACCTTAGTATTATTGGGAGTGAGTCATCATCGGCCGTTACATCATCTTCATCTTCATCTTCTGAAGTCGTAGAGGGAATAAACCCGGAGCCTCTTGCCGTATGCCATCGACTCCGTCTACGAGTAGGAGTGGGGCTTGTCCATCCGTATCGGTGAAAGAGATGGCGGTGAAAGGGGGACCTGATGCTGGGGTACCTGAAATGAGGGGATCACTTGATAAGATTGATGCCCCGGCCGCGAAGGCGCTCGACGAGGAGCTCAAGCGGTCAGCCACCGAAGCATCTATGGCTCAGTCGAGGATCACCGAGGTGGAGTTGGAGGACATACGGTTGTCCTATGACATTCCTGCACTCGTGAAAGTCAGAGCTCTAGGTCCAGAAGAACGTGCCGAAGATCTTCCCGAAGGGTACGTCGCGATTTACGAACCTGTGATGCAACAAGGCATTCGTCTACCTATGCACCATTTCTTCCGTGAGGTGTTGAAAGACTGGAACCTAGCCCCTTGTCAGATAACAACGAATGGATGGGGACAGATGGTTGCCTCGTACATATTGTGGGGTGTTGTCGAGGTGGGAGGGAACCTTACCCCGAGGGAGTTTGAGACGATATACCGGCCTTGTTGATCCGTGGGCTGGTACAACATCTCTCCTTGGCCGGGCTAGAAGTGGGGAACGGCTATCGATAGCCCCAACAAAGTACACAATTGGAAAGAGAGGTTCATCTTCATTGGTGGGGACTGGGAATATATGACGGAGGACCCTCACCCCAACGTGTCCATCCCTTGTCGATTCAGGGAACTCGGTATATGTTGCTGTAGTTGTGTAGGTTCTGACAATTGTTCCTGACTTAATGTCTTGCTTGCTTTTGCAGACTGTGGTAAGCCGCCCATCCCGAAGAGGGACCAAGGAGAGCTGAGGGTGAAGTGGAACAAGGTACGAGGCCTCAGCAACGATTACAGAAGTCTCACAACCTGTTGAAGGACGACAGCTTATTACTTGGCTGCGGACTAATGTGTAAGTCCTCAAATTTTGGCACCTCGGCGTCGACGTAAATAATTGCCCAACGTGTTGTAAATTGTTGTTTCTACTAACCGCTTTCAGGTTCAAGAATATCCCTACGCTCCGTCTTGCCCACCCTTTCAGCGGAGAGGGTTCTTCTTTCCAAGCACCGGCGAAGGAGGTGTCTGGTCCATCGCAAGAGATCCAAGATGCTGTGCCATCAGAATCCGCTCACCCTGCCGGCTTTCGATCCCCCTCCTAACTAGGATGCTCCTCCTCCGCCCCAGCCTTCGTCATCCGGTCCTTCACCCAGCTCCGTTTCACCCAAGGATAAGGGGAAGAGAATTGCTGAGGATACGGATGATGTGGCCTCGCGAAAGAAGAAGGCTCCAGCACCTGCGAGAGGGTTTATGAGGGATGCTCGCAAATCGAGTCGGACTGAGGGTGCAAAGAAATCCAGCTCCTCGTCCGAGCAGGGGAGCCCCGTCCGCATTTCTCAATGCTAGGGAGAACTAGAAACCTCTGTCATGGAAATGCTCCCTGCCCACCCTGCAATGATTGCGGCGAGTGTGCACAAATACTGGACCCAGAAATGGGAGAAGGCGGCTGAGGAAGCCACCGTTCGCGAGCGGCTGAAGATGGTGGAGATGAACCTGATATGGAGCCTGGTCCTGACCAATGAATTGTTCAGTACCTTGGAAAGTTTTGACAGCCAACGCAGCGAGGAAGGGGCCAAGTCTGCCAAGTTGTCCAAGGAGCTGAAGGCGGTAAGTCTTGAAAAGGCACAGCTGGAGTTCGAAAAAAGGGGGTTCCAATTCAAGTTGGACTCCGCAGTGGCGAGGGAGGCGGTTGTGAAGGGTAAATACGAGATTGAGCTGAAGGCTGCCAAAGAGAGTTTGAAACAAGCTCGGGATCAGAAGAGTGCTGTCGAGGCTTCTCAAAAGCGTGCTGAGGAGGTTCAGAAGCGTGTCGAGGAGGCTCAAAAATTGGCCGAAGACCGGACCCTTGCCGCCGAGACAGCGTTAGCCACTGTGAACAACAGGTTAGAGATCGTCATCGTGGAAGAGAAGAAGTTGCTGTCGGATGCGAGACTGGAGTTGGAGAGAGTCTGGGCCGAATGTACGGGTGCCGAGGCCAGGGCAGTGGAGTATGAATAATATTAAAACTAAAAAACCATTACAAAAAATGTTGATTTTATGAGAAAACATTAAGGCTGTCATTAAATAAATATATATATTTTACCTAAATTATATTTCTATCATTATAAATAACATTTATGATGGGTTTTAGTTAGTGAAAAAATCAATCGTCATAAATATTGATTTTTCTTAGTGATTACCAATGTTCAGAAAATCGGACCAGTCATCGACCCAAAAAATGCAACAGGTCAAGGGTCAAAAGGTCGAAACGGATCGAACCAAAGTTGAACCGGTTTCAATTAAAAATTAATCCAAAAATCTCACAAAATTTCTAAAAATAAGTTATTTGTAAATAAACCAACAATTATAGACAAAATTACTCACAAAACTTGGCTTTAAATAGACTTTTCATAAGTTTTAATTAAAAATTAAAAATTAATCCAAAAAAATCCCGATTTCCATTAAAATTGGACTAGTTGAACTTCTATAAAACCCGGTTTCCAGTCCAATTCACTAATGGGTAGTTAATTTAGTAATCCAGACCAGTTTTGAGGCCAGTTCCCAGTTTTCTTAGTTGAACCAGCCAGTCCGGTCTAATTTTCTAAACACTGGTGATTACTATTCAAATTCCTCTTAGCCATATCCGTCTAGGATAGAGATGGTAGTGAGTCAGGTTCGTGGTAGTCCCCCCAATCTGTCATCTTGCTAGGGATTTTCGGGAGGCGTGAGTTGACGAGATGGAGATTAAAATATTATTTCCTGCCCCGTTTACTTTTTAAATATTTTTTATTTTATAAAATCAATTTAAACTAAAAAAATATAACAAAAAAAATTATTCGAGACGAGACCATGTTCCCCGTACTTGTCCCGATTCCCCAACGGGAAGATGTTGTGATCCTTAGTCTAAGATTGCAATTAAATAGTATCGTGACTCGATTTTGAAGAAGGGCTACATGGAAAAAGGATGGTCCGCACACCACCAGAATTGATTTTCTCGTGGAGTTTCGGGATATCAGCCCACCACCAGAAAAATAGACAAAAAATCACACAAACAATAGTATTTTTTTTTTTTGTTTTTTTTTTAAGGTTTGATTTTTTGAAACTTAAAATTTTGAATTTTTTGATTAACAACGAAAAGAATTTTAAAAATTACAATTAGATAGAGCATACTTGTGTTGTCAATTTCTATATCAAACAATCTTTGATAAACAAAAAATAATAATAGTAATAAAAATTATAAGGAATCAATATGAAATCAAGAAATGATCATTTATGACATTAATTTCGAGTTAGTTAGTTGGAAAATGTATGGTCATAAATATTGGTTTTCTTAGTGAGCACTATTCAAATTCTTCTTGGTCCTATCAGTCTAGAAAATGACAATGAGTTAGGGACGTGGTGGCCCTCTCCGTCTCTCACCCCGCCAGTGATTTTTCGGATACGTGACGAGACAGTGATGAAATACTGTTTTCGCCGTTGTTTACTTTTTAATTTTTTTTTTCAAATTTTAATCAATTTAAAATTTTAAACATAAAATAAAATAAATAATTTTATTTGGGACTGGGACCATGTTCTCCGTCCTTGTCCCCATTCTCCTACGATGAGAGGTCATGGATCCTTAGTTTGAAATTACAATTTAAGACTATCGTTGTTCGATTCTAAAGAAGGACTACACGGAATAGGGATGGCCGAAGAACAAGTAAAATGCATCTTATTTCCCCTTTAAACGACAATATTGAGGGAGGATAGGCAGGCGAAGATGATTAAATAATAAGAAGATTAATTTTGTTTTCGAAGTGACAAGGTGGTTAGCCATTCCAAGCAGAAAGCGATAATGATATTTTTTTCGTGTTGCACTAACGATATCATTAGTGCATTGCCTCTTGTAGGGCCGCACCCCTTCATCCTCAAAGAATGAATCTATAAAATAAAATATTCAAATAATGAAAATCTATAAATAAAATTGTATCAATTTAAAATATACACTAATAATCAATTTATTTTTGAATGAAGAACACTTACTAATACCAATTTAACGATTTACTTCTCTCGTATTTATGTTTACTTTATTTAATAGTAATTACCACTTATATTACTCTATATGAAATATGTCATATATACTAATCAAACTAATAGTCTTGACTACGGGTGGCCAATTCATTATAGTATTATTTATAAAATCAGACAAATAGATGATTTAAATTTCCATAAGTATAACTGAATTGGATTGAAGTAACTTTTCATTAAAAATATTTATAGTTAGATACTCCTTTTGCATGAGTTAATGAATTTGACAACTTGAATTGAAGAACTATAGCCTATCTATTCAATTCCAATTCGATCCCATAATTAGAGATAGAACTAACAACTCCATTTTTAGTATACTCATTGCTACTTTGTCCGGTTCAGTTCTCTTTGATATTGGACCATGCCTACTCCTAGTCTTGGCATATCAATTGATCTATTGGGTAAATTAACTGTACCACAACTTAATCTTACAATTCATAATTAATGTCTAGAGTAGTTATAAGTAACTAAAATATTTACACAAACACGTACACATGATTTTGATTTCACTTTATCCAGTAACAAAACTCTACATTCATCTGAATAGTTTTGGAGATTCTCCTATAATTTTGATATCTTAATTAATTTAACTATATTGTCTTAAATTGAGTTAAATTAATGTCATCTTATTTTCAAATAATTGTTGTTATCGTAAATAATACGTGAACTAGATTTTTAAATTAAATTAATTTATTTTTTAATAAATCAAATATAATTTTTAAATTTGAGGCTTCAATTTGAAAATAGCCTAGTCCAAAAGAAATTTAAATTTTTATCCCTTATAATTTTTCAAATCAATTCATAATTTTCAAATTTATCATTATATCATTTTTTTCTTTCAAAAAGTAAAATAAAATATCTTGGAACAATATATATACATGAGAAAAGATCTGGACCCCGTCACGGGGTCCAGATCAATTCTCGTCTGCTGCGTGTCAATCACGCAGATTGACACGCAGCCATTAAAAAAAAAAAACCCCCCACCCCCTCATTTAACTTTTTACAGCCTTTATATAATTTTACCCCCCCACCCCCAACAAATTTATTTTCTTTCTCCCTTTCCCCACCTATTTATACACTACTCAACGTAACAATTTTTCCTTATCAAATACATATTTTTCCATTTTTATCAGAATATATATTTTTTCCTCCTCATCATAATACACTTTTTTCTTGAAATTTTGCCAACACAATCGCTTTATTTATCTTATCCAAATTTGGCCAACATTAAACCTTTCCAATCACTTTTGTTCTCTAAATTTATTTTACCAAATTTGTGTCTCATTTATTTTTTTTCATATTCTTAAAAGGTTAATAATAAATTATTAATTTATTTTTTATTTTCATTTATTTGTACAGATTTATTTTTTGTAATTTGCAAGTTAGTTATAATATTGTTAACAGTTTTTTATGTTTTTTTTTATTTGCATGTATAATTGATATGGCACCCGTGGCCACGATAGAAAAACTTGTCCTACGTTGCAAAATAGGTAAATTAATGCTATATATTTCCTTACTTATTATTTTATTAGTGTGGGTCCATTTGGTTTATAATATGTAATAATTTGATTGTCAGTTTGGACAACACAAATCAACCACAATACTCGCAGGATCCGTCAGACTAATAATATCATGCACCGGACCCACAGTACGTATATCATGCGCTGAACCCACAGTACCCATATCATACTCCGGATCGACAATACTCGATCACAGGCAGTAAACAATGCATCATATTTATTATGCACGCTTTATTTATTTTTATTTTTAAGTAAACTTTAATTTGTTACTCAAATATTAACTAATTAATTAGTTTCACTCTAATCTTAATAATAAAATTAACGTTAATTCTATTATTTATTATATGATATAAATAATATTTAACTCAATAAATATTATTATATATTATATTTTTAAACAACAAATACAATAAATATAATAATAAAAAAATTATTTTTAATTTAATAAATTTAATTAAATTAATAATGTAGATATAAATTTGTGGTAAATAAATATGTTGAAATTAAAGAAAGTAGGGGTTAAAGTATAAATAAATGGGGGGAGGGGGTTAAAATATAAATAAATGATGAGGGGGAGGGGGAGGGGGAGGGGGTTTTTTGCAATTGGGGGAGTGGGGGTGGTCTCTTACAGACGGGGAAAAGTTATGGACCCCGTGATGGGGTCCAGAGCTTTTCTCATTTATACATATAGAAGAAAAGAAGAAGAAGCGGCAAAATCGAAAGTCTTGTACGAAACCCTAGCGCCACCCATCTTCATCCCAAATCGAAGCAGCAATCGCCGCCGGCCACCTCTTTTCTCTATCTCATATCTCTCTCCACCGACCATATTGTCCGAATTTGTTGGAGATTGGAAGAAAACCCGACCCACTGGACATCTCATCCGAAGCCGAACAACTCTTCTCCCTATCTCATTCTCTGTCCACCTACCACCTCGTCTGAATTTGTTGGAGATTGGAAGAAAACCCACTGGACATCTCATCCAAAGTCTGAAGCTTTCCGTCTCATCTCTCTTGCTGGTCGGACACATTTGCCCTTAGGTAAGATAAAATTTGCTTAAGTTGCTATTCGTTTCCCTTTTTCTTTTGTGGAGGCTAGGACAATGTCAATTACCAATGTTGCGATCTGCAGTTCTTGAATGAAATGATTTCTAACGTATAATTTAATTTTTATTGTGATTTCATGTTATATAATTTACTGATAATGGTGTTTATATATTGGATTATGAATGAAATTTCTGTCAATTTTCTGTATTGGACGAATGGGTTTAATGGTGTTTATATAGTTTTTGTGATGTCAGAGGTGGTATTGCAATTGAAGCAAAGACTATGAGATTAGCTCACGACATCACTAATTCACTAATTGTAAGGAAGAGAGAACATATAATGCAATCAACCTTTTGGAATATTATCAATACTGTATTTAACCACAAGACTCATATGGCACCTTAAGACTCATCTATAAGCAACTGGCATTGGGTGAATAGCCTAAATTCTTGGCACTTCAGGGCTTCTTACTGAAGCAAAGCAGGGCCTTTATATCTTGACACACCATTGTTTTATGAATGACTCGGGATTTATTGAAAGGATAGAGAGATGGAGAGAGAATATAATGGATAACGTGGCACAACTTTAGTAGAAAGCAACGATCTGCCACAGAGGGCAGCAGATGGGATGCAAATTAAAGGCACAGCACTAGTAATAAAGATAAGATACTGGTTTCCATTCCATAACCAATTGGTTCTTGCTAGAATCAAAACCAATATAAGACGTTAGAATTTCTATGTGAAATAGTTATATTCTAACAAATTGTAATTTTTTAAAAATCTGATCCTCATCAAGTTTCAAGTAAACTTTAAATATTTAAAGTCAAGAACTAAAATTTTTCTTCATTTTCGTCTAATCAAGAGTAAACGTCTCTTCTTATTTCATTTTCCTAAATCCTTTAATTAGAAAGGTTGGCAATGATTTAATGTAGCCCTTCATAGTGCATTTAATGTAGTCCTTCATAGTACATTTATGAAGCACGAAGTAGGCTCCCATATTTGTCAATTTAGAATTGATATTTCACTTAAATTTGACCCCCTTATATTTATTAGGTAATGGTCTCTAACCAAGCTTATACACCCCCTTATATTTGTTAATGATAATTTTGAATTGATATTCTTTCAAATGTATTTCTTAAAAATAATGCTCAAAATTAAAGATTTAGTGCTTTAAGATCTGCTCATAATTAAGAATATCAATATTGTTGCTCTTGGGAACACTTTTAGTTGATTGATCACATCATTATTGATGTTGTCTCTATTTTACTTTATTAGAATTGAATGATGGTAAATCGGAATTTAAGATCTACTCATGAATTTCTTGAATACTTTCCGATAGCTTGATATTTATCATTTGGCCATATTTTTCAATTGGATCTGTTCTTGATATCAAGTGAACATTGAAGTATATCTATGCTAATCTAATATGTGTAGGTACAAATTTTCGTGTTAAATCCTACTCCATGTCACTCATCCTTAATTATTTTTATTTGTTCTATGTTTCATTACTGTGTACTCCATATGTTGGTACAAAGCTATATTATGGTTGATCTTTTCTCCATTTCCTACTTTGTTGTTCTGCAGTTTTTGTCAGCCATTCAATCCTCCTTCGCTTGTAGTTTTGAAACTTTGATGACTGATCTTATGGTTTATGATTTACGTTCCTTGAAGTTGGTTCGGATGGAAAATGTTTTTGTTTTCTGCTATACTCTCAGTTAAATTATGAAGATACAACATTCACTTGCTATGTCTTAGTTATTATGGTGGAGAAGAAATGTTGCTAGGTTTGATGCTTGGAATTAAGACCGCTAAGTTTTCCATAGGACTAGAATTTTCAAAAGCTTCAAGGTAAACGCATGATCGTGCATTCATTTTAATGGGATATTTGGAAGAACAAGATTTGGAAATATATGCATCATATTAAGGAAAAAATAGTGTGTTGATAATAGATATGAATAATGGTTGTCAATAACTTTAATAGTGAGTAGACTCTAATAATGTGAGAATTTTTATAAAAACTGCAACCATTTTACCTGATTCTTTCACTTAATGATATGTTTAGTGTATTAGATAAACCAATATATTGTGTTACATACTCTATTTTCTATTTAGTTTAATCCAGGTCAATACGACTTTATTCTTAACTCTCATTTATGTTCACTTTAAGTACGACAAATTTCAATGCCAAACATTCTTGACCAGACCTTAACTCTATTTATTATCAAATTTAAGTTGTAAATCTAATTAAGAAAATAATTAATTAAAACCCATGTGAATTTAAGATCTTCTCATGAATTTCTACACATATTTAAGATCAACTCATGAATTTATTGCACATAACTATTTATTTCATGATTTTTATTTATTGATGAATGGAGCATATTTAACTAATGGAATTAAACCAAATGTGTTATAAAGAATCTAACTAAAGAATAGCTATTTCATTATCTTATTTTCTTTATGTCGGTTAACATGGTTTCTAGTTTATTATAAGAATTGCTAATTATATGTTCTCTTGTATATTCTAAATAAATACAGTGATATACATGATGGATAGTGATGATAGTAACATTACTAAGTTAAATATTTTATATGTGGTTTGTTTGGTTATCTTTCTATTGTATTCTTTAATGACTATTTTCCCTTTTATGTAGATTCCAATTCAGATGATGCAGAGTTGATAAGAGATTGAGGATTAATGCGACATTCTATTTACAAGCTTTTACATTATAATTTTGAGACAATAATATGAATGTTTTTATATGTTTTGGAATCATTTATACTTAGTTAATTGTAGAGCGCTCTTTTTATTAAGTCATGAGTTATTTTTAATGTTATTAGTTACATTTTTCAAATAAATGTGTATCTTTGTAAAAATTCTACTATGATACACGAAATTGAAAATTTATTGTTGTTGAAAGTATTATGCAATGAAAATTCATATTGTCACAAAATAATAATTACATTCTGTAAAATAAATACGCGATATATCTAAATAATTACAAAATAAATTTTGCAACAATTATAGAGCGTTACACAAATGTTGACGCGACATATTCTGTGTTGTAAAATAAATTCAACTATAAATACAAATTGTCACATAAAAAAATATCCATTTACACAAATTAATATTTGCAATAATTTTTTTTGTTGTAAAATAGAATACACGACATACATTAGTACAAATAAACTAAATTGTGCAATAACTATACATTGATACGTGACAAACTCTCTGTGTTACAGAATATATTCAACATCAGACACAACCTGTCATATAAACGAAAATCCATTGTCACCAAATAATATTTGTAACAATTTTATATGTTGTAAATTATAATACGCGACCTATATAAATAGTTACCAAATAAATTAGGCAACAAATATACATCGTTGTACAAATAATGATGCGACAAACTCTCTATGTTGATGAATGAATTTAACTACACACAAAATTTGTTACATAATAAATTATACTACAAACATTGAATATCTTATAATATATTCTGCAACGAATATATTCTCATTGTAAAATAAATTACGCGACAAACATGACCTATTATAAAATGTGTATTATTATAAGCATGTTATGTTGCAAAATAGAATATGTAACAAGCGTTATACTTTTAAAATAGTTTTCGCAACAAACATTTCTCCTCGCAAATTGTGTTTTGGAATAAACGTTGCCACAATTTGACTTGTTGCCATTTTAATTTTTTGCGACATCTATGTATTGCAACGACATTATGGCGATAAATATGTTGTTACTATTTCATATTTTCCGCGGCAAACAAAAAATGTTGTAAGTTTGCTTTTACGACGAGTGACTGATAGTTGCGCAGAATACATTCTGTGGCATTTCTAGCACGACAATGCCCGTAACAAACAACTTGTTGTCGCTAAATTAATTTGATGATAAAATCTCTATTTAAGCGACAAGATTTTTTTGTCGCAAAATAGGTATTTTTTTGTAGGGACGTCTAGAAATAAAATAAATTTTTTTCAAATATATATGTTTATTGTGATAGATAAATAGAAAATCATATCCAATAGATCTAGTAGACACTAGCTCTGTTGTGCAACTCTTGAGAGAGCAAACTCTCTTTAATTGAGCTCTCCTGCAATGAATTACAAATATGCCAGAATCTACTATCCACGTATCAGTAGAATCAGCCACTAAGCAGGACTCAATGTAGGATAACCATTACCTTGCTTTTGGGAAACTAGATATTCTATGTACTTCATCTTCCACTAACCTTTCTATACACGGTGAAAACACGTTTCATTAGACTTGCCATCCGTCTTTGATTTCTTGGCTTGTTGGCTGTGGGGCCTTAATAAACCCATCTATCCAAATAATTAATAATTTCATTTTACAACAAAACTTTATGTACTGTCACATAAATTAATAATTTCATAAAAATAAAACATATATTACATAATATTTAAGAACTACAAAAGTACTTCGAGATTCTAGTTTGCGCAAGGCCACCATGTTTGAGATTTTTGACTTTATCCTTCATCTTTTGAATTGTCCTAAAAAAGTTACTGTGATTACCTTCTTGATGGAGCCAAAATGTTTTAACTAAATTTAGCATTTCAACATCCTTTTACTTGTGAAGATTTAAGTACATCGTGACAATTTACAAACCAAAGTGAGATTTTTAAGGAGATTGAATGCTATAGATATTGGAGGAGTTTAAGCAGTTGCATTTTTAAGACAATAGCAAGTTACAAATTAAAACAATTCAAATTAATAACTCATCTAAATTAATTATCATATCGATCTTGCCAAGTTAGAGAAGAAATGTTCTTCAACAGCTAGAAGATTCTCAGTTTTCTTATTATCGCTTTAAAAAATTTAATTTAGTTGGATCTTAGAAGTCATTGAAGGTAATTTACAACATTGTAAGTCAAATGATCAAGATAAAATGCAATTTATTATTGTTGTAATGTCCAATTGTATTATGTTGGGAATTGGAATTCCATAGCAAAAAGTTAACCTACTAAAGAGGAGTAATCCAATTTCATTATAAACTTATTTACCTCATATCTAGCCAATGTAAAATTTTATTCGCACTTTTTTAATATATTTACGTACATCACAAAAATAAAAAAGTTAAATGTCCTAAGTGAAACTTTTCTATAAGTTCAATGACAAACGGCATTTTTAACCATTATCTTTTCAATTCTAAACACGGTTACAATCGTTTTAATTTTTTTATCTTTTCTTTTGTAAAATCACATTTACAAACGCACATTTTTCCTTCCTTAACAGATTGTTTGGCAAAGGTTTTTTTTTGGTAGATTATAAAATAGATAGCAATTATTAGTCGTATAATATGTGTAGATAAAAGTGATGTTTGACCAGTGACTAATATGATATTTGAGTTTTACTATTGTAACAGTTGGTGTTAGATTTTCCATTAATCATGATATAAGATTTTACATTAGCAAATTAAACAGAGTTTCACAAAGTCATTAGGAAAAATCTTTAACAACAAAGACATTTATTGACTCTTATAAATTGATTGCATGCAAATTTATCAACAATAGAAGATAGGTTACATCATGAAACCATACAAGATAAACATTTCTCAGTTATTCTACTTTATTCTCAAGAGCTCATTAGATATCCTTAAGACCCACGAACTCATGGTTATTTTTGTTTCTTAGTCGATGTTCTACTTGAACTGTGCTTGAAGATATTTAATCACATTTGCGTCGACCTGGAAAGCCTTGGTGAGAACATCAAGGTTAATGGGCGGGTCGGATCCAAAAACAGCATTTGCAATTGTGATGACTCCTGGATTTTGACTGCTTAGACCGGCAAATACAAATGCATTAGTCTTCCCAACATTAAACTGGAAATGAATGAGACCTTCTGGAAACACGAAGACATCTCCTGGATACAAAGTCTTGGTAAAGAGTTTGTTCTTAACATTTGGATCTGCAGGATTTGAAGTCACGAATCCAACAAAGAGAGTTCCCTCCACAACAACAAGAACCTCAGTAGCCCGGGGGTGGGTGTGGGGTGGGTTGAGGCCATAGGGTGCATAGTCAATACGGACTAAAGAGATGCCAAGAGTGTTGAGTCCTGGTAATTGATTAACATTCACAGGTGTGACCTTTGATCCTTGGGCATTTGATGTATTTCCAGGCACGTTCAGACCCGGAAAGAAGAAATCATCGGCACTAACCATGTTTGGATCCTTGCAAATCTTTCCATTCACAAAAACTGCAAGCAAAACACAAGCCATTGTTATGCAATATATGTATGTCAACATAATTTAGTACATAAAATGCACTGAGAATTTCCATGAAAATTATGAAGAAATTGAATGCAGTAAAATTACAGTATTCACGTTTGGTAGGAGGGACATATTAAAAAAGAAAATGAAGCCAAAATTTTGTTCATTCTAATGCCAAGTAATAAACACAGAATTTACCCTTTGCTTCATTGTCTTTGACAGCAACACAGAAATCCTGTAGGGGGGCAGGATCAGAAGCGTAGGTAAATGAAAATAACGAGATAATAAGAACAGAAATTAGTATGCGAACAGCCATTTTTAGTACAACTGATGTATTGTTTTTGTTGTGGTCTGTAGATGTTTATTTGGTGAGACGGGACTGCCTATTTATAGCAGCGATTTCTATTTGAATTAGTCATCAACTTAATTATTTTTCAAACACGCAATCTTGCCAAGTCTTGGAAACATAATTAAATATATATTTTCAAGAACAGATCATTAATATTAAACAACTGACACTGTCAAATTGGATAGTCTATATATGTTGATAGCGTGTTTTAAATCGTGGATTAAATTATATATATATAGACGTCATTGATAATGCAATTAGTTGCTTGGCTATCGAAAGTGATCATCAACAATTTCATTTGATCTAGTCGTCAACTTTCTTTGCAAGTGAATAACGAGTCTTTAATGCCTAATAATTTCAATGTATTTCAAGAAGAAATCTTTGTGATTTCATTTTCCTCTCTAATTACAAACATACTTGCCATGTTGAAATCACTATTTTTTATGTCACTTGTTCCTCTTCCAAAATGACCCTTTGAAAGCGTTTTTGCAACCATACCAACCAAGTCATCTTGTGGATCAATACTAATAAAACTCCAATACTAATAAAACTCCATCTTCCTTCTGGCCTTGTCTATAGCATTTGTATGTGCTTGTTTGACTAAGTTTAAATTATAATTAAAATTGGTCATCTTTTTTATTTACACATTTCGCAGGATCCACAACTTACTACCCTCTTATTATCTACAATTTATAAACACTTAAAAAAAATATGTCATACAATTACACTATTCATTTCTACTATCTTATTTTTTATGTAACATGACGATTTGATAAGTCATACAATTCAAGATATATATGCTGACGATTACAGAGATTATTTGATATTTGTTCAAACCAAGCGAGGAGATTTGAATGTCATGTCAAATTGAGCTGTTATTCTCGCCGTTAGAAAAGTTCTAATCATGTGATTAGTTTACATAAATTAATAGAGATATGCTGCAAGACATTTCTACCCGTGGAAAGAGTCCAAATCCCAAGCCATGAAGATATATTAAAAATGATAATGTCTACATCTTTCTAATAATGCATTTAATTTCAATAAAAATGATAATGTCTACATCTTTCTAATAATGCATTAAATTTCAATGAAAATGATAATGTCTACAACTTAAAATGTAAACTATGATATAGTAGAACACATGTAATGTGGCAAATGGTAAACAAAGACTAGTTAATTACTTGGTAGGTGAACCAAAGATTCTAGAATGGGACATCTTATATCCATTGTTTTATTATGTTTTGTTACTCTCCCTCTACCTTGAGGAAATTTACAAATCAATGTTCTTTGGATAATAAAAAGTTTTGAACATTTGATTCAATCTATATATATGTTGTTCAAAAATCGTAAATAAAATATTTTGAAGAGGTGTGTAATGACTTTAATGCAAAAGTTAATATATATGTTGTGTGGCACGTCCTAGTACAACACAAGCTCATTGAAATGTTGGTGCATGGACGACTTAGGCTTACTATTATGAGTTGGAGTGATGCAGGGTGACGCTCTCAAAAGTTGTGTCTACTAGTTGAGGTGCAATAAAATCATTTATCGTCACCGAAGTGTTTGGACTTTGCTTTGAGGATCTCTTATGAGGTAGGTCTATACATTCGTGTTAAAGTGATGGTTCGCTTCGTGGAGCTTGTCACCTTGACTTGGTTAACAATTATTTCGTCTTTGGTGATGACTTGATCCGGACGTCATGTTTGGTATGCTATGTTATAGCGCAACATGCACGAATAGAAAAAGTATTGTATTATTGATGATCCATGTAGCAAATTATATTCAATAAGTAATCATCCAAAACATTACACTGATTTTACCCTAGTCTTCAGTTTTTTGAACTGTTTTTGTACAGTATTAAACGTTTGTGGCATGGTTGTTATGTTTGACTAGACAAGATAAGATTTGAAAAAAAAAAACATTTTAAAAATCTTAGGTATTATTTAGTACAGTAGTATCTGTACCAAATATGCCTTTCTACTTTTCTTATTTCCAAATAAAACGAATATATGGGTGGTTGAACTCCTCAATGACTTGCGCTTCTAGCCTTTCAATTGTCAACAATTCTTCAAGTAAAAACAAACCAGAAAAAGGAAGGTGATTTTCAACCTTGGTAGTCAATTTGATCAAAACATAAAATGCAATTTAATTATAACATTAAATATCACATTAATAATTTTTTTTAAAAAAAACTTTAAAACAAAATAATCTAGAAGAAAAAAACACATTTGCTATTATTAGAAAAAGTAATACATTATCAAGAAAACATTTAATTTGCTACTTTTGTGATAGATAATGGTTAAAAAGTGTTGATGTTGAAACCCGCAGCGTCCAAGTATCAACAGATCTCCAGTTACTCCTCTGCCAACTTGTATGTTACCTGCAGATTCGGACGACTGTTAGGCACCAAGATTCCGGAGAAAAAGGGTTCGGCGATTGTTGGTAATCCGACGATCTAGTCAACTGCCAGTATATAGAAATAATACACGAGGGGAGGTGAGTAATTGGGTGTGGGAGAGACAAGCAGGCAGAAGTTTGAGTAGAGTTTAGGGTGGGATTCTTAAGCGTAAAAAGTGCGTACCTTGGAACAACCGGAGATGTCATATTTATAGCGCAAGAGTCGTGATTGATTTAGGTAACAAATCAATCAGGTATCCAATCGGATCCTCCTTCCTTATGGGATAAGGATCACTCATTGTTAAGGCAATCTCCAAGATTACCTTCCTTATCTGAGCTTATCACGTTGCATGATTTTAGGAGATTATGATTCGGTTTCCTTGTGAGGATCCGTGTGCCAAATCAACGCAATCTTTCCTTAATTACTTCTCTGGTCATTCCGGCATATCATGCTGCCTGCTAGTTATAATTGATACGAAGCCTGGCGAGGCCCTATGGGTCGGCCGTGAGTGTCAAGGCCCTCCCTGGGCTCTGTGGAATTCTGGCTGCAGAAGGCCAAGGCGTTTGATGGGCCCCCAGGGAGCTTTATCAGAACTTCCGAGGCCCTAACAGGGCCTAGCTGAGGTTCTCGATGGGCCTCGGACCCTGATAAAGGCCTAGATGGGGCCCTTGTTGACGTGGAGGCCCATATCAGAATCGTGTGGTAACAATAGTACTCCAAGTCCAAGCCTATTATTCATAATAGGCGTGGGACTTTTGAGAATAAAAAGAATAATTTTGTGCGCAGAAAATTCGGTCTCCATGGGTTCGGCGGAATGTGGTCCTCACGCGTTTAGCTATAAGACTTCAACTTACCCAATATAGTCTACCAAGTCCGAAGTCGAACATTCATGACGGGTGAGGGCATCTGGGGGCCAGACCTTTGGTGACGTGTCCGCGGTTGGTGTGGTTCTATCAATCAAGGCTGTCCATCCGCGACCAGACAATCATGAGTGAGAGGGTGTATGCAATTAATGAAGTGCGTGTGGCGGAAAACAGGGGCGCGTGTGGGGCGCGTGCGTTCTCGGTGTACTAAACGTTTGGGGTTTCGCTTTCCTGCCTGTTGCTCAATTGTCCGCAGGCTCAAATGTGACTCTTGGGATTTGGACGGTGGATATGAGAATGTATCACTATAAAACCAGGCATCCCCCCCGACACTACAACTTCTTCTTGCGTTTGTGCTCATTGTGAATACTCTGCCGATAAACGAGAAGCTCCTAGTGGGTGTGTCATTTTAATCGCATTTTCGAGGTAAGCGCGCTGAAAGTTGTTGTGATTTGTTTTCGTTGTTTCCTTTCGTGGTTATTGCCCGATTCCATAGCTTGGGGATTATAACCTGTAAGCGTAATGTCGTCTGTAAATGACGATTCACAGAACCCATCTGATGCCCCAACAAACCCTAGTATTATTGGGAGTAAGTCATCATCGGCCGCCACATCATCTTCATCTTCATCTTCTGAAGTCGTAGACGAAATAAACCCAGAGCTTCTCGCCGTATGCCCATCGACTCCGTCTACGAGTGGGAGGGGGGCTTGTCCATCCGCACCAGTGAAAGAGGTGGTGGTGAAAGGGGGACCTGACGCTGGGGTACTCGAAATGAGGGGATCACTTGATAAGATTGATGCCCCGGCCGCGAAGGCGCTCGACGAGGAGCTCAAGCGGTCAGCCACCGAAGCATCTATGGCTCAGTCGAGGATCACCGAGGCGGAGTTGGAGGACATACGGTTGTCCTATAAAATTCCTGCACTCGTGAAACTCAGAGCTCTTGGTCCAGAGGAACGCGCTGACGATCTTCCCGAAGGGTACGTCGCGATTTACGAACCCGCGATGCAACAAGGCCTTCGCCTACCTATGCACCATTTCTTTCATGAGGTGTTGAAAGACTGGAACCGAGCCTCTTGTCAGATAACACCGAATGGATGGGGGACAGATGGTTGCCTCGTACATATTGTGGGGTGTTGCCGAGGTGGGAGGGAACCTTACTCCGAGGGAGTTCGAGACGATATACCGACCTTGTTGATCTGCGGGCTGGTACAACATCTCTTCTTGGCCGGGCCAGAAGTGGAGAACGGCTACCGATAGCCCCAACAAAGTACACAATTGGAAAGAGAGGTTCATCTTCATTGGCGGGGACTGGGAATATATGACGGAGGACCCTCGCCCCAACGTGTCCATCCCTCGTCGATTCAGAGAACTCGGTATATGTTGCTGTAGTTGTGTAGGTTCTGACAATTGTTCCTGACTTAATGTCTTGCTTGCTTTTGTAGACTGTGGTAAGTCGCCCATCCCGAAGAGGGACTAAGGAGAGCTGAGGGTGAAGTGGAACAAGGTACGGGGCCTCAGCAGCGATTACAGGAGTCTCACAACCTGTTGAAGGACGACAGCTTATTAGCTGGCTGCGGACTGATGTGTAAGTCCTCAAATTTTGGCACCTCGGCGTCGACGTAAATAATTGCCCAAATGTGTTGTAAGTTGTTGTTTCTGCTAACAGCTTTCAGGTTCAAGAATATCCCTACGCTCCGTCTTGCCCGCCCTTTCAGCGGAGAGGGTTTTTCTTTTCAGGCACCGGCGAATGAGGCGTCTGGTCCATCGCAAGAGATCCAGGATGCTGTGCCATCAGAATCCGCTCACCCGTCGGCTTTCGATCCCCATCCTAGCTCGGATGCTCCTCCTCCGCCCCAGCCTTGGTCATCCGGTCCTTCACCTAGCTCCGTTCCACCCAAGGATAAGGAGAAGAGAATTGCCGAGGATACGGATGATGTGGCCTCGCGAAATAGAAGGCTCCAGCACCCGCAGGAGGGTTTATGAGGGATGCTCGCAAATCGAGTCGAACTGAGGGTGCAAAGAAATCCAGCTTCTCGTCCGGGCAAGGGAGCCCCGTCCGTATTTCTCAACGTTAGAGAGAACTGGAAACCTCTGTCATGGAAATGCTCCCTGCCCACTCTGTAATGATTGCGGCGAGTGTGCACAAATACTGGACCCAAAAATGGGAGAAGGCGGTTGAGGAAGCCATCGTTCGTGAGCGGCTGAAGATGGCGGAGATGAACCTGATACGGGGCCTGGTCCTGACCAATGAATTTTTCAGTACCTTGGAAAGTTTTGACGGCCAATGCAGTGATGAAGGGGCCAAGTTTGCCAAGTTGTCCAAGGATCTGAAGGCGGTGAGTCTTGAAAAATCGCAGCTGGAGTTCGAAAAAATGGAGCTCCAATTCAAGTTGGACTCCGCAGTGGAGAGGGAGGCGGATGAGAAGGGTAAATACGAGATTGAGCTAAAGGCTGCCAAAGAGAGTTTGAAACAAGCCCAGGATAAGAAGAGGGCTGTCGAGGCTTCTCAAAAGCGTACCGAGGAGGTTTAGAAGCATGTCGAGGAGGCTCAAAAGCTGGGCGAAGACCGGACCCTTGCCGCCAAGACAGCGCTAGCCGCTGCGAACAGTAGGTTAGAGATCATCATCGTGGAAGAAGAGAAGTTGCTGTCGGATGCGAGACTGGAGTTGGAGAGAGTCCGAGCCGAATGTATGGGTGCCGAGGCCAGGGAAGTGGAGACCTATTATGACGCGTTCGTGGATATGCCCGAGTATCAGGACCTCGCCCACCGCCTGATGACCATTTGGGGCGAACAGTTGGTAGAGCGTATTGAGGAGATCCATCCGGAGTAGGACCTCTCTTTCCTTTGATAGGCTCCCTCTGAGGCTCGGGTTCTTGACACCGAACCTGGTAAAGTCAATGAACAAATACTCCCTCCAACCGTGGGAGAAGGCCCGCAATGTGCCAACCTTTAAAGAGGTGGTGGGGCATCCAAACTGTTGAATCTTGTTATCTGCTTTTCATATGTCCTCGAATAAATTGCTCGACGTACTTTATTTAATTTATTCCTGGCCCGTCATTTTAATGTTATGGATGATTGCGCATGGGGTGAAACGCCTCAAATCTGAGAATCATCTCCTTGGGCATTAATGGCGCAGACTTTGGCAGAATTTGAAGAGTTGGCGTCTTTAATGTCTTGGGGAGGTAGAACGGCTGTGCGGCGTTCCAAATCTCCCTGAGATATCCATATTCATTGCTTTGCGTTAAGTCCAGCGTAGCCTCTATATATAAGTTAAGGACACATTGGATGTCTTACATTGTGCTCCTCATGTGTACCTAAATCCGTTAAACCGTGTTAATTAGACCATTGCGTCTCCAAAGCTTTTCGAGTCGTTTGATTGGGTCTTCTGTTTCGAACGTACTTATGGAAACACAGATAGAGAAACAGCATTCAGAGTACCAACCAACTGAAGAATCAACATTCAGAGGACCAAAAATCCAACCAATCAACGTTCAGGAGACCAAACGTACGGGGTGGGGTTTCAGGCTTTGCAGCCTTAGCCCGACCATGCCCTGAATGGTGCGTGCCCGAAACGGTTGATGGGGCTAGGAGGGGCCCACTGCGAAAAAACGTCAACGGTATTTTTTGAGCAGTGTGGCCTAATTAGTCACCAAATCAACTGTGTTGGTTCTGGGAGACTTCCTATCATGGTGGCGTCAGATTCTCTATTCCGGATGATGCTGAGGATGACGAAGACCAGGGAATAGGTTTAGGAGATCTAATAATCACACGTGTGACCCATGGAGGTGGCGGGGTAGTAGGATATTTGTTAGGCGTATTTATTTCTGCTCTGTATTCTGGGTTAAATAAAATAAAATCGTGCCAAGATTACCTTCTTATTTGCATGTGTGTTGATTATTTGTTTGTGATACCTGGGTTCCGTACCTTGTTGGCAATCCGTGACACTTGTGAAGCAATCAGTACCATTCCGGGGCCATCAAATATGCCATGGGAGACTCCAAGGGGTTCGCGAGGGATAATTAATACCCTCTTGTTATGCTGGAGTTCCGACGAGGTTAATGCGAACGTAATCTCAATCGCTTCATCGCGGGTGGACGTCAGCGGCACCGATATCGTGCCTTGGTGTTTGTACAATTCATGGGAAGCGTATCCCCACGCGTCCGTTATATCTTCCTAGGGTTTATCAAATGTCCATTTAGTCTTCTTCCACGTTTTGGTCCATCCGACTGTTGGTATCCTGCTGGGCCTATATATGATGGTAGGATTCCACTTTATCGTCATCTTCCTTGCTCTCCTACTGTCATACCCAGATTCTGATTATTGTCAGTCATGTCGGGCTTTCATTTTTCCAAAGTTCCAAAGTTTAGGATAAGGCGTGGAGGGGTTGTGGAGGACGCCTCCCTTCCACACTTGGCGCCATCCGCGGCATCTAGTTCTAGGTCCACAGTGTAGTAGGTGCCGAAAATGGCGACGGATAACCTCTATATTCTCCCTGTGCCAGAGGCGACAACTGACATTCTGTCCATATCCATTCCTGCTAGACCCGTGTCTCGACCTAGGAACGCTAGACAATTGGTGAAAAGGAAAGAAGGAGCCAAGAGCGGGAAGGAGGCGTCCCGGGCGTCAACGTCTCTCCCTTTTGGTAATTGCGAATACATCAACATTGGGTCCCACCAGGACAAGCTGGATCCAACAGTTTTAGGAAATTTACCTCCAGCGGTTGCCATTACAGCGACATCAGTTCATAAATATTGGACTTCTACCTTTAGGAAGGCGACAGACACCGCAGAAGTGACAAAGTTGGTGAAGTTGGCCGAAATGTATACCTCCCGTAGTCACGTTTTAAACTGTGAGTTGTATAAACTGTTGGAGATGAAGGTTGACGAACTGCATTCCGTCATTGGAGAGGACGAAGATGTCGAAGCGATGCGGGCCGAAAACAAACATCTTCGGGCACGACTCGCATTTTCTGAAGACGCGAGGACTCGTGCCACGTATGACGTTACGAAGGCCCAGACAATTTAGAAGGTGTGTGTCGATGCTCAGAAGAAGGTTGAGTCTCAGCTAAAATCTTGCCAAAGTATGATTCATGCAAAAGATAAAGAACTGACCGAAGCACTAAGCGAGTTGGCGAAGACTAAGGGCTTGTTGGCCAAACTTGGGACCCCTGGTTATGCCGAGCCGTAGGTATCTTGCACGTGCTTAGTGGCGATGCCTCTTGGTTATGCAATTGTAAAGTTTTTTATGGTGTAATTATCCTGTGAATTACTTGTCGAAATTTTGTGATTGTTCCGAATAGTATTTACTTACATGTTCACGCGTTTAATGTTTATCCAGCGAGTTGATAGAGTTGGCCACGAATCGCACTCCCTCGCTGCCGAATTGCACTTACTAGGATGTTTACCCATTGAGTGTTTATCCAGCGAGTTGATAGAGTTGGCCGTGAACCACACTCACTCGCTGCCGAATTGTACTTACTAGCATGTTTATACGTTAAATGTTTATCCAGCGAGTTGAAAGAGTTGGCCGCGAACCACACTCCCTCGCTGCCGAATTGCTTGCACTTGTTTAAATACACGTTGAATGTTTATCCAGCCAGTTGAAAGAGTTGGCCGTGAACCACACTCCTTCGCTGTCGAATTGCTTGCACTTGCTCTTGTTGTATGAGGAACACTTAAAATTCATAAACGACGGATTTTATTAGAAGGTGCGGTGTTTCGGGGTGCCAGACAAAAATGTGGGAAGATCAAAACAGTGCAGAATGAAACTAATGATGATACGGCCTCAAGTGGGCGATGTTCCAAGGGTGCCTCGTCTCCCTGCCTTCGAAATCTTCCATTCTATAAGTTCTGGGGTGGATTTCTTCGATGACGTTATAAGGTCCTTCCCAAGTGGGCCCTAGAGTTCCGGCTCCTACCTCTCTATTAGCTTGAAATACCTTCTTCAGGACAAAGTCGTTGATGTGGAAGCTCCTGCCTTTGACCTTGGAGTTGTAGTATCGGACCATTTTCTGCTGGTAAACCGCGAGGCGGAGTTGCGATTCCGCGTGTCTCTCGTCCTGCAGGTCAAGGCTTGCCCTTTGTAAATCCTCGTTAGTCACCTTGTTGAAGTGCAGGTGCCTGGGTGATGGTATCCCTACCTCGACGGGAATCATTGCCTCCGCCCCGTATGCCATGGAGAACAGGGTTTCACCTGTCGCCGTGCAAGAGGTAGTCCGATAGGACCACAGGGTCTCGGGTAGTTCCTCAACCCATCCTCCTTTTGCGGACTATAGTTTCCGCTTAAGGGTATGCTTAATGATCTTATTCACGGCTTCCACCTGGCCGTTGGATTGGGGGTAGTAAGGAGTGGAAAAGTCCTTTCGGATACCAAGGTTCTCACAATTCGCGTTAAACTTTATCCCTGTGAATTGCGTATCGTTGTCGGAAACAAGAGAGTGGGGAATGCCGAAGCGGCAGACAATATTTTTCCATACAAATTTCCATGCGTTTTCCTCTGTGATCTTGGCCAAAGGTTTGGCTTCACACCACTTGGTGAAGTAATCCACCACTACAATCGTGAATTTCACCCTACCTCTCCCTGTCGGGAAGAGACCGATGAAGTCGATTCTCCACTTGGCGAAGGGCCAAGGACTAGTGACCGGGGTAAGGTTCTGAGCCGGGAGCTTCGGTATAGCTGCGAACTTCTGACATCTGTCGCAATTCTTTGCATAATTGTGGGAGTCTTTCTTCATGGTCGGCCAATAGTACCCCTGTTTGAGGGCTTTCTGCGCCAGGGCCATTCCTCCCGAATGATTGCCACATATCCCTTCATGTATCTCTTTCATCACGTATACTGCTTCCTCCTATCTTAAACAGCGTAAGAGGGGGTGGTTGAATCTCATCTTATATAGGATCTTGTCTTGCAGCACGAACTTCGCAGCCCTTCTGCTGAGTTTCTGTACTTCTTGTTTGTCATTGGGCAGTATCTGGTTGGTTAGATATTCGGTTATCTCTTTCATCCATTTTGGAGAATCAGATATAGTCATGACAATGGGTGCATGAGATTCGTCGATGGAAGGTCGGTTGAGCCTCTCAACCGGGATGGCCTTCATTAAGTCGGAGTCTCTACTGCTCGCCAGTTTCGAGAGGGCTTCTGTATAGCCATTTTCCATTCGTAGGATCTGTAGAAGTTCGTATGCCTCAAAGTAGGACAACAGGTCCTTGGCCTTTGTCAGGTACGTCACCATGGATTGTTCGCGTGCCGCGAAGGTCCCATTAACCTGACTAACAACCAGTTGTGACTTACTATGAATCTGGAGCTTTCTCGCCTTCATCTCTCGTGCCAACCTCAAGCTTGCTAGGAGGGCCTCGTATTCTGCTGCGTTGTTGGAGGCTTTGAACTCCAAGCGAAGCGTGCAGTTGAGATTATGGCCGTCTGGACTGACCAGCAGGATCCCAGCTCCAGCTCCGGCCTCACCCGAAGATCCATCAACATATAACTTCCATGTTGGTACCTCCAGGGGTCGGGCCTCGAACGAACCCTTGGGGATATGGGTGAATTCAGCCACAAAGTCCGCTAAGGCCTGTCCTTTTATCGAAGGTCGTGGCTTGTAATTGATATCGAACTGGCTGAGATCTACCGACCATTTCATCAACCGTCCAGATGTGTCCAGCTTTTGGAGTATCTGCCGTAGAGGGAGGTTTGTCAAAACATCTATGCTATGGAACTGAAAGTACGGTCAGAGCTTTCGAGAGGCGCTGATTAATGATAGGGCGAGCTTTTCCATGTCTGGGTATCTTGTTTCTGTATCTTGCAGGACTTTACTCACGTAATAGACAGAAAATTACGCTGGGCCCTCTTCTCAGATTAAAACCGAGCTAATTGCCTTCTCGGATACGGCGAGGTAGACGAGCAACGTCTCCCCATTCTTTGGTTTGGATAGCAGCGAAGATTTTCCGAGGAGGACCTTGAGGTCTTAGAAGGCTTTCTCACACTCCTCGGTCCATTTAAACCTCTTCCCCCCTTTGATGGTCTGAAAGAAGGGTTGGCAGCGGTCGGTCCCCTTGAATATAAATCGATTCAAAGCCGCTATCCTTCTCGTCAGGCTCTGAACTTCCTTGAGGGATGATGGTGACCGCATTTCAATGAGCGCCTTAATCTTTTTGGGATTAGCCTCTATCCTGTGCTGATTGACCATGTAGCCGAGGAACTTTTCGGACGCAACTCCGAATGCGCACTTCAAGGGGTTAAGCTTCATGCGATATTTACGAAGGACTCCTAACATCCCTCTTAAGTGCTCTATGTGGTCCTCGGCTTTTACGCTCTTCACCAGCATATCGTCAACATATACTTCCATTGTATTCCCAATCTGTCCTATGAAAATACGGTTTACCAACCGTTGGTACGTGGCTCCTGCGTTCTTCAGGCCGAAAGGCATCATCCTATAGTAGTATAGCCCTTGGTCCGTGATAAACGAGGTGTGATTCTCGTCTTCCTCAAACATCGGGATTTGGTTGTAGCCCGAGTATGCGTCCATAAAACTAAGTAACTTGTGGCCAGCAGTCGCATCGACCAGCTGGTCGATGCGCAGCAACGGGAAGCTGTCTTTAGGGCATGCTTAGTTCAGATCTGAGAAGTCTATGCATACCCTCCACTTCTTGGTACTCTTTCTTACCAACACTGGGTTAGATACCCATTGGGAGTAAATCGCTTCTCTAATGAACCCGCTGGCTAGTAGCTTGTCAACTTCTTCCTTCAATGCATTGCACCTCTCGGCACTCAAAAACCTCCTTTTTGAATCCTGGGACGTACTTTCAGATCTACTTTCAAGGCGTGGCACACCACTGACGGGTCGATCCCGACCATATCGCTGTGTTTCTATGTGAAGACGTTAGCGTTCTCCCGGAAAGACTGCTTCAGCTCCTTCTTTATTCTTTCCTTGAGCTTCTCTCCCACCTGTAATACCCGAGTTGGTTCCGAGGGGTTCACCAGAAATGCTTCCAACTCCTCGGCCGGGGAGCCAAGAGAATCTGAGACTATGATTCGAGGATCCAGACCCTCGTCCAGTATTAATTCTTCATCCATCCTCTTACAGTCAACGTCCATCGGCTCCGAATGTATGGTCATTACCGCTGGGGTGATATCTTCATGTTTAGCAGCCTTTCGCAATGCGTTCATGTAACATGCCCTCGCCTCCATCTGATTACCGCAGATTCTGGCCAACTCTCCGGGCGTCGAAAATTTCATTTCCAAATGATGTATGGACGTGACCGCCTTTAAATCCTTCAGCGCGGGCCTTCCAAGGACCCCATGGTCGGCGGAGCGTGTGTCCACTATTAAAAACTCCATGAACTTCCAGAGGTGGCATGGAGGTTCTCCGAAGTCTACCGCCAGCGTAATCTTTCCTCAAGGGACGAGGCTATCCCCTGTGAAATCAAATAGCGGATCTGAGATGGCTGTCAATTTATGATCCACGTCTATTTGGTCGAAGGCACTACCGAACAGAATGTTCACGGCACTTTCATCGTCAACCAGCATTCGCCCTGGGCCATTTCTGGCAACGACGGAGTGGACTACCAGGGCATCGCAGTGCGGGTAGTGTATGCCAGCCTCGTCTTCTTCAGTGAACGAGATTCGTGGTGCTTTTGGTCGAAGCCCGTGGACCTGCCAACTCTCCAGGGGTTCTTCTCTCGCCACCTTTGCATAGTTACGCCGAGAATTCATCGTATGTCCTCCGACATAGGGCCCTCCTATGATGGTGTTTATCTCCCAAAAAGGAAGAGCCCCCGCGGGTCTTCAACCTCGGTGGGTCTCTGTTTCTGTCATTTTCCACTTCATTACGTTGGGGTCCATCTTTCTGGCATTGAGGAAGAGGTCTTCGCCCCTGTGTAGGCGGTCCTCTACGTCCTCGCACGGGCCAATTCTCTCCTCCATGCCTGTGGGTTCTTTGATTTATCAATTTTCTCACGTCTGGGCAATCCTCCGTATTATGCACCCTGGTCCTGTGTATCTGACAGAACTTGGGCGGTGTTGTGGCGGGCATGGAGACCACCACAGGCGCTCTGGAGTGGAGGATTAGGGCTACCGTCGTCTGATCGAATCTCCTATAACGGTTGTTCGACAGACCAGGTGAGCACTTTTTTAAAAGCGAGAGAAACGAGGCTCGGGAGAGCGTCATCCCTCCCTTCTGCAGCGATCTCCTCTATCTCTTTTCCCTATTCTCGATCATCTCCTCTGATCGAATCTCGCGCTGGACCAAGTCCAATAGCTAACTGTAGGTCTTTGGTTGACTGTTCTGTACATCCCTCCAAAAGGGAGTACGCATGTGCAGTCTGGTCACAAGTGCGTCCAAAGCCTTTTCATCGGTCACAGTCTCGATTTTATTGATAACATGACTGAACCTCTTGAAGTAGCTCTTGACAGTTTCTCCTTCTTTCTGCTGGATGTCGTGGAGCTGGGCAATGTTGGCTATCATCGTCCAATTGCCAGTGAATGCATTGACAAATTTCTTTTTTAGTTGTGGCCAGCTCTGGATACTCCCTGGTTTCAACTTATTGTACCACCTCTTTGCGTCGGACGGGAGCGTGGTATGGAAGTTCTGGCACTTCACCGTAGGGGACTGACCTTGGAGCTTCGTCTTATATGTATTTATGTGGTTCATGGGGTCGTCCCTCCCGTTGTATTTGTCCATTAGAGGCATTCGGAAGTTCGCAGGTATCTCCATGGCTTTCATGTGTGGGTGAACAGGAGGTTCTCGTCATCGTCATCCTCGTAACATTCTAGCATCTCTTTCTCCTCCTCAGTCTTTCCGTGATCTTGCTTCGTGGCCCTCCTTCTTTCCGTGTAGGCTTCGCTGTGCTCACTGCGCCTGCTGTGTACGGGTAGGGGTGGTGCTATGGAGGATCCCACCCCCAACCTGTCGAACACGCTAGCAGCAGGAACGGGGCGGCTTTTCTGCACCGGGAGAAGTCTTCCCATCTGGTCATCCTGTGAGGGCTTCAAGGCGATGTTACGTGGGTTTCGGCCGTTTGAAACGGGCGTGTCTCCTCGCGATGGTCAACTTTCCAGCGAACCAGACCATAAAGGGCTTCTCCGAGCACGACTGCGCTTGGGTCCATATTGGAGGGATTGATTCTCCAACAGTTCAAGCGCTGCCTTCATCCGGGCATTGTCCAGCTTCAGGTCTTGGTTCTCCTGTACAACCGTTCGCTTCTGTCGCAATCTTCTCCTCTTGCGACAGGTCACGTTTTGGAGGTCCTGAATGCTTTCTTGCCGCATATCAGTGTGGTGGGACTCTACTTCTTCCTCCATGGAATGTTCGGTTGCCGTGCTCTTATTGGTAGAAAACACGTTTTTACCACAAGTTTTAGGCCGTGTTATGTTTTTCGTTTCCCACAGACAGTGTCAATCTGTTGACGTCGAAACCCGCAGCGTCCACGTGTCAACAGATCTCCAGTCACTCCTCTGCCAACCTGTATATTACCTGTACACTCAGACGACCATTAGGCACCAAGATCTCTGGAGAAAAAGGGTCCAGCGATCGTTGGTACTCCGACGATCTAGTCAACTACGGGTATATAGAAATAATACACGGAGGAAGGTGAGTAATTGGGTATGGGAGAGACAAGTAGACAGAAGTTTGAACAGAGTTTAGGGTGGGATTCTTAAGCATAAAAAGTGTGTACCTTGGAACAACCGGAGACGTCATATTTATAGCGCAAGAGTCTTGATTGATTTAGGTAACAAATCAATCAGGTACCCAATCGGATCCTCCTTTCTTATGGGATAGGGATCACTCCCTGTCAAGGCAATCTCCAAGATTACCTTCCTTATCTGAGTTTATCATGTTGCATGATTTTAGGAGATTATGATTCGGTTTCCTTGTGAGGACCCGTGCGCCAAATCAACGCCATCTTTCCTTAATTACTTCTCTGGTCATTCCGACATATCATGCTGCCTGCTAGTTATAATTGATACGAAGCCTGGCGAGGCCCTGTGGGTTAGCCGTGAGTGTCAAGGCCCTCCCTGGGCTCCACGGAATTCTGGTTGCAGAAGGCCAAGGCGTTCGATGGGCCTCCGGGGCACTTTATCAGAACTTACGAGGCCCTAGCAGGGCCTAGCTGAGGTTCTTGATGGGCCTCGGACCCTGACAAAGGCCTAGATGGGGTCCTTGCTGACGTGGAGGCCCATATCAGAATCGTGTGGTAACAAAAAGGTACACCAACTTTCACTTTGGTTGATTAAATTTTTTGGTCCCAATGTAGTCATCGAAGTTCCATTTTTGTTTCAAGTAGGTTATTCCATCCAATTCTATATATAACCTAAACCCTAATATGATAAACAGAGAAGCGGACATGGATTTAGAAAAAACTGTCTATTACATTAAATGTCTAACTGTACAAACATGTCCCTCCCATAACCGCTAGTCAGTGGCTGATGGAGTTCAAGACTTAACTGGGCAAGAAAGGGAGCAATGGCTTAATTCCTTATTTAGGGTATGTTCGAAAACATTTAAAACTTCGCTAAAAGATAGAAGTCAAAATCAATAATTAATTTTAACTATATATATCAGGAATTCACAACTTTTTAAAATTTTTCAACCACATATTTTATCAACTTTTACAAAAAAAAAAAAAATCTGATTTTAATCAAAATTAAATACACGCTAGTGTTTTTTTTATTATTTAATTTGACGTTTTATTAAGTTTGGTCTTTTAATTATTAGGTTCAAAATTTGTATTTTGATAAGAGTCTAGGGACTAGGGGTGCAATTACAAATAAATGTAGGATTTAGGTTTTCAAAACTATGCGGCAGATTGAGTTCAATTTGTTAAATTAATAAAATTAGAGAGTTTTCTCCAATTCTTGGTTACTTTTTGATATTTGTGAGTTACGAACCGTGATCATGTGTTATTGTTCTTGCTCGCTTTAGTCTGCGTAAGTTATTATCGAAAACAATTTACGGTCCTAAAGTTGCTATCTAAGAGAACACATGTTGTTGACGTCTTCTTATATGAGATTTAGAACTGAGAGGGCATGACACAAATTCACCAATGAATTGATATGTTGGAACAATAGACGGATATGTTGAAGGCCCAGCAATGTGTATTGTTGGGGGCGGGCCATTGGAGGCGATTGGCATGAGGGAGGCGACTATAAGGATCGGCACATAAGAGTTGTGTGGATGCGGGTTGCATAACAACCGGTGAAGAGTCTAGCTCATTATAACAATTAGAGTTTCTAAAGCATAATTTTGGTTTAAAGTCTAGCTCATTATTTCATATGTTCTTTCATAAATTGTTGAAGTCTACAAAGGACCGCTAAAGAGTACTAATCAGATTGTTGCTACAAGACAATTTGATCTAAATGGTAAGCAAGCCGAACTAGAGGAGCTAAAAAAATCTAGTAGAGTACAACCATTACGAGACACTTGATGAAGCACAGTGAAATAATCGAGGTTGAGTCTTCTCCAACTTGAGAAGAATGGTGCAAGAAAGGGAGCAATGTCTTAATGCCTTATTTAGCATTTTATTAAGTTCGATTTGTTTATTTATTAGGGTAAAAATTTGTATTTTGATAAGAGTCTAGGGTCTAGGTGCAATTACAAATAAGTGTAGGAATAAGGTTTTTAAAACTATGCGCAGCTTGAGTTCAATTTGGTAGTAATTTTTTTTAAATTAATAAAATTGTGAGAGTTTTCACCTATTCTTGGTTACTTTTTAGTATTTATGCGCAAATGAACGAATCGCATTTGTGTGATCTTGTTCTTGCTCTCCTCTATCTATATTAATCTCGTCTATCATATGTGCATAGATGGATAACACGGAAATATGTTTTTACTTAAGGATGGTTTATCCCTAAGAGGATGTTAATTGTCAAATGTCACGGTGATAACCAAAGGCTTAATCACGTTAGATTTTCAAGCCCGCATTAGCTTTTTTGCCTATCACATTAGATTTTAGTTAAAGTATTTGATGGATGAACAATATTGTTAACTGTGGCAACCCTTAGACTCATGGGCGGAGCCACATGGAGTCGAGTGCCGGCAGCCGCCTGTACTGAATTTTGAGAAATTTGTGAAAGAGTAAAATTAAATTCGCCTACACTAAAATGTAAAGCGACATAGAAGAAATTGAGGAAAACGGAGATGAGAAGAAAATTTTGCAACTTTTCTTGCTTTTTATGCGTGTATATGTATATCTATATATATAACTCCTGAAGATTTGAAGGTGAAGAGACAAAGTGGGAAATTTTAAATTCAAAATTTCACATCTGCTCCCTAAACTTTGAGAAAAAAAAAAAGGTAATTGCATAACTAAATCCCAAAGTAAATATTTATCATTTCTCCTTAATATGGTAATTGCATAAGGGGGGTGGGGGTGGGGGGAATTGAAGAATACATAAAGCATTTTTAGAGCTTTTGCTCTTGATATTTTATATTTGTCATGGATTTGGCTTTATTTTAAATTTTCTCTTGTGCAAGTGGTGGATGCAAATCAAGTGTACGGTTAGGACTTCTATCTCTAACATATTGAAGTTATGCCAATATTTTGTTTTAGTGCTTAAATCTCGCCCGCACTGAATAGGAATCCTGGCTCTGCCTCTGCTTAGACGGAGAAACCGGGAAACCATGCCCTTAGTCAAAACTTCGGGCTTAATCGAGGAATAATTGATCTAGCAAATTTGATCTAGCCCATACTTGGTAGATTGGGTGGGTCAGGGGTCCACCAAGTATATGAAATTAATTTTTTTTTAATTATTAAAAATTTGACTCCTATAGCGACGACAGCTGCACCTATAGTGAGGACAAAATGTCATCGTAATAAAACTATACCTACTAGCCTATAGTGACGACATTTAGCGACAACTTTTTTGTCGCTGTAAACATTATAACAGCGACTTATCGGACGACAAAATTCGTCGCTATAAGCAACATTTCTTGTAGTGAATACGCGCAACATTTAACGTGACAAAAACATTTTCAAACGTACTAGGAAGTTCGTAGCCACTACAAGAAATAGTGTCTATAGCGGTGACACCAATTGCGACAACTACAAGTCGTCTCTATTGTATAGCTCTATTGATTCTATACAATAGAGACGACAAAGAAATGTCGTCGCTATACATTCAAAAATTATAGCGACGACATATGTCGTTGCAATTAATTATGAATTGTCGCTATTACCTAGAATTTATAACGACGTCTTTCAATGTCGTCGCTAATTACTTTCGGAAATGGTGGGAACAAATGGCACAATTTTGATGCATAAATAGCGACGACCTTTGTCATCGCAATAGATTTGTGGATGATGTTGTCATTCGCGTCAATCATGATTTTTCTCATAAAATGTGATGATATATATAGCGACGACATATGTCGTCGCTATAAACCTATATCAATTTAAGCGGGAAAATTGGCGCCCATTTGTTGTCTGTAACGACGACGTATGTCGTCGCAATCTATGTATTGATCATTTTGATAGGCACACTTTTCTTCTCCCCATCTCCGCATTTCTGTATTGCATTATTGCGAAAATATTTAATCTTCTCCCCATCAGCGTAATTACTTGCAATTCTATTATTTTCCTCCATAATCATATTATTTACATTTCATTTGTTCATCTCCATTTATTATTCTTACTATATTTGTGAAAATATAGTGTTTGTCAAGTATGGATATTGATAAAACTTGGACAACAATTAGAAATCGCACAAAATCTGCAGATTTTCAGAACGGTTTGCAAGCATTTATAAACATGGTGAGGCCATACGTAAATGACAGGGGAAGGATTAAATGTCCGTGCAAAAAATGTTTAAACGGTCTTACACATCCATTGGAAATTGTCGAGGCACACATATTTCGTAATGGTTTTACGGAGAGTTAAGTCACCTGGATATATCATGGTGAGACCAATGTTCATACTGCGAATGTGTATGGATAGAATGAGCGAGTTGGTGTGGAGGATGAGATGATGGATGTCATGGACGACGTAGCTGGTGATGAGCATGCAGGTACAAGCACCGATGGTTACTATGACGAATTGTTTCAGGTTCTACATTCAGAACTGTACCCAGGAGTTTCATCATTTTCATCCCTAAAATTTTTAGTCAAGTTGATGTATATTAAGGTTATGAACAAATGGACAAACAAGTCTGTCGATGATCTTTTGAAATTGCTGAAGTTAGCATTTCCAAACATGAACCTGGTTGACTCCCACTACAAAGTTAAGAAGCTGATGACGAAGCTTAGTTTGGGTTACAAATCCATTCATGCCTGCAAGAACGACCGTGCACTATTTTGGGGTGAACCTGATGATAGACAAACTTGTCCGATTTGCTAGGAAAGTCGTTGGGTGTACACTTATGGGAAAGTGAACGGGAAGAATGTTTTGCATAAGGTGTTGCAATATTTTCCCTTGGTCCCCAGACTAAAATATATGTTCGCGACGAAGGACACTGTAAAACTCATGCGGTGGCATAGTATAGAAAGGTCTAGGGACGATGATGAAATGCAGCATCCCGTTGATGGAAAGGCATTGCGGGATATTGATATGAAACATCTACTGTTCGCAAGTGAGATAAGGAATGTCAGGTTAGGTTTGGCCACAGATGGATTCAATCCATTCGGTGACATGAGTTTGGCTTACAGCATGTGGCCAATAGTTGTAACAGTTTACAACTTGCCACCATGGTTATGCATGAAGGCCAAATACCTCATGCTTACTTTGTTGATACCTGGTCCTAAAGCACCGAGTAAGGACATTGATGTATTTTTACAACCATTAGTGGACGAGTTGAAGGAGTTGTGGGCCGATGGGATTGACACGCGTGACGTTGGAACCAACAACAGGTCGGTATTCAGACTGCGTGCAGCATTGTTGTGGACTGTTAACGACTTTCCAGTGAGAAGTAGTTTGTCGGGTTAGAGTGGTCAGGGGTACATGGCATGTCCTACGTGCAACGATGATACTCCTTCAGTCTGTGTGATAGGTAAGACAACTTATGTGGGTCACCGTCGTTTTCTGCCATCCAGGCTCATCGTCATGCAGCTATATGCAATGTGCCAAAGCCACAACCATCAAGTTTCTCATGAGTTGTTTTCGTTGGACAGTGGATGTTACCAGCAGGTTATGTAACGACCTGAAAATTCGTATATCTATTTTAAATATGAAAAATAAAATAAATCGAATTTAGTTGAGTTGTCCCAAAAAGTATTTCAAAAGTCGTAACACTTATAATTTAATTTAAATTCGAATAATGAATAAGGGAGAAAATCGGATTTAATGGTTTATGAAGGGACTAAGACGAATTTATTTAAGAGTGAATAACTTTTATTAAGAGCTTGATTGATTGAAAGAGAAAGGATGGGTAAAAACCCAAAAGTTAAGAAAGTGAAGTTTAAGCTTTTGTGATTGAGTTAAGTAGCCATCTTTGGAGTCACCGTATGAATTATGTATTGGTTGAAATTCTACAACTCTTACGGTGTTGCGAAGTACACAATGATACCTTCGAAATAGTACCAAATACACCTATGGTCGACTGAGGAATCAACCCGAATATTTATGTCAAAAACGTTCCAGAAAATTGAAATCTAGAATTCCCAGAAATCTATTTTCGAGCAGCCATTTTTGGGATGATGTGGTAATTGCTGTGATGATCCGTTTTCTACGATTCAAAGTGCATTGTGAAAAATCCCATGAGATCTTCGAGATGGTATGAGAAACGTCAAAAAATGAGCATGCTTCGACCTTCAAAACTCAACCCAAAAACGGGTCTAGAAATCTGTTAATAATTGGGGTTTCTACATTAATTACCCTAGAAGCTATACATAGTGTCTTTATTATGGGTAGTTGGGAAACACCTTAAATGAAGGCCAGCAAGGAAATCTTAAGCAAATCTCCCCAACTTTACATGTGTCACAATGGAGATGAATGCAATCATGAGGAAAGAGTTAAATTCTCCCTATAAATACCCCCCCAACTTATGCCACAACTTGCCCATTTTCTTTTCTCTAATCTTTATAACACTCTCACACACTCTCTAACACTAAAGAAGAAGGAAAGAACTCTCATATAAGAGAAAAATATATCAAGTAGAAGAGGTGAGCAATAGTTGAAGAAAAGCGTAGTGTAGAGGTTCTATAAATTAATAGAGAAATCTCCACACCCGAGTTTCAAGGCCCCAAATCGGGCAGTAGCATTGATGGACCAAGAACCTCAGGTTTCATGGTGGAGAAGGTTAGATATCAAGGGTTGAGAACTTAGTTTCAAAATAAAATACTTTTATCATATCTCTGCCCCGAAAAGGTATTGGTACCCTGTATTACAGTTTTATGATAGGGTATCAATACCCCAAAATCTCTGCACCATGAATATCAGAGACCAGTTTCTACATGGTCCTGATACCCTTATTTACATATTTAAGCAACATTCACCTTTTATAAGATTATGATGTATAGAACCTTTTATTTCAGGTGGATCAAGGCTAAACCACAAGGTCCTCAGTTTCAGCAGCTAGACAAGAGAACTTCACTAGAAGACATTCTCGGTAAATTCATTGAAAAAACTGACCAGTTCATGAGACAGACAGAGATCAATTTTCAAAATCAATACGCTTCAATAAAAAATTAAGAAATACAGATGGGTCAGATGGCAGTTGCTATATCAGCCAGAGTACTAGCTACGTTGTCAAGCAATACAGATGTGAATCCTAAGGAAAGTGTAACAGCTATTACTACCAAAAGTGAGGTTTAATTGCTAGAAATCTATGTAAAAGGCCAGTAGCAAATAAAGAAAATGAACCATCCACTGATAAGGAGCACGTGGAACAGACTAAGTAGACAACATATATTAAAGAGAGTTCAAGTACACCACAAGTTAAGGCAACCATTCCTATCAAATCATCTGAGCTTCCGATCTCATTTCTTTAGAGATTACAAAAGCATGAGTTAGACAAGCAATTCTCTAACTCTTCTATTTCTTTTAAAATTGATTTTGTGATCAAGGTCGATGAAGAAGTTGGAATTTTTGTGGTTGTGTTTGAGCAATGTGCTACACTAAAATCTTATTTTTGTAAGGAGTACAAATTCAAAATTTGGAGGATAAATAAAAAATGGTGCAAAGTCAATAGATGCAAGCAAAACAAGTCCTCCAAAGCACTATTTATAGTGCCGTTAAGCAACCAGACAATAAGTCATGCCAATGACTATAAATAAGTGCTTAATGGGAGACAACTCATTTTCTAACCCTTTTATTTACTTACTTTATATGTAATAATTTTAATTAGTTTATATAATTTATTAGTTTTTATTTCATTTATTATTTAATGCCCTTAAAATGCTTCACTATATCAATCGCAGGATGTCCCACTTTGCAAGCCGCTTGGATAATATCTATGACATCATCTTTTGACCAAGAGTCCTAGCTCCACATCTGATTCCACTTCAACCGGGCATTCAACCAGCCAGATCCATCTTATCCACATCTATCTCCGGGGAGTAACTAATCTTTTGCCTCCTCTATTTGCTTTATTTTGTTATTACATTGGGGACAATGTAATGTTTTAGTTTGGGGGTGGGTTAAGTATCAGAATACTTAATTATTTGCATATTATTCGGGTCTAAAAAAATTAATTTCGTTTTTTTTTTAAAAGATAAAAGAATTTTTTTTAAAATTATTTTTCCATCTTTCAAAAAATAATAATAATTTAGCTATTGTTGAATATCTTATTGACAATGATAATATGTGTTTAAATTTAAGTATGTTTTTAGTTAGAATATTAGACAACACTTTAATTCGTGTTTTTACCTGAATACTTATCTATGTTAGACTATATTTGAAGCACATAGCCACTATTGACTTATCACTGAAATATAAACATAACTTGAGTGTTTATGTTGATATTATTGACTTAGGATTATTGTGAAAAATTTCATTCCTAAATTCTTAGACTAGTAACTAAACTGTTTGAGAACAGTTTGGGAGTGTTAAAATTAGTACATGTTTTTATAGAATTTTGATGGTTTGAATTTTCTGACTCTCATCCTTGGTTGAATATGTTGTAGTTAAGGAATCCAAATCGAGCACTACTCACTGCTAAAAAAAAGTAAAAAAAAAAAATAATAATATAATAATAAAAAATCTGACTCGTGTAATTAAGCCTGTTAGGGTATTTTGAAACCTGGTACCCTAAAGTCATCTAATTTGGGAGTCATCGGCCCAAAGCTCGTTACATGAGTCAAAAAAAAAAATTTACATCTTTACTTCTCTTATAGCCTATGGGACTTGAGCAATTAAGTCTGTTAAGGTATTTCAAAACCTGGTGTCCTATGATCATTGGACTTGGGAGTCATCGGCCCAAAGCTCGCTACAAGGATTATATAGAAAGCTAGTGAGAGAGGAGTATTGCACGGGATGTAAGATCGTTTATATTGGTTAAATAAAATAAAAAGAGTTAAAGTGCTCGGTAAGGATTGCTAGGTTAGAACCTAAGAGACTGAAGATGATAATTTAGAAATCACTCACCATCCTAGTTCTAGGAATACAAGTTTCTAATTTTTACTACTTTATTTGAAAAAAGTATTGTGTTAATCAATAGGAACTAAATTTGCTAGAACACCTTGGAATTGAAGAGAAAAGCTTTAGAAGTGTGATAATTTACGAGAGGTGTAAGGAAGAAATGCCTACAAAAGATTCGAGATTGTAAAAATATCAACAACACAATATTAGTCGTGGTCTAATACAGGTGTACGTTTAATATCTGGCTATTCACACACTCACAAAAGGTTGAGCATTGGATAAGTAAAATTTAATTATTGTGTTGTTTAATATATTTCTAAAAGTGTTGCTTTATTTTCGAACTTGAGGCATATGGTAAGAAATTTAACATGAACTATACTTATGATTATTCTTTTAGCTTAGTTTAAATTTGTAGTTTTTTTTTTGTTCGAGAACGAACAAATATTTAGTTTGGGGGTGTTTGATAAGTGCATTTTGTGCACTTATTCAGGCCTTTAAACTAAGCTTTTATCCCGTCATTTTATTGAATTTATACTTAATTTATTATATTATTCTTCATATTTCAATTTTGGACCCGTTTATAAGTAATTGGAGAAGAAAGGACGAAAAGAGCAATTTGGTGAAATTGATGAGTAAATGAGAAAGAAGATAAAATCAATAAGTTAAGGTATGCTAGAGTGACAATGAAGAGTTGAAGCAAATGATCAAACACTTGAAAGTCAAAGAACCAAATTGAGAAATCGAAGTATGTGGGAAAATTCGTGCACAAATTTTGGTAATAAAATATTCATAGGGAAAATGATATACCATTGGAAAGATAATTGAATTACGATTCCACCACTTTTTACGGATCTCAATTTGAAGTTTCCTACAAGAAGTTATGACCGTTTGAAAAACAGCCGCCCGGTGTTATTTCTGGCCACGGGAATTTTTTTTTTCCTTGTGTTCGACTCCAATTAGGAAACTTGTTTGGACGCGATTTTCATGATTTTTTGAGATCTTTTAGGGCACAATTAGGTAAGTATATATATAAGTTATTAACTCATTTCTATGGGATCGTTTTTTATGGAGTTTTTGGAGAGAAAAACAATAGACGACAACACCAACCGAAGATCAAGAATCTCTTTCAAGAAGATCAAGATCAAGACATCATCTCTTTGAGTTTTCTTCTTCTCCGGGTTATGAAGTCCATATTTTCTTCTCCTTTTTATTTTCTTATTATTAATGTATTAGGCTAGTTTATTTTGTGCTAGGATTTACGATGAAGCTTGTAATCTAAATTCTTCTATCAAAAAACAAGGTTTTTGACAATTTATTTCATTATAGTTTTGAATAATTAATTTTTATTTATTTGGATCTACAATTATGTGCGCAATAATTGTATGAGTGTTGTGGTTTGTTTTACTATCGAAAGATCGAAAGCAGGCTAGACAATATTTTAATTATCTTAAAGTCCGATAGGAGATAGAAATATACCGCTATGCTTTAGGTGATATGTAATTATCCATAGATATTTAATGCATTTGTTTGTATTCGTATTCGTCATAGAAATATAGTTGAGTCATACTTATGAATAGGTTTAATTTTATTCGAGAGAAACTGTTAAATAATCTAGGAATATTGATCTTCATAACTGATGTATTTTGTCAAAACAAAGAATCAAGATAGAGGAATTAACAATTATAAGTGGATTCGGGATCCTAGTACTATTCTTTCTTCAAATTAAAGTAATTTTCATTAATCTAATTTTTAGTTATTTGAATTATAATTATGTCATTGTTTTTAGTTCAGATTCTAATTAGTTCTTAAACACCAAATTTCCAACTTTCATTAGATTCAGTTAAGTTTATTGTAATTGAAATTGAATTATCTAAATTTTCGTGGGAACGGTACTTGGACTCAATATCCACTTTATTACTTGAGCGATCCGTGCACTTGCAGAATTATTAAACACATAAAATCGCTGACATTTTCTCCTATACTTGGTTGCTTTTTAGTATTTGTGCGCAAATGAACGAATCGTATTCGCTTGATCTTGTTCTTGCTCTCCTATATCTATATCAATCTCGTCTATCATATGTGTATTGATGGATAACATGGAAATATGTGTTTACTTAAGGATGGTTTATCCCTAAGAGGATGTTAATTGTCAAATGTCACGGTGATAATCAAAGGCTTAAGCACGTCAGATTTTCAAGCCCGCGTTAGCTTTTTTGTCTATCACCTAAGATTTCAGTTAAAGTATTTGATGGATGAACAATGTTTTTAACCGTGGCAACCTGAGACGGAAAAACCGGTAAACCATGCCCTTAGTCAAAACTTCAGGCTTAATCGATGGTGATTACAAATATCATTTCCAGGAATAATTGATCTAGCAAATTTGAACAGTTTTTAACAAAGTCATTAAATAAATCTTTAACAAAAAAAGTCATTTAAATTGACTCTAAATTGATGGAAAATTTCTTAATAATATGCTCTATGCTCCAAGAGAACATAATATATATATATATATATATATATACTAGTTTTGGCCACGTGCGTTGCACGTTTGTAAAAAAATGTAGTGAAAAGTTTTAGGTTGAAACGATACGAACCTTTTATACAATTATTTCTAAAATAAAATAAAAATTAAAAATAGGTCAATGTTCAATGTTCATTGTTAAAAAAAAAAATTAAAGAAAAAAAATTTTGTCAAAAAATAAAAAATAAAAAAAATTAAAGAAATTTTTTTTTTTTTTTTTAGGTTGTGGACATATCCGAACGATTTTAAAACAATAAGGACCTTTCATGCAATTATTCCTTAAAAAAAAAAAGAACAGTAAAATACTGTTCATGAAATTCATTGTCAAGATGTCTCGGCAATGAATTTCATTGCCGAGACATCTCGGCAGTGAACAGTATTTTACTGTTCACAATTGTGCTTTCTTTTTTTTTTTTTTAAAAAAGAAAATGAGTTTAAAAAAAAAATTGATGAACATTAAAATAAATTTCATTGCCTAGAATTTTACTGTTCAAGGTTTTTTTTTTCTTTTATAATGTGACAACATTATAAAAAATAAAAACATTCAATTTGCTTAATATAAAATAAAAAAGATTAATAAAAAAATTGAATGAATTCATTGCCGAGACATCTCGGCAGTGAACTGTTCACAATTAATTTTTTTTTAATGTGGCAACCTTTAAAAAAAAAAAAAGTTCATTGCCGAGATTCCTCGGCAACTGTTCACAGGAATTTTTTTTTTTTTTAACACATCTCCTTTGTCTTTTTCCAATTTTTTTCACTCAACAAGATTTTTTTTCTTGTCCAAACTTTAGAAAAAAATGTTAACTTGCATTTTAATTATATGAAAAACTAATATTTGAACGTTTCCAAAGAATCACATAAAAATAAAAAAGATTAATAAAAAAATTGAATGAAAAGGTGTAAAAAAAATAAAAACATTTAACTTGCCACCAAGATTTCACAAGATTTTGAAATTCTTGAATGGCATAAAATAATTTGTAAAAGGTAAAATAAAAAAAAAAAAAACAAGATTAGTAAAAAATTGAATGAAAATTAAGTGTAAAAGAAAAAAAAATGAAAAATAAATTAAAGATTTTTTTAAAAAAGGTTTTGGCATATTCCAACGATTTGAAAACAATAGGGACCTTTTGTGCAATTATTCTTTAAAAAAAAAAAAGTAAAATACTGTTCATCAATCTCGGCAATTTGATTGCCGAGATACTCATTACCAGGTTAAGTGGACACTGCATGAAAGGACAAGAAAAAAGACTGTATTATTAAAATGTTTTGTAGACATTATTGGACAGATAAATTTTATTGATGATTTAGTTGAGAAAATTAATTACTTTAATTAATATGCCTCATATTTTTGAAACGTGTGTGTTAAGCTCAATAATAGTACTTAAAGTGATAATTAGTTTATATTACTATTAGGTCTATGCTATATTATTCAATTAATAAAAATGTATTCCAATTTCATTGAATATATATAATATGGCATTGCTCATACTGCACTATTCTAATTGAATAATGTTTCTCTAATTAAGCGTAATTTGGTGAACATACATTTAGGATAATATATAAAAATCGTTAAACATATAAACAAAATAAGTAACATGCATATTTATTATCAAATTATTTATATTAAAATCTACTTATTTATTTTAATGTAAGTAGCTTGCTCAAAAGTAAAATTTAAAAATGAAACACTTGCATGCTTGATGGCATATTCCAACTATTTTAAAACAATAGGAACCTTTTGTGCAATTATTCTTTTAAAAAAAAAAAAAAATAACTATTCATTTGGCAATCAATTTATTGCCAATTGGGCTCAATTTGAGCCCAATTGGCAATCAATTGATTGCCGAGTCAATTGCCGAGATGGCTCGGCAATCAATTTGATTGCCGAGCTGGGCACTTTTTTTTTGTTTTTTTGTTTTTTTTAAATTGTGTCAAAGAAAATGGATTTAAAAAGATACTCATTACCAGGTTAAGTGGATACTGCTTGAAAGGACAAGAAAAAAGACTGTATTATTAAAACGTTTTGTAGACATTATTGGACAGATAAATTTTATTGATGATTTAGTTGAGAAAATTAATTACTTTAATTAATATGCCTCATATTTTTGAAACGTGTGCGTTAAGCTCAATAATAGTACTTAAAGTGATAATTAGTTTATATTACTATTAGGTCTATGCTATATTATTCAATTAATAAAAATGTATTCCAATTTCATTGAATATATATAATATGGCATTGCTCATACTGCACCACTCTAATTGAATAATGTTTCTCTAATTAAGCGTAATTTGGTGAACATACATTTAGGATAATATATAGAAATCGTTAAACATATAAACAAAATAAGTAACATGCATATTTATTATCAAATTATTTATATTAAAATCTACTTATTTATTTTAATGTAAGTAGCTTGCTCAAAAGTAAAATTTAAAAATGAAACACTTGCATGCTTGATGGCATATTTCAACTATTTTAAAACAATAGGGACCTTTTGTGCAATTATTCTTTTAAAAACAAAAAAAAAAAAAATAACTATTCATTTGGCAATCAATTTGAGCCCAATTGATTGCCGAGCCGGGCACTTATTCTTAACTTTTTTTTTTTTTTTTTAATTGTGTCAAAGAAAATGGATTTTAAAAAAATTTTGGTGAACAGTAAATAAATCAATAGCTCCGACAACTACAGAATTAAGGAAGTACCAATGGATTTTTCAGCTCATTAAAAACTTGTTTTGCTTGTTCCACCGTTGCAAAACGCAAAAAAGCAAATCCCTTGTTCTTCTTAGTTTGAGGATTCATCATAAGTCTAAGATCAGTAACGTTACCAACTTCACTGAAGACTTTTCTAAGATCATCCTCAGTAGCATCCTTGTCCAGTCCCCCAACAAAAATTTCAAACTCCTTTCGCTTGAGCTTTTCTTTGACATCTTCATGATGTTCTTCCTTCTTTGCAGCATCAACTATCTCAGCATGCCCCTCCCTAACATGCCCACTGTCTTCCTGAGGCTCAGGTTCTTCATGCATACCTTCTATTTCCTCCTCAATCAAATCTCCCTCTGCCTCTCCAACAACTGGTTGCCGAGGTTACTCGGCAACCAAATATGGTTGCCGAGGAACCTCGGCAACCAAAGATGGTTGCCGAGCAATCTCGGCAACCAGTTGTAGTTTTAAATTTTTTTTTTCCTTAGAGCAATCTCGGCAACCATGTAGTAAAATGAATAAACACTCATTTTGTATACTGGTGGCTAAGGAATATATATTTGGCTCAGCTTCCCGTATGATTTTCATATCCTTTGATAGTTATTACAATTTTTAGGTCCAGTTCTTTGATCTTAAAATTGTGGTTCAAGTTTAGAAAATATGAAACATGTTAACAACCAATGATGGTTGCCAAATTGCTTGGCAACCAAGACCAAGCTGGTTGTCGAGTTGCTCGACAACCAAAAATGGTTGCCGAGATACTCATTACCAGGATAAGTTAAAATATTTTATAGATATTATTGGACAGATAAATTTTATTAATAAACCAAACAGATTATTAGTATAAATCATACATATACACACACACATATATATACAGAGAGACGCACTGTTGCAAATTTGAATCGTTTTTCTAATTTCTCCCGTGAGTTCTATTCTCAACTTCTGTGTTTATGCATACATATGTATGTAATTTTGCCTGTACATCTGGTGTATGTATAAATGATTGAAGCATGGAAAAAGTTTTAATTTTTGGTTATTGATTCATTCTTCTTACTGTATTTTTTAAAAAGTCTGAGTTTTAATTGATTTCGTTTATTAATGCAATTCCAGGGTTCATCTCAGCTTTGATTGAGAGAGAGAGGAGATTTTTTTGGGTGAAATGTTGGACAAAGTAAAAAATTGCGGCTGGCTTCATTGTCAAAACGATGTCGTGTTGGACGAAAAATGCTACAGTAAAAAAATTAAGGCTCTTATATTATTGTAAGGATATATATATATATATATATATATATATATATATATATATATATATATATATATATATACACACTATATTCTTTGAAGATCTTTTATGGCTGCTTAGACCAGCAAAAACAAATGCATCAGTCTTCCCAACATTAAACTGGAAATGAATGAGACCTTCTGGAAACACAAAGACGTCTCCTGGATACAAAGTCTTGGTAAAGAGTTTGTTCTTAACGTTTGAATCTGCAGGATTCGAAGTCACGAATCCAACAAAGAGAGTGCCCTCCACAACAACAAGAACAGATTATTAATAATATACAACTAACACTGTCAAATTATTGATCAAATCACACTGAAAATTGATTCTGAAAAACATGAGGTTTGAATTAATGTCAAAATGGTTAATCTGTCATTCTCAGTAGTTGTAGGGGAAAAATTTAATAAAGAAATAAAAATGTAAATGCAATTGCAAATTGGAAATAATATTAATATTTTAATACTTACATTTTGATTGACTCTGCAGTCTCATGCATTACATGTATTCATTACAACTGTCCTATTTTGTTACTCCCTCCGTCCCAAATATATAGGCTGATTGGGTTTTTCACACGGATTAAGAATGTTATTGAAAAAGTAAATTTTATCAATAGTTTTCCTAATTTACCCTTATTTAATGAGTATTATTTAATGTACAATTTCAAAATGAAGTTGGGAAAAATGATTATAAATAAGCAAATTAAATAAGGGTGTTTTAGTAAAAAAACACTTCAAAAATAGAAACAACCCTATATATTTGGAACTAGAGAAAAAGAAAATGTGGCCTATATATTTGGGACGGAGGGAGTATATAACATGATATGATATTAAGATGCTGAAGACAACACAGAATATGCGATTTATGTTCAAACCATGCATTGGGATTTGAATACTAAGTGAAATTAAGCTGTTAATCTATCATTATCGCCTTTACAATACTTGTAATTTGTTAATCTATCATTATCGCCTACACGTGCATGGAAAAAGTCCAAAATGGCAAATCATATATTAATAACCATGTCATGCATAGCTATAACACATGAGTAATATTAATTTTCAATAGTACAACCGTTGGGAACGCGAAGTTCACTACAAGAAAGGAGGTCAATAGCGGCGACAAAAGTCGTCGCTAAAGAATACATTATCGTCCATTTACATATATAGAGACGACAAAGTCGTCGCTTAATATCGCGGCAATAGTATGGTGGATCTAGAGTAATAGCGACGACATTATCGCGGCAATAGTATGGTGGATCTAGAGTAATAGCGACGACATAATGTCGTCGCTACATATATTTGAAACTTTAGCGACGACAAGTTCATCACAACATTGTCTTGGTCTATATCTCTGAAATAGTAGCGACGTGAAATACGTCGCAATTATCTTTTATATACAATAATTATTAACGACGACACATTCGTCTCTTTATTAGTAGGACATATAGAGACCACTATGTCGTTGCTAATACTAAATGATTTGTTTTAATACAGCGACGACATATAAACATTTTGAATTTTTTTTAAAAAAAAAATTCAAATATTTGAAATAATGTATAAAAAATTTTACAAATCTACAGATTCCCCAAATCCTCGTCCTCCTTAGGCACAACTACCGGTATGCTAGTTTTCAGAAGCTCAATTTCCAGCTACATTCGGCGTAGCTGAGCCTTGTACATGGCAAACCGAGGATCGTTATTCTGGGGGTCTCCAGAGAACTGATGGGAAGTTCTTTGTGGAGCCTTCGATGTAGCAGTCGAATCTAGGGAAGGAGAGGTGCCCTTTGGAACTCGTCGAACCCCACAGACGTGACCTTGTCGTTCTCCAAGAACTTCCTTTGCAATAGCACGCTTGCCTAACGACGCGCCACTGGAGGCGACCTGTGTATGTTAAGTCTCCCTCAACTCAAAAAGTTTTATCCTGTTTAGTGAAAAGTAATAATAATAATATCATCTCAGATAAAATTATATTAACATCATTTAAAAGTCCTCACATAGTCACCAGCCGCCTGCGGGTTCACCCAATTGCCATTCGGGAAGGTGTGAAACATCCAGAACGACTCAATAATCCTCGGCCACTGATGGTAAAGGTGTCAATCCAGGTCAGGCAGGCCGGGTCGGCCCGCCTCTGATGAAACCCGTGATGGCCCGCATTAGAAAAAGCCCGCACCATCGCCAATTGCGGGCTGGGTCAACCCAGCTCACAAAAATTGAACACTAGCCCGGCCCACCCATCGGCCCATTCGGGTCGAGCCCATGTGGGCCGCGGTTTGGCCCGGTTCGGCCCATATGAATAAAAAATTAATTTTTTTGAAATTACTAAAAAAATTGAGTTATTTATTGTAATTAAAAAATATATATTTACATACATAGAAAAAAAATGTGTTAAATTACTCAATAACAAAGATAAATTCACATTTGTTGATTTTTTTAATTCAATTTCTATTATTTTTATATATATTTAAAGAATAAAACAGCACGCATCTGTCCCATCTTTCACTTTAAACAGCTCCCTGCCATTTATTTTTTTTATTTTTAATTTTTAAATATCATTTCAAATATAAAAGTTCGAATTTTCTGTCTTTTCTTTTTCAAAAAAAAAAAATCAAAACAGGCCAGCGGTTAAAGGTCGAACCATCTGGCCGTGAACAGTCCACCCGGTTCACGGCCTGGCCCACGAATCGGCCTCCTTAGCCCGTGAACGGCCCGCGGTTCGGCCTCCCGGTTCACGGCCCGGCCCACGGATCGGCCTCCTCGGCCCGTGAACCGCCCGCCCGGTTCATTGGCCGGTCTGCGGTTTCGGGTCGAGGCGGGTGGGCCGATGCGGGTTCGGTCGGTCGGCCCGTCTTGACACCTCTAACTGCTGGGTCTCGGGGTTTCGCTACAACAATTTAAACGTGAAATGTAATTAGTAGACATTGTTACGTAATGTAGTGAAGATTTGTATAATGATATTGAAAATTTTTGTTGTACTTCATCGTAACGCGTGGCAGAGAAGCTCTTCGACCCCTGCACGCTCGGGTATTTAGCCTTACCCCGATTGGCTTTATTTTTTGAGGACTGTTCCTAAAGGTATAAAAAATAATTGATTAGCAGAAAACTTAATAGTTAAAAAATATTTAAAAAAAATCGTAAAAAGTAAATAAATAATACGTACCACGAAAGTAGGACTAGTGAAGAAGTCAATGCACTTCTGCCAGTTCTCGGCAGGCATTTCGCCGTATGGTTGGCTAGGTCCAAGCGCTTTTAAGTGATTATGCGCCTTGAGTTTGTAATCATGATAACGATCGGCCGCTAGGCGATTTACAGTGGCACAGACCGCCAGGTACTCGTCGGGCGACCTATCACCCTGCAAATCGAAGTAGCTCTGCAAGAGTGAAAAAAATTACGTTAATGTATATTACATGGAACAATTATTTATTGACTAAGCTAATAACAAAACTAATGTAAGTTAATACCTCGATAATGCTACGTAACTGTGTCTGCTGCTCATCTGGAACCTCTGTCCATGAAGGGTAGCACGGAGGCACGGTGAATCTCACTTGGTTCCCAACCAAGCGCGTGAAGTACTTCGCGTTATTCTCGATCAGCTGCATTGTGTGTTTGACATTGTCGAACACGATGGGAAGTGGCATCTACCCGTTGGCCTGCCAAACCTTCTCAAGGTTGATGCCTCGAGAGATACCCCGTCGCTTTGGTAAGGGCGCTGAAAAAGAACAAATACGAACCATATTTATCATACAAAATTCAACGATATTGATAAAATACAAAAAAAAAATGATTTGAACGAAAATTATTACCAGACTCGCAGGCCGAAGCGAGCCGGTGAGGTGACTGCTGTGGAGGATCTCCTGCACCATCACCTTTGTATGATATCACATCAGCCATACTAACACATGAAATAATTGCGAACATCAATTAATACGGAATAGGTCCCTACACTTAGTGAAATTGATCCATAGCTTTTAAATTACTGCTTAATTGGTCCCTAAATTAGCAGAAATAGGAACAATCCAGAGACTTTGGATGATGAATTGGTACCTAAACTTTTTTTATTTTCATAAGTCCATACACTTTAAATTTATGTTAAATTCGTAATAAATTTTAATGTGTTTATGAATAGGCCCTTCAACTTTGAATTTATAACAAATCGATCCCTAAACTTTGAATTTATTTCAAATACGTCCCTAAACTTTGAATTTTTTTCGTAATTTCTAATAAGTTTTAAGTTTTTGATGAATTGGTCCTTAAACTTTTAATTAATATCAAATAGGTCCCTAAACTTTGAATTTTGCATGTAATTTCTAATAAGTTTTGATTTGTTTATAAATAGGTCCATAAACTTTTAATTTATTTCAAATAGGTCCCTAAACGTTGAATTTATTTCAAATAGATCCCTAAACTTTTACTTTATTTCAAATAGTTCATAAACTTTGAATTTATTCGTAATTTCTAATAAGTTTTTACATGTTGAAGAATTGGTCCCTGAACTTTTACTTTATTTTAAATAGGTCCCTAAACTTTTACTTTATTTCAAATAGGTCCATAAACTTTGAATTTATTCATAATTTCTAATAAGTTTTTACTGTGTTGAAGAATTGGTCCCTAAAATTTTACTTTATTGTAAATAGGTCCATATACTTTTTCTTTATTTCAAATAGGTCCATGAACTTTGAATTTTTTCATAGTTTCTAATAAGTATTAATTTTTTGATGAATTGGTCCTTAAACTTCTACTTTATTTTAAATAGGTCCCTAAACATTGACTTTATTTCAAATAGGTCCATAAACTTTGACTTTATTTCAAATAGGTCCCTGAACTTTGAATTTTTATGTAGTTTATAATAAGTTTTATGTTATTGATAAATTGGTCCTTAAACTTTTAATTTATATCTAATAGGTCCCTCAACTTTCATTTTTTTTCGTAATTTCTAGTAAGTTTTAATTTGTTGATTAATTGTTCCCTAAACTTATGGAATTTCAAATAGGTCCTTACACTTTGAATTTTAGCGTAACTTCTAATACGTTTGAATTTTTTTATGAATAGGTCCGTAATGAAATTTTTTATTCCAAATAGGTCTCTAAACTTTTAATTTTATCGCAATTTCTAATAAATTTTATTTTGTTGCTTAATTGGTCCCTAAACTTATGGAATTTCAAATAGGTCCTTACACTTTGATCAAATGTCCCTAAACTTTGAATTTATTTCAAATAAGTCCCTAATTGATGAACACAAATGCACACAACTAATTACAACTCCAGTGAACCAACTCCAACTCCAACTCAAACTCAGTGAACCAACCCCAACTCCAACTCCAGTTCATCAACTCAATAAATCAACTCAATGAAATCAACAAAATCAAACAATCAAAAAAATGACATAACACAAATGGAATTCGGCAGAACACAATTGGAAAATAAAAATGAAAATGAAAAATGAAAAAAAATCAGAAATCTGGACCTTTAGTGAATTCGGTAGAAAACAATTGGCAAAGTCAAATAAAAGCTCTGGGTACTTACTGCTTGTCGTGGAAGAACGGAAGACTGCAACGAAGTCAGTAGAAGATGGAAGACTGCGGCGAAGACGGTCAGTCAAAGGCGCTGAAAGAAGAAGAACAGCCAAAATGGAAAAGAAGAAGGCCAGGTGTGAAATAAAAGGTCTGACTCTATAGCGACGATATATGTTGTCGCTATTGGTCCTACATCGACAACATTTTATTTAACTTTTTAGAACACGCGCCTAAAACGTGGCGCCCAATTTGTCGTCGCTATTGACAATACAATAAGTTAATTAAATTACATATCTAAATATAAATAGATTTTTTCATTTTATTAATTTTTAATATTTAATGTTATAAAAAAATTATTTTTAAAATTATCAAAAAAAAATTATTTTTTAATTGTTAATAATTAAAATATTAAAGTATAAATTAACAAATTCAGTGATACAAAAAATATGTACATTTGTCAGAGTCTAAAAATATTCCAAAAATATTTATCTTTTTAGGGCATTTTTCATATTTAATTTTTCATATTAAATGTTATAAAAATCTAATTGTATATTTAATAAATTATTTAAAATTTAATGTACAATGATAATAATGAACAACTCATAGTTAACTAAATAATTTATAAATAAATTAAGCACTTTATGATAATTAACTACACTCCGTGACGCGGTGAAAATATTCAATCTGATTCACTATCATGATACGATTGATCCTCATCATCGTCACTATCATCGTCCTCATTGATTTCACTCCATGTTTCGTCATCCTCGTATTCTACATTTGTATCGTCTTCCACATCATCTTCGTTGATAAACGAAGTTTCTCCTGCAGTATCAGACGAGGCTTCTCTGATAATCGATGCTTATATCTCATCAGCTTCACCATCATCTCGGTGCAAGGATACGTGCTCTATGTTGCCAAGATCAACGATCAGAGATAAACTGGAAGCGTAGTTATTGTGGAGCATATCAATCTCTGTGATGTTAGATCCCACCATGTCCCACATACTCTTGTGATAAACAATTTGTATTACTCGCCAGTTTGGACCACGAGATGAGTCTTCAATATAGAACACTTGTTGTGCTTGGCTCGCAAGTATGAACTGATCATCCTTGAATGCCTCTGCACTGATGTCAATACTGGTAGCGTTATTCTCAGTTACCATCCGTCTCCCATCACACCTAAACCACTTGCATCGGAACAGATAAACTAAAAATTTTGATCCATACACTAGCTCCAGTATTTCTTGCAGCTGTCTGTAGTAAACCTCACCCTCAGTCCTGGAACGGACATACCACTATTCTGAGTTTTTCTTCGAATATCACGATCATATGTCAGGAACCAAACTCCTTTTACAACACAAGCCGTGTATGACATAACCTGCTGGTAACATCCACTAGCCAACAAAAACAACTCATGAGAAACTTGATGGCTGTGGCTTTGGCGCATTGCATATACCTACATGACGAGGATTATTCTCAGTTATTGAAATAAAGAATGTGGAAAACTTTGAAATGTATTCGGTCGTTGTTTGTTTACCTTTCTGTAGAACTAATCGTGAAAGTCTCTTCTGTGCACTAGTTCGATATTTGGACAGCCATTGTTCAGTAGCTCTTGTCTATGTTCCCTGTACAAAGCATGGAAGATCAAAGTTCATTAGTTCATTTCACATGACAAAGTTTATTCGAGATAAATGAATAATAATCCATAAACTCGTCTTACTGCAAGAATGGCTCAACTTCATAACATTTGTTCAGGACGTAAAAAATTGCTTGATTTTGAACATGAGTAGAAAACGTCGTTGGTGACTTCTTTCCAAATGGGCTTCGACTGAAAAACAGAAAGTTGTGTCTGCGGAACACTAGCATCCTCGTTCTATCTGGTCGGTTGAACCTTGTTCCTGTGTCCTCGAAGTACCTCGAACAAAAGTCAATGCCTCATCCACAACATACCATTCAGCGATTAATCTAATAAATTGAAATTGTATTTTTTTTAAATTCAAGAAGTTTGAACCCCCCCCCCCTCTGTAATTTTGTTTTTATTTTATTTTAGGGACTTATATTAAATTGTAAGGAGGGGGGTTCATTTCAGTTTTGGATCTGGGATGAATAGGTTCAAGAGATGAGATAATTAAGGACACCCACTAGAAAGACTAACCCAATCTGTAGTGATGTAACGAAAAATAAAAAATTTTTGTTACTTGACCAACCATCAGGAGAAGCAAATACAACAAGTACGCTAATCAATAAGATTGATGAAGTAGCAATTAATGAAAAAACAGCCAATTGGAAAACAAGAGTCATGCTTTTAATCCTCCAAAATACCAACAAAGGAACTATACCATTTGATCCCTCTATCGGCCAAAAAATTGTAATAAAATACATCATCGAGGGATTTTAGTTTACATGAATCAATTGATTCAATATGACTTATTACTACCCATTTGACCACTTTATTCATACATGGAGTCAGGGGAAATGGAATTTTGTTTTTTATATTTCACAAATGGACATGCGTGATTATATATACAGATAGATAGATCTATCGGTAGATTCACACCTGAGATCGTTCTATAGATAGTAGTGGTATCCACCCCTATGGCCATGTTCTATTCAGAGGAATAAAATAAAAATGGTCTTTCGGAGAGATGCCTGAGTGGTTGATAACCTCGGTCTTGAAAACAGGTATAGTTTTTTGAACAAAGAACTATCGAGGGTTCGAATCCCTCTCTCTCCTTTTTTTGCTCATTGAATAGATTTGTTTCTATTGGTTTTGCTCGAATTGGTATCATAAGGAAAGGTGAATAGATTAGATATAAATGAGTTAAAAAAAGAAAAGAAAAAAGAATATTTTTTAAGTATAACCTGATCCCAATATGTATGATAGAATCAAAGTGATTTTTACTTCAATCCAAGCATTGGATCTCATGTCTCAGATAAATAGCATTACTCAAATAGAGAAGGAAATTTTATTTTTTATTTTTTACTTATTACGAATTACTCATTCCCTTATAGAGATGATACATGCCCGGCACACATTGGCACACGCCAATGCCACGTGTCCGGTTCACGTGACATTATGTCCAATTTAGTTAATTTTCACTACAGTTCACGATAAATTATAACCCTTATATATAATTTTGTGTGGTTCTTATTTTGAAGCCACCGAAGGACCTGGTCGGAACTAAGTAAACTAAGCTCTAATGTATTAATCTTGGCTCGGTACACTCTTGCCCAGTCAAGATAATATATTAATCTCGTTCTATTCCACTAGGAGAACAAGATTGTACTAACTGTCTAATTGAAAATATTGAAGTTGTATAATCAATAATTATATCATCTGACTTGCTGTTATTACATATTATCTCTGTCGACAATTTGAAATATTCGGAACATGGTTGAACTGACCAAAACACCATTTTCCAAATATAAGTATATCGTCTAATCCCATTTTTTATTGTCAATCCTAAGTGATCAAATCACAATTATTAATTCAACAATCAATGTCAAATTAGTGGTCACATATTTACTTGTCCACAAAAAAATCCTTTGAGGCCAAGATCGTGCCTATTAAATAGGTGACAAATTCCATATTGTGAATATATGTTCCTTGTTGTTTCATTTTAATTCTCAATGCACTGAGATATTGACTGGAAATTTTATCTCACTCAATGATACCTCAAAGAACCTCAAACTAGTAATCAAATTCCATTACTTGCTCAGGATTAAGGTCTAGGAATGACAATTTGACCCACCGCCTCGGACCCCTCCCCGGACCCGTATCTCAAAAATTGTTTTTTTTTTTCAAAATTTATCAACCAACCATGGACTACAAAATATAGATCGAATTACAAATTGAATCATTTTGTACTTAATAACTTAAGCACTAGATTTATAATATCAAAATGATCTACAAACAAATGATATCTCAAATCAATTCAACTATTTAATATTTTATTTTAAAATGTTGTGAACACAAATAAATTTACTCGGTGGACAAATACCACCTAACAAATCTCTCACTTGCCATAGAGTAAATGAGATATGTTAAGTACACACATGTAATGTGCCCCTCAAAACTCCTAGCGGGTAAGCTCTTGGTGAAGGGCCGGTCAGCAAGATTTTTTGCAGATGCTATTTTGCAAACTGTCGCATCTCTCATTTATAATACTTTCGTTCAATATGTTTCCCATGTTGATGGTTTCTTAGTTCTTTTGAATTCTCCAATGTTATAACTAATGGGGCGAGATGCAAAAAAACCACATCGAGGTCCAAAAAAAACTTTCTAAGCCACACCGCCTCCTTGGCCGCTTCACAAGCTCCAAGCATACTCTGTCTCCATGGTGGAATCACCAATAAAAGATTGCATGATACTCCTCCTAATGATGGTGCGACTACCTAATATTGATCTTGATATGGACTTGCGAGAATTTCTATCAGCCTGAACGTCAAAATCAGTATAACCCGTAGGGACCAAGTCTGGAGTTGGATATACCACCATATAATCTATAGTTTTGAGAAGGTACTTGAGTATATGCTTAACAGCAGTCCATTGTTCAGGTCTTGGGTTCGACCGATATTTACTAGAAATTCCAACAGCATAACAAATATCTAGCTGTGTGCATAGCATTGCATAAACGAGACTTTCTACAACTGAGGCATAAGGAACATCCTTCATGTGAATAGTTCACTAGGAGTCTTAGGTCAATGCTCCCATGTCAAATAAATTCCTTTTCTGAAAGACATTTAGCATTTCTTAGAATTCTGCATAACAAACCTCAAATATTTTGTCTATATATGAAGTTTGTGAAAGAGAAATTCACATATTTTTCCTATCCCGAATGATCTGAATACCTAGAACATAATTGGTATTTTCTAAGTCATTCATGTCAAACTGTTGTGCCAACCTACTTTTAACTGACATCGATGCTCCTTCGTTATTCCCAATGAGCATCGGGATGTTCTGTTGTTGTATAAAATACAATTGCAAGTGCACAATATCGTTAACAAGTAATAAAGTAGACCTAATGAGTCTGGATTATCGTTTCCACGAAGACTATCCTATTTATATACTAGTTCAATTAATCCTAATCCTAATATATTTAAAATAGTTTGAAATACATTTATTGGAAGATTTAACCTATAACTATTAATTCAAGAAAACAATGTGAACGCAAATATTAACAATTTATAAAATATAATTATTAATTCACAAATTCACCATAGTTGTCATTTCTAATCTCTTCTCTCAAGATTTCTTTCTAATGTTGTACTCGGTCGAATTCACAACTTTAACCTAATTTACCTCTCTCGAGTTCAAATTAGTTCTATCTAATTAAGTCAACTCACTATATCTCTAGTGAAGTTAGAATAATCTTTAACTAGATGCATTAAATATCTTAAGAATTCAATTTAAGACCGCAACAATAACAAAAGCATATCTTTACCTTTTATCCAATTGTTGGATTTTACTATGTGATCTAGATTAATAACTTACCTCTCGATTTGTTACAATCCACAATTCAATAAAAACAATGGCCAATTATTTCAAGCATTACGAGAAGAAGTAAAATCAATACGTAATCAACATATAATCAAAACTTGAGAATTGAAATTAAAGAATCTAAACTAGGTTACATAGTTCATCCAAACTATAAATTTAGCTACTTATAATCCAGGAGAAAGAAAACATAAAGAGTTTGGAATACATAACCAGATTTAAATAAAGGATGAGAAAAAGTTGAATATCCTATACCAAGAATTCGTCATCTTCACGTCACAATCTTCAAAGTCTTGGTCGTTCTTCCTCTCATTCTCCTCATTGCTCTCTCTTTTCTCCTTTAATCCACAACTAATCTGACCTAGATTAGGTCTTTATATAGTCTTCAGCCTCTCCGACTTGTTTTAATTCAAAAAGGACACAAACGCCCCTAGTTTCACATTTAAAAAAAATCATAAAATTAATAACGTGGCCGCGGTCGGGCAGCAGTTTATTGCCGCGACAAATCTAGTTGGTCGTTGTTTGTAGCAGTCCAAACAGACAAGGTTGCCCTTCTATTGTAGTTCAGTCTCTCAACTTTCAAATTGGTCCTTATATTTCTTCTTTCATTTCAATTTCATCATCTTTTATTTACAATTCAAGTCCTTCAACTTTTATGAGGTTACATGCAGGTCTCCATTTCTAAGTCTTCATACACTTTCAGTAATTCTTCGCCTATTTTGCTTTGTTTTTTCCCAATTCTATCCGAACTTGAGTTTTGATCTAAAACAATCAAATCAACACATAATTAAGTAGAAATTCACTTAAGAGTACTTGCAACCATCCACTTTTCATGGTCCAGATAAGTGTAAAATCGAACTTATCACCCGCTGATAAGTATGTTTTACACGCTTATTCTATCATATAAACTTGATATATAATTGTAATTTCAGTGAAGTTTTACTTGTTTTAGTATAAATGTTATCATTATAGGTAAAACCCAAGAATGGAGGTAAATAGAGCAAAATAAGGAATATGGAGCTACATAAGAGTTGATCAGGAGCGTTTGAAGATTTACATGATGGTATGGAAGTGATAAGAACCCTTAAAAGGTCCATTGGAGAATTTCACAAGTTTCGAGAGTAGATTTTAATTTACAAAAAGTTTGAGGACTGAATTGCACACTTTTGAAACTTGTGAAAGACCAAATTTGGATGACTAAAGAGGTTTTGGGACCACTTTGGAAGCTCTTGGAAGTTTGAGATAAATTTTGAAAGACTTGGAGCAAAAAAAGGACCAAAATATACAATGTTAAAAGTTTGGGGACCAAAATGTACAAATTTGAAAGTTTAAGGACCAAACTACAAATTTTTTGTTTGCCACGGTCTAGTAGCGGTTTGCAAATCGCGGCCAGACCATGGCAAACAGACAAATTTCGTTTGCCACGGTTTTGGCCGCGGTTTGCAAACCGTAGCCCGACCGCGGCTCTTTTAAGTTATTTTTTTTACTTTTTAAAGTTGAAACTCATGGGTGTTTGTATCATTTTTGAATTAAAACAAGTTAGAGAGGCTTAAGACTATATAAATACCTAAGCTAGATCAGATTAGGTTGTTGAATCTTGGATAAGGTAATAGAAAAGAAGGGAAGAACGACGACACAATTGAGGATTGGAACGTGAAGACAAAGAATTCTTGGTGCAAGATATTCAACGTCTTCTCATCTTTTATTCAAGATCCGGTTATGTATTCAAATCTCTTCATCTTTTCTTTTTCTAGAATTATGAGTAGCTAAATTTAAAGTTTGGATAAACGATGTAACCTAGTTTAGATTCTTTCATTTCGACTCTCAATTTTTGAATTATAAATTAATTAAGTATTTGATTTTACTTCTTTTCTTAATGTTTAGAATAATTGGCCATTATTTCATTGAATTGTGGATTGTAATGAACTGAGAAGTAAATCATTAATCTAGACCACGTAGTAAAATTCGGCAATTGGATAAAATGTTGAGATACGTTTTTGTTATTGTTGTGGTTTGAATTGAATTTTTATAAAAATTAATGCATCTAATTAAGGACCATCCTGAGTTCATAACTTGACTAATTTAAACTCGAGAGAAGTAAATTATGTTAAATTCGTGAATTCGACCGAATACAACATTAGGAAGAAATCTTGAGAAGAGAAATTAGAGATGACAAATACGGTGAATTCGTTAATCCAAACGGTTTAATAACCATATCTTCTAAATTCTTGATATTAGCATTCATATTATTTTCTAAGAATTAATAGTTATAGTTTATACCTTCAAATCAAGTTATTTCAAATTGTTTACAATAAATTAGGTATAAGATTAATTGAACTAGTATATAAATAGGGTAGTCTTCGTGAGAACGATAATCCGAACTCAATATAGGTCTACTTTATTACTTGTGTGCGATATTGTTCACTTGCAATTACATAATTTATCACAACAAGTTTTTGGCACCGTTGACAGGGATTATTCTTATTTAATATTAGTTTAGATTAATCGTTAGTGTTTGTTTAATTTTTATTTTATTTAATTTTTATTATTTTTATTATTATACTTTTTATTTTTCTTCTTTATTTTCTTACTACAGACAAGGTGTTTGTTGCATGCTCGGTACACAAGGCAGCAATCTTGAGACTTTCAATCCTGAGATTGAACGTACTTTTAGACGAAGACGCAAAGAACACAACCAAAAATAGAAAGATGAGCAACAAATTCAAATGGCAGATGCACAATTAAGAAGAGAAGCTGAACAAGAGAATGCAAGAGCAGCCATTGTAGAAGCAGCTTGATTGGCAGCTCAGCAAATTCAACAACATGAAGAAGAAGAAGAAGATGATGATGGAAATATGCCAATGGCTCAGTTCCTAACTCCGACAGCAGCTCCTGATCGTTCAAGTATAGTCTACCCTGATTTTGGTCGACACTTCTTTCAATTAAGGGCTGATATGATTAATCTCTTCAGCAATAACTTATAGTTCTATGGAAATGCGAATGAAAACACGAACACTCATCTCTCCATATTCTTATGGATGTGTCATAACTTTCAGTTTCAAGGGGTGAATGAAGATGCCATCAGACTTTGATTATTTCCCTATACAATGAGGGATGGGGGCGCTATAATGGTTGGACTCAAAACCACATGCTAGTATCACTACATGGGATGACTTAGCTAGAAAATTATGTAATAAGTATTTTTCGCCAGCTAAAGTAGCCAAGATAAAACTGAAAATCTCTACATTTCAGCAAATGGATGAGAAAAAGTATCATGAAGCCTGTGACAGATTCAAGGAGTTGCTCAGAAAATGTCCAAACCATGGCATTAAAAAGGTCCAACAAGCTAAATATTTTTACTATGGGCTATCTCCTTAATCCAAATCAATAGTGGACTCCTCTACAAACGGGTTCATTACGAATAAAAATGTCATCGAAGCATGGGATCTATATGAGTTAATTGCAAATACACATACCATGCTTTCATATGATCGTACCACTCCAAGAAAAAAAGTAGGTATACATGAGATTGACACTCAATTAGCTACTAATGCACAACTTGTTGCATTGACAAAGCAGGTGGAGCTCTTGGTCAGAACACAAACACAAGGAGTGAATGCAATCCAAGCAACCATGATGTGCAAAAACTGTGGGGCTAACCACTCGACATTAGATTGTATGTTATTGGTCTCTCTAGAACACGTCAATTTTGTACAAAATAATATGCATCAGTAGTATAATCCATATTCACAAACATACAATTCAGGTTGGAAGTAACACCCAAATTTTAGGTGGTCTGATAATCAACAAAGTGGCAATGCCAATAATGCTCCGCAAGAAAGAGGACCAAGTTTGGGAGAGATGTTTCAACAGTATATGTAGAAAATTGATAAAATATTGGAGTAGCTAGACACAAACTATCAGAATTAACTGGCATCTATTAAAAAATTAGAGACTCAGATTGGCTAGTTAGCCCTGCAACTGTCACACAGGAAACCAGCTACTCTGCCTAGCAATACATTGACAAATTCAAAAGAACAAGTAAATGTAATCACTACTAGGAATGGGGTACAACTCCCAAAAATTCACGTGAAAATATTGGAGAAAAATGACAAACAGTTGCTAATTGAGTAAGAAGAAACTGGACAACAACATGCGAAATCAAAAGAAGAAGTTTCAAAGGAATCTACTGAATCATCAAAAGTGAATGTGCCAATTCCTATCAAAGCTTATGTGCCATCAATTCTTTTTTCTCAGATGTTGCAGAAGCACAAACTCGACAAGCAGTTTGGAAAATTTCTTGAAGTCTTCAAGAAATTGCACATCAACATTCCTTTCACCGAAGCGTTAGCCCAGATGCCATTGTACTTAAAATTTATGAAAGAAATATTGTCCAAGAAGAGAAAACTAGAGGAATACGAGACAGTAATTTAACTGAGGAGTGTAGCGCTATTATGCTAAATAAGTTGCTTACGAAGTTAAAAGATCTAAAGAGTTTTAAATTACCTTGCATAATTGGAAAATTCTATAATTTTAATGCTTTATGTGATTTAGGTGCAAGTGTTAATTTGATGCCCCTTTATGTCTACAAAAGATTAGGTTTGGAAGAAGTAAAAGCAACAACTGTATCTCTACAGCTTGCTGATAGATCAATCAAGTGCCCACATGGTGTGGTTGAGGACGTGCTCATCAAGGTGGATAAATTTTTATTTCCAGTTGACTTCATTGTCCTTGATATCGAAGATGACCGGGATATGCCAGTCATATTGGGCCGACATTCTTATTGACGAGTTGAGCCCTTATTGATGTTGAAAAATATGAGCTAATCTTGATGGTACAAGCTGACGAACGAGCAGTATTCAGTATGTACACCGTACTCGAGCAACCAGCCGACCTCGAAGAGTGTTTTAGAGTTGATGAAGTGGTGAAAATTGGCCAAGAAAACTACAAACCGGATATAGGTGGACTAGTTACAGCAATTAAAGATGAAAATGGTCAATTTAAAACATGGAGAGCAAAGGATAAATCTTGTAAAGTTGGTAATTGCAAGCAATATGCAAGACTTCCAAAGCACTCAAGCCTCCATAAGTGAAAGTTGCCAAAAGTCAAGCTCTAGACTATAAATCGAGCGCTTAATGGGAGGCAACCAATTTTTCTATCCATGGTCTGTTTATTGCATTACATGTAGAATTTTAGGATTGCATTAAAAAGTAAAGCACGTTTCCCGATTTTTAGTAATTGAGCACATTTGAATTTTTTTCAGGCTGCACATCGTCGTTCAAGGCGTCATGAAGACTCAGATCCTGATGCTTGTTGATCGAATAACATTTTGATGGTTTCTTCACACATATGACTTGGGTTAACTCTTTCTTTTTTTGTTTGTTTTGCTTTCTTTTGTCACATTGAGGGCAATGTGAACTTTAAGCTTGGGGTGACTTTAATTATTTTATTTTGGTTATTTTTGTGTGTGCTGTGAAAAAAAAAAAATTTATTTGTGTACTTGTATGTTGGATAGTCTTGCCGGCTAATGATGATATCTTTTTGAAACTATTATCGATTCATGAATTATGACTAGGTGATGCTACTTATGCATGTTTTTATATACTATACTTATCCATGTAAGATGTGATTAAGTGTGAGTACAATAGTCATGAATATCCCTACCTTTGGTTGGTTTATTAAATAGAATACAATGAAAGAATAGTGAACCTAAGTTGTGAAAACCAAGACCACCAATTGACAACTCAAATACCTAACCAGTTGAAAGGATAGTTCGGGGTGGTTAAACCAATGCGGAAGGTATTTAGATAGGTGTTGATTCCGTGCATGAGTAATATTTGTGTGAAGTGTATTTGGCTGCTAGGTGGAATCTAGGTATTGACCGGATGCTAGGAATCTAATTCCCGCTTATTTATCTTGCACAAAAAAATGAAAGACATTACACTTGCATTATCTTATACCTCTTTTCGTAGCCTAGTTGACTCAAGTGATAAAGCCTTTAGGGGTTCTTAAAACTCGGTGCCCTAAGATCAATCAGACTTAGGAGCCATCGGCCTAAAACTCGCTACAAGGGTCACCTAGAAAGTTTAAGGGAGTGAGGTCTTACATATAAGATAAGGAAAAAAAAGGCAAAAGCAAGATTGAGCCTTTGTGCGCATAACTTGGGGATTTAGATAACTAGTGGGTTTGACTTACCTAGTAGAAACTTGATGGTCGAAGCATTCAATAAAGGAAAAATCATCACAGATCTAGATAGCAACTGTATTGACTAGACCTAACCGAAAATTCGAGCGATAAAAAAATAAGGGTTTTGAGGGCAACTTTAGAATTAACACCCAGGGTGAGAGATTGAATATCAACATGGGAGTGTGTATTCTTACGAGAGATAAAGGAAATATTTGACCATTGGAGGACAAAATATTACCAACCTAAAGGTTTATGTTGACTATGCGCACACACATATGTCAGTTGAGCATTGTATAAGTAAAATTTAATTTTGATAGCATGATATAGAAGTTTTATTTTGAATTGTTTGATTATTTCAAAAACTTGAGGCAAACACGGCAATCTATCTATATTAGTAAATAATATTATTATTTGATTGATTGTTTAAGTAGATAATCTTGCTCGAGACGAACAAGTGTTTAAGTTTGGAGAAATTTGATAAGGGTGTTTTACACGCTTATCCAATCATATAAACTTGATATATAATTGTAATTTGAGTAAATTTCTACTTAATTTAGTTTAAATGTTGTCATTATAGGAAAAACCCAAGAATGGAGGTAAATTGAGCAAAAATAAAGAATATGGAGCTACATAGGAGTTCATTGGGAGCGTTTGAAGATGGACATGATGGCATGGGAGTGATAAGAACCATTAAAAGACCCATTGGAGGAATTTTACAAGTTTCGAGAGTGGATGTTAACTTACGAAAAGTTTGAAGACTGAATTGCACACTTCTGAAACTTGTGAAAGACCAAATTCGGATGTCTAAAGAGGTTTTTGGGACCAATTTGGAAATAGAAAATATTCGTTTGCTGCAGTTTTGGCTGCAGTTCGGGAGCTGCGGTCAAACTGCGGCTCGACCGATGCTCCCATAAGTAATATTTTGACTTGTTAAAGTTGAAACTCATTGGTTTTTGTGTCTTTTTTGAATTAAAACAAGTCGGAGAGGTTTAAGACAATATAAATACCTAATCTAGGTCAGATTATGTTGTTGAATATTGGAGAAAGGAATAGAAAAGAGAAGAACAACGATGGCACGATTGAAGATTGGAACGTGAACACAAAGAATTATTGGTACAAGATATTCAACGACTTCTCATCTTTTATTCAATATCCGGTTATATATTCAAATCTTTTCATTTTTTCTTTCTCTAGAATTATGAGTAGCTAAATTTAATGTTTGAATGAATGATGTAACCTAGTTTAGATTCTTTAATTTCGACTCTCAAGTTTTGAATTATAAATTAATTAAGTATTTGATTTTACTTCTTTTCTTAATGCTTGGAATAATTGGTCATTATTTTATTGAATTATGGATTGTAATGAATTGAGACATAAATTATTAATCTAGACCACGTAGTAAAATTTGGTAATTAGATAAAAGGTAGAAATACGTTTTTGTTATTGTTGCGGTCTGAATTGAACTCTTATGAGAATTAATGTATCTAATTAAGGACCATTCTTACTTTATAAGTTGACTTAATTAGATAGAACTAATTTCAAGTCGAGAGAGGTAAATTATGTTAAATTCGTGAATTCGACCGAATACAACATTAGGAAGAAATCTTGAGAGGAGAAATTAGAGATGACAACTATGGTGAATTCGTTAATCCGAACGCTTTAATAACCATATTTTCTAAATTCTTAATCTTTTCATTCATATTATTTTCTAAGAATTAATAGTTACAGTTTAAACCTTCAAATCAAGTTATTTCAAATTGTTTTCAATAAATTAGGTTTAAGATTAATTGAACTAGTATATAAATAGGATAGTTTTCGTTGGAACGATAATTCGGACTCAATATGTCCACTTTATTACTTGTGTGCGATATTGTTCACTTGCAATTACATAATTTATCACAACACCCATCTCGAATATTCGGGTAATAGGGGTGGGTCCAAACCCGTCCATCAAATTTGTTTTTTTCCCCTCAAAATCACAAAATAGACTCCAAATCACAATTTTTGCTAGGAATGGGCTGAATGGGATTTGAACCTACAAAATTGTTAAGTTACAAGGCTTAACCACTACACTACAACCTCAATCTTACAATTTTTTTGTTTGTTTTGTTTGCTACAAATATTACAACAAATTCCTATTTCCTTAGCCATAACATTCTACATTCATAATCCTTACTATTCTAATTCTTCCACCCAAATTTTCTTAATTGTTTGTTTTTAGTTTGCAAAAAAAAAATTAACTTGGACAGTGTTGGATCAATGGGACGTCCCGCCCCGCAAATTGGCCGGTCGAGGACCCCGTCCTGGACCTGCCCCATTTCCATCTCTATTAAGGTCATTCGTAGGACAATCAAGTAAAATTAAATTCACGTGGTCAATATCTCTGATTAAATTTCACATGGTCCAATCCAATATATTTCAAATGTAGTTTCAATTTTATTATAAAAGTTAAAGATTGACTTTAATAAAATTGAGATGATCTTATCAAATAAGGTATCCGTCTTTATTTATCGACGTTGGACTACAAATTTTAGATCGAATTATAAATCAAATCTTATGTGCCTAATAACTTAAGCACTCGATTTATAATGTCAAAATAATCTACGAACAAATGTTAGCCCAAATCAATATAATTATTTAATATTTTATTTCAAAATTTCGTGAACACAAAAAATTTACTCGATAGGCAAATTCCACCTAACAAATCTCCAACTAATTGTCCTAGAGTAAATGAGACATGTTAAATATACCCATGTTTTCAATGTGCCCCTAAAAACTCCTAGCGGGTAATCTCTTGGTGAAGGGGTCACCAGCAAGATTTTCTGCAGTGTCACATCTCTCGTTGAACGATTAATCTAACTAGGTGATACTTTCGTTCAATGTGTTTCCTATGTTGATGGCTTCTTAGTTCTTTTGCATTTGCCACTGCTCAACTGCTATCTAAGTACAAAGTAATGGGATGAGATGAAAAAGGAACCACCTCGAGGTCTAGCAAAAACTTTCTAAGCCACATCGCTTCCTTGGTCACTTCACAAGTTCCCACGTACAATGACTCCATGGTAGAATCATCAATATAAAATTGCTTGATAATCCTCCTAACGATGACACCGCTACCTAATACTGATCCTGATGTGGACTTACAAGAATCCCTATCAGACTGAAAACAGAATCTGTATAACCTGTAGGGACCAAGTCTGGAGCTACCTTTCTATTAGCTCCACTTTTCCTCTTGTAGACGCACTTGTACCCTATAGCTTTTACCCAATTAGGCACATCTATAAGATCCCAAACCGAGTTAGGGTACAAAGATTTCATCTTTGAATCCATGGCACTTTTCCAATGGTCAACGTCTACATCCCCCATAACATCTTTGTACAATGTGGGATCCTCTACATGCTTGGTAGAGATTGTCTCGAAAGATTCTCCATAATGAATCTTATTTGTCTATCCTTTAAGCACGTGTGCCTGACATCTCCATATCAAAATATGTCTTAGATTAGGCTTACGTCCATTCCACAATTCCAGAGATGTCTTAAAGAAAAACTTAGATAGAACTATGTTCAATAAATATATCGCAGTTTGAAGGGCATATCTCCAAAAGGATGTGATGAGGGTTGAGAAGCCCAATGAGACCTGATTATGTCCAACAAAGTTACGTTCTATTGTATCCGGTGCACTAAGTTGTTATAGAATCTCATTCTCAGAAAGGTACGTTTTAAAGTTGTGGGGTAGATACTCTCTGTTGTGCGATTTAAATCCCGCAAGTGGACGGATCATTTACAAATAATAAAGTGATAAATGAAGTGTCGAACCCACGAGGACTAGATATCAATTTAACCAATTAATTTATAACTTAAATTTTAACAATAAAAAGAAACACATATTCAATTTGGTTTTTGTGATTCTATACTATTTTAAATAAAAGTAAATTATCAAACAATTAACTTTAAAATAGTGAGAACGAATTCAAAGCTTACTAACACTAGGATTTGCGAATCCACCAACACTCTCCTTAATCAATTATCCGTTTAACCGATTTAGCTTATAATTACTCTAGATTGAAAATCGGCGTTCCTAAAATAATCAAAAGCCTCTCTCGATGGTCAATCAATTCTATATGTTATGCGAACCTAATTATCTCTAATTAAGCTTGGAACATGAACACATGCATTAAAATCTCAAGAATACCTAAATGGATTTCATAAAGCATAATAGTAATTTCTATCTATTATTGGACCTTATGTTATTCAATACCACGTGCTTAATCTATATTGAATCTCTCGACTTCAATATAAATCACAATATATTCTAATGGTGATCAGACATTAAAATAATAGAAAAACCGCATAAAGAATAATCAACCCAAGAAGTAGTTAACTACTAAAATGGAAAAACTTCTAATTAATTAAAAATCATGAGGTTTCATCGTTCATCCTAGAAAAAGTAAGTTTAGCTGGACATAATTTCGCCAATTATGACAATAATTGACTTCATCATGATCTGGCGAAAGAAAAAGAAGAAAGAATAAATACAACCTGTGACTCAGGCTGAAGAATCTTCAATCCCGTGCCTTGATCTTCGATTCTCCTCTTGTATCTTATTTCCAAAATTCATCTCTTCTTGTTCTGGGCATTCTCTGCCTTTTATAATGTTCTTCAAACCCTCCAAGACGTGATTTAGGTATCTCAATCAATATGGACTTCGTAGAGTTCTAAATCCATCAGGAAACTGCCAAAGTGTTCCGCGATATACCCTTGCGATCGCATGGTGTAATTACTTGCGATCGCATGGTTCAATCGTTTTACATTCTGCTGATTTTTTATCCACCTTGCGATCGCAGCCTTGTTTAATCATGCGATTGCATGGTTAACTTGGCTGCAAATCCAGTTTTCTTCCTTTAATATTTACATGCTGAGCCCCTGAAGTATATTTTCTTAGCAGTTTGAGTCCATTTTCTTCTATTTGCTTTCTTTTCATCCGATTGATACTTGAATTTGATTATTTCCTAAATTAATAAGAAAACAACATGCAATTAAACTGAAATCAAATAATATGACTCATAATCGTCCCTTTTTGTGAGCTCCAATAAGTACAAAATTGTACTTATCAAATACCCCCAAACTTGAACTTTTATTCGTTCTCGAATAAACTAGCTAAAAACAATCATGCATATAATGATATAAGCAATAACACAATTCACAATATAAATAGCTTGCCGTTCTTACTTCATCTTTTGTAAAAAGAAAAACTTATAATTCATGACGAGTGTTCAGGTATTACTATTGCAAATGTGATTATACTCAAACCATACTTGATACGTGTGTGAGACCAGTTAATCTGATCAACTTAAATTCTATGGTGGTGGTAGCCCAACCATTTGGTCAACTTTTCCTTTTCCTCTCGTAAGGTACACTTTCTCCCAAAATGATATTTTCTTTTAATTCCCGAGATTTTGGTTCTAAGGTTATGGTTCACATTCTTTTCTTGCTTGAGACTGGTTGAGAAAACTAGTAATCGTGACAACCTATGTTTATGAAGATTGTCCAATTTATGAGCGATCTCGACCAGAAAGTTTCTACTAAGTAAGTTAAACTCATTAGTTATCTAATCCCCATTTTTACTTTGCAAATGATTTTTTTTTCACTGGCTTTAGCACAATTTTTTTTTTTTTTATAAATTAGATCTTATGTGCAGAACTCAATCCTTTAAGCTTTCTAGATGACTCATATAACGAGCTTTAGGTCGATGACTCCCAAGTCTTTTGAACTTTAGGGCATTGGGTTTTGAGAAACCCATACGGGCCTTTTCACTCAAGTCAAATAGGCTACGAAAAGAGTTATAAGATATTAATAGTATGCGAAACTCAGTCCATTAAGCTTTCTAAATGACCCATGTAACGAGCTTTTCGTCAATGACTTTATCACTCGAGTTAAAAAGGCTACGAAATGAGTTATATAATAATAATAGCCTTGTTCTTTGCGTGCAATAAGTTCATGCTAAGAGATTAGATTCCTAACATTCGGTCATTACTTAGTTTCTTCTAACTACTCTAAAGTACTCCACACAATTTTTCAACACAAATAGAATCAATCATAACCTAGATAACCACTATCACAGTTTAATTACCACACTTACTCACTATATTGGTTACTTGTTCGAGATACAGATGATTTTTTTAGGTTCAAACAGGGTATCCTATTGTTTTCAACTTAAGTGCACCAACATATCTAAAAATCATCTTAACTGGCCGACACAACACAATATCAAACATGGTCAAATAGTCTCACATTTAACCAATAGTAATAATTTGTTCACAAGTCATGGATTAAAGCGAAATAATTAAATAAAAAGTTGCATCATTAGCCAGCAATGTTATTCAAATCACATAATATGCAAACAAATAATTTTTTTTTTTGAAAATAAGAAAGAAAAAAAACAAAAATAATTTAAAAATCAAATATCAATTGTCGAATCAAGCAATCAAGCAAATTTTTCATTTTAGTCCATCACCCCCAAACTTGAAAAAAAACATTGTCCCCAATGTAAAATTTAAAATCAAAAGATCGAAGACTTCCCTGAGCTAGATCTGATGGTGCCGGGAGAAAAGGTGTGATAAGATCAACTGGAGGAGAAATCTGAACAGGTTGGTCGGCAAATCTTTGTTTGAATGTCATCCAGCCAGACTGCAGGTTGTAACCCTAAAAAGAAAAGAAAAAAAGAACTTATTAATAATAATAAAATAATTTTTTTTTTACGAAATGTAAATTTTAAAAAAATTTGAACAACGTGATTATGCAAGGTGACGATGATTGTAGCCTCAAAACCTAAGAATTAAAAACCTACTTTAAATGCTAGAAACCTAAAACGTGCAAATTGTCAATTGAAATCCTAAAATTGAAATAAATAAAAGAGTAGAAAAATGGGTTGCCTCCCATTAAGCGCTTTTTTAAAGTCATTAGCTTGACTTTGTTGTGGTCATTGCTCAAGACACTTTGAACAGATCTTTGGAAGACTTAATTTGTCTGGCTCGATATTCTTTGCACCAAATTTTGTTCACCTTCCAGAGTTTGATTTTTCCCTTATCATATTGATAGAACTCTATTTTGCCACCCTGCTCGAACTCAACTATGAAGATTTCAGCCTCATCATCAGCTTTGATCACAGAAGACGGATGAAACTCCTCTTTCTGCACATACTTTTTTTCTCTAAGTGGTGTCTCCTGATGTTGGGTAACAACTTTATCATCTAAGCTCCCCGTCTTCTGGTCAATGACATCAATCTCGAAGCAGGAATCTGAAGAGCTTGGAAATTTAATTGCTTTGAACACATTGAATGTAATGTGTTCATCATTCACTTTCAGCATAAGTTCTCCTTTTTGAACATCAATTACTGCCCGACCAGTAGCCAAGAAAGGTCGACCCAAAATGAGTGGTACATCGCTGTCTTCACACATATCCAGAATATTAAAATCAGCAGGAAATATGAACTTGCCCACTTTCACCAATATGTTTTCAACTATTCCCGTTGGGCGTTTGATTGTTCTATCTGCAAGCTGAAGTGTCACTGTTGTTGGCTTTGCTTCTCCTAAACCGAGCTGCTTAAAAATAGAATAAGGCATTAGATTTACACTAGCACCTAAATCACATAAAGCTTTATCAAAATATAAACTACCAATAGTGCAAGGAATATTAAAACTCCCTGGATCTTTTAATTTCAGCGGTAGCTTTTTTTGCAATATGGCACTACATTCTTCGATAAGCGCGACTGTTTCATGCTCCTCCAAATTTCTTTTATTTGCAAGAATGTCCTTCATGAATTTGGCATAACTAGGCATTTGAGCTAAGGCATCAACGAATGGTATGTTGATGTGAAGCTTTTTGAATACATCCAAGAATTTCTTGAATTGCTGGTCTAGCTTATGTTTTCACAGCCTTTGAGGAAATGGAATTGGAGGGACATAAGCAGGTGGTGGAATATAATCTGGTGGAGAGTCCCATATTTCTTGTGCAATTCTTGGTTCTGATTTGTTTTCTCTCTCTTTGCTGGACACAGTTTTCTTTTCTACACCTGGCCTTTTTACATAAATTTCTGGCAATTCAACTCCGCTTCTTGTGGTAATTGCATTTACTTGCTCTTTTGGATTGACCTCGGTATTGCTTGGCCATGTGCTTGGTTGTCGCTCAGTCAACAGTTTAGCCAACTGCCCAATTTGATTTTCCATATTCTTTATAGCAACATCCTGTCTTTTCTGCATCTCCTTAAGTCCAATCTCCATCCGTTCTGACAATTTAGCTATTGTTTCTTCGAATCCTCATTCTCTTTCTTGGGGTCTTCCCTGATTTGGCGGATTTTGAATATTTTGAGTGTTACCACATGAGAAGTTTGGATGATTTCTCCATCCAGGATTGTAAGTCTGTGAGTACGGATTATTCTGTTGTCGCTGATTGAGCATATACAGCTTGTTCAGGGGATGTCATATCAACTTTAGTCAAAGGACACTCTGATGATTGATGGTTTGCCCCTCATGTTACATAGATTGGTGGAGGCATCTGAATCATATTAGCTGAATGAGAATATTTCATTGCTTCCATCTGCTTTGCCAATGCATCAATTTTTGCCAATACAAGCGAATTGGTGTCTACCTCATGTATCTCTATTGCTTTCTTCTACAATCCTCTTTCTGGCCACATAATAAATTGTTCACTCATGGTTTCATATAGATCATAAAGGTCACCGACGGATCTATTTTGGATAGAGCCACCTGCTGCAGAATCTACTGAAGAACGACTGGTTGGAGCTAGTCTAGAGTAGAAATAATGATTCTGAGCTGCTAAAGGGAAACCATGACTTGGACACTTTCGGAACAGTTGCTTGAATGTTTCCCATGCCTCGTGAAAATTTTCCAACTCAGATTGTTGGAAATTGGAAATTTCATACTTCAGTCTATTTACTCTGGCTGGAGGAAAATATTTCAATGTGAATTTCTGGATCAGATCTGTCCAAGTAGTAATGCTCCCAGGTGGTAGAGAATCTAGCCATTCTCTAGCTTTATCCTTCAATGTTTGTGGAAAGAGCCTCATCTTCAGTGCTTCTTCGTTAACACCGTGATATTTGAAATTGCCACAGAATTCATCGAAGCGAAAAATATGGTAATGAGGATTTTCATCTGTCATCCCATAAAACAGCAGGTTGTTCGAGAATAAATTCATCACATCTGGCCTCAACTGGAAGTTGTCGTGTCCGTAAGGCGGATAGACTATGCTGGACCGATTCTCAACAATCGGTGGCATCATATACTCACCCATAAGAATATCTCGTTCATTAACTTCAACTGGTCGAGCTATTGGTGCTTGATTATGTATCAAATCTGCAGGTAGTTGATCATGTACTTGGTGGTCTGCCATTGTGTCTTTTTTCTGTATTTTCTTTTCTCGTTTTTCACGTTGTCGTTAGTGAAACCTTCGTTCAATTTCTGGATCTACATCAAATAGATCAAGATCTTTTGTACGGGGCATGCACACTTAACACCTGAAAAATTAGAAAATATATACAATTCAGCAGTATCACAAAGAACTAAAAATAAAAATAAAAATAGAAATAAAAATAAAATAAATAACAATAAAAAATTTGTTAAAACTAAACTATCAATTAATGTAGTAATTAATAAACTAGTCCCCGGCAACGGCGCCAAAAACATGTTGTGCGATTTAATCCCGCAAGTGGACGGATCGTTTACAAGTAATAAAGTGATAAATGAAGTGTCGAACCCACGAGTACTAGATATCAATTTAACCAATTAATTTATTAAATTTTAACAATAAAAAGAAACACATATTCAATTTGGTTTTTGTGATTCTATACTATTTTAATTAAAAGTAAATTATCAAACAATTAACTTTAAAATAGTGAGAACGAATTCAAAGCTTACTAACACTAGGATTTGCGAATCCACCAACACTTTCCTTAATTAATTATCCGTTTAACCGATTTAGCTTATAATTACTCTAGATTGAAAATCGACGTTCCTAAAATAATGAAAAGCCTATCTCGATGGTCAATCAATTCTATATGTTATGCAAACCTAATTATCTCTAATTAAGCTTCGAACATAAACACATGCATTAAAATCTCAAGAATACCTAAATGGATTTCATAAAGCATAATAGTAATTTCTATCTATTATTGGACCCTATGTTATTCAATACCACGTGCTTAATCTATATTGAATCTCTCGGCTTCAATATAAATCACAATTTATTCTAATGGTGATCAGACATTAAAATAATAGAAAAACTGCATAAAGAATAATCAACCCAAAAAGTAATTAACTACTAAAATGGAAAAACTTCTAATTAATTAAAAATCATGAGGTTTCATCGTTCATCCTAGAAAAAGTAAGTTTAGCCGGACATAATTTCGTCAATTATGATAATAATTGACTTCATCATGATCCGGCGAAAGAAAAAGAAGAAAGAATAAATACAACCCGTGACTCAGGCTGAAGAATCTTCAATCCCGTGTCTTGATCTTCGATTCTCCTCTTGTATCTTGTTTCCAAAATTCGTCTCTTCTTGTTTTGGGCATTCTCCGCCTTTTATAATGTATTCCAAACCCTCCAAGACGTGATTTAGGTATCTCAATCAATATGGACTTCGTAGAGTTCTAAATCCATCAGGAAACTGCCAAAGTGTTCCGCGATATACCCTTGCGATCGCATGGTGTAATTACTTGCGATCGCATGGTTCAATCATTTTACATTCTGCTGATTTTTTATCCACCTTGCGATCGCAGCCTTGTTTAACCATGCGATCGCATGGTTAACTTGGCTGCAGATCCGGTTTTTTTCCTTTAATATTTGCATGCTGAGCCCCTGAAGTATATTTTCTTAGCAGTTTGAGTCCCTTTTCTTCTATTTGCTCTCTTTTCATCCGATGGACACTTGAATTTGATTATTTCCTAAATTAATAAGAAAACAACATGCAATTAAACTGAAATCAAATAATATGACTCATAATCGTCCCTTTTTGTGAGCTCCAATAAGTACAAAATTGTACTTATCACTCTCCACCTTGACATGATCGAAGTGTCTTAATGTTCTTACCCAATTGCTTTTCCACTTCAGAATTCTTTAAATTTCTCAAGGGCTTTTTGACTTGTGACTTATCAGGTACATATAGCCCTATCTTCAGTATCTATGAAAGTGCTAAAGTACTTATATCCACCTCTAGCATTGACACTAATTGGTCCACAAACATCATAGTGCACTAATTTCAGGACTTTCTCGGCCACATGTCATTTAGATGTAAAGGATCTCTTGGTCATCTTACATTGCAAAGAGGATTCAACCTTTAATTCACTTAAAGGACCATCCATTATCAATCTTTGAATTCTCTTAAGGTTAATGTGACCATGTACAAGGTGCCACAAATAAGTCTCATTAGTGAGAGAAAAATTTATGCATTTATTAGATGCAATGATATTATCCATAGAGTCGAACACAATTTAAAACATACAAATTGTTAACCAGTTGTCCTTGAAAAATAAAAACATTATTCAATTTAACGTCTAGCGCAAACTGCGCAAAAAACAACTTAATATCCATGCTTAAATAAAGTGGCTACAGAAATTAAATTTCGTTTCATGTATAGAAACAAAATAACAAATATTCAAATATATATGTTTATTATGCTGGAAAAATAAAAAATCAGATCCAATAGATCTAGCAGACACTTGCCTTGTAGTGCAACTCTTGAGAGTGAACTCTCTCTCGTTGAGCTCCCTTACAATGAATTACAAATATGATTAGTGGTTCCACAATCTACTATCCACGTGTAAGTAGAATCAACCACTAAGTAGGCCTCAATGTAGGATAATACACAATTACCTTGCTTTTGGGAAACAAGATATTCTGTGTAGTTTATCTTCCAGTAACCTTTCTATATATCCATGGTGAATGCACTTTTCCTTAGACTTTCCATCTGTCCAAATAATTAATAATTTCATTTTACAACAAAACCTTGTGTACCGTCACATAAATTAATAATTTCATAAAAATAAAACATATATTACATAATATTTAACAACTACAAAAGTATTTCAAGATTCTAGTTTGGCAAGGCCACCATGTTTGAGATTTTTGACTTTATCCTTCATCTTTTGATTTGTCCTAAAAAAGTTATTGTCATTACGTTTTTTATGGAGCCAAAATTTTTTAACTAAATTTAGCATTTCAACATCCTTACCTGTAAAGATTTTAAGTACGTCATGACAATTTACAAACCAAAAAGATAGATTTTTAAGGAGATTGAATGCTATACAAATTAAAACCATTCAAATTAATAACTCATCTAAATTAATTCTCATAATGATCTTGCCACGTTTTCTATGTTTTAGAGAATAAATGTTCTTCAACAGCTAACACGTTCTTAATTTTCTTATTCTCACTTAAAAAAAATTAATATATTTGCATCTTAGAAGTCGTCGGAGGTAATTTTCAACATTATAAGTCAAATGATCGAGATAAAATGTAATTTTTTATTGTTGTAATGTCCAATTGTATCATGTAGGGAATTGGGATTCCATTGCAAAAGGTTAACCTGAGGAGTAATCCAATTTCATTATAAACTTATTTACCTCACATCTTGAGGAGTAATCCAATTTCATTATAAACTTATTTACCTCACATCTAGCCAATGTAAAATTTTATTCGCACTTTTTTAATATATTTAAGTACATCACAAAAATAAGAAAGTTAAATCTCGTAAGTGAAACTTTTGTGTAGGTTGTACGGTGAAATCCCGCAAGCGTACGGGTTCGTTGACAAGTAATAGTAAAAAGTGAGTAAAAGAGTATCGTTCCCACGAGGATTAGACTTTAGCTTAATTTTGACCAATTCGAGCTTAAATCGAATACACACAATAAATGTTTGGATCAAGAAAGTATGAAATTATCTAAACTATAACTACGATTTAACTGAATGCAAATATAGTTTTTGGAGAAAAATCAAGTAAATGAGTTATGCTAGGAATCCGACTCCACCATTAGTATCAATTTTAATCCTCGAAATCCTACGTTCTAAACTAATTCATGTTCAAATTAACAATCGATAATCCTAAGTTATCTAATAATCTCTTTCGAGTAGAATTAAACATATTTTCATATAAGTTCCAAAATATTCCTATTTTGAATACGAATATACAAAAACGCTTTCAATACCAAGATTATCAAATTTGATTGCACCAATCATAGGAAATTATTCCTAATCTCTATAGGACTTGGTGTTTAAAACCATAATGAGCTAATCTATTTTGAACCTTTCGGAAACAAAAATAAATCACAAACACGTTCAAATGGTGATCAATCATTCAAACGGATATTAAAACCATGGTATAAATCAAACAAACACAAATTAAGATTAAAAATGGGAATTCTTGAATTAAAATTTCAACATATGGTTTACATCATCATCCTTAGCATAAAGAGTTTAGCCCATTATGTTTAATTTACAAAAACACATAACAAATGGAGAATTTATCACCCGGAATATTTGATTTCAAGAAGAACTTTGAAGATTAAATTGACCCTCTTGAATGTCTTCAATGGATTGCCCAAGAATCCCAAATTTCTCTTGCTTGAAATCCCAATAATCTTGTCCGGATGAAGAAATTCTTGTAAAGATCTTGTGTTTTGCCTTCTTTGTTCTCTCCAAAATTTGACTCTTTTATTGTTATAAGAGTTTTCCTATTTATATAGGTTCAATTAGGGTTGAATTTTGTACCCAAAGTCTCCAAAAATCTTCCAAAAATAGATTTTTAACCTAAATAAGTCTTTGGCCGCAGATCTGTCCGCCCAAGCGGGTGCCACGGCCGCTCGAGCGGACAGAACGAGTAGGTTTTCGGCCGAAGGTCCGCTCGAACGAGCCTTCGGCCCGCTCGAGAGGACAGAGTTCTGTCCTACCAGCGACCGATTTTCAAACGGCCACAACTTCTTGTAGGAAACTCCAAATTGCAATCCGTAAAAAGCTTTAGAACCATAATTCAAATATATTTCCAATGGTATATCATTTGCCTTATGGAAATGTTTGTACCAAAGGTTGTGCTCTAATTTCTCCACATGCTTCGGTTGTAGTTTCTCAATTTGCTTCTTCGGCTTTCGGGTGTTTGATCTTTCACTTCAACTCTTCATTTTCACTCCAACACACCTTAAATCTATTGATGTATCTTCTTTCTCATCCTCTAATGTTTGGCTCTTGATATTCACTTCAAAAACTCAATTTATTCTCATTTACTCGCCGATTTTACCAATGTGACTTGAGTTCGGGGATTTTGTCCTACAATCACAAAAATGAACAAAAACTCAATAGATATCGACTCTAAAATACTTAGAATTATACAAAAACTCTTCATTTAAGGAATAAATATAAGTGTATAAATTACACTTATCATAGGTTCAATGACAAACGGCATTTTTAACCATTATCTTTTCAATTCTACAATGTTACATCGTTTTAATTTTTTTGATTAAAAGAAAATTATCCTTTTTCTTTTCTTTTCTTTTTCTTTTGTAAAATCACATTTAGAAACGCACTTTTTCCTTCCTTAACATGCTTATGCATAATTTTCATACTTAGTGATTGTTGGGTAAAGTTTAAAATAGATAAAAAATTATTAGTCGTACAAAATGTGTAGATAAATGTGATGTTTGACCAGTAACGAATATGATATTTGAGTTTTACTATTGTAGCCGTTGGTGTTAGATTTTCCGTTAAAAATGATAGAAGATTTTACATTAGCAGATTAAATAGAGTTTCACAAAGTCATTAGGTAAAATCTTTAACAACGAAGCTGTAAGGCCAAGAACCATTAGTAACTTTCAAGAAGATTTTCATTCAACAAATCTAAGTAACAGAAACAAACATAAAACTGTAAAGAACACAAGGAATTTTTCGGCCTAAGCCCCAGAGGTTCGGTGACCAAATCTAACACCTACATCCTCTGTTGAGCATCCACAACGTGGAATATGCTCCAAGTACCATTAAAATAACCAATCGGCAACCAAGTACAGAGTGTATCAAAGTATTACAGACTTCCCTTAAACCACCAAGGTTTAACTCTCAAGAAATCACAAAAATGTACAGAAATCACCCTCTGTTACTGTTCACTCAAGAACAACACAACTCAGTTTGATTCGGCAACTAAGCATAAAAGTCAGAAGACTTTTATCTATCACCAAGAATCATCAACTGATGATCTTTTAACAAAAGAAAAAAAGAATGAGAAGAAGATTTCCAGAGATTTCAGAGACAAGAAGACACAGAGAAGACGAAGAGCATTTTCACGAAGAAACCCTAATTTCTCTGCCAGAAGTGAAGTATCCAGAAGCCAGGGAATGAGTATATCAGACGCCATTTATATCCAAGGGTTGAACAGCCTCCACGTGTAAACATCTGATCAATTTACTCCACTTGTGAAATCGCATTTCACTTAAGCCAGAAAATGAAATAACAATTCTGGTGGCACACGTTTTTCCCAACAGCTCCACCTTGCTACCAGGAATTGGTTATCTTTCAGACACTTAGAACATTTCCTTACTGTTTCATTGCTCAGTACCTGTTAAGAAAATTGAAACAAATTAAATGGAGGGAAAACAAATCAATCAGACTCAACCTGATCAATTGAAAGAATTTTTAGACAATTCTTAAACTTATTCAAAGGAATTACTTTAGTTCCCATATCAGAGGGATTAAATTGAGTAGCAATCTTCTCAAGTTTCAAAATGCCTTTTGAAATAATATCTCTAATGAAATGATATTTAACATCTATATGTTTTGATCTATCATGAAACATAGGATTTTTACTCAAATGTATGGCACTTTGATTATCAGAAAATACAATAACATTTTCATCAACAAAACCAAATTCCTTTAATAAACCTTCAAGCCATATACCTTCCTTTACTGCATTAGCAGCAGCAATAAATTCAGCTTCAGTAGAGGATAGAGCTACTACCTTTTGAAGTTGAGATTTCCAACTGATTACAGTTCCACACAAAGTAAAGAAATAGGCAGATGTGGATCTCCTATTATCTTTATCACCTGCAAAGTCAGAGTCTGTATAACCTCTACGGGTTATACCTTCTTTGCATTTTCTGAAGATCAGACCCATATTTGAAGTGCCTTTCAAGTATTTGAGAAGCCACTTAAGAGCTTCCCAATGGCATTCACCAGGGTTAGACATGAATCGACTCAATACACTAATGCTATAAGCAAGATCAGGTCTAGAACAAATCATCAGATACATCACAGATCCAATCACATTAGCATAAGGAACATTTTCCATTCTATCATATTCTTCTTTTGTATTTGGACAATAATCAGAGGACAACTTAAAATGATTTGCAAGAGGTAAACTAACAGGCTTAGCATCAGACATAGCAAATTTCTCAAGAATTTTTATCACATAAGATTGTTGATTCAAAATAAGCATGTCATTTTTCTTATCCCTTTTAATTTGCATTCCTAAAATTCTTTTTGCAGATCCTAAATCTTTCATGTCAAACTCAGAATTCAGCTTATCCTTTATACTTTTAATTTCATGTTTATCATGACTGGAAAGTAACATATCATCAACATACAATAAAAGATAAAGAGAATTTGCACCTCCAGAACCTTTACAGTAAAGACATGAATCATATTTGCTCCTTTGGAATCCCAGATTTTGTACAAAAGTATCAAATCTTATGTACCACTGTCTAGGAGCCTGTTTCAGACCATATAAAGACTTTTATAGAAGACAGACTAAGTCAGACTTACCCTTTTTCTTAAAACCTAAGGGTTGATTCATGTAAATGGTTTCATCTAACTCACCATATAGGAAGGCAGTTTTCACATCTAACTGATCCAACTCCCACCCAAATTGAGTTACCAGAGACAAGATGATTCTAATAGTAGTATGTTTTACCACAGGTGAAAAGATTTCAGAATAATCAACACCCTCTCTTTGTGTAAAACCCTTAGCAACAAGTCTGGCCTTAAACCTGACTTTGTTAATACTACCTTCACTTTCTTTCAACTTGTAAATCCATTTACAATCAACTACCTTCTGATTTTTAGGTTTTTCAACCAAAATCCAGGTATTGTTCTGCATTAAGGAAGACATTTCTTCCTCCATAGCAGCTTTCCAGTTTAAAGAGTCTTTACAGTTCACTGCCTCATCATAAGAGAGAGGCTCACTTTCTACCACTTTCTGATATGTGAGAAAAGAGACAAAATTATCATCATTGAATCTAGCAGGTGGTCTGATCTGCCTTCTCTGTCTATCTCTTGTGAGTTGATACTCATCAATAGGCAGAGTTGCTGTATCAGTATCACCTTCTACAGATTCTTCATCATTTTGAAAAGTTATATCTTGATGATTTATATTTTCTCTTTCTCCCATATCCTCTCCAACCCCTAAACTGGGAGACTCCACCTCAATCCTAACATCTCTATCTTTCAGATTAGAAGTGGTGTTCATCAAGCATGGCATCAAGGACTCATTAAAGACAACATCTCTTCTAATTATTACCTTAAACCCTCTCTCTTCTTTTACCCAAAGTCTATATCCTTTTGTGTTTTCTCCATATCCTAATAAAACACACCTTAGAGACCTAGGCTCTAATTTTCCTATATTTTGGTGAGCATAAGCAGCACAACCAAAGACTTTAAGATGAGAGTAGTCTACAGGTCTTTTGGTCCAAACAAATTCTGGGACTTTAAAGTTTAAAGCACTGGAGGGACTTCTATTACATAGATAAGCAGCAGTTAAAACAGTTTCACCCCAGAATAGTTTAGGCAGACCAGAAGTTAAGAGCATGCATCTTACCTTATTTAGGAGAGTTCTGTTCATCCTTTCAGCAACTCCATTTTACTGAGGAGTATAGGTAACAGTTCTGTGTCTAACAATACCATGCAAGTGACAGAATTCATTAAATTCATAATTGCAGAATTCAAGTCCATTATCTGTTCTTAAGGTCTTAATCTTAAGATCAACTTGATTTTCAATTTGAGTTTTCCAAGTTTTAAAAACAGAAAAGGTTTCATCTTTAGTTTTTAACAAGAAAACCCAAGATTTTCTAGAGAAATCATCAATGATTAACAGATAATATCTAAAACCAGATTGAGTACACACAGAAGCAGGTCCCCACAAATCAACATGCAAATAATCAAGAATTTTTTCAGACTTGTGAGTTCCCTTTGAAAAGGGAAGTTTTACCTGCTTTCCTAATATGCATGTTTCACATGAAGTAATATCACACAGGTTTACATTCTCAAAGACACCTTGTTTATGAAGAGAATTAAGTCCTTTATTGCCTATATGACCAAGTCTTTCATGCCATAATTTTGAGAGAGATAGATTTTTATCTGAAGTAGCTGCTGTTAAACTGTGGATTGACTTGGTTTTTAGAAAATATAAACCATGTTTCTTCTCAGATTTGATGATTAAATCACCATCTTTGAAGATATTGATTTGTCCCTTTCCAATCCTAATATCAAACTCCATATCATCAAGAACTCCTAAGGATATAAGGTTCCTTTCAAGATCAGGTACAAGTCTGGTATTATGGAGAATCAGATTGGTTCCATTTTCTAAAACTATACTCACACTACCTATTCCCTTAATGTCACAGGTCATATCATTTCCCATAACCACATGGCCCCCATCAGAATTCTGATAGTTGGTGAACCAGTTTTTATTTGGGCACATATGAAAAGTACAGCCTGAATCAAGGATCCATTCCTGATTTAGGTGTCTTTCAGAATTTACAAGAACAACACCATTTTCAGATTCTTCATTATTATAGGCTAAAACAGCAGTACCTTCCTGTGTACCCTTGTCTTTCAGCTCATTTTGTCTCTTGAAGCAATCTTTAATAAAATGCCCTGTTTTTCCACAGAAATAGCATTTTTTCCCTTTGGCATTATTCTTATTCTTCCCTTTACCCTGACCCTTCTTTTTTCCCTCAGATTGATCTTTCTTAAAATGGAAACCAGATTTTTCAGAGTTTTTCCCTTTAACCACTAAGGTCTCACCTCTCAAGTTCTCCCTATTTTCAGATTTGAGCTCTAGATCCTTGTTTCTAAGGGCACTAATGATAATGTCAGTGGTTAAGGTATCCCTTCCATATTCTAGAGCATTTTTCAGATCTTTGTGCCTATCACTAATTGAATTTAGGAGAACCACAGCCAATTGATCTTGTGAAAGCTTTTCATCACAATTGGCAAGGTCTTGGGATAGTTTTGTAAATCTGTTCAGATTTTCATCCAAGTCAAGGGAAGAGTCCATTTTAAAAGAAAAGAATTGTTTTAAAAGATAACATTTGTTTGGAATAGTTTTTGACACATAATGTGTCTGTAATTTGGTCCACAGTTCAGCAGCAGTACTAGTCTCTCCTATGGTTCTTATCACATTATCAGATAAGTGTAAAAAAATAGTACTCCAGGCAATTTCTTCCAATTCAGACTTCTTAATTTCAGGCATATCATCAGGCCAAGAATCATTAAGAGCTTTAGCACATTTTTGTTTCATCAAAATAGCTTTTAATTTTTGACCCCACATATTGATATCCCCCTTCCCATCAAAGATATTCAACTCAAATCTTGTTGAAGTCATATTTCACAACTTTTTGAAAACACTTTACAGAAAGTTTACTTAGCAAACTATAAGAGAATATATTCACAAAGAAGATTTTCAGATTATAGTCAAGTTCAGCAGATCATATACACAATATGAACATGCTACTCTATACAGATCACTCATATACACAATATGAACAGGCTACTTTAAACAGATCACAGAAGTTTTGTCTCCAGCAGAAAACAACTCCAGAATCACACCCGTACTGGATTTATCTCAGATTCCCAAGGCCTCTTATGGAGCCTTTGGACAAAGAATAGTCTCCAGGGGGTTTCTTGTGAACGGAGTAAGTTTTAGGGAAACAAAACACAAATAAACCTATCTATTTAACAAGAACAGTTAAAAGAAAGGTTAGATCTCACCCAAAGATACCTAAATCTGTACAGAACGTTGAAGATTTTCAGAGATCCTCTTATACGAAAGTAGAATCCAAAGCTCTGATACCACTGTAAGGCCAAGAACCATTAGTAACTTTCAAGAAGATTTTCATTCAACAAATCTAAGTAACAGAAACAAACATAAAACTGTAAAGAACACAAGGAATTTTTCGGCCTAAGCCCCAGAGGTTCGGTGACCAAATCTAACACCTACATTCTCTGTTGAGCATCCACAACGTGGAATATGCTCCAAGTACCATTAAAATAACCAATCGGCAACCAAGTACAGAGTGTATCAAAGTATTACAGACTTCCCTTAAACCACCAAGGTTTAACTCTCAAGAAATCACAAAAATGTACAGAAATCACCCTCTGTTACTGTTCACTCAAGAACAACACAACTCAGTTTGATTCGGCAACTAAGCATAAAAGTCAGAAGACTTTTATCTATCACCAAGAATCATCAACTGATGATCTTTTAACAAAAGAAAAAAAGAATGAGAAGAAGATTTCCAGAGATTTCAGAGACAAGAAGACACAGAGAAGACGAAGAGCATTTTCACGAAGAAACCCTAATTTCTCTGCCAGAAGTGAAGTATCCAGAAGCCAGGGAATGAGTATATCAGACGCCATTTACATCCAAGGGTTGAATAGCCTCCACGTGTAAACATCTGATCAATTTACTCCACTTGTGAAATCGCATTTCACTTAAGCCAGAAAATGAAATAACAATTCTGGTGGCACACGTTTTTCCCAACAGAAGCCATTTAATTTATTGACTTATAAATTGATTGCATGCAAATTTATCAATAATATATAGAAGATAGGTTACATCATGAAACCATACAGAGAAACATTTCTCAGTTCTACTTTATTCTTAAGAGCTCATTAGATATCCTTAAGACCCCCAAACTCATGACGGATATTTTTGTTTCCTAGTCGATGTTCTATTTGAACTGTGCTTGAAGATATTTAATCACGTTCGCGTCGACCTGGAAAGCCTTGGTGAGAACATCAAGATTAATGGGCGGGTCAGATCCAAAAACTGCATTTGCAATTGTGATGACTCCTGGATATTGGCTGCTTAGACCAGCAAATGCAAATGCATTAGTCTTCCCAACATTATACTGGAAATGAATGAGACCTTGTGGAAACACGAAGACATCTCCTGGATACAAAGTCTTGGTAAAGAGTTTGTTCTTAACGTTTGGATCTTCAGGATTTGAAGTCACGAATCCAACAAAGAGAGTGCCCTCCACACAAAAAAGAAACTCAGAGGCCCGGGGGTGGCTGTGGGGTGCGTTGAGGCCATAGGGTGCATAGTCAATACGGACTAAAGATATGCCAAGAGTGTTGAGTCCTGGAAATTCGTTAACATTCACAAGTGTGACCTTTGATCCTAGGGCATTTGATGTATTACCAGGCTTGTTCAGACCCGGAAAGAAGAAATCATTGGCACTAACCATGTTTGGATTCTTGCAAATCTTTCCATTCACAAAAACTGCAAGCAAAACAGAAGCCATTGCTAAGCAATATATATATGCCAACATAATTTAGTACATAAAATTTACTGAGCATTTCCATGAAAATTATGAAGAAACTGAATGCAGTAAAATTACAGTATTCATCCAATGCACGTTTGGTAGGGGACATTATTAAAAACGAAAACGAAGCCAAAATTTTGTTCATTCTAATGCCGATTAATAAACACAGAATTTACTCTTTGCTTCATCGTCTTTAACAGCAACACAGAAATCTTGTAGGAGGGTGGGATCTGAAGCATAGGTAAATGAAAACAAAGAGATAATAAGAACGGAAATTAGTAAGCGAACAGCCATTTTTAGTACAACTGCTGTATTGTTTTTGTTGTTGTCTGTAGATGTTTATTTCGTGAGACTCGACTGCCTATTTATAGCAGTGATTTCTATTGTACGATTTCAATCCCGCAAGTTATCGATCAAATCACTCTGAAAATTGATATTTTTGGTTTGCATTAATTTCAAAGTGGTTAATCGGTCATTCTCAGTAGTAGGAAACAAATTTACTAAAGAAATAAAAATGTAAATGCAAATTGGAAATATTATTAACATTTTAATACTTCATTTTGATTGACTCTGAAGTCTCATGCATTACATGTATTCCGTACCACTATCCTCTTTTGTTATATAACATGATATGATATTAAGATGCTGAAGACAGCACAGAATATGCGATTTATGTTCAAACCATGCATTGGGATTTGAATACTATGTGAAATTAAGCTGTTAATATATAATTATCGCTTTTACAGAACTTGTAATTTGTTTACTATGTTGCAAGGCCATTGAAAGTTATAAAACATAAATTAATTAAATTAAAAATAATTTTAATCTTAATTAAATTAGTAGTGGACAGAACGCAGTCAAAACTGGTGTGTTATATTGAAAAACAGTTCTTACGCGTACTGGCATATCAAAGCAATGTTCGTTTACCTAATTTGTTTAGCGCGAAATTTAAAGAATTATATATAAACACAATATGTAACGTGGTAAACCCCGAAGGGAAACATCCACTGGCCCCCTTACCATGGATAAAAAATAATCCACTAATAATCTTGATTAAAAATACCATAGTATCTGATTTTTGTAATTTCGCAAAATTAACAAAATAACAATCAAAAGAATATAGATCAACTCGCTTTGATACTTTACTTTTTGATTAAGTGGAATCAAACTCACCGATTTTGACTTTATCGTCACTTTCCTATTGTACTTGACTACAACCACCACTTGGATTAAGAACCTCCCGTTCTTAACTTCACGCCAAGTAGATTAATCAAGATATGGAATTGTTCATTGAGCACCAATTTGTTTTTGATTCTTCAATGAGTTTGATGAAAACCTTTTTTCTTTGAAACAAAATCAATTAAGTTTGATATCTTCTTCTTTCATCAATGATGTCGGGGGTTTGGAGCTTGGAGAACAAGAGCACAAAAATATTTTTCAAAGCGTGATTCCTTATTGATTTGTATTCTTACTTATAGGTAAAATAATAATCAAATTAAGAATTATTTTTTACCTAAAAACCTGTATAAAGAATGGTAAGACAATTAGTATGAAATAATATACAAAAAGATATTCTAGATTTGTAGAAGGAATGTATTTAGAAAACTCAAGAATATCTTTAAATATTTCATTCCTAGACTAATCCAAGAGAATAAGAAAATATCATTTAACCTACAAGTGGGTTGTTCCTGAAATTCATGTGATCAGATATATATATATATATATATATATATAAGAAAACAGAATAAAAACACAGCCCACTGTTCTAGAAAATAATCTGGTTATTATCTCAATCAGTCAGAACGAAAACGTTAACCTCCTCTTTTGACATTAAAAATCAGTAATATTAATTAAGTGAGCCAATATAAAAAGATGAAAAAATTCAACAATCTCCCTAATGGCGTTGCTTAATTATAAAAACATAACTATCGGATTTTTATATATGTGTGGTGTGCGTTATTGCATGTGAATAATTAAAGAAAAGATGAGTATCATCATATAAAAGTTATTGCTCCCCCTTAGTGTGAAAACCAAAAATGCCTGCAAAGAAGTTAAGCTCACAGATCATATGAGTAAACAATATTTGCAAACACCACATACGTTACACACAAACTTAATATTGCTCCCCCTTAGCAAAGTACAATCAAAGTTTAACCATCAAACCACCACAAACTTCACAAACATAAAAATACTACTAAACTACCACAAACTTCACAAATATAAAAATACTACTACTCCTCCTTTTTGTAATAAACCAGCCAAAGGAAAGAGCAAAGGGGAGAGAAAATAGAAGCAAAGCAGAGTGTAATAGTTAATACAGTTATCCATGACCAGTTAGAACCAAATAGTTAGAGAGTTAAAAGTCAGAACCAGAAATAGTCAATTCTGGAAAGGTCTGGACTTCTTTGCACTGCATACAGATGCTTTACCGTCTCTCTTGAGAGTAGGGGTATGGGATGGAGTAGTGGTATGGGATGGAGTAGTAAGTGGATGAGAAGTTGGCATAAGAGCATCAGGTAGAGGAGCAGATGGCCTAACCACTAGGTCAATACCCAGAATCTCCACCCGACCTTCAGGGTATGCAGAGAATTTTGGAGTGACTATATGGTATACAGACTTGATATGTTCATCTCCCATATATTCAATTTTAATCAAGACCTTAGGCATGAAATTGAACTCATCGAAAAACTTTTGGTTAAGGTAAAAAGTTGTTCTACCTATGTTCTGACTAGCCCCAGTTGAGTCTCCAGTGCATCAAATGCCCAGACTGGTCTAAAGAAGACAGAACATGCTTCGGAACCCTGGGCGTGGGATATGGTGTTCCACACAAATTTGTAAATTCATGGACACCTAATGCGGGAATATCCTTAGAGAACATGTCATAATCCATTGCAGGCACTCTTTGTTGAACAAAAAAGTGATGGATGAAAGATAGATGTGGCAGTCTGTACTTCTTGGCCCTTTTCGACCTTTCATATACAATTCTGTCAAAAATCATTTTAACCCAATCAACTGTCAACCTCATTCCTAACTTGTATAGCATAACAGTCATATCCCCTGAAATGTCTGATCTATGAGTCAATGGGTCAATGTTGTTGACTAAGAAATGGTGGACAACTTTGTATTTGGGCAGAAGTCTAGAAGTAGTCAGTTCATCATTTTCTGGCCAGGCAGAGCCTGTCATCTCCTCGGAAATACTGTCATTGGTCAGTTCCTCATCACTCGTGACTACCACAGTATTCAACCCAAGACATTTCCTTAGCGAGTTAGGACTGAAAGTAACATGTCTTCTCCTAACATATACTTAACACCTAAATTCATTGCCAGCCTTACCCAAATTTTTTGGAACATTTGCTATAAATTCATTGACAAGAGTCTCATTAAACAAACTAGGAAAACTTAACAGATTATGCAGTTTATGAAAATCAACAATATCAACCAAATCAAACGAACTAAATTCATGAATTGCCACCTTGCACTCAACGATGAACTTGCGATAGGAGGTAAAGGAAAGAAATAGGCTCTCAGTAGCCTTAGACAGAAAATAGTAATTGAAGGGGTTAACATAATGTCTACCTCTGGTTAATGTTTGAAGTCTGAACATATGCGGGTTTGAACTGGGAGTAGACAGTACTATGTAGGCACCCCCTGAGATAGTGAGTGACCTGTTCTGACTAGCAGGCGTGGGCTCTTCAGCAGCCTATCCAATTTTACCTTTCTCTTTTCATCCTTCATGGTTCTTCTTGGTGGAGGAGGGGTAAGAGTAGACTCCGATGATTCTTTAGAATTAGCATCAAAATCATAATCTAATTTTTGAGAAGGTGGCTTACTAAAACCTTTAGCGACTAGGGGAGGAGCACGTCCAGACTCCTCATCTCCATTCTCTACATCCTCATGATCGTCTTCTTCACTTTCATAATTTGCAGACCCATAATTACCAGTTCCAGATTCATCACTGTCATTTCCTTCTTCATCGGATTCTTGAGCACTTAGGGAGACTTTCTTGCTCAGAAATGTGATCGGATCTTTAGATGTTTGATGGGGCTGTGATTTAGAATAGTTGACCGGTAGCTGATAGGCAACAATGTCCGTAAATGGTTGAGCCGGAGGTGCAACAACAACTTGAAAAGTGTCAGGATCTGAACTGGAGGGTTCCAGTCTTCGTGCACTTCATCGGAGACTCCTTACCGACGACATTAGTGGCCCCATCTCAGTTTCAGCAGTAGACACCGGAGCAACAATTTCCTTGGATAAACTTCCAGAATTTTTCTTTGATTTTGGCATCTTAATTTTCACCATTGTTTGAGTCTGAAAGAAAAACTCAACACAACTTCGAAATCAAATATAAGAGACTGAGATTGAGTTCTGGTACTTGAACACAAACGTGAAGAATGAAGAACAAACCCTATGTTGTGGTTTAAAAGGGAAAATTTTATAAAATTGCACAAAGAGGGAACGGTTAAATTGGGACGTTTGCAGAGAAGTTACCAAAAGTAAACTGATGATTGGCAATTATGGACATAAAAACCTCACTTAACCAAATATTTGAAATTCAAATTTATTTGCCTAAAGAGCTATTTTATGAAAAATGGAATTTTTTAAATAAGAAAGATCAATTTAAAAATCAGTACAAAATAAGATTAGATTCCGTAAATTATTCATCCAAAATTTTCTCTATTGAAACTATTTGTATTCCGAAAATTAGACTGTTGATTGATAATTCTATGGAAAAGTTCACACAAGTCAATTACACAAAATTAACGAGAATATTTTATTAGACAAAATACATTTTTTATTTATGGGCAAATTTCATAGTTCACAAATTATACCATCAATCCAAAAATATTAAAAAAATTAGTTATAACTAGTGGATTTTATAAAATGCATGGATAAAAATTATGTTTGATATACTTATAAGTGTTTATAAACACTTTCAAACATTCTAGATCAGAAGAGACAAAAGACAATTTTTAAAAATCGGTGATAATCTAATGCCCATTGAACATTAGATAACTTTTCACTTGTCCAATATCCATTGGACAAGTATCGCTGTGGACATTAGATCATTTCCCTTTTAAAATAGCAAAAATTACTATTTAGCCTACTAGACGGGCCTTTGTCTAAGAAATAATTAGAAGGGAACTTATTTTTGTGTTATCTAGTAAAAAAAGATCTTTCAAAAATTTTACCAAGAAAATTGTAAAGAAGAATATTTGTAATAGATGAAAATTGGTTACTCACTTTGATATTTATTTTCTCATTTATATGCCATTTTTAAACTTAAATGTAAATATATTTTTATCAAAATTCTCGGTCATTAAATTGATCAAACACGTTACACGCTCTCTTGTGTTAGTTGAAGTAAAAATATGTGATGGATAATCAAATACGTGGAAGGAGTAATCCATACTTTAGGTGAAAATATCTGCATAAATTTAGACTTTTGAGGATTGATTTTTATATGATTGTAATATTAGCTTATCCTACATAAAGTCTCTTACAGGGACGGGACCCACATGAAGTCGTGTGGGAGTCATCTTACCCCCACATTTACTCTAATGGGTATTTTCTCCATTTTTTTTCTCTTTTAAATTTGTTGATTTGCCAACCGATTTCTTTTTCTTCCAATTTTAGTCAAAGCATTTGAGGTCATATGACGGTTAAATAGATTTTTATATAGAAACATAGTCTTATACCGATTTCTTTATATCTTTTTCATATTTAAAAATTATTTTAGAGTTTAAGATAAAATTAGTTTAATTATTTCTTGAATTGAGGGGTATTTCACTAATACTTGTATCTATTTGAGTAGTTGTGTAAAAATTTTGTTGAATTTTTTCTGGAAAATGTTTGTGGAAATTTTGATTTTTATTTTTGTGGGTTGGGAAAGATACGATAGCTAATAGTACAATTGTGAACTGTAGTAATGACGGTGACTAAATTAATAATTTTTTATCGGAACTAAAAGAGGAAGATATTTTAGTTTAATAAATATTAGCATTATTAATCTAGTTTCTATCTAAATTATGGGCATGTTTGGTAGCCATTTTTACACTACAAAAAAGTTTGAAAAATCAATAAAGCATCCAAAAAAACCCATTTTTTCCCAAAAAAAACTATACCGAACATGTCATATACAATTGTGGTGGAAAGCCCAAAGACGTATAATGCTTAAAGATCTTTAACTTGTATTTGATTTACTAATTCAGAATAGTTTCATTTACAAAAAGAATTGTATAGTCTTTTCTTTCTACCAACCGTCCTGATTATTTCAAAGTTATTATATACTGAATTATTTCACTATTCTTTATTCATTTTTTAAATTTTGTGTTCAACGCTAATTTATTTTCCTTATTTGTGTGGACTTTATATCTGATTTTATAGACGTTATATAGTCAAGTAGTTTAGCTAGTTTTAATTATTTTATCACTTCCTTCATCTTCAGAATGTAAATTTTTGATATAATTAATTGTGGTTTCAATGTATTATTTTCTACATCGTGAACACTTTTTTTTTTCCTTCTCAATACATAGACAAACAATCAAGTCGTTAGATAATATTGATAATAATGTAATTATACGACATTGAATAATGGCTATAATTCATAGTGTAGAAAGTTTTGTTGACTATTTTATTTATAAAAACGTGAAATTGCATATTACATAAGAAATGAATAGTAAACAAATGGAGTAAGGAAACTGCAGAATAAAGAATTGAAGAAGAAAGCAAATCGAGGCTTGTACAAGTACAGTTTCCTTAAAACAGATTCGTCTCCTACTGTAGGTTATGAATGTCTGTTTTCCAGTATACAACGGTAGAACTGATTGTACCAGCGAACTGACCTACTGTCACAACAATATCACCGAAAGAGAAAAGAAAACTTGGAGGAAGACAGGATGAATTTTTGATGATGTTGAAATGAGGAACTTTGGACTTGTTTATATAGGCACTAGAGTGATCTTCCAATTCCAAATCCACCATTAACATGAGAGTTACAAGAGTTACACTAGTAATTATCCATTAACAACACATGATGAAATAAGTTGAAAATTTGGAAGGTGAAGAAGATGGAAGGTCTCAAAAGAAAATGAAGAGCCAATCTATTTTTCATTCACAAAAAAAAAAAAAAAAATACTTATTATTTTTCAACAATCCTCCACATGAATGGAAATTAACAGAGACATGGAAGATTTGGTGATAAAGTTCAACGTCCGAAACCTGCATAGGATAGGTAGGTGTTACCCTTTGAACCTCCATTGTGAAAATATATTTACTTTACTAGCTGATCAGTAGACGCGATGTCCTTGAACTGTTCTGCCTTTTGTGTAAACAATGATATACTTCACACAGAATTCTTCCTGACATAGTTCAGTTCTCATTGTTATGTTCATTTATGGCTGTGAACATATGCCTGGTTCTGTGAGAGGTTTTAAGAATTGCGCCTCATAATATTCTCTTAGAAGCGGCCCCACTTTTCTCTCACATAGATGATTTCGTAAGAATCATTAAAAGCATATTGCTTATCCTTTCCTCTACGGGTATAACTGTTTCATCATAGGAATGAACAATAGAGAACTCCCACAGTAATCTAATTAAGTCTTTACAATTAGGTTGTCCCTTCAAACCTAGATCTTGGGATCTCCAGTCAGCTAGGTTGGATTTCCATTGTATTAACTTATTCTTCCAAAGGCTTAAGTCTCATTTCTTTCGACGACTTTTCAACTAACTCTCTATTCAAATCTTTAGTTAGTGGATCTGCAATATTATCTTTTAACTTTACATAGTCAATAGAGATAACTCCAGTTGAGAGTAGTTGTCTAATGGTATTATGTCTACGACGTATGTGTCTAGACTTACCATTATACATGTTACTCTATGCCCTATCAATTGCAGATTGACTGTCACAATGTATGCAAATTGTTGGCACAGACTTTGACCATCTAGGAATATCCTTTAGGAAGTGACGTAACCACTCAGCCTCTTCACCACACTTGTCTAAGGCTATAAACTCAGATTCTATAGTGGATTTGGCTATAACCGTCTGTTTAGAGGATTTCCATGATATAGCTTAACCTCCCAGTGTGAACACAAATCCACTTATAGGCTTTGACCCTTTTATATCAGATATCCAATTAGCATCACTGTATCCTTCAATAACTGCCGGATATCTGGTATAGTGCAGTCCATAATCACGAGTATATCTTAAATACCTTAGTATTCTTATTATTCATTTCCGGTGGTCAGCTCCTGGATTACTCATGTATCAACTCAGTTTGCTAACTGTGTAGGCTATGTCTGGTCTTGTACAACTCATCAAGTATATCAGACTTTCGATAATTCTAGAGTATTCTACTTGAGAGATACTCTCTGTGTTCTGACTAGTATCTATCGGTGTTCTGGCCATGCCAGAATCATCCTTGTTAAATTTGTCAAGAATTTTGTCCACATAGTGTGATTGACCTAGGAAAATTTCCTCTAATGTTCTTAAAATTTTAATCCCAAGTATCACATCTGCTAAGCCCATATTTTTCATGTCAAATCTTGAATTTAACATGTCTTTAATATATTTAATCATCTTATCTTTGCTTCCAATAATAAGCATGTCATCAACGTAAAGACATAAAATGATATAGCCATTTTCAGTGTCTTTGAAATAAACGCATTTGTCGTACTTGTTGATTTTAAATCCACATTCCATCAAGACATGATCAAACTTTTCATGCCATTGTTTTGAAGCTTGTTTCAAGCCATATAATGACTTCACCAATTTACAGACTTTATTCTCTTGCCCTGGAACAGAAAAACCCTCAGGTTGTTCTATGTAGATTTCTTCATCTAAATCTCCATTTAAAAATACAGTTTTCACATACATTTGATGTTCTTCGAGATTTCGCAACGCTGCAATTGCAAGTATCATCCTAATTGATGTTATTCTCGTTACTGGAGAATATGTATCAAAGTAATCAAGGCATTCTTATTGTATGTATCCTTTTATAACAAGCCTGGCCTTATACTTTTCGATTGTTCCATCTGCTTTCATTTTCTTCTTAAAAATCCATTTGTAGCATTTTCCTAGAAATTTCTTTTTGGAAACTTTCTCTTTTGGACCTAGTTTCGTCCCTTTCTCAGACAGCCCAAACTTGCTCTTGTTTGTCTTAGAGGTTTGACCATGCTCCACAACATTTGCTCTAGCCATTGTAGGATAGAACCCCTTCTTTTCACAACTTTTGTTGTATTCTTCAATTCGAAGTCTGACAATCAGTTCTTCAATGTTCATTTCCACAATCAGTTCTTCAATGTTAATTTCCTATCACTTGTGCTTCAGGTAATTCTTGAAATCTTTTCAAGCCGGGGGCATCTTTTCAATCATTGCTGCCACTTGAAAAATTTCACTTAAAACCATCTTATTGGCATGAATCTCATACAAGATTACTTGAAGTTCTTGTACTTGACTGATTACCATTTTGAGTCCACCATTTTAAAATCCAGGAAATAGCCAACAATGAATTTTTTAGCCCATGCATCCTCAGTTTTATATTTTCGGTCTAGAGATTCCCATAATTCCTTCGTCGTTTTCATTATATTATACACGTTGTATAGTGAATCTGACAAGCCATTCATGACATAATTCTGGCATAGGAAATCAGAATGTTTCCAATCTTCAACAACACTGATAGCTTGTATGTCTCTCTCTCCCTGTTTGAGTTTCGGAGTATCTTCAGTCAAGAATCTTGCAATATTCAAGGTGGTCAGATAAAATAGCATTTTCTGTTGCCACCTTTTGAAATTCAATCCATTGAACATCTCCAATTTTTCTCCATGATTAACTGGAACACTTACATGACCAGTTGGCGTCATGGTTTGGGTCACAGCAAAACTTGGCACTTGTGCCATAGTCTGGTTCACAAACGGACTTTGCATAGTAGCCATAGTTTGATTTTCAGTAGCCACAACTTCATTAATCGTATCAGTTACCATCTTCTGAAACAAGAAGAAAATTCAGTTCCACTTTTAAATAAAATTAAACAGTATAAATGATAATGTTTATGGAAAACTGTTTTCCTATTTAGTTACACTTGCAAACATTAATTTAAATTTGAAGCATAATATGTTTCTGGCCAACATAATTATTAGGAAAACAGAAACTTGGAAAAATCTAATCTTAAAAAACAATTGTTAACCCATTTCTTTTTGACTTGTTAATTTGAATAATACGCAACTAAAAGGCTTCCAAGCGAGGATAGAGGTAACAAGTGGACCACTTAAATTCCAAGCTCTCCTTAAACAGTTTAGGTCCTTTTGACAAAGCCTTCCAGTTTGGCGAATACACAAATCATGAAAACTCCAACCATAAGTGAAAAAGAAAGCATCTAAAAGTACAAATTCTTCTAGTTCAACAGATTGTTACATATTAGTTTCATACATATGTATTTCACTGTTTTTCATTTTTTATGTAATATAAGTTTAGCACGAATCTGTTTTAAGATTGTTGACCATTTTATTTGTAAAAACGTGAAACTGCATATTATATAAGAAATGAACAGCAAACAAATGGAGTAAGGAAACTGAAGAATAAATAATTGAAGAAGGAAGCAAACCAAGGCCTGTACAAGTACAGTTTCCTTAAAATAGATTTGTCCCCTACCGTATTTTATGAACGTTTGTTTTCCAGGATACAATGGTAGAACTGATTGTAACAGCGAACCGACATACTGCCAGAACAAATTCACCAAAAGAGAAAAGAAAACATCGATGAAGACAAGATGAATTTTTGATGATGTTGAAATGAGAAATTTTGGACTTGTTTATATAGGCACTAGAGTGACCTTCCAATTCCAAATCTACCATTAACATGAGAGTTACAAGAGTTATACAACTAATTATCTATTAACAATACATGATGAAATAAGTTGAGAATTTGGAAGGTGGAGATGGAAGGTCTCAAAGGAAAATGAAGAGCCAATCTATTTTTCATTCACAAAAAAAAACTTATTATTTTCAAACAAGTTTTAAATAATTTTTAAATACTGAATTTACTCTTAGAACATATTGTGAAGCAATTGTTAAATTTATTAAAAAGACTAAGTTTGATAAAATAAAACATAAAAGGTAGTTAAAATTGTATGATATTTTAAATAGCTATAAGGTAAGTATTGAACACATAGATGTAAAAAATAACATTTTAGCCAATAATTAAATAGACAAGTTATTGAATTTCTGACCAAATTTGTTCATATTGCATATGGATCAAATGATGATGAACTTTGGGAACATCACTTTAAGAGTAGTCCCTCAAGAATTTAATCTCCGATTCAAATGAAATGATTTAAAAAGACTTCGTGAAAAAGAAATGTGCCTATTAGATAATCTTTGAATGGCAAGAGACTCTAAACAAAAATTATACAGTATTAACGCTTTAGCTAAATATTTTAGATAGAACCATAATCAAGTAGAAAGCAAAAATTTCAATTTCTTTGTAGTAATCAAAGGAAGACAACTATGAGTTTATAACTACCGGCCAGAAGTAATTCAATAGATAGACAGATTTCTAAAATTACTTTTCAAAAGTTTTTACACTCTTGAAGAAGCCTTAAACCATTGTAGACAGATTATTGGATTTAATTTTTACAAATCTAAAAAAATTAGACAGACAATGCATGCATTTACTTTTCAACTATCATCATCTTCCTCTCAAACATCATCTTCACCTTTGCAACTTTGTAACAGTTGTGAAACTATGACCAGAGTAGTTAGAAATCTTAATTATAAAAAACGTAATTTAGGAAAAAAGAACTAGAAATTTTAGAAGACTAAGTATCTTCTCATCGACAAGAAATAACTAAATATCAAGATGAGATTATTAAATTACATGAGACCCTATAAGTAATTAATTCAAAAGATAGTGTTGAAGAAAATTGTTCAAAAAACATCATTACTTTTTCTAGTAGAAAATATTCTCATAAAATAGAAAGACTTATTGAACTAATAGATTCGACAAATGCAGGGCAAGAAAAACCTCTTTATGATGCAGAACAAAATATTGGAGATTGTGCCAACATTGTCCGAAATTCCATCAAAAATTCACTTGTTCAAAAAATTATTGATTTCTCCCAAACTTTACAGCATTATCATAATAAAAATTAATATTTCCTTCAATATGGCTTTCTCTATAAAACAGCTATCAACGACTCTTCCTTTTCTTAAACACAATTATTCTACAATTTCATTTGACTATTCAGTTTTCCAAGTAGAATACGATATTTTTTATTAAGCATTACAATACGGTATGATTGATACCATGTATATCTTAAACAGATCTTTTAATTTTTTTTCTATCTACTTTTAAAAATATCCTTGATCAACTTAAACAACACCCTTTAATGATTCAATTTATTTCCAGACCACCAATTGTAAATAATAGTATTATTATCCAAGCATACCATTTTATTAAAATTTTTGAAGGTTCCAGAAAATTCAAGCCTTCTTCAAAGACTGATATCAAGATTAAAATTAGACAGATTGATTATGAAAGAAGAATTTCAGAAACAGCTGCTTTTATGAAAATACAAAGGATCAACTACAGACTTGTGGCTCAATGGAATAATGGATTAATTTTCTGTGAAGACTATCTAGTTAGAAAAATCAAGATAGATAGATTATATGTTCCAAATACTCATAAAAAAGATATATATCTAATGATTTTCCAAGAAAATTATTGTGAAACATCTGGGAACCATCCAAATACAAGGAAAGAAAATATCTTAGACGGAGCAAATAATGAAATGGATACTGATCCTAAAGATGCCTATATTGAAATGATGAACAAATGATAAAGAGATACACAACACATGAACAATTATTCAAAAAAAATATCTACATGAAAAGGAAGGTCTAAGAATATATTAAAAATCAAAATAGTGAAATATTAAAGAAGTTTTCTTATAATGAAGACATAGATAATAATTTACAAAATATTAACATAGAAAGTAGAATAACAGTTTTAGAAAAAGCAAAATCTGCAGATAATCCTAAACAATATTTAGATCTATTAATTAGTAAGTTAGAAAAGCTAGATCTAGGAAATACCAAAGAAGTAAGTAAATTTAAAAAGACTAAGAGCATCTCCAATACACTCCGTCTATAACTTTTTAGACGTGCCACATAAGCACATATAGACGGAGTTATAAAAAATCATCTTCAATGCATGCTGACGAGAACTCCGCCTAGCTGATGTGGCACACCAAAAAATAAACTCCGTCTAGAATTTCGTTTAAATTTAGACAAACTTCTAGACGGATCTAAATTTTGACGGACTTCTAAACGGAGTGAGTCAGCAAATTTAAATCCCCACTGTTATGTGGGCTTTTTTATTATTATTTTATAAAATAATTAACACCACATAAGCGATAGTATTAATTTTAGATGGAACCCATTAGAGATGAATTTTAATTTGACCATCTATTCTATAAATGTAGTGCCACATGGACTAGAAGTCTGTCTATTTTACCTGCCACGTAGATTGCAATAGACGGAATGCATTAGAGATGCTCTAAGTGGGTATATACATAATGAATAAAAATAAACAAGTTGTAGCTAGTATCAGTAGAATATTAGGAAATCCTTTAATGAGATCTTCAACTAGAAAAATAGAATCAGAAAACTTCATTAGAATATTTAATAGATATAGAAGAACAAATAGAAACATTTATACAAAATAAACTAAAATTAATAAAAGTTGTATATATATACAAAAAATGAAAATCAGTTATGGAGAAATATATATCTCTTGTACACACGAAGATCAGTTCATATCTTTAGATTTAGTAAAAAAAGATTCTTACAAAGAAATAATAAATAAAAACCTTCAACAGACACATCTAAGATTAATAATGGCAGGAGTAAAAGAATTTGTTGACGTCGGATTCTGTACTATCCACGTGTCAATAGATCTCCAGTCAATCCTTTGTCAGCTTATATGTTATCTACACACTAGGATGAGCGGATCACCCAAAAAAAAGGTACAGCGATCGTTGGCACTCCGACGATCAAGTCAACTACCGATATATATGCAAGGGATAACAATATACAAGGACCGAAATTTGGGTGTGGGAGAGACAATCAGGCAGAAATTTGAGCACAGTGTAAGGGTGAGAATAATACGTACCTTAGAACAATCGGATACGTTGTATTTATAGCTTCAGAGTTCTAATTGATTTAGGAAAACAATCAATTAGATATCTGATTGGATCATCCTTCTTTATGAGATAAGGATAATTGGTTGTCAATGCAATCTCTCATATTATATCCCTTATTTGAGTTGATTCCTATTATCACGTTGACTAATCTTTAGGAGATTGATATTTGGTTTCTTTGTGAGAATCCATATGCCAATCAAACACAATTTTTCTTTAAATATATCTCTGGCTATTTTGAAATATCACAATGCCCGCAGCTCTATGATAGATTTGGTTGCTAGGGAAGCGTTCGGGGTCGGCCATGAATGTTGAGGCTCTTCACTGGCTTTACCATACTTAATTCAAGAGTGCCAACGTGATGCCAGGCCTTAAATGCATTCACAATGCCCTCGCTAGGTACATGGAGGCTTTACGAATCCGGAAGGCTCTCGCTGGGCTTATGAGACTTTTACGGATTCAAGAGGCCATCGCTGGGCTTACAAGGCCTAACTTGGGCTTTCACTAGGTCTTTATGGGATTTTTATGGAGCCTTTGCTGACGTGGAGGCCTTACTAACAGGATTACATAGACAAAATTTAGGAGCTAAAACATTAATGTGTTTATACGATAATAGATTTGTAGACATTGAACATGGATTATTTGGAAGCATAGAATTGGATATGAATAATAAATGAGGTATAGTTTATTTTACACCAAATTATTTAAAATAGGAATAAAGACTAGAGGATATCAAATGAAAAGAAATGAAGAAAATCTAATAATTTGCACATGATTTGTAGGAAGACTTAACGAAAATAGTACCACTAAATATAAATTAGAAAATGATCAAATCATCACCTTATTAGGACAAAAAGGTATAAAAGATATCCCAACATAGAATTTTTTTTCAGAAACAAATGCAGAATTAGACTGGAATTTAGCAAACTTTTTAGAAAAGTCAATTTTAGTACCTAAAAATAATATTATGTATAAAAATAGCAATAGAACTTTAAGTATTAGATTTAAAAATTACAATTACCAAGTAGAAGAAACAAAGCAAGACGAAAATAAAGAGAAAAGTTGTAGATATATTGAAATAGAAGACTATGAAAGTGAAGAAGAAATCAATGCTTTAGATGAAGAAAGTAAAGATGAAAATGAGGACGATGATAAAGAGTTTGGGCATATATACATGGAATATTATAGGAACTTTAGGAGAAGCAGAAATTAAAACTATATTAGAAGAGAAAGATCAACCAAATATAGAAATCAAAATAGAAGAAAGCATAAATCAGAAACAGACCAAGAGTTTGGAAAAAGAAAAGAACCCATGAATAAAGAATACGATATTAGATGAAAATACCCTTTGCCCTGCTCGTATATATGATTGGGAAGACAAAAAATATAGAAGCTTAGGAAAAAGACAAACAGAATAATGATGTATACCAATAGCAAGTAATAGATGATTAATATTAGAATTAAATAATTGCAAACCCAAGACAGACCTATCACTTTAACTAAATGGAAAAATTCTGTAATTTGTGGCCTTCGATGTAGCAGTCGAATCTAGGAAGGGAGAGGTGCCCTTTGGAACTCGTCCAACCCCACGGACGTGACCTTGTCGTTCTCCAAGAACCTCCTTTGCAATAGCATGCTTGCCTAACGACGCGCCACTGGAGGCGACCTGTGTATGTTAAGTCTCCCTCAACTCAAAAAGTTTTATCCTGTTTAGTGAAAAAAAATAATAATAATATCATTTCAGATAAAATTATATTAACATCATTTAAAAGTCCTCACATAGTCACCAGCCGCCTGCGGGTTCACCCAATTGCCATCCCGGAAGGTGTGAAACATCCGGAACGACTCAATAATCCTAGGCCACTGCTGGTAGAGGTGTTAATCCGGGTCAGGCGGGCCGGGTCGGCCCGCTTCTGATGAAGCCCAGTGACGGCCCGCATTAGAAAAAGCCCGCACCATCGCCAATTGTGGGCTGGGTCAACCCAGCTCACAAAAATTGAACACTAGTCAGGCCCACCATCGGCCCATTCGGGTCGAGCCCATGTGGGCCGCGGTTTGGCCCCGTTCGGCCGATATGAATAAAAAATTAATTTTTTTTGAAATTACTAAAAAAATTTAGTTATTTATTGTAATTAAAAAATATATATTTACATATATAGAAAAAACATGTGTTAAATTACTAAATAACAATGATAAATTCACATTTGTTGAATTTTTAATTCAATTTCTATTATTTTTATATATATTTAAAGACTAAAACAACATGCATCTGTCACATCTTTCACTTTAAATGGCTCTCTGCCATTTTTTTTATTTTTAATTTTTAAATATCATTTCAAATATAAAAGTTCGAATTTTCTGTCTTTTCTTTTTAAAAAAAAAAAAAATCAAAACAGGCCAGCGGTTAAAGGTCGAACCGCCCGGCTATGAACAGTCTACCCGGTTCACGGGCCGGCCCGCGGTTCGGCCTCCTTAGCCCGTGAACGGCCCGTGGTTCGGCCTCTTCGGCCCGTGAACGGTCCGCCTGGTTCATGGGCCGGCCTGCGGTTCTGGGTCGAGGTGGGTGGGCTGATGCGGGTTCGACCGGCCGGCCTGTCTTGACACCTCTAACTGATGGGTCTCGGGGTTCCGCTACAACAATTTAAACGTAAAATGTAATTAGTAGATATTGTTACGTAATGTAGTGAAGATTTGTATAATGATATTGAAAATTTTAGTTGTACCTCATCGTAACGCATAGCAGAGAAGCTCTTCGACCCCTGCACGCTCGGGTATTTAGCCTTACCCTGATTGGCCTTATTTTTTGAGGACCGTTCCTGAAGGTATAAAAAATAATTGATTAGCAGAAAACTTAATAGTTAAAAAATATTTAAAAAAAATCGTAAAAAGTAAATAAATAATACGTACCACGAAAGTAGGACTAGTTAAGAAGTTAATGCACTTCTGCCAGTTCTCGGCAGGCATTTCGCGGTATGGTTGGCTAGGTCCAAGCGCTTTTAAGTGATTATGCGCCTTGAGTTTGTAATCATGATAACGATCAGCCGCTAGGCGATTTACAGCGGCACAGACCGCCCGGTACTCGTCGGGTGACCTATCGCCGTGCAGATCGAAGTAGCTCTGCAAGAGTGAAAAAAATTACGTTAATGTATATTACATGGAACAATTATTTATTGACTGAGCTAATAACAAAACTAATGTAAGTTAATACCTCGATGATGCTACGTAACCGTACCTGCTGATCATTTGGAACCTCTGTCCATGAAGGGTAGAACGGAGGCAAGGTGAATCTCACTTGGTTCCCAACCAAGCGTGTGAAGTACTTCGCGTTATTCCCGATCGGCTGCATTGTGCGTTTGACATTGTCGAACAAGATGGGAAGTGGCATCTACCCGTTGGCCAGCCAAACCTTCTCAAGGTTGATGCCTCAAGAGATACCCCGTCGCTTTGGCGGGGGGCGCTGAAAAAGAACAAATACGAACCATATTTATCATACGAAATTCAACAATATTTATAAAATACAAAAAAAAAAATGATTTGAACGAAAATTATTACCAAACTCGCAGGCCGAAGTGAGCCGGTGAGATGACTGCTGTGGATGATCTCCTGCACCATCATCTCTGTTCGACATCACGTTAGCCATACTAACACATGAAATAATTGCGAACATCAATTAATACGGAATAGGTCCCTACACTTAGTGAAATTGATCCCTAGCTTTTAAATTACTGCTTAATTGGTCCCTAAATTAGCAGAAATAGGAACAATCCATAGACTTTGGATGATGAATCGGTCCCTAAACTTTTTTTTTATTTTCATAAGTCTGTACACTTTGAATTTATGTTAAATTCGTAATAAATTTTAATGTGTTTATGAATAGGCCCTTCAACTTTGAATTTATAACAAATCGCTCCCTAAACTTTGAATTTATTACTAATCGGTCCCTAAACTTTGAATTTATTTCAAATACGTCCCTAAAATTGGAATTTTTTCGTAATTTCTAATAAGTTTTAAGTTTTTGATGAATTGGTCCTTAAACTTTTAATTAATATCAAATAGGTCCCTAAACTTTGAATTTTGCATATAATTTCTAATAAGTTTTGATTTGTTTATAAATAGGTCCATAAACTTTTAATTTATTTCAAATAGGTCCCTTAACGTTGAATTTATTTCAAATAGATCCCTAAACTTTTACTTTATTTCAAATAGTTCATAAACTTTGAATTTATTCGTAATTTCTAATAAGTTTTTACATGTTGAAGAATTGGTCCCTGAACTTTTACTTTATTTCAAATAGGTCCCTAAACTTTTACTTTATTTCAAATAGGTCCCTAAACTTTGAATTTATTCGTAATTTCTAATAAGTTTTTACTGTGTTGATGAATTGGTCCCCAAACTTTTACTTTATTGTAAATAGGTCCATATAATTTTTCTTTTTTTTAAATAGGTCCCTGAACTTTGAAATTTTTCATAGTTTCTAATAAGTTTTAAGTTTTTGATGAATTGGTCCTTAAACTTCTACTTTATTTTAAATAGGTCCCTAAACATTGACTTTATTTCAAATAGGTCCATAAACTTTGACTTTATTTCAAATAGGTCCCTGAACTTTGAATTTTTTTGTAGTTTATAATGAGTTTTAAGTTGTTGATGAATTGGTCCTTAAACTTTTAATTTACATCTAATAGGACCCTCAACATTGATTTTTTTCGTAATTTCTAATAAGTTTTAATTTGTTGAATAATTGTTCCCTAAACTTATGGAATTTCAAATAGGTCCTTACAGTTTGAATTTTAGCGTAATTTCTAATACGTTTTAATTTTTCTATGAATAGGACCCTAATGAATTTTTTATTCCAAATAGGTCTCTAAACTTTTAATTTTTTCGCAATTTCTAATAAATTTTAATTTGTTGCTTAATTGGTCCCTAAACTTATGGAATTTCAAATAGGTCCTTACACTTTGATCAAATGTCCCTAAACTTTGAATCTATTTCAAATAAGTCCCTAATTGATGAACACAAATGCACACAACTAATTACAACTCCAGTGAACCAACTCCAACTCAAACTAAGTGAACCAACCCCAACTCCAACTCCAACTCCAACTCCAACTCCAATTCATCAACTCAATAAATCAACTCAATGAAATCAACAAAATCAAACAATCAAAAAAATGACATAACACAAATGGAATTCGACAGAACACAATTGGAAAATCAAAATGAAAATGAAAAATGAAAAAAAATCAGAAATCTGGACCTTTAGTGAATTCGGTAGAAAACAATTGGCAAAGTCAAATAAAAGCTCTGGGTACTTACTGCTTGTCGTGGAAGAACGAAAGACGGCAGAAGACTGCGACGGAGTCGCTAGAAGATGGAGGATGGTGGCGAAGACGGTCAGTCAAAGGTGTTGGAAGAAGAAGAACAGCCAAAATGGAAAAGAAAAAGGCCAGGCGTGAAATAAAAGGCCTGACTCTATAGCGACGACATATGTCGTCGCTATTGGTCCTACAGCGACAACATTTTATTTAACTTTTTAGAACACGCGCCTAAAACGTGGCGCCCAATTTGTCGTCGCTATTGACAATACAATAAGTTAATTAAATTACATATCTAAATATAAAGGGGTTTTTTCATTTTATTAATTTTTAATATTTAATGTTATAAAAAAATTATTTTTAAAATTATCAAAAAAAAATTATTTTTTAATTGTTAATAATTAAAATATTAAAGTATAAATTAACAAATTCAGTGATACAAAAAATATGTACATTTGTCGGAGTCTAAAATATATTCCAAAAATATTTATCTTTTTAGGGCATTTTTCATATTTAATTTTTCATATTAAATGTTATAAAAATGTAATTGTATATTTAATAAATTATTTAAAATTTAATGTACAATGATAATAATGAACAACTCATAGTTAACTAAATAATTTATAAATAAATTAAGCACTTTATGATAGTTAACTACACTCCGTGACGCGGTGAAAACATTCAATCTGATTCACTATCATGATACGATTGATCCTCATCATCGTCACTATCGTCGTCCTTATTGATTTCACTCGATGTTTCGTCATCCTCGTATTCTGCATTTGTATCGTCTTCCACATCATCGTCGTTGATAAACGAAGTTTCTCCTGCAGTATCAGACAAGACTCCTCTGATAACCGATGCTTATATCTCATCAGCTTCACCATCATCTCGGTGCAAGGATACGTACTCTATGTTGCCAAGATCAACGATTAGAGATAAATTGGAAGAGTAGTTATTGTGGAGCATATCAATCTCTGTGATGTTAGATCCCACCATGTCCCACATACTTTTGTGATGGACAATTTGTATTACTCGTTAGTTTGGACCACGAGATGAGTCTTCAATATAGAACACTTATTGTGCTTGGCTCGCAAGTATAAACTGATCATCCTTGAATGCCTCTGCACTGATGTCAATACTGGTAGCGTTATTCTCAGTTACCATCCGTCTCCCATCACACCTAAACCACTTGCATCAAAACAGATAAGCTAAAAGTTTCGATCTATACAGTAGCTCCAGTATCTCTTGCAGCTGTCTACAGTAAGCCTCACCCTCAGTCCCTGGGACAGACATACCACTATTCTGAGTTTTTCTTCGAATATCACGATCATATATCAGGAACCAAACTCCTTTTACAACACAAGCTGTGTATGACATAACCTGCTGGTAACATCCACTAGCCAACGAAAACAACTCATGAGAAACTTGATGGCTGTGGCTTTGGCGCATTGCATAGACCTACATGACAACGTTTATTCTCAGTTATTGAAATAAAGAATGTGGAAAACTTTGAAATTTATTCGGTCGTTGTTCGTTTACCTTTCTGTAGAACCAATCGTGAAAGTCTCTTCTGTGCACTAGTTCGATATTTGGACAGCCATTGTTCAGTAGCTCTTGCCTATGTTCCCTGTACAAAGCATGGAAGATCAAAGTTCATTAGTTCGTTTCACATGATAAAGTTTATTCGAGATAAATGAATAATAATCCATAAACTCGCTTACTGCAAGAATGGCTCGACTTCAAAACATATGTTCAGGACGTAAAAAATTGCTTGATTTCAAACATGAGTAGAAAACGTCGTTGGTGACTTCTTTCCAAATGGGCTTCGACTGAAAAACAGAAAGTTGTGTTTACGGAACACTAGCATCCTCGTTTCTGTCTGGTCGGTTGAACCTTGTTCTTGTGTCCTCGAAGTACCTCGAACAAAAGTCAATGCCTCATCCACAACATACCATTCAGCGATTGATCCCTCGGGCTAAGCTTCATTTCTGACGTAGCCCTTCAATTTCGTCAGGTATCGCTTGAATGGATACATCCATCTTATGTGCACTGTGATAGCCCAAGAATAACTAACCAAGACGGGGGTAAATTGGTTTCTCAAAATTTTTCGAAAAATATTCTCAAAAATGATATTTAAGAAATAAAAATTGATTCACAAAAATATAAGCACAATATAAGTAAATAATAGAGAAGAGAGAGTGCAAATGATTTTTATGGAGGTTCGATCCAACCAATGATCTATGTCCCCCGTTACCAAGCTCTCCAACACGAGCACGGCCTTTCCACTATTTTGATTGACTTATGGTGCAATCCAAACCCTTACAATGTATCCGGTGACTTGTAAACAAGGAGCACCGATCCTTATACAATATTGAGCTTTTCAAGGGACCTCAATATGTCCCAAATATATAAAGAGATTGATTTGAGTATTTCTCTCTAGATAAATGATAGATACAAGTTTAGTTCTAAGAGAGACTAACACTTTAATGAATAGCAATGGATGAGGAAAGCTCAAGTGTTAGAAGAAAACTTTGTTGAGAAAGATGAACCAAAAGTTTGATTTAATCAAACAAAGTTTTTCAAACAGAGATATTGAAGATATAAATGCAATGAAGCTTTGAATGAAGTTTTTCAATATGATTCTCTCTATAAATGCTCTTGTAAGTGTTGTAGAATGATAATAAATGAAGTGGTATTTGTAGAGATAAATTTTCGTCACTTTCTGACCAAACGGATGACCACACGGTCGACCGGTCAGATTGGTCAAAACTAGCCGTTGAACTGCAAAAAATCAGAACGGACACTTTTTGAAAAAAGACGTTCAAAAGGTCGACCGGTTCAAGGTAAACGGTCGACCGGATCAACCGGTTTACCAAACGGATCGTCCGTTTCCACAGTTTTAAAAAACTGATTTTTGGCTTTGATCAAACTATTTTTATGCAAGTGATAAAAAATATTTTTTAGCTTTCGTTCATTTAATTGCTAAGGATTAAAGAGTTAATACCTTTACAATTTAATCTAAAAATCTATTCTTCAATCTTGATCTTCGAATCTTGAATTTCGGCGGATCTTGAGATGCTTGAACTCTTGTATTGATTTTGACTTTGAACTTGTCATTGCATGAGAGTTCGATTTGTAGCGCATTGAATTTTGCTTGAAAATAGAATGTTAGAAAACATAGCCAATTTGTTCGTTATAATCAAAACATTAAGGTTTAAAGTTAACCATAGGTCAACACACTGGACCTCCAATGATTGCCTCTTCTAGCAAATGCATTACAAGGTGAATCGTGATGTCGAAGAAGGCTAGGAGAAAGATCCGTTCCAACTTACAGAGAATGAGTACCAGGTGATCGTGGGAAGCCATCATGTCGCTAACCTTTAGTGTTCTTGCACAAAGCTGCTTGAAGAACGTGCACAATTCAATAATTGTAGTGGAAATAGTTTTATTCAAGAACGCCCGACATCCGACTGGCAATAACCGTTGCATGATAATAGGGCAATCATGTGACTTCAACCCGATAATGCGGCTGTCATTGGGAGCAATATTCTTCCGAAGATTAGAAGCGAAGCCATCAACCGATTGGATAAATTTACAAAACTTCTTACGATTTGCAGACGACATGGTGCAACATGTGGCAGGCTATATCCACTTATTTCTGTTTTGATACAAGTGCAACTCCCTTTTGATTCCTAATTGCATCAGATTGCGCCTAGCATTGACTGTGTCCTTTGATTTGAATGGATCGTCCATAATTGTGCCGAGCAATCTATCAAAAATATTCTTCTCTATGTGCATGACATCGATGTTATGTTTGAGCTCTATAGAAGTCCAATACGGCAACTCATAGAAAATGCTCTTTTTTCTCAAATTCAACTCGTCATCACTTCTTCGAATTGTAGCACCCTCGTAGTTAGGGTACTTTCCTGGACTTCTATATCTGACATGGCTTAATTGTGCTGAAATGTTTGTAGGCATTAACCGACACAGAGGTGGTCGCCTCTCTGTCCTTCCATCGAAGTCTAAATTGCTCTGAAAATGATACCTGGATGGCAGGAACCGACGGTGACACACATAAGTTGTCTTACCTATCACATGGACTAAAGGAGTATCCTCGTTGCATGTAGGACATGCCATGTACCCCTGACCACTCCAACCCGACAAACTACTTCTCGCTGGAAAATCGTTAACAGTGCACAACAATGCTACACGCAGTCTGAATACCGACCTGTTGTTGGTTCCAGCGTCACACGTGTCAATCCCATCAGCTCACAACTCCTTCAAATCGTCCACTAATAGTCATAAAAATACATCAACATCCTTACCCAGTGCTTTAGGACCAGGTATCAACATAGTAAGCATGAGGTATTCGGGCTTCATGTATAACCATGATGGCAAGTTGTAAACTGTTACAACAACTGGCCATATGACGTACGACAGACTCATGTCACCGAATGGATTGAATCCATTTGCGTCCAAACCTAACCTGACATTCATTATCTCACTTGCGAACAATAGATGTGTCATGTCAAAATCCCGCCATGCCTTTCCATCAACAGGATGCTACATTTCATCATCGTCCCTAGACCTTCCTACACTGTACTACCACATAAGTTTTGTAGTATCCTGCATCGCGAACATACATTTTAGTCTGGGGACCAATGAAAAATAGCGTAACACCTTATGCGGAACATTCTTCCCGATCACTTTCCCAAAAGTGTGCACCCAACGACTTTCCTAACAAATCAAACAAGTTTGTCTATCAGCATGTTCACCCCAAAATAGTGCACAGTCGTTCTTGCAAGCGTGAATGGATTTGTATCCCAAACCAAGCTTCGTCATCATCTTCTTAGCTTTGTAGTGGGAGTCAACCAGGTTCATATTTGGGAAAGCTAACTTCAACAATTTTGAAAGATCATCGACAGACTTGTTTGTCCATTTGTTCATAACCTTAATATGCATCAACTTGACTAAAACATTTAGGGACAAAAATGATGAAACTCCTGGGTACAGTTCTGAATGCAGAACCTGAAACAATTCGTCATAGTAACCATCGGTGCTTGTACCAGCATGCTCATCACTAGCTACGTCGTCCATGACATCCATCATCTCATCCTCCACACTAGCTCACTCATTCATTCTGTCTATACACATTCGCAGTATGAACATCGGTCTCGCCATGATATATCCAGGTGACATAACTCTCTGCAAAACCATTACGAAATACGTGAGCTTCGACAATTTCCAATGGACGTGTGAGACCATTTAAACATTTTTTGTACGAACATTTAATCCTTCTCCTGTCATTTACGTATGGCCTCGCCATGTTTATAAATGCTTGCAAATCGTTTCAAAAATCTGTAGATTTTGTACAATTTCTAATTATTGTCCAAGTTTTATCAATATCCATACTTGAAAAATACTATATTTTCACAAATACAGTAAGAATAATATATGGAGATGAAGAAATGAAATATGAAGAAGATGATTATGGAGGAAAACAATATATTTGCAAATATTTATGCTGATGGAGAGAAGAAAAAATATTTTCACAAAGATACAATACAGAACTGCGGGGATGGGGAGAAGAAAAAAAAGACTTTATAGCGGGACATTTGTCGTCGCTATATATCACTAAGTCGTCGCTACAGAATTCATCCCATATTACGAGAAAATTAATAACTCATGTGCCAATCAAAATCATCAATACGTATATTGCGACAAAAGAAGTCGTCGCTACAGACAAGAAATGGGCGCTAAATTTCCCGCCTAAATTGATATAGGTCTATAGTGACGACTATTGTTGTCGCTATATATCGCATCACATTTTACGATAAAAATCATGATTCGCGTGACTGACAACATCATCCACACATCTATTGAGACGACATATGTCGTCGCTATTTGTGCAACAAAATGGCGCAAATTGTTCCAGCTATATTCGAAAGTAATTAGCGACGACATTAAAAGATGTCGTTATAAATTAAAAGCAATAGCGACGATTCGTTATTTATTACGATGACCTTTGTTGTTGCTATAATTTTTTAACTTGTAGCAACGACATGTCTTTGTCATCTCTATTGTACAGTACCAGTAGGGACGACGTGTTGTCGTCGCAATTGGTGTCGCTGCTATAGACACTTTTCCTTGTGGTGGTTAACATGACAAAAATTAGTTTTTTTGTGATGATAAACCTCTCGTATATAAGATCTAATTATTTTGTGTATTAAATTAGAGTACAACAATTTCGTTAAATATATAATACGTAAGTATTTTTAAAATTACCTTTAATTTGTAGCGTGCTTTATAAAGATTCATTTATCTTGCTCTCCACAACTATTCTTGATTCCACCTTCAAGAATACAACATTTAATATGGGAAATCAATGTATAAAGATTCATTTATAAATTAGAGTACGAAAATTTTATATATATATATCAAATTCTGACCTGAAGCAGTTTTTGTAATTGTAAGAAGAGGATCACACATTTGTTTGAGATTCTCGGGTTTATTTGGAAACATTGAATTAGGAAAATGAGAAAGAAAATCTTCACAACAGAGGTATTCAAATCGATTGTCTAAGATAACTCTCTTGAGATGCCATGAATTAAATGATGGAAAATAATTTTGTAATTTTGGAGAAAATAAATCAGATAAAATATCAAGTAGATAATCACAATCGTCAATTTGAGAAATATATTTGAAATATGCTTCTATTGAACAATCAATAAGACATTCAACAGACATTTGATACAATTGAAAATACAACTATTGAAGATACATGACTTGAAAAGAGACATTTCATACTTACAATCGTAATATGAAAAATGATAATTGTAAAAATTATACTCTGCCTATACAAAAGGAAGATATCTCCTTATATAGACAAATGGACATTGGATGCTTGGAAGAGAATCTCTGCTTTTTGAAAAGTAGACCGATAATTGATGGATGCTTTTTTTCTTTTGTTGGCCAAAGAACTATTGCTGGATGCTGAGACTGTTTGCTTTTGTCGGCCATTAAACTGTTGATGAGTGATGTCACTGTTTGCTTTTTGAAAAGAAGATGCTACTTTTGATTGACAATTGAGGGGCACAAGAATTCCTTTTTGAAAAATCATTTCTACAGTTTTTCTTTGCTTTTCAGCAAAGTGATGATAAAGGAAAAGATTATTTTTCAAAGAAATCTGCTCCGTAGCAGTAATCTTCATTATCTTGAACATAGTCCAGATTCGAGCCAACTTCTGAAGCAACAACAAGATCTTTACTGGATTCGGCCTTTGCCATCGACGCGGCTTTGTGGGCCAAAACTGTAAATTCTTCTGGATCAGAGCATTTTGCAAGCTGGGCCAAAATTTTTGTTTTCTCGGCAAGGAAATCACTTTGGGAGGCACTTTGAGAGGAGCAGGCTTCTGTTTTGGTTTTGACATGTTGATTGATCCATGATTGAATGGCTTTTGAACTTGCATTTGATTCATTAAATTTTTTCCACCACTTGACCTTGCACCTGCGAACAATACGTTTGAAGGAAAATGCACTGTCTGATGTAGGGAAAATTTGAAAATCCCAACAGAGATCCAGGTAACTTTGAAAGTTCTGCAAAATTGAAAAATGAGATCTATTTGAGGACTAAGGTTGAGACCTTTGTTTTTTAAGAGATTGAATCCTTCGAGAGTCCGGCTTGGAAGGATATCTTCAGTGGCACCGAAATCGATCCACCAGGATTGAAACTATTTTGGAAAGATTTTTGGACAGTTCGGGTCAAACAGGATAAACCATGAATGACTTGAAGGCCTGAAATAAAGAACGTTATACCAGGATTTCATGTAATCATGATAGGAAAAGGATGATTTTTGACCATTCTTGAGGGAAAAAGTTTTCGTTTCCCATGGTTCTTGATTCCAATTGGAAAGAGTGAGAACATGAAGAATCATAATTTTTGAAAAATCGATCCAGTGAATATTTGGTTTATTGGTGGTATGAGAAATGAGGGCTGATTTCATAACTTTGAGAATAGTTTCATATCACATTCGTGATTGATGGATTGTTTGTGGAAGGAAGTAGAATTCATTGAGAACCTGGTATTTTTGATTTAAAAAATTGAATGGATCATCGTTCTTAAGAAAAGGAGGAAAGATCCCTGAAAGACATTCTTCGAGGGATTGGTATTTGGCCCATTCATTCTCGAGTTCAGCAACTTGAAGAGCGGTTCATTTAGTAAAATATTAGAATTTTTTAGTATTGATTTCTGGAAGTTTACCTAATCCAGGAACGATATCAGATTTGAGAGCATTTTTGTAATTTGAAGGAATTTTTGTTTGAGAATGAAGAGTTCAAAGAACTGTGAAGGGGTTCAAGGAGACATAAACGCCTTTTGATTTTTGCGAAGATAATGCTTGAGTAGATTTTGAACTTGAACATTCGAAGAGATATTTCTCAGGGGTTCTTTCCTTGATGTTGCTGTTTTTCTTTGACATCTTTTTCCTACAAGAACTCTCGAGTTAATAAATCTGGCAGTGAATTATTCTCTCATTTGATAAATTCTATTGAAAAGTCGAAACATGATAAAATTGCTTGCCATCTGGCAAAAATTTGTTTTGAAACAAGATTTTTGACATCCTTTTGTAAAACATCTTTTGAAGCTTTGCAATCAGTTCTAACAAGAAAAGTTTTATTGATTATATCATCTTGAAATTTTGAAATACATAGAACAATCGATAGGAATTCCTTTTTGAAGGTTGAATAATTCTTTTGGGGACTAAGCCAAATGCCGTAATGGTATCGAACAAGCGTTCTTTTTGATGATCAATTGATTGCTTCAGAATTCCTCCATAACCAATATCAGAAGCATCAGTTTCAACAACAAATGAGGCTTTTGGATTGACAATATTGAGGCATGGGAGAGATTTGACACTTTGTTTGACAAGTCTAACTGCTTCGGTGTGTTTATCTGACCATGCTGGAGGGGGTTTTTGGAGTCTTTGGTAAAGAGATTCGCAAATTTGTCTAATGTTTGGGATGAAATCAGAAATATAATTGACACATCCTAAGAATCTTTGAAGACTTGTTTTATCAAGAATTTGATCTGGAAATTTAGAGGCAAATTCGAGACTTCGCTTGATGGGAGTAATTGTTCCTCTAAAAATTTCATGTCCTAAAAACTTAATCCTAGGCTGACATAAGACTATCTTTTTCTCGAACACAGCAAGACCATTTCTTTTAACAATTGAAAGAAAAATTTGAAGATGCTTAAGATGTTGTTCTATACTATGAGAATAGATAAGGACATCATCAATATAGACTATTGAGAAGTTTTGATAAGGGTTAAAAATGTCGTTCATAATTTTTTGAAACTCAGAGGGGCATTCTTGAGACTGAATGGCGTAACATTCCATTCGTATTGGTCGAAAGGGACATTGAATGCTATTTTGTACTTATCCTTTTCATCAATTTGAATTTGTCAAAATACTGACTTTAAATCAAATTTCGAGAATATGACAGCATTGAGGAGACAATTGAGAGGGGTTTTTTTTTTCTGAAGCATTAGATACCTATTCCATTGAAGGACTTGATTAAGAGGTTTATAATAGATAACTAACCTAGGAGCACCTCTCTCAATTTCTCCATGATTATTGACATAAAAGGTAGCACAACTCCAAGGGGGTTTGCTAGGCCTAATTAGACCCTTTTCAAGAAGATCTTTGATTTCTTTTGTGCAGACATCTAAGAGTTCTTTATTCATTTGAATTGGTCTTGCCTTTGTTGGTATTTGTTTTTCACTAAAATTGGGGATATAGGGAAGAGTGACAATATGTTTTTTCCTATTCCAAAAGGCATTATGTATGTAGAACAAACTTCAATCCTAATGGCTTTGTCAATTTTAGCAATTTGATCTTTTATTTGTTTAGTTTCTAATTGTTCCAAAACCCTTGAGAACTTGATATCTTCTTTTAAATATTTAATATGTTGTTTTTGAGATTAATATTATTAATGATTTTGTAATTGAATGTTCTTTGATTAGATTAAAATCTCTAATTGAAGGAGGATTGGTGAGTTCAAAGAATATCTCTTGATCGAGATATTTAGATTTCAATCCTTTTTCAGTAACTGAAATTAGATATAATTGAACAAGAAAGGGAGTACCAAGAATGACTTCTTGGTCAAGATCTTTGACCAGGTAGAAACTACTTTTAAAACAAATGTTTCCTTACAAACATGGGCTTTTGTAAGTTTGTAATTAATGTTTAGACTTTTACCACTAGCACCATAAAGGTTTTCAGTGATTTTTTCAAAATATTTGGTAGGAACAAGATCTTTTCCAATACAATTTTGATCAGCACCTGAGTTTAGAAGAACTCTAGTTTTGATTTTATATTCTTTGTTGATAATTATTGTTGCATTAGTGTACCATTTTGTAAACGAATTTGACTAATGACATTCATTGAATTTTCTTCATCAAGAGTAATTTGATCAATTTGGAATAGAATTTGATCAGTTTTTTCATCTTCAGAAGTAGAAGATGAAGATGCAGAGGTTCGAAGCTTAGCTTTTCCTTTCTCAAGAGAAGGAGAGTAAGCTTTTATAATTGAGACTTCAAACTTGAGATCAATCAACTGTTTTTCAAGTTGAGATATTTGACCTTTCATTTGATTGACTTCTCCACGTAGATCTTGACCTGAAGAAAGTTTATTAGGTTTTTTAAACCTATCAAAAACATCTTTGATATTATAGTTTGTTTGAGGAATTTTTACTTCTTGTTTTTCTTCCGGTTCAATAAAAAGACTAAATTTTTGTTTAAAATCTGGATCTTGAATTTGATTTATGGTATCTTGGATAAGCTTCTTTTCCGAAGTCAAAACATTGATCGAATTAGTTTCACAGATGCAATTGTCTTTGCAATTGCAGATTTTCTTTGAACTAGAAGATTGAGAAGAAGAAGATGATGATTCCTTGCTAAAATCTGTATCTTCTTGAAGATTATAGAGATTTCAGAGGAATTAGATGAGGAATTGATAAGGTTTAAGAGCTGGATCTTTACTTCATTATCAATTTGGAGATTATTGATTTTTCTTTTTAAAGGACACTTATTAGCATGATGTCCCTTCTTTTGACATTTCCAACAAGTGGTATTTGAAGGATCACGAAGAGGAGGATCTTTAGAGGATTTATCCTTTTTGAAGTCATCACGTTTTCTTTTGTATTTACTGTGCTTGTAAAATCTTTTTGGATTTTTCTGTTTTTTGTAATAATCTGGTGTGAAGGTCTTTTTATGTTTGAAATGTTTTTGGGGTTTTTTAAAACTTCTAGAAGGAGGATGGATACGTTGTATCTATATTTTTCACAGAAAGAACCAAGTTCTTTCCTTCATTCCATATGATCATATTTGAGTTTTGCTTTGAGTTTTAGGTCATTGCAAAGGAATAATCCTTCCTTATTGATAAATCCAATGAGTTGACCATATGTGAGATCATCATATGGCATCATTGAATATTCATCTTTGATAGCTTTGCGAACCCTTTCAGCGAAAAGCTTAGGGAGACGTGCAATAAATCTTTCTTTCCATAAAGTTGAATTACAGTCTTCTCATAACATGGCCTTTTGGAAGAAAACGTCTTTATACCATTAGAAATCTTGGAATTTTGGGCAAGTAAGATTCATAAGGAGTTCAGAGGATTTTTCCATGAAGGAAGAAGGTTCTCCTACGAAATGTTTGATTATGGTATAGAAGAGTATATAAATGGCATCTTGTTTGGTTGGATCAAGATGGCTATCACCTTCCTTTTTTACAGCAGTAAATATTTCATTTCGATCTTCTTGGGTAAATATTTCATTAAGATCTTTTTTTCAGCATTAAAACCACCAATGTTTTAATTGACCGACAAAACCACAAGCTAAATTTGTGGTTGCAACTTTGTCAGAATTTCCTTGAGCAGTATAAGCACTAGACACCATTGACATTTCTGTAACAATTTGAAGAATTTGTTGTTCAGTCATACCATCAATATTCCATGATACGATTTCGAGACCAGAGAAAGTTTTTTGAGGATGTTGAGGTTCTTCACTGAGCATGTCAGGAAAGGTTGGCCTTTTATAATAGAATGGGAGATTATAGGTTCCATAATTTCTTTGTTTAAGTTTGTTAATTTTTAATTCTTCAAATTGTTCTTGAATCTCATTAATAGGGTCAATAACATTGATTCTACTAGTAGATTCTTTGTTTTGAAGTTGTTTTATAATTTCTTGAAAGACATCTGCGGAATTGGAGCCGAATTGAGCCTTTTCGGTATTGGGTTTGAAAAGAGTCTTAGTTGTTAACACCTTTTCTTTACCATTTTCTTTTGGTTCATTTTGTTCAGTAGTTTTTTTCGTTTTGGATGGCTGATCTAATTGATTTAATTGAGTAGCGACGGAATGGAGAATGATATTTGTATAATTGTTCTATTGTTGAACATTTTTGATATCTTTTATCGTTGGGTTTTCATTCTCAGCTTTATCATAAATTTGTTTAAGAAGGGAGGCAACAACTTTGACATCTCCTTTAGGAACAATAATTTCTTCAAAAGGAGGATGGATAGATTGGAAAGTATTTCCTGAGAGAGTTTTCCAAGTTTTTGATTTATTATGAGTAGTATTGATTGTCGGCTTCTTCTTAAAAGTTTTAATATAAGCCCACTCAAAGAAACAAACATCTTCAAGATAAGAATAGAATTCTTCCCAAAACTTTTTTAGTTCTTTCTTTGAATGTAATCTTTTTAGAGTTTTTCTAAAAGACCTAACAATTGGATCTTTATCCTTTGTGAATTCTCGTTTTCTGTCGATTGTAGAAGAGATAACATTTAATTGATTTCTTTGAGAACTCATATCAGAAAGAGTAGGAGATTCAGAACCATTCTGGGTTGAATCTTCATCTTCTTCCACATAATGAGTTTTTGGAGTATTTGGAGTGAAATCAACACATTTGAACTTTTCAGAGGGTTGTCTTTCCACTTGTTTGAAAGTTTCGAAAGACTCTGGACGAGAGGAACTGAAAGAGAAATGAGATGATGATAAAGGGGCAAATTGTACTTGCACACCTCCATTAGGCAACTCGGTGATTTCTCTTAATTTTGTCCTCGGATTTTCTCTTATTGGAGATTGTTCATTTTCAAAGTTCCAGAAAGGATTTTGTGTTACTTGATCCCAAGATAGTCTTCTTGGAATAGCAACATTTGAATGAAGGAGATTAATCTCAATTAAGAGAGTTTCATGCTTTGGGGAAGATCTAAGGGCTCTTGGACTCATATTTGTACTCATGACTTTGTAATAAATGCGATAGATAATACATATGGCTTTAGATCTAACATCCATATCAAGATTTTTGGTCGTATATCTAAGCATAAAGATTTCATAATTGAGTCATCACAAAGATCTAATGAGAAATTTGGAAAGCAGTTACATAAACTAGACCACTTTCAAGATTTGATTCAATTATTTATAACAAAGAACTTGAGAATTTTGACCATTTCTTATCTCTAAGAGTAAAACATATTGGAATGTCTAATCCAAGTCTAAAAAGAGGCTTGACAGCAACTTGAACTAAACCAACATGTAAATATTTATAATATTTGCATACATGAGGAATCGAAAGATAGGTAGCAAATGACCACTTCTGAGATACAATCCCAAAAAATCGTGATGCCTAGACCAAACATTGAGGAATCGAAAAGGACAAGGCCCAAAATCATTGTCAGAAGACCACTGAATCAGAATATGTGAGTGACTAGAAATGCTTCAGTTCAGATGAAGAACCAAAAACCAAGAACAAAATGAAGCAACCATTGAGTTAATAAAAAATCTGTCCAGATGCTTTCAAACCCTCCCATTTGTCCACGTGTACTGACTTCCAGAATACCCTGCATCCATCAAACTACAATCAATCATCATATCTGCAAAGTCTGAAATGCCCATATCATGAGTATTCCTACAAGTACGCTCACCATTGTGAGCGATCACATTAAAGTCTCCTCCAACTAGCCACGACCCATCCACAAAAAGGGATATCTAGTGAAGACCCGCCCATAAATCTCTACGTCTAACCAGTGAGCAAGAAGCATATACCGGAGTAATAAACAACAGTCTGGCTAATCTGGGATCCTCAACTTTAATGTGAAGGAATTGGGAATGATCAAGAATTGAAGTAACAGTAGTCCTCAAATTCCAAAAACACCATATCTTATCCGACTCATTTTGTAAGCCCACATCAAGAGAGAAAATTCGTCTGATAAAGTCAGAGTTATTCCTCAAAACAAACGGCTCCAACACCAGCAAAAAATACACCTGATGGAGTCGAACCAATTTCTTCAGTTGTCTACGAGTGGCAATACTATACACACCTCTCACATTTCAGATCATAACACTCATCAAAAAGACTGGCTACGTGATGAAGCACTTGTTTGACTACGAGTCACCCGTTTGATCGGGCACGGGACTTTTGGATTATTCTTCCTATGAACTGTAGTAAAACCATCAGCCTCCTACCTCTCATCTAATCCAACCAAGTCATCAGAAGAATTCATGTGAAAAAGCCTCGGCAGATGAACCTCTAGCTAAATAGAACAAGCAGTATCGGAAGGAATTGAAGCATCTACATTCTCATTACTACTGAGGCGTAGATTGAAAAATGGATCAATATAAAAAACTAGCTGCACTGGGTCTAACAAAATAGGAAACTCACAAGGGACGGATATCATATGATCTAATATTGGATAAAAAAAAACATCATGAAAGGGCTTTGAAGCTACAATAGTAGGAGTAAACTGAAGGGTGGGTCCCACATGAACCACTGGAGGTGGTATAGCAACAACTGAAGAAGAACCAACAATTGGGACCCAATATCTAGGAACCTCAACGACAATCTCCTTTCCCTTACCCTTCCCAGCCCTATCAACAATAGGCACCAGAGCATCAACATGCTTATTAGCCAGAACAACAACAGGCTTAGAAGCCGGAGCAACAATGGGCTTAGGAGCCGGAGTTACAAAAGGCTTAGAAGCCTGGGTAATAATAGTATCCACTGGTGGAGCCCCCACCCTACAATAATCAATAATATGTCCATATGATGGCATTTAGCACAAAAATAGGGTAGCCTCTCATATAGAATAGGCTACCAAAAGCTATGGGATTCACCCCGATCAATCCAAATCCTATTTGGGAGCTTCTACTCTAGATTCACCTCAACGCAAACCCTAGCTTCACTAGGTCTCAGCAAATCAGTAGTCGCCTCATCAATCCTCAACGGCACCCCAACAATTTTAGATAAAGCAAATAAAATTTCTTTGCCCGTAAATGAACAGGCAATAAAGTTAAAGATATCCATACATGGGCAATGGGGGTCTCAGCATCAGGGTAGAAATCACAAGTCCACTTAAGTATATGCATAGGACAACCCATAATAAACCAAAGTGGTTTAAAAAATAAACAACTGCGATCATCCTCATACGTTAAGTGTATAAGTATGTGCTTGTAATCTATAAGCCCAAGTAAAAATTCACCGCAAACTCTAAACTTCTGAAAACTATTACGTACCTCTACCTTTTTGGGCTTGCAATGCGAAAACTTACCAACAAGTGTGAACTTGAATGGCTCAGCAAGAGATGCCTCATCATTAGAGAAAATAACCAAGGCAGGCTCACCACGATGTAAGTATGGCTCCTTAGCCACAAACTGGTGACAAGTAGAATTAGGATAGGACTGAAGGACAGAAGCAAATGACTTCCTCATACTCCGCTAGGCTGAAGAAATACTCTGTCGATCAGTGACAACTATGGTATAGGTCAATTTGCCAAAATTCAGTGTCGACTGAGCTTTTTGTGGCAGAACAGGCAGCCGGAGTGGACTGGTAGCAGCAAGGGTGACACGTGGTAGGCTGGGAGTGGAAATCAAAGTGATTCCTATCAGTCTAGGCATGGATGTTCTTATTTGGACATCTTGTTTGGGCTACTGGATTTATGTTCTTAATTTTCTGGCGTGGATATTGGCAGGAATTGATTGAAACTTTAGCAAGGGCTCATGAATGCACACCTTTTGCCAATTTGATTCGATGGAGAGATAAATCTTTGGCCCTTTCCATTGTCCAAGCAAGATTGGTTGGACTAGCCCACTTTTATGTAGGTTATATATTCACTTATGCATCTTTCTTGATTGCCTCTACATTGGGGAAATTTGGCTAATTTTTTAATGTGTTGTATCCGCGATAATTTCATTTCTTTCGATGGAGAGAGGGTCCGTCTTCTTATATTTCTACATCTAAGATTTGACTTATATCATGGATACTAATAGGTATCGTGGATACTAATAGGACATGAACCATTATGGCAAGGAAAATTTTGATTCAGAGGGAGAATAAGAGGCAAAAATTGGAACAGAAATATCATTTGATTTGTCAATCCTCAAAAAAAGAAATAAGCAAAGTTCCATCGTTGAGTGACAAATGGGAAATTAATGGAAAGTTACAATCCCCACCACGGAATAGTGCACCTACACGCCTTCATCGACGTTGTTTTTCGATCGGAACACTGAGAGCTAACTATTGAGACTTTGGACTATCCAGACACATACTTCGTGAAATGGTTTATGCATGTTTGTTCTCATAAGCAACAAGATCAAGTTGGTAAGGATTAACCTTTCATTTCATTTATATGGTCGATCATCATATAGGGCCTCTTTAACATTCCGTATAAATGGGATATTCTATTTGTACAGATATGGTAGAGTGGCACATTCAATTTTTGTTTGTCTATTAGTTTTCACTTATTCTCTTCAGCGTGGGGTAGAGCAGATTGGTAGCTCGCAAGGCTCATTACTTTGAGGACACGGGTTCAAATCCTATCTCCGCAATATCTTTTTTATTTTTATCAAAAGGAGGTTTGGCTCTGTTAACTAGTAATTAATTGCTCCTCCTTTTTTGGGGGTTGTAAGAAAGGAAAAAAAAGAAGGGATAGACTCACGACACTATCACGGCCAACTATACCAAATCCTTTATCATATTAAAGGAAAAATTACTTTATCTTTGGGCGGATAGCGGGAATCGAACTCGCATCTTCTCCTTGGCAAAGAGAAATTTTACCATTCGACCATATCCGCATTTTTTTTCTTACTACCAAATATATCCACACATATATGATAATATATACTTGGATCGTATTTGTGTAGTGTTGGGACAGAGACTCTCTTCGGGGCGAACCTAATTAGATTTTAGATTATTAATCTAATAAATTGAAATTGTATTTTTTTAAATTCAAGAAGTTTGACCCCCCCCCCCCCCTGTAATTTTGTTTTTATTTTATTTTGGGGACTTATATTAAATTGTAAGGAGGGGTGGTCATTTCAGTTTTGGATCTGGGATGGATAGGTTCAAGAGATGAGATAATTAAGGATACCCACCAAAAAGACTAACCCAATCTTTAGTGATGTACCGAAAAATACAAATTTTTTGTTACTTGACCAACCATTAGGAGAAGCAAATACAACAAGTACACTAATCGATAAGATTGATGAAGTAGCAATTAATGAAAAAACAGCCAATTGGAAAACAAGAGTCATGCTTTTAATCCTCCAAAATACCAACAAAGGAACTATACCATTTGATTACTCTATCGGCCAAAAAATTGTAATAAAATACATCATCGAGGGATTTTAGTTTACATGAATCAATTGATTCAATATGACTTATTACTACCCATTTGACCACTTTATTCATACATGGAGTCAGGGAAAATGGAATTTTGTTTTTTATATTTCACAAATGGACATACTGGATTATATATACAGATAGATAGATCTATCGGTAGATTCACACCTGAGATCGTTCTATAGATAGTAGTGGTATCCACCCCTATGGGCATGTTCTATTCGGAGGAATAAAATAAAAATGGTCTTTCGGAGAGATGGCTGAGTGGTTGATAAACTTGGTCTTGAAAACAGGTATAGTTTTGAACAAAGAACTATCGAGGGTTCGAATCCCTCTCTCTCCTTTTTTTGCTCATTGAATAGATTTGTTTCTATTGGTTTTGCTCGGATTGGTATCATAAGGAAAGGTGAATAGATTAGATATAAATGAGTTAAAAAAAGAAAAGAAAAAAGAATATTTTTTAAGTATAACCTGATCCCAATATGTATGATAGAATCAAAGTGATTTTTATTTCAATCCAAGCATTGGATCTCATGTCTCAGATAAATAGCATTACTCAAATAGAGATGGTAATTTTATTTTTTATTTTTTACTTATTACGAATTACTCATTCCCTTATAGAGATGACACATGCCCGGCACACATTGGCACACGCCAATGCCACGTGTCCGGTTCACGTGACATTATGTCCAATTTAGTTAATTTTCACTACAGTTCACGATAAATTATAACCCTTATATATAATTTTGCGTGGTTCTTATTTTGAAGCCACCGAAGGACCTGGTCGGAACTAAGTAAACTAAGCTCTAATGTATTAATCTTGGCTCGGTACGCTCTTGTCCAGTCAAGATAATATATTAATCTCGTTCTATTCCACTAGGAGAACGAGATTGCACTAACGATCTAATTGAAAATATTGAAGTTGTATAATCAATAATTATATCATCTGACTTGCTATTATTACGTATTATCTCTGTCGACAATTTGAAATATTCGGAACATGGTTGAACTGACCAAAACACCATTTTCCAAATATAAGTAAATCGTCTAATCCCATTTTTTATTGTCAATCCTAAGTGATCAAATCACAATTATTAATTCGACAATCAATGTCAAATTAGTGGTCACATATTTACTTGTCCACAAAAAAATCCTTTGAGGCCAAGATCGTGCCTATTAAATAGGTGACAAATTCCATATTGTGAATATATGTTCCTTGTTGTTTCACTTTAATTCTCAATGCACTGAGATATTGACCGGAAATTTTATCTCACTCAATGATACCTCAAAGAACTTTAAACTAGTAATCAAATTCCATTACTTGCTCAGGATTAAGGTCTAGGAATGACAATTTGGCCCACCGCCTCGGACCCCTTCCGGGACCCGTATCTCAAAATTTGTTTTTTTTTTTCAAAATTTATCAACCAACCGTGGACTACAAAATATAGATCGAATTACAAATTGAATCATTTTGTACTTAATAACTTAAGCACTAGATTTATAATATCAAAATGATCTACAAACAAATGATATCTCAAATCAATTCAACTATTTAATATTTTATTTTAAAATGTTGTGAACACAAATAAATTTACTCGGTGGACAAATACCACCCAACAAATCTCTCACTTGCCATAGAGTAAATGAGATATGTTAAGTACACACATGTTTTCAATGTGCCCCTCAAAACTCCTAGCGGGTAAGCTCTTGGTGAAGGGCCGGTCAGCAAGATGTTTTGCAGATGCTATTTTGCAAACCGTCGCATCTCTCATTTATAATAATTTCATTCAATGTGTTTCCCATGTTGATGGTTTCTTAGATCTTTTGCATTCGCGAATGCTCCAATGTTATAACGATACAAAATAATGGGGCGAGATGCAAAAAAAACCACATCGAGGTCGAAAAAAAAACTTTCTAAGCCACACCGCCTCCTTGGCCGCTTCACAAGCTCCAAGCTTACTCTGTCTCCATGGTGGAATCACCAATAAAAGATTGCTTGATACTCCTCCTAATGACGGTGCGACTACCCAATATTGATCTTGATATGGACTTGCGAGAATTTCTATTAGCCTGAAAGTCAAAATCAGTATAACCTGTATGGACCAAGTCTGGAGTTGGATATACCACCATATAATCTATAGTTTTGCGAAGGTACTTGAGTATATGCTTAACAGCAGTCCATTGTTCAGGTCTTGGGTTCGACCGATATTTACTAGAAATTCCAACAGCATAACAAATATCTAGCTGTGTGCATAGCATTGCATAAATGAGACTTTCTACAACTGAGGCATAAGGAACATCCTTCATGTGAATAGTTCACTATGAGTCTTAGGTCAATGCTCCCATGTCAAATAAATTCCATTTCTGAAAGACATTTAGCATTTCTTAGAATTCTGCATAACAAACCTCAAATATTTTGTCTATATATGAAGTTTGTGAAAGAGAAATTCACATATTTTTCCTATCCCGAATGATTTGAATGCCTAGAACATAATTGGTATTTTCTAAGTCATTCATGTCAAACTGTTGTGCCAACCTACTTTTAACTGACATCGATGCTCCATCGTTATTCCCAATGAGCATCGGGATGTTCTGTTGTTGTATAAAATACAATTGCAAGTGCACAATATCGTTAACAAGTAATAAAGTAGACCTAATGAGTCCAGATTATCGTTCCCACGAAAACTATCCTATTTATATACTAGTTCAATTAATCCTAATCCTAATATATTTAAAATAGTTTGAAATACATTTATTGGAAGATTTAACATATAACTATTAGTTCAAGAAAACAATGTGAACGCAAATATCAACAATTTATAAAATATAATTATTAATTCACAAATTCACCATAGTTGTCATCTCTAATCTCTTCTCTCAAGATTTCTTTCTAATGTTGTACTCGGTCGAATTTACAACTTTAACCTAATTTACCTCTCTCGAGTTCAAATTAGTTCTATCTAATTAAGTCAACTCACTATATCTCTAGTGAAGTTAGAATAATCTTTAACTAGATGCATTAAATATCTTAAGAATTCAATTTAAGACCGCAACAATAACAAAAGCATATCTTTACCTTTTATCCAATTGCTGGATTTTACTACGTGATTTAGATTAATAACTTACCTCTCAGTTTGTTACAATCCACAATTCAATATAAACAATGGCCAATTATTTCAAGCATTACGAGAAGAAGTAAAATCAATACGTAATCAACATATAATCAAAACTTGAGAATTGAAATTAAAGAATCTAAACTAGGTTACATAGTTCATCCAAACTATAAATTTAGCTACTTATAATCCAGGAGAAAGAAAACATAAAGAGTTTGGAATATATAACCAGATTTAAGTAAAGGATGAGAAAAAGTTGAATATCATGTACCAAGAATTCGTCATCTTCACGTCACAATCTTAAAGTCTTGGTCGTTCTTCCTCCCATTCTCCTCATTGCTCTCTTTTTTCTCCTTTAATCCACAACTAATCTGACCTAGATTAGGTCTTTATATAGTCTTAAGCCTCTCCGACTTGTTTTAATTCAAAAAGGACACAAACGCCCCTAGTTTCACATTTAAAAAAAATCATAAAATTAATAACGTGGCCGCGGTCGGGCAGCGGTTTGCTGCCGCGACAAATCTAGTTGGCCGTTGTTTGTCGCGGTCCAAACAGACAAGGTTGCCCTTCTATTGTAGTCCAGTCTCTCAACTTTCAAATTGGTCCTTATATTTCTTCTTTCATTTCAATTTCATCATCTTTTATTTACAATTCAAGTCCTTCAACTTTTATGAGGTTACATGTAGGTCTCCATTTCTAAGTCTTTGTACACTTTCAGTTATTCTTCGTCTATTTTGCTTTGTTTTTCTCCAATTCTATCCGAACTTGGGTTTTGATCTAAAACAATCAAATCAACACACAATTAAGTAGAAATTCACTTAAAAGTACTTGCAACCATCCACTTTTGATGGTTCAGATAAGTGTAAAATCGAACTTATCACCCGCTGATAAGTATGTTTACACGCTAATTCTATCATATAAACTTGATATATAATTGTAATTTCAGTGAATTTTTACTTATTTTAGTATAAATGTTATCATTATAGGTAAAACCCAAGAATGGAGGTAAATAGAGCAAAATAAAGAATATGGAGCTACATAGGAGTTGATCAGGAGCGTTTGAAGATTTACATGATGGTATGGAAGTGATAAGAACCCTTAAAAGGTCCATTGAAGAATTTCACAAGTTTCGAGAGTAGATTTTAATTTACAAAAAAGTTTGAGGACTGAATTGCACACTTTTGAAACTTGTGAAAGACCAAATTTGGATGACTAAAGAGGTTTTGGGACCACTTTGGAAGCTCTTGGAAGTTTGAGATAAATCTTGAAAGACTTGGAGCAAAAAAGGACCAAAATATACAATGTTGAAAGTTTGGGGACCAAAATGTACAAAGTTGAAAGTTTAAGGACCAAACTACAAATTTTTTGTTTGCCACGTTCTAGTAGCGGTTTGCAAACTGCGGCCAGACCATGGCAAACAGACAAATTTTGTTTGCCACGGTTTTGGCCGCAGTTTGCAAACCGTAGCCCTACCGCGGCTCTTTTAAGTTATTTTTTTTACTTTTTAAAGTTGAAACTCATGGGTGTTTGTATCGTTTTTGAATTATAACAAGTCAGAGAGGCTTAAGACTATATAAATACCTAATCTAGATCAGATTAGGTTGTTGAATCTTGGATAAGGTAATAGAAAAGAAGGGAAGAACGACGACACGATTGAGGATTGGAACGTGAAGACAAAGAATTCTTGGTGCAATATATTCAACGTCTTCTCATCTTTTATTCAAGATCCGGTTATGTATTCAAATCTCTTCATCTTTTCTTTCTCTAGAATTATGAGTAGCTAAATTTAAAGTTTGGATAATCGATGAAACCTAGTTTAGATTCTTTAATTTCGACTCTCAATTTTTGAATTATAAATTAATTAAGTATTTGATTTTACTTGTTTTCTTAATGTTTGGAATAATTGGCCATTATTTCATTGAATTGAGGATTGTAATGAACTGAGAAGTAAATCATTAATCTAGACCACGTAGTAAAATTCGACAATTGGATAAAATGTTGAGATACGTTTTTGTTATTGTTGTGGTCTGAATTGAATTTTTATAAAAATTAATGCGTCTAATTAAGGACCATCCTGACTTCATAACTTGACTTAATTAGATGGAACTAATTTGAACTCGGGAGAGGTAAATTAGGCTAAATTCATGAATTCGACCGAATACAACATTAGGAAGAAATCTTAAGAAGAGAAATTAGAGATGACAAATACGGTGAATTTGTTAATCCAAACGGTTTAATAACCATATCTTCTAAATTCTTGATATTAGCATTCATATTATTTTCTAAGAATTAATAGTTATAGTTTATACCTTCAAATCAAGTTATTTCAAATTGTTTTCAATAAATTAGGTATAAGATTAATTGAACTAGTATATAAATAGGATAGTCTTCGTGAGAACGATAATCCGAACACACCCCAAAAACAGAGAGAGAGAGAGAGAGAGAGAGAGAGAGAGAGAAGAGAAGAGAAACATAAGCAAATAAATAAGAATTGAATGTGATTTCTAGGACCGAGCCAGATAGAAAGCACCTTTAATCTCTAAATTATCAACAACATTCAATATACAAGATGTAATGACCACAATCACAGTGGGAAATTTACAATATAAAAATAAAAATAGACAAATCATGTAGTACAATTATGGGAAAACAATATAATGTTGTACACACCACAGACACAGAGTACTGAACATGGCAATTAAACAAGAACTACAGGTAGGGATCAAAAATCTGATTCAGTAAAAAGAAGAAGTGATAATTTATTTCTCGCACAGAAGATCAAATTGATGAATCTTACGTCCTCAAAATGGCGGTTTAGAGATCCAAAAACAGAATTAAAATTCAGTAAATCAACAGGAAACCGATCCTGATTCAACTAATTTAAGCAGTATATGCAATTATACACACTTTATCGAAGAGAGACGGAGCTAATTAGAATGGGACTTGGAAGAATTAGAATTAGGAATTTCAATGAATTTAAACATATACAAGATAAAATACATACCTACCTTCCAAGCTTGCAATACAGAGGCACTTTGATAGAAAGAATTAGAACTAGGGATTTCAATCAATCACAGTGTTTTGGAATTTGGAAGGGAAAGAATTGGTGTTTTGGTGCCAAAAAAATTGGAGGGAAACAAAAATCTTTTTAGGGCTCTTTTATTATTACTTTTATGGCTTGTTTTGTATAGATTTTTTTAAAATTGATTTTTTGAAAATATATGTTGTGGGAAAGTGAAAAAGGTTATGGTTCCATAAAATGTGTAGATGATGAAATTGGGGGAAAAATTTTAAAATCTAAACCAAAAAAGTACTTTAATTAACTTTAAAAAAAATTTGTGAATAATTTATTTTTGATTACCATAGTTATAAAAATTATTAGTCAAAATATATCAATTGATATTAAATATGCCAAGCACCGTTGGTGAAAATACTGTGTTTTTGTAGTGTGTGCTCTGATTAAGGTAACTCTTGCTTTATATGACTCAATGACAATGTGTTTTATTTTTGTAAAATTAATCTTATTTTTATGTGTCAATACATGACTAATAATGGACCAACCTACCAGAATAAAGTACCATATATGTGACCGTTACTCTAATAGCTTATAAATACAGCCAAAGAACTTGTCATCTCTTTATTTGATTTAGTAGGGATTGAAGAAACGCCATTCCCGTCCCGTTCCAAATAAAGCAGGAAAATCCGGCCCTTAGTTACATGGGACGGGGGACCACCGTCCTGAATCTAATTATTTTTTTTATTTTTTATAAAATTTTTATTTGATAAAATAAATAATAAAATTTAAAAATAACAAATAACTAAGCGGAGTGGTAAACGAGGAGTTTTTTAATCCCCGTCTCTATCTTGACTCACAAAAATCTCCGACTAGTAGGGATGGTATTTTAATTCCTCGCCCCGCCCCTACCCTTGTCCCGTTGCTCCGCCTTGTCCTGTTCTCTCCCACCAACCCAACGAGGCAAGGAACTTTTCTTCGTTCGGGGCTGAGTGGGTTTCTTTTTTAGCTATTGTGATATAGAGATATTATCAACATGCTTACGCCACAAAAAATCAATGACATTTAAGGAATATGCTAACATTGTTTTGAAATAATTTATTTTTTTAACAAAACACATAGTTATAGAAGGGCATAATACTTTTGCCAATGAGTAGTATGCTTACAATTAATTACTTTTATTTTTAAATTTTAAACAATAAAAACACTATTTTGCTCCATAGTCATTCTCAACGACCAATAGTATAGTCATTGGATGTTGAAAACAATTTTGGCGTCAAATTAGAGTTGGTAACTAGATTGTTGTCAACCTTCAATGATTAAATATTGATTTTTCTTAATGATGGTGGAAGAAAAAGGACTATACGGAATAGTGATGGTGGAAGAAAAAGAAAAATGCATCTTATATTCTCTTTAAGTGACAATATTGAGGGAGGATAGGCAGACGAAGATGATTAAATGATAAGAAGATTAATTTTGTTTTCAAAGTAACAAGGGGGTGAGCCACTCCAAGTAGAAAGCGATAACGATATTTTTCATACTGCACTGATGATATGTCAATATCATCAATGCCTTGCCTCTTGTAGGGCCACGCCCCTTCTTTTTCAAAGAATGAATCTATAAAATAAAATATTCAAATAATGAAAATCTATAAATAAGATTGTATCAATTTAAAATATACATTAAGATTCGATTTATTTTTGAATGAACAACATTTACTAATACCAATTTAATGATTTACTTCTCTCGTATATATGTTTACTTTATTTAATAGTAATTACTACTTATATTACTCTATATGAAGTATGTTATATATACTGATCAAGCTAACAGTCTCGACTACACGTGGCCAATTCATTATAGTGTTATTTATAAAATCAGACAAATAGTTGATTTAAATTTATAAGTGTAACCAAATTGGATTGAAGTAACCTTTCATTAAAAATGTTTATAGTTAGATACTCCTTTTGTATAGGTTAATGAATTTGAGAACTTGAATTGAAGAAACTATAGTCTATCTATTTGGTTCCGGTTCATTCCCATAATTATAGATAGAACTAAAGGTTCAATTTTTTGTATACTCATTGCTACTATGTTCGGTTAAGTTCTCTTTGGTAGTGGACCATGCCTATCCCTAGTCTTGGCATCTTAATTGATCTAGTAACAACATTAGGTATATTAACTATACCACAACTTAATCATACAATTCATAATTATTATCTAGAATAGTTATAAGTACGTAAATATATTTATTTACACGAACACATACACAAAATATTGATTTCACTTAATCGGTAACAAAACCTACGTTCATCTGAATGAATAGCTGTGGAGATTGACCTATAATTTTGATATATTAAATAATTTAACTATACTGTCTTAAATCGAATTAAATTATCGTCATCTTATTTTCAAATAATTGTTGTTATCGTGAATTAGTGAATTAAACTTTAAGTTAAATTAATTTATTTTTAAATAAATCAACAATAATTTTTAAATTTGAGGCTCCAATTTGAAAATAGACTTAGTCCAAAACAAATTTAAATTTTTATCCCTATAATTTTTCAAATCAATTCATAATTTTCAAATTTATTATTTTCATATTTTTCCTTGAAAAATTAAAATAAAATATCTTGGAACAATATATTTATATATATATAGAAGAAGAAGAAGAAGCGGCAATAGCTGAGGCAGAGTTTCATTCCCATCCCAGTTCGCAAATCGAAAAGTCTTGGTCGAAACCCTAGCCTTGCCCGTCTTCACCCCAAATCGAAGTGGCAATCGCCGCCAGCCACCTCTTCTCTCTATCTCACATCTCTCTCCACCGATAAGAAGAAGAAGAAGAAACGGCATTAGCTGAGGCAGAGTTTCATTCCCATCCCAGTTTGCAAATCGAAAAGTCTTGGTCGAAACCCTAGCCTCGCCCGTCTTCATCCCAAATCTAAACAGAAATCACCGCCGGCCACCTCTTCTCTCTGTCTCATATCTCTCCACCAACCATCTTGTTCGAATTTGTTGGAGATTGGAAGAAAACCCACTAGACACCTCATCCAAAGTCTGAAGCTCTCCATCTCATCTCTTTCGCTGGTCGGACACCTTTGCTATCAGGTAAGATATAATTAAAAATGAAAATTAGCTTAAGTTGCTATTCGTTTTTCTTTTTCTTGTGTGGAGGCGCGTACAGTGTCAATTATCCAATGTTGTGATCTACAATTCTTGAAGGAAATGATTTCTAAAGTATAATATAATTTTATCATGATTTCTTGTGTTTATATATTGGATTGATAATGGTGTTTATATATTGGATTATGAATGTTGAAGTAAATCATGAATTTCTATCAATTGTTTAAATTGGAAGAATGGGTTGAATGGTGTTTATATTGTTTTTGTGATGTCAGAGGTGGGTATTGCAAGTGAAGCAAAGATAGCACATGACATCACTAATTCACTAATTGTAAGGAAGAGAAAAAATGCAATCAACCTTCTAGAATATTATCGATATTGTAGTAAACTACAAGATTCATATGGCACCTTAAGACTCATCTGTAAGCAATTGGCATTGGGTGAATAGCCCAAATTCTTGGCACTTTAGGTCTTCTTACTAAAGTGAAGCAAGGCACCTTTATATCTTGACACACCACTGTTTCATGCATGACTCGAGATTTATTGAAAGGAGAGAGAGATGGAGAGAGACTATGCTAGTTAATGTGGCACAACTGTAGTAGAAACCAATAATCTGCCTAGAGGGTAGCAGATGGGATGCAAATTAATGGCACAGCACTAGTAATAAGGTTAAATCCTGCTCCATGTTACTCATCCTTAATTATTTTTATTTGTTCTATGTTTCATTACCTTGTACACCATATGTTGGTACAAAGCTATTTTCTAGTTGATCTTTTCTCCATTTCCTACTTTGTTCTTCTGAAGTATTTTCAACCATTCAATCCTTATTCGCTTGTAGTTTTGAAACTTTGATGACTGATCTTATGGTTTATTATGATTTACGTTCCTTGAAGTTGGTTTGGATGGAAAATGTTTTTGTTTTCTGCTATGCTCTCAGTTAAATTATGAAGTACAACATTTACTCGCTATGTCTTAGTTATTTTGATAGAGAAGAAAGGTCGTCCAGTTTGATGACTGGAATTGAGACAGCTAAGTTTTCCATAGGACTGTAATTTTCAGAAGCTTCAAGGTAAACGCATGATCATACATTCATTTTAATGGGATATTTGGAAGAACAAGATCTGGAAATATATGCATCATGGACTATGACTCACAAAACATCTTTGATGATTCATATTGATGAAAAATTAGTGCGTTGATAATAGATATGAATAATGGTTGTCAACAACTTTAATAGTGAGTAGACTCTAATAATGTGAGAATTTTTATAAAAACCGCAACCATTTTACCTGATTCTTTCACTTAATGATATGTTTGGTGTATTAGATGAATGAATATATTATGTTACATACTCTATTTTCTATTTAGTTTAATCCAGGTCAATACGACTTTATTCTTAACTCTCATTCATGTTCACTTTAAGTACGACAAATTTCAATGCCAAACATTATTGACCAGACATTAACTCCATTTATTATCAAATTTAAGTTGTAAGTCTAATTAAGATAACAATTAATTAAAACCTATGTGAATTTAAGATCTTCTCATGAATTTCTATACATATTTAAGATCTACATATGAATTTATCGCACATGTACAACTATTTATTCATGATTTTTATTTATTAATGAATGGAACAAAGTTAACTAATGGAACTAAACTAAATGTGTTCTAAAGAAATTAACTTAAGAATATCTATTTCATTACCTCATTTTCTTTATATTGGTTAACATGGTTTATTGTTTATTCTAAGAATTACTAATTATATGTTATCTTCTGTATATTCTAAATGAATATAGTGATATACATGATGGATATTGATGATAGTGACATTACTAAGTTAAATATTTTATATGTAGTTTTTTTGGTTATCTTTCTATTGTATTCTTTAATGACTATCTAGTGATATACATGATGGATATTGATGATAGTGACATTACTAAGTTAAATATTTTATATGTAGTTTTTTTGGTTATCTTTCTATTGTATTCTTTAATGACTATCTACATTTTTTCCCTGTTATGTAGATTACAGTTCAGATGATGCATCTATTGAGAGTTGATAAGAGATTGAAGATTAATATGACATTCTATTTACAAGCTTTAGCATTATAATTTTGAGACAATAATATGAATGTTTTTATATATTTTGGAATTATTTATATTTGGTTAATTGTAAAGAACTCTTTTTATTAAGTCATGAGTTATTTTTAATAATGTAAGTTACATTTTCAAATAAATGTGTATCGTAGTAACAATTCTACTGCGATGCAAGAAATTGAAAATTTATTATTGTTGATAGTATTATGCAACGAATATTTATACTGTCACAAAATGATATTTACATCTTGCAAAATGGAATACACGATATATATAAACAATTAAAAAATAAATTATGCAACAATTATAAAGTGTTGCACAAATGTTGATGCGACAAATTCTCTGTGTTGTAAAATCTACAAATACAACTTGTCACATAAACGAATATTCATTGTTACAAAATAATATTTGTAATAATTTTATTTGTTGTAAAATAGAATATACGACATATATAATTAAAGATAAAATAAATTGCACAACAACTATACATCGATATGCGACAAACTCTCTGTATTGCAGAATATATTCAACTTCAAACTCAACCTGCATATAAACAAATATCAATTGCTACGAAATAATATTTGTAACAATTTTATATGTCGTAAAATATAATACGCGACATATATTAATAGTAACAAAATAAATTAGGCGACAACTATACATCGTTGCACAAATGTTGATGCGACAAACTCTCTATGTTGCTGAATGAATTTAACTACACACAAAACTTGTTACATAATAAATTATACTACAAACATTGAATATCTTAAAATATATTATGCAACGAAGCAATCTCATTGTAAAATAAATTACGCGACAAACATGACCTATTATAAAATGTATATTACTACAAGCATGTTTTGTTGCAAAATAGAATAGGTAACAAACTTATACTTTTAAAATAGTTTTTGCAACAAACATTTCTCCTCGCAAATTATTTTTTGGAATAAATGTTGCGACAAATTGACTTGTTGCCCTTTTAGTTTTTCGCGACATCTATGTATTGCAACGACATTATGGCGACAAATATGTTGTCGCTATTTCATTCTTTTTGCGACAAACAAAAAATGTTGCAAGTTTGCTTATGCAACGACTGACTGATTTTTATTGCAGAATACATTCTATGGCGCTCATAGCGCGACAACGCTCGCAACAAACAGCTTGTTGTCGCTAAATTATTTTTGCGACAAAATCTCTATTTAAGCGACAACATTTTTTTTGTCGCAAAATGGGTATTTTTTTGTAGTGTACTTCATCACAAATTTCTCATGTTGGTTCTAAAGTATTCAATACTGAATCTGATAAATCTCTTGTGCTAAAACGGTTGCTTCATGTGCCTAAAATCAAAAAAAAAAATCTGATAAGTGTTTCTAAACTAACCACTGATAACAATGTGTCTGTTGAATTCTTTCCTCATGGATGTGTTGTTAAGGACCTATCAACAAAGAAGGCTCTAGTGCAGGGGAAGCTTGAAGATGGATTATATCAACTGAATCTATCTCACTCAAGATCATCAAATACAAGTTCAATCAATAATCATCACTCCAACACCACTCATAATCTTCTCAATGTCAGTCTGAATCACTCCACCAACTCTACCAGTCATAACTCCATGGAAACACAAGCTGAAATATGGCACAGAAGGCTAGGACATCCTTCTATTTCTGTATTACAGCAAGTTTTAAAGTCTTCTAGTAATCTCAAGTTTGTCAATAATAAAGCTTTATCATTCTGTAAATCATGTCAATTGGGTAAATCTCATGCCTTACCTTTTAAATTGTCCTCTTCTCATGATAAAATGCCTCTTGATCTAATACAGACTGATGTCTAGGGACCATCTCACATTAATTCTACCTCAGGGTTTAAGTATTATGTGTTGTTTGTTGATGATTGTACTAGATATACCTAGATTTATTCCTTGAAACACAAATCTGAAGTTCTACACTACTTTACACAGTTTAAAAGGTTAGTTGAAAACCAATTTGAGAGGAAAATTAAAGCCTTACAAACTGATATGGGAGGAGAGTACAAAACTTTGGACAAACTGGCCACAGAATCAGGCATAGAACTCAGACATTCTTGTCCTCATACTTCAGCCTAAAATGGTAGAGCAGAAAGGAAACATAGACACATAACTGAAACCGGATTAACTCTTGAAGCACATATGCCTCTATATTATTGGTGGGAAGCCTTTCTTACTACAACACACCTTGTAAATAGGATGCCTAGTCCTCTACTCCAACACAAATCACCTTATGAAGTCTTATTCAAAAACAAGGTAGATTACAAACTACTTAAGGTCTTTGGATGTACTTGCTACCCCTGTATAAGACCCTATCGAAACATAAGTTTGATTTCCATACTCAAAAATGTGTCTATCTAGGGCCTAGTATATCTCACAAAGGATACAAGTGCTTAAATTCCAATGGTAGAATCTATATCTCCAGACATGTTGTGTTTGATGAAAATGCTTTTCCCTTTAAGGAAGGTTTCCTCAATAAATCACACCAAACCAAATTCACTCATATAACTCTACACCATCTCCCATTTGAGCATAGCTCTCAAAATATAATTCCAAATTCAGATGATATAATCCATTCAATAGATGAACATGCACAAGAATCTTCAGCTCAGAATAAAGAAGTGGTTGAAAATGATGAAGGTAGGGATATATCACAACAGTCAGTACAGAGAGACATACAGCCTGATCCCTCAGAATCTCAAGCTGGGATTAATATTTGGGTGGATATGCCATGGATTGAGAAGATTACATAGAGGGTTAAACATCCTATGGTAACTAGATCAAAAGCTGGGATAATAAAACCAAGAACATACACAGCTGCTGTTATCTCACAATCCTTAGATAATGAGGAACCAGTTAACTTGGATGGAGCAGTGAAGAGTGAAAAATGGTGTAAGGCAATGAAGGAAGAATTTGATGCTTTGGTCAGAAATCATACTTGGGTGTTGGTTCCTCCTGAACCTACAATGAAGGTAATAGGATGCAAATGGGTGTTTAAACTGAAGTATGATGCCAGTGGAGAAATTCAAAGGCATAAAGCCAGGTTGGTAGCAAAGGGCTTCTCACAAACTTCAGGAATTGACTACTATGAAACATTTAGTCCAGTAGCTAAAACACCAACTCTGAAGATTATCCTTACAGCAGCAGTTTCTAAAGGCTGGGAGATAAGGCAGGTGGACATTAACAATGCTTTCCTCAATGGAAAACTTGAGGAAACAGTATACATGGAGCAGCCTCAGGGATTCATTGATAAATCAGAGCCATCGTTTGTTTGTAAACTCAACAAAGCTATATATGGACTCAAACAAGCCCCTAGAGCTTGGCATGATACACTAAAGAAGACATTATTGGAGTGGGATCTTAAGCAATCTAAAGCTGATAGTTCAGTCTTTTACCAAATTGCACAAGATCAGGTACTCTACTTGCTAGTATATGTTGATGACATTATACTAATTGGGAGCTGTAGTACAACAATACAGAAGCTGATTGATAAGTTGAATGCTTCTTTTGCTTTAAAAGATATGGGCAAACTAAAAAAATTCTTGGGGATTGAATTCTTCAGAGATGAAATTGGACTTCACCTGTCACAGAAGAAATATGCTACTGATGTCTTAAAGAGGTTCAACTTTGAAAATCTGAAGCCTAGTATTACTCCTATGGCTGCTGGAAGACTGGTAGGTAAAGCAGATGGCATAAGCTTAAGAAATCCAATCCAATTTAGGAGTGCAATAGGGGCATTGCAATATCTTACTCATACAAGACCAGACATTTCATTTGCTGTAAACAGAATCAGCCAGTATCTTCAAAATCCTATAGATGTGCACTGGAGCTTACTGAAAAGACTTTTCAGATACATAAAAAGAACTCTTGATATGGGACTAATCATTCATGAAACACATAATATGAACATTGTTGCATATGGAGATGCAGATTGGGCATCATGTCCAGATGATAGAAAATCTACTATGGGCTATTGTGTATATCTGGGTGACAATCTAGTTTCTTGGTCCTCTAAGAAACAACAAGTAGTAGCAAGATCAAGTACTGAGGCAGAATACAGAACTCTAGCCCACACCACTGCAAAGATCATTTGGATTCAATCTCTACTTCAAGAACTAAATATAAATCAAACTGAAATTCCAAGAATATGGTGTGATAACTTAGGAGCTAGTTCATTGGCTTCTAATCCAGTATATCATGCACGAACTAAGCACATAGAGTTGGATATGCATTTTTTCAGAGACAGAGTATTAGCAAAACAACGGGTGATAAGCTATGTTCCAACAGCAGATCAGATAGCAGCCATACTAACCAAACCGTTGATGAATTCTAGACAATTATATCTACGTAGCAAGCTTGGAGTAATTGAAGTTAACTCCAGCTTGAAGGGGGTGTTAGAGACGAAGAAACAATGGATTACAATGATCAAAATCAGGAAATCAAGTGACCAAGTAACAAACGAAAACTCAGCCAGCATGTGACCGAAATCTGTTGATTAGAAGCTTCTAGTGTTGATTATATAGTTGTAACTAATTCAGTTCTCTTGCATGTGTATAATCTGTTATTTATTCATCTGCATTGTATATAGATCAGGTCTATGAAATGTGTATATATACTACATTACCGATTACAGATTTATTGATGAAATACATTCAGTGAAAGCACATTCAATATCTCCCTCTTCACTGTAATTCGAAATATACTCGTTTTCTGTCTCCATCTAAGTCTGTCCCCAAGACATCTCTAGAATTTTTGAATGGGCGTAAGCCTAATCTAAGACATATTTGGTTTTGGAGATGTCAGGTACACATGCTTAAGGGAGAGACATATAAGATGACATTGAGATCAAAAGTATACATTTTGTTAAGATATCCTAAAGGAACAAGAGGATATTATTTCTATAGTCCTCAAAACAAGGAGGTACTTGTGAGTAAAAGTGCAACATTCTTAGATGAACACATATGGAAGAACATGAATCCAATAGTAAGGTTCTTTTGGAGTAAATGACGAGAAACACTCCTAGGTCACCTGTTCTATTGATTCGCATTGAGCAAACTAAAAAAGAATTCGCTCTACTTTTACCAATGGTGCTTGGACATAGTGGGAGACAAATGGAGGTTTCACTTGCCATACCCACCAACTTATCAACACCAGAGGTGACAAATTATAGGTTCCCAATTGTTCAATTAGCACATGGTATTGAGACTAAAGTAGAGGGACAAAATACACGAGAAGCACTAAGAGAATAATTACAATTTCCAGTCAACCAAGAACATCCACCGCTTAGACGTAGTGGGAAAAATACTCAGTTACCTTCCAAATACTTTCTTTATGGAGAATCTTTCATTATAGTCTATATTGAGCATGAAGAGGATCCACATCGTGTAAGGAAGCTATGTAGGATATAGACGCCGACCATTGCAAAAGGGCCATAGATTCAAAAATGATATATATGTACACTAATTCATTCTGGGATCTTGTGGATGCATGTAATTGGGTAAAAGCTATAGGCTACAAGTGCGTCTACAAGAGAAAAAGAGGAGCAAACTGAAAGGTAGAAACCTTTAAAGCGAGACTGGTCGCTAAGGGTTTTACCCATGGAGAAGACATTGATTACAAGAAAACCTTATCACCTGTGGCCATGCTTAAGTTAAATAAGAATCTTCTTATCCATTGCAGCTCATTTGATTGTGAGGTGTGGTCAATGGACGTTAAGACATCGTTCCTTAATGGAAATCTTGATGAAGTCATCTATATGATGCAACCAGATGGTTAAATCCAGAAGGGTTAAGAGCATAAAGTATAGAAACTGAAGAGATCCATTTAGGGACTTAAACAAGTACCTAGGTCTTGGAACATTAGATTTGATCAAACCATTAAGACTTATGTGTTTGATTAGAATCTTGATGAGCCTTGTGTCTATAAGCGTATTAAAGATAACAATGTAATTTTTCTCGTAATGTATATCGATGATATCGTGCTCATTGGGAATAACGAATGAGCATTGATGACTGTTAAAAGTTGGTTGGCATAACAGTTTAACATGAATGACATAGAAAATACCAATTATTTTCTAGGAATCTAGATCCTTCGGGATGGGAAGAGTTTGTGAATTTATCTTTCACAAACTTTATATATATACAAAATACTGGTGAGGTTTGTTATGAAGAATTCTAAGTAAGGCTAAATGTCTTTTAGAAGTTGAATTTATTTGTCATGGGAGCATTGACCTAAGACTCCTAGTCAAGTGGAATACATGAAGAATGTTCCTTATGCCTATTTGTAGGAAGTCTCATTTATGCAATGCTATGCACACAGCCAGATATTTGCTATGCTATTGGAATTTCTAGTAAATATCGGTCGAACCCAGGACCTGAACAATGGATTGCTGTTAAGCATATACTCAATTACCTTTATAGAACTATAGATTATATGTTGGTATATCCAGCTCTATACTAGGTCTCTACAGGTTATACTGATTCTGACTTTCATGCTGATAGAAATTCTCACAAGTCCATATCAAGATCAATATTGGACAGTGGCACCGACGTACTTAGGAGAAGTATCAAGTAATCTTGTATTGCTGATTCCACAATGGAGGCTGAGTGCGTGGAAGCTTGTGAAGTGGCCAAGGAGGCGGAATGGTTTAGAAAGTTTTTGTTCGACCTTGAGGTGGTTTCTTTGCATCTCGCCCCATTACTTTGTAATAACAGTGGAGCATTGACAAATGTAAAAGAACCAAGAAACCACCAACATGGGAAACACATTGAACGAAAGTATCACCTAGTTAGAGAAATTGTTCAATGGGAGATGTGATAGTTAGTAAAATGGCACGTGCAGAAAATCTTGTTGACCCCTTCACCAAGATGTTATCCGCTAGGAGTTTTGAGGGGCACATTGAAAACACGAGTATACTTAACATGTCTCATTTACTCTAGGGCAAGTGGGAGATTTGTTAGGTGCTAATTGTCCGCCGAGTAAATTTATTTGTGTTCTTGACATTTTAAAATAAAATATTAAATAGTTGAATTGATTTGAGATATCATTTGTTCGTAGATCATTTTGATATTATGAATCTAGTACTGCTTAAATTACAAAAATATTCAATTTATAATTCGATCTAAATTTTGTAGTTTCCGTCGGTTAATAAAGACGGACAATTTAAGACTTATGGTCTTGGACTAGGCATGATGATAAATGATCTGCCATTTTGGACTTTTTCCATGCATGTGTAGAAATGGCCTTGCAACATATGCCCTTTTACGTATAGTAAACAAATACAAGTTATGTAAGGACGATAATAACAGATTAACAGCTTAATTTCACTTAATATTCAAATCCCAAAGCATGGTTTGAATATAAATCGCATATTCTGTGTTGTCTTCAGCATCATAATATCATATCATGCTATATAACAAAATAGGATATTGAAAATGAAGAAATGTAATGCATCATGCATGAGACTGCAGAGTCAATCAAAATGAAGTATTAAAATGTTAATAATATTTCCCATTCGCATTTTCATTTTTATTTCTCTATTTAGGGCATGTTCGGTGTAGATTTTTTGCGGAAATATGGGTTTTTTTTGGGTATTTTATTGACTTTTCAAACTTTTTGTAGTGTAAAAAATTTGAAAAGTCAAAAATTGTAGGCAAAAAAATGAGTTTTTTTGAGAAAAAATGGTTATCGAACGTACCCTTAATTTTTTTTCCCACGAGTTCTGAGATTGACAGATTAACCACTTTGACATTAATTCAAACCACACAAAATCAATTTTCAGAGTGATTTGATCAACAATTAACACAAGTTGTGCTTCCAATACTTGGCAAGATTATGTGTTTGAAAAGATAATTAAGTTGATGACTAATTCAAATAGAAATCACTGCTATAAGTGCCCGTCTCACGAAATGAACATCTACAGACCACAACAAAAACAATACAGCAGTTGTACTAAAAATGGCTGTCCGCTTACTAATTTCCGTTCTTATTATCTCTTTGTTTTCATTTACCAACGCTTCTGATCCCGACCCCCTACAGGATTTCTGTGTTGCTATTAAAGACGATGAAGCAAAGGGTAAATTTCTGTGTTTATTACTCGGCATTAGATTGAACAAAATTTTAGCTTTGTTTTCTTCTTTAATATTATCCCTCCTACCAAACATGCATTGGGTGAATACTGTAGTTTTACTGCATTCATTTTCTTCGTACTTTTCATGAAAATTCTCAGTACTAAATTATGTTGGCATATATATATTGCTTAGAAATGGCTTTTGTTTTGCTTGCAATTTTTGTGAATGGAAAGATTTGCAAGGATCCAAACATGGTTTGTGCTGATGATTTCTTCTTTCCTGGTCTGAACATGCCTGGGAATACATCCAATCCCCTCGGATCAAAGGTCACACCTGTGAATGTCAACCAATTACCAGGGCTCAACACTCTTGGCGTCTCTTTAGTCCGTATCGACTATGCACCCTATGGCCTCAACCCACCCCACACCCACCCCCGGGCTACTGAGGTTCTTGTTGTTGTGGAGGGCATTCTCTTTGTTGGATTTGTGACTTCGAATCCTGCAGATCCAAACGTTAAGAACAAACTCTTTACCAAGACTTTGTATCCAGGAGACGTCTTCGTGTTTCCAGAAGGTCTCATTCATTTCCAGTTTAATGTTGGGAAGACTAATGCAGTTGCAGTTGCTGGTCTAAGTAGCCAAAATCCAGGAGTCATCACAATTGCAAATGCAGTTTTTGGATCCGACCCGCCAATTAATCTTGACGTTCTCACCAAAGCTTTCCAGGTCGACGCGAACGTCATTAAATATCTTCAAGCACAATTCTGGTGGAACATCGACTAGAAAACAAAAATCTATAATGAGTTTGGCCTCTTAAGGATATCTTATGAGCTCTGAAGAATAAAATAGTCTGTCTTGTATGGTTTCTTGATGATTAAAATTTTGAAAGAATATAGTATTCTCAAGATGTAACCTGTCTTCTCTTGAAGCATATTATTAATGAGTTTGCATGCAATCAATTCATATGAGTCAATAATGGGTTTGTTGTGACTTTGTGAAACGCTGTTTATGCCACCAGAAGCATGTAGGGGGAGGGTGGAGGGGGACATGGTTATTTTAACACTGCGAACATCGTTATCTCTTCGTCTATTCATTTAGATATATAGATACTTTTTTCTATACTAAAAACTTTATATTTATTAATTAGTAATTATTTCTTAAATTATAATTATTATATTATTTTTTTTATGAAAAACTAATAATAATAGGTACAAATAGTAAATTGTGATAATCATTTTATGAAAACATTCAATTTTCCCTCTATTTTTGTGTTTTAGTAGGCTTAGTATTTCAATCAATTGAAATGGCTTCTTTATGTCTTCATGTGAAAAAAACAAGATTGTTTATATCTGATGGGTGCCAATCCAATCATCTTTTTTTTTTTTTTTTTTTTCCAAATTGCCGAAAATGAATTTCTTATATGAAGGTTATTTTTGTTCAACTCACACCCACTTTGGGCAAAAAAAAAAATAAAAATAAATAAATATTAGACAAGAAAGAAAAAAAAAAAGAATTAAAAAAATCTTAATATAAACAAAGAAAAAAAATTGGTATACCTACACCCAACTATACAGTGAGTACCATCCGTCACCTCCCGCACCTTACAAATCCCTTTTACCACCCTCATAAGTAATTTCACCTAATTGGATAAAATTCCACCATTTTTTTTTTTGTCAAGATAGATACCAAGTTGGATGAAACATTATGTAAGTAATTTCGTTTTTCATCTAATTATTTTCGTTAGTTAGAATGGCAAATACAATCGAATAGACTAACGAAGTTCATATTACGTTTTGTGTGCCAAGTGTATAACCAACCATATTTTTTTAGATGTTGAGTTGGACGAAATTAATGGCCATGTAACTAATTCCGTCTGCTAATAACTCATTATTTGTGTTGGAATGACAGAGACATATGGATGGACTAACGTGGATCACGATATTTAGTTTAAGGATAGACGAAGTACGATTTAAATTTTAAAGACTTTATTTGCACAAAGTATAAAGTACGGGAACTATTTAGGTTTTTATCTGTTTTTATAAATGCGATTCTACGTAAAAAAATAACAAAAAAGGATAATTTTCGTTTAATACAAAAATTAAAACGATGGTAATAGTATTTTAAAATGATAGTGATAGTAGAATTGAAAAGATAATGGTTAAAAATGTTGTTTGTGCAAACAAAATTTCAAATTGGCTAGATGTGACGACTCTTACTACATATGGACATTTAAAATAATAATAAATTACATCTTATCTTGATCATTTGACTGAAAATGTTGAAAATTACCTTTGACGACTTCTAAGATGCAAATATTAATTTTTTAAAGTGAGACTAAGAAAACTGAAAATGTATTAGTAGTTGAAGAATATTTCTTTTCTAGAACTTAGAAGACTTGGCAAGATCAATATGAGAATAATTTATAGGTGTTATTAATTTAAAGGGTAAATTATTAATTATGTCTTAAAAAATGTATCAGTTTAAATTACTCCAACGGCTCAATGGCATTTAATCTCCTTAAAAATATCACTTTGAGTTGTACCAAAAATCTTTACAAGTAAAGCTATTGAAATGCTAAATTTTACTTAGTGGTTGTTTGGCAGGGATTTGCTCAAGATTTGATATTGGGTTTAAAAACTGATTTTACACTCATCTAAACCACTACAACAAAGAGGATATATAGCGGCGACATATATTGCGACGACAAAAAGTCGCCTCTATTAATTCTACGTAGTAGCGACGACATAGAAATGTCGTCGCAATACCAACAAATCCTATAGCGACGACATATGTCGTCGCTATAAAACCTAACTCGTCGCTGTTGTATAGAGGCTATAACGACGTCTTTCTGTGTCGTCGCCACTAAGATTAGGAAAGGGCGGGAAATAATGGTGGTTTGTTGGTGCATATGTAGCGACGACAACTGTCGTCGCAATTGATATGCTGATGATGATGTAAGTCACGTGAATCATGTATTTTCTCGTAAAGTGTGAAGGGGTCTATAGCGACGACATATGTCGTCGCTATATACCAACATCAATTTAGGCGGGAAATTTGGCGCCCAATTGTTATATATAGCGACGACATACGTCGTCGCTATACATATTTCGATTAAATTTGCAGGCGCGTGAAAAATTACTTGCCTCGAAAAATGGGAATGATTCTTTAGCGACGACGTATGTCAATAGCGACGACAATGTCGTCGCTATAGACTCTTCTTTATCTTCTTTCAATGTTCGCATTTCTGTATTGCATCTCTGTATTTCTTCCACTGCAGCATATCAATTCTTCTCCATCTCCATTTTTTCATCTCCATTTCTTCATAATTATCTCCAATTATTATCAGTACTGTATTTGTAAGAATATAGTATTTTACAAGTATGGATATTGATAAAAGTTGGACAACAATTAGAAATCGCACAAAGTCTGCAGAATTTCGGAACGGTTTGCAAGCATTTATAAACATGGCGAGGCCATACGTTAACGACAGAGGAAGAATTAAATGTCCGTGCAAAAAATGTTTAAACGGTCTCACACATCCATTGGAATTTGTCGAGGCTCACATATTTCGTAATGGTTTCGCGGAGAGTTATGTCACTTGGATATATCATGGCGAGATTGATGTTCGTACTGCGAATGTGTATAGACAGAATGAGCGAGATGGTGTGGAAGATGAGATGATGGATGTAATAGACGACGTAGTTGGTGATGAGCATGCAGGTACAAGCACCGATGGTTACTATGACGAACTGTTTCAGGCTCTCCATTCAGAACTGTACCCGGGAGTTTCATCATTTTCATCCCTAAATTTTTTAGTCAAGTTGATGCATATTAAAGTTATGAACAAATGGACAAACAAGTCTGTCGATGATCTTTTGAAATTGCTGAAGTTAGCATTCCCAAATATGAACCTGGTTGACTCTCACTACGAAGCTAAGAAGCTGATGATGAAGCTTGGTTTGGGTTACAAATCCATTCATGCCTGCAAGAACGACTGTGCACTGTTTTGGGGTGAACATGCTAATAGACAAACTTGCCCGATTTGCCAGGAAAGTCGTTGGGTTCACACTTCTGGGAAAGTGAACGGGAATAATGTTCCTCATAAGGTGTTGCGATATTTTCCCTTGACCCCCAGACTAAAACGTATGTTCGCGACGAAGGATACTGCAAAACTTATGAGGTGGCACAGTATAGGAAGGTCTAGGGACGATGATGAAATGCAACATCCCGTTGATGGAAAGGCATGGCGGGATTTTGACTTGAAACATCCAATGTTCGCAAGTGAGATCAGGAATGTCAGGTTAGGTTTGGCCGCAGACGGATTCAATCCATTCGGTGACATGAGTCTGTCGTACAGCATGTGGCTAGCAGTTGTAACAGTTTACAACTTGCCACCCTGGTTATGCATGAAGCCCGAATATCTCATGCTTACTCTATTGATACCTGGTCCTAAAGCACCGGGTAAGGACATTGATGTATTTTTACGACCATTAGTGGATGAGTTGAAGGAATTGTGGGCCGATGGGATTGACACAGGAAACGGTGGAACCAACAGCAAGTCGGTATTCAGACTGCGTGCAGCTTTGTTGTGGACTGTTAACGATTTCCCAGCGAGAAGTAGTTTGTCCGGTTGGAGTGGTCAGGGGTACAAGGCATGTCCGACGTGCAACGAGGATACTCCATCAGTCCGTGTCATAGGTAAGACAGCTTATGTGGGTCATCGTCGGTTCCTGCCATCCAGGCATCATTTTCGGAGCAATTTAGACTTCGATGGGAGGACAGATAGGCGACCACCTCCGCGTCGGTTAACGCCTACAGACATTTTAGCACAGTTAAGTCGTGTCAAATATAGAAGTCCAGGAAAGCACCCAAATTACAGTGGCGCTACAATTCGGAGAAGTGATGACGAGCTCAATTGGAGAAAAAAGAGCATTTTCTATGAGTTGCCGTATTGGACTTCTACCGAGCTCAAACATAACATCGATGTCATGCACGTAGAGAAGAATGTTTGTGATAGCTTGCTCGGCACAATTATGGACGATCCATTCAAATCAAAAGACACAGTCAATGCGATGCGCGATCTAATGCAATTAGGGATCAAAAGGGAGTTGCACTTGTATCAGAACGGGAATAAGTGGATGAAGCCTGCCGCATGTTACACCATGTCGTCTTCAAATCGTAAGAAATTTTGTCAATTTATCCGATCGGTTGAGTTTCCAGATGGCTTCGCTTCTAATCTTCGGAAGAATATTGCTCCAAATGACAGCCGTATTATCGGGTTGAAGTCACATGATTGCCATATTATCATGCAACGGTTATTACCAGTCGGATGTCGGGCGTTCTTGAATAAAACAATTTCCACGGTCATTATTGAACTGTGCACGTTCTTCAGAAAGCTTTGTGCAAGAACACTAAAGGTTAGCGACATGATAGCTTCCCACGATCACCTTGTACTCATTCTCTGTAAGTTGGAAAGGATATTTTCGCCAGCCTTCTTCGACATCATGATTCACCTCGTAATGCATTTACCAGAAGAGGCAATCCTTGGAGGTCCGGTGCACATGAGATGGATGTATCCATTCGAGCGATACCTGAAGAAATTGAAGGGCTACATCAGAAATCGAGCTAGGCCCGAGGGATCAATAGCTGAAGGGTATGTTGTGGACGAGGCATTGACCTTTTGTTCGAGGTACTTCCAGGACTTAGGGACAAGGTTCGATCGACCAGACAGAAGCGAGGATGCTACTGTTCCACAGACACAGCTTTCTGTTTTTCAGTCGCAGTGTCACCCACTTGGAAAGCAGTCACCAACGACGTTTCCTACTCAAGTTCGAAATCAAGCAATTTTTTACATCCTGAACAACTGTTTTGAAGTTGAGCCATTCTTGCAGTAAGACGACCTTAATTCTTGATTATTATGCTTTTATCTCGAATTAACTTTATCATTTGAAACGAACTAATGAACGTTGATCTTCAATACCTTGTTCAGGGAACATAGGCAGGAACTACTGAACAGTGGCTGTCCAAACATCGAAGTAGTGCACAGAAGAGACTTTCACGGTTGGTTCTACAGAAAGGTAAACGAACATCGACTGAATAAAATTGCAAGTTTTCAACATACTTGCTTTCAATAACTGAGAATAATTCTTGTCATGCAGCTATATGCAATGCGCCAAAGCCACAACCATCAAGTTTCTCATGAGTTATTTGCGTTGGCCAGTGGATGTTACCAGCAGGTTATGTCATACACGGCTTGTGTTGTGAAAGGAGTTCGGTTCATGACATATGATCGTGATATTCGAAGAAAAACTTAAAATAGTGGTGTGTCCGTCCCAGGGACTGGGGGTAAGGTTTACTCTGGGCAGCTGCAAGATATACTGGAGCTACAATATGGACCGAAACTTTCAGTCTATCTGTTCCGATGCAAGTGGTTTAGGTGTGATGGGAGACGGATGGTAACTGAGAATAACGTTACCAGTATTGACATCAGTGCAGAGGTGTTCAAGGATGATCAGTTCATACTTGCTAGCCAAGCACAACAAGTGTTCTACATTGAAGATCCATCTCGTGGTCCGAACTGGCGAGTAGTACAAATTGTCCATCATAGGAGCACGTGGGACACAGTGGGAGCTAACATCACAGAGATTGACCTGCTCCACAATAACAACTCTTCCGGTTTATCTCTAGTCGTTGATCTTGGCAACATAGAGCATGTATCCTTGCACTGCGATGATGATGAAGCTGATGAGATCGATGCATCGGTTATCAGGAGAGCCTCGTTAGATAGTGCAGGAGAAACTTCGTTTATAAACGACGATGATGTTGAAGACGATACAAATGCAGAATACGAGGATGAAGAAACATCGAGTGAAATCAATGAGGACGTCAGTGACGATGACGTAGATCAATCGTATCATGCTAGTGAATCAGATTGAAATGTTATTGTGCGTCACTAAATTTGTAATGAAATTACTTTAAAAAAACGCATGTTCAAATTGTTGTTACTGTTTTCGGCTTGAATGTTTGTCATTCATTCATCGGTTCATTGTTATTGGTCAAAATGCGAGTTGAAGGACTTAAGTTGCAAATAAAATTTAAGGAAATTGAAATAAAAGAAAAATTAAGAGGACTCAAATGAAAATTGTTTAAAATTGAATGACCCAATAAATATGAAAACATAAAAATTAAATATTAAATATTAAATACTAATATTATATAATAATAATTATTGTTGATAAGATTAAATATTAAAAATAATTGATAATATTAAATATTAAAATATTAAATACTAAAAATTATTATTCATAATATTAAATCTCATTAAATATGAAATATTAAAAATTAAATATTAAATATTAAATATTAAATACTAAAAATTATTATTCATAATATTAAATATCATTAAATATGAAATATTAAAAATTAAATATTAAATACTAAAAATTATTATTCATAATATTAAATATCATTAAATATGAAATATTAAAAATTAAAAATTAAAAATTCAATATTAAATACTAAAAATTATTATTTATAATATTAAATCTCATTAAATATGAAATATTAAAAATTAAAAATTAAAAATTAAATATTAAATACTAAAAATTATTATTCATAATATTAAATATCATTAAATATGAAATATTAAAAATTAAAAATTAAAATTCAATATTAAATACTAAAAATTATTATTCATAATATTAAATCTCATTAAATATGAAATATTAAAAATTAAAAATTAAATATTAAATATTAAATACTAAAAATTATTATTCATAATATTAAATATCATTAAATATGAAATATTAAAAATTAAAAATTAAAAATTCAATATTAAATACTAAAAATTATTATTCATAATATTAAATATCATTAAATATGAAATATTAAAAATTAAAAATTAAAAATTAAATATTAAATACTAAAAATTATTATTCATATAATTAAATCTCATTAAATATTAAATATTAAAAATTCAAAATTCAAAATTCAAAATTAAATACTAATAATTTTTATTGATATTATTAAATCTCAATAAATATTAAATATTAAAAATTCAAAATTATATAATAATAATTATTATTCATAATATTAAATATTAAAAATAATTGATAATATTAAATAAGAAATTTTTTTCATAATATTAAAAAGCGGGAAAATTAATAAGTATAAAAATTATTGCAATTAACATATCTCCTTCAAATGAGAAAGCAACATTTAATTTTCTGTAATGTAATGTCAATAGCGACGACATATGTCGTCTCTATTGTGCTGAAAATTGGGCGCCATCTTTAAGGCGCGTGTTCAAAAAAGCTGAAAACATGTCGTCTCTATAGGTCTATATAGCGACGACATATGTTGTCGCTATTGAGTTAGACCTTTTAATTCACAGAGAACGTTCTTATTTTCCATTTCTGCCAATTTTTTTCCTTCGTCCGTTCCTGCTGTCGCTCCGCCGCCGTCTCCTTCTGCTGGGCAATTTCACCGATCTGAAGATTCCGATTCGCAGCTAAAATTTCCCCCAAGTGAGTTCACTTCAAATTATTTAACTATATTTGATGAGGAAATTTGTGCTTTAATGTACCATTCCACAAGTTTCATCCAATTTTGTATGATGATTATTGCCATTAGCTAATGTACCAGTAATCTGGTTTGTGTATCTTCAATTTTATGAAAATGGTTGTCTTCTTTTTCCCACACAAATCCACAAAAATGAAGGTTTTCTATGAAGTAATAGAGCAAGAAATTCAAAATCATATTGTAATTAAACTCGAATGTGTATGCCAAGTTAGGTTAATATTGTGCATAAATGTGAATTAAAGTCTTTGAAGTGGGAAATAGTCATTATAAGTCTTCGTTTGTAGAATTCTTCATTACAAGTTAACCTAGTTGTTGTCCATTTGAAACGGTGTTACACATTACAGATCATTACAATTCTTCATTTTTAAATCAGATTGTTTGCTTTGATTTCTGCCTGTTAATACAGTCGCTGCTTCCCAATTTGCGCAGATCTCGATTTTTCTGATTCTTGGGAATTTATTTTGTAGATGACATTGTTTTAATGGTTGTTTACCATAAATTCAAAATTTAGGGACTAATTTACAATTTTACAGTAAGTTTAGGGACCAATTTTTAATAAAATATAATCAAGTCAAATTTTTCCTTAAATTCAAAGTTTAGGGACCTATTTGCAATAAAAGTAATTTTAGGGACCAATTTATAATAAAATATAATAAAGTCAAAATTTACCATAAATTCAAAGTTTAGGGACTCATTTGCAATAAAATAAGTTTAGGGACCAATTTATAATAAAATATAATCAAGTCAAATTTTTCCATAAATTCTAAATTTAGGGACTGATTTGCAATTTTACAGTAAGTTTAGGGACCAATTTTTAATAAAATATAATAAAGTCAAATTTTTTCATAAATTCAAAGTTTAGGGACTCATTTGCAATAAAAGTAATTTTAGGGACCAATTTATAATAAAATATAATAAAGTCAAAATTTACCATAAATTCAAAGTTTAGGGACTTATTTACAATAAAATAAGTTTAGGGACCAATTTATAATAAAATATAATCAAGTCAAATTTTTCCATAAATTTAAAATTTAGGGACTTATTTGCAATTTTACAGTGAGTTTAGGGACCAATGTATAATAAAATATAATAAAGTCAAATTTTCTCATAAATTCAAAGTTTAGGGACTTATTTGAAATTAAAGTAAGTTTAGGGACCAATTTATAATAAAATATAATCAAGTCAAATTTTTCCATAAATTCAAAATTTAGGGACTTATTTGCAATAAAATAAGTTTAGGGACCAATTTATAATAAAATGTAATTAAGTTAAATTTTTCCAAAAATTCAAAATTTAGGGACTTATTTACAATTTTACAGTAAGTTTAGAGACCAATTTATAATAAAATATAATAAAGTCAAATTTTCCTATAAATTCAAAATTTAGGGACTTCTTTGAAATTACAATAAGTATAGGGACCAATTTATAAGAAAATATAATAAAGTCAAATTTTTCTATAAATTCAAAGTTTAGGGATTTATTTGCAATACAAGTAATTTTAGGGACCAATTTATAATAAAATATAATGAAGTCAAATTTTACCATAAATTCAAAGTTTAGGGACTTATTTGCAATAAAATAAGTTTAGGGACCAATTTATAATAAAATATAATCAAGTCAATTTTTTCCATAAATTCAAAATTTAGGGACTTCTTTGTAATTTTACAGTAAGTTTAGGGACCAATGTATAATAAAATATAATAAAGTCAAATTTTCTCATAAATTCAAAGTTTAGGGATTTATTTGAAATTAAAGTAAGTTTAGTGACCAATTTATAATAAAATATAATAAAGTCAAATTTTTCCATAAATTCAAAGTTTAGGGACTTATTTATAATTTTACAGTAAGTCTAGGGACCAATTTATAATTAAATATAATAAAGTCAAATTTTTTCATAAATTCAAAGTTTAGGGACTTATTTATAATTTTACAATAGTTTAGGGACCAATTTGAAATAAAATATAATTAATTCAAAATTATCCATAATTTTAAAGTAATTTTAGGGACTTATTTGCAATACAATATGTTTAGGGACCAAATTGAAATAAAATATAATACATACAAATTTTCACATACATGTAAAGCTAGTATGGCTGACGTGATATTCGCAATTATGTCATGTGTTAGTATGGCTGACGTGATGTCGCACGGAGGTGATGGTGCAGGAGATCCTCCACAGCAGCCATCTCACCGGCTCCCTTCGGCATGCGAGTCTGGTAAGACGTTTCTTTCAAATTGTAATTATTTATTATTTTATACATATCGTTGAAGAAAATCGTATGATCAATACATTTTTCAATTTTTTCATTTTCAGCACCCCCGCCAAAGCGACGGGGTATATCTCGAGGCATCAATCTCGAGATGGTTTGGCAGGCGAATGGGAAGATGCCACTTCCTATCGCGTTCGACAATGTCGAACGCACAATGCAGCCGATCGGGAATAACGAGAAGTATTTCACGCGCTTGGTTGGAAACCAAGTGAGATTCACCGTGCCCCCGTGCTACCCTTCATGGACAGAGGTTCCAGAGGAGCAGTGGGCACGGTTACGTAGCATTATCGAGGTATGAACGTCAATTAGTTTTGTTATTAGTACACTTCATTAATACTTGTTTTACGACTTGTACACTAACATATTCTTTTTTCACTCTTGCAAAGCTACTTCGATCTGCAGGGCGATCGGTCGCCCGACGAGTACCGGGCAGTATGTGCCGCAGTAGATCGTCTGGCGGCCGATCGTTATCGCGATTACAAACTCAAGGCGCATAATCACTTAAAAGCGCATGGACCGAGCCGACCATACGGCGAGATGTCCGCCGAGGACTGGCAGAAGTGCATTGACTTCTTCACCAGTCCTACTTTCGTGGTAAGTATTGTTTATATATTGTTTACGATATGTTATATACTCTTTTAACTAATACATTTTTTGCTAATAAATAATATGTTATACTTTCAGGACCGGTCCTCCAAAAATAAAGCCAATCGGGGTAAGGCTAAATACCCGAGCGTGCAGGGGTCGAAGAGCTTCTCTGCCACACGTTACGATCAGGTACAACATATAAATTTTCAATATATCTTCACTACATTACGTAAAAATGTATACTAAATTTCACGTTTAAATTGTCGTAGCAGGACCCTGAGACCCAGAAGTGGCCGGGGATTATTGATTCGTTCCGGACTTTTCACACCTTCCGAGATGGCAATTGGGTGAACCCGCAGGCGGCTGGTGACTATGTGAGAATTTTTTAATTATGTGAATATAATTTTATCTGACATGCATGATATTATTATTTATTATTATTTTTTCACTGAACAGGATAAGCTTGTTGAGTTCAGAGAGACTCAACAGACACAAGTCGCCTCCAATAGCGGGTCATTAGACGAGCGTGCTATTGCAAAGGAGGTGCTCGGAGAACGACGAGGTCACGTCCGTGGGGTTGGTCGGGTTCCGAAGGGCACCTCTCACTCGCTCGATTCGACCGCTGCATCGTTTGCCCCACAAGGAACTTCCCATCAGTCCTCTGCAGACCCCCAGAATAATGATGTTCGGTTTGCCATGTACGAGGAGCAGCTACGCCAAATGCAGCGTGAAATTGAGCTTTTAAAAAGTAAAATACCAGCTGCGCCTGCGGATGAGGAGGACGGGGACGGGGACGGGGACGATGGTTTACAGGGTCTGTAGATTTTTTGAATTTTTTATATATTATTTATATTATTTGGAAAAAAAAAAATTTTTTTAAAAAAATTCAAAACGTTTATAGCGGCGACAATGTCGTCGCTATAGATAATTACATTATTGAAAAAATAAATTTTAAAAAAAATTCATAACGTTTATAGCGACAACATTGTCGTCGCTACAGGTAAATACATTATTTGTATTAGCGACGCCTTTATCGTCGCTGTAATGGATGAACGTATGGCGACGACACAATGGTCTCTATTAGTTTATCTATAGCGACAGTGTTTGCGACGACTATGTCGTCCCTATAAGTCCGTTTTCGAGATATGGTCACGACTCTATTCAGACGACAATGTCGTCGCTATAAATACAAATTTATCTAGAGACGACATATAGTCGTCGCTATAACTCTAGAGACACTAACTTGTTGCGGCGACATATTGCGACGACTTTGTCGTCTCTAAAACCTTAAAGATACGACTTATGAACATTTAGCGACGACAAATGTCGCCGCTATTTCCCTCATTTCTGGTAGTGAACAGGCTCTTAAAACATTTTGGCTACAACAAAAATGTGATCACAATAACTTTTCGACCACAAGTCAAAAATCTCAAACATGGTGCATGGCTTTCTACATATAGTAGACTCTTGAAGTACTTTCTAGTTCTTGGATATTACCTTTAATCTTGAAGTACTTCATAGTTCTTGGATATTATGTAATATATCTTGAAGTAGTTATTTATTTACAAATTTTTCACATTTGTCCGAGTTAGGATCGAGATTTTTCATTAATTTAGAAGGGTAGAAGTACTATAGAAAATTAATATTACTCATGTGGTGTGGATTTTTAATGAAGTTAAATGCAATTTTATAGAGATAACATAGCTTGGCACGATGATGCTTATTAATAAATGATTTGCCATTTTGGACTTTTTCCATGCATGTGTAGAAATGGCCTTGCAACATATCTCCCTTTATAGTAAACATAATGACAGATTAACAGCTTAATTTCACTTAGTATTCAAAATCTTTACGTATAGTATACAAATTACAAGTTTTGTAAGGACGAGAATGACAGATTAACAACTTAATTTCACTTAGTACTCAAATCCCAACGCATTGTTTGAACGGAAATAATATTTTCATTTACATTTTTATTTCTGTATTAAATTTTATTTCCTTCGAGTACTGAGAATGACAGATTAACAACTTTGACATTAATTCAATCCACACATAATCAATTTTCAGAGTGATTTGATTAACAATTAATTACTGAATGAGAACACTTCCAGAAGAAAGAAAAATTGACTAATTTAATGATCTGTTCTCGAAAATATTTATTTAATTATATTTCCAAGACTTGGCAAGATTATGTGTTTGAAAAGATAATTAATTTGATGACTAATTCAAATAGAAATCGCTGCTATAAATAGGCAGTCCCCGTTCATGAAATAAACATCTACAGACCACAAGAAAAACAATACAGCAGTTGTACTAAAAATGGCTGTTCGCTCGCTAATTTCCGTTCTAATTATCTCGTTGTTTTCATTTACCTATGCTTCTGATCCCGCCCCCCTACAGGATTTCTGTGTTGCTGTTAAAGACGATGAAGCAAAGGGTAAATTCTGTGTTTATTACTCGGCATTAGAATGAACAAAATTTTGGCTTCATTTTCTTTTTTATTATTGTTCCTCCTACCAAACGTGCATTGGGTGAATGCTGTAATATTAATGCATTCAGTTTCTTTGTAATTTTCAAGGAATTCTCAATACATTTTATGTACTAAATTATGTTGTCATATATATATATATATATATATATATATATATATATATATATATTGCTTAGCAATGGCTTCTGTTGTGATTGCAGTTTTTGTGAATGGAAAGATTTGCAAGGATCCAAACATGGTTAGTGCCGATGATTTCTTCTTTCCGGGTCTGAACATGCCTGGAAATACATCAAATGCCCAAGGATCAAGGGTCACACCTGTGAATGTCAACCAATTACCAGGACTCAACACTCTTGGCATATCTTTAGTCCGTATTGACTATGCACCCTATGGCCTCAACCCACCCCACACCCACCCCCGGGCTACTGAGGTTCTTGTTGTTGTTGAGGGAACTCTCTTTGTTGGATTCGTGACTTCAAATCCTGCAGATCCAAACGTTAAGAACAAACTCTTTACCAAGACTTTGTATCCAGGAGATGTCTTCGTGTTTCCAGAAGGTCTCATTCATTTCCAGTTTAATGTTGGGAAGACTAATGCATTTGTATTTGCTGGTCTAAGCAGCCAAAATCCAGGGGTCATCACAATTGCAAATGCTGTTTTTGGATCCGACCCGCCCATTAGTCTTGATGTTCTCACCAAGGCTTTCCAGGTCGACGCTAATGTGATTAAATATCTTCAAGCACAGTTCAAGTAGATCATCGACTAGGAAACAAAAATATATCCATGAGTTCGTGGGTCTTAAGGACTGAAGAATAAAGTAGAATAACTGAGAAATGTTTCTCTTGTATGGTTTCTTGATCATTAAAATTTTGAAAGAATATAGCATTCTCATGATGTAACCTATCTTCTCTTGAAGCATATTATTAATAAATTTGCATGCAATCAATTTATAAAAATCAATAAATGGCTTTGTTGTTAAAGATTTTACCTAATGACTTTGTGAAACTCTGTTGAATCTGCTAATTTAAAATCTTATATCATGATTAAAGGAAAATCTAACACGAAATCTCATATTCGCCACTGAATTCATCGTTTTCGGAGTGCTTATACGTATTTATAAGTTGGTCAAATATTAGTTCCGTCTACACATTTTATCAGACCAACAATTTTAATCCATTTTATAATCTTAAAAAAACTTTACCAAACAAGCACTAAGTATGCCAACTATGCATAAGCATGTTAAGGGAGGAAAAAACGTGTGTTTCTAAATGTGATTTTACTAAAGAAAAAGAAAAGAAAAGAAAAAGGATAATTTTCTTTTAATAAAAAAGTTACAACGACTGTAACAGTATTTTAACAGTATTTTAAAATGAGAAAATTGAAAAGATAATATTGATTAAAAATGCCGCTTGTCATTGAATTTATAGAAAAGTTTCAGGTCATGGGGACTTTCTTATTTTTGTGAAGCACGTAAATATATTTAAAAAGTGTGAATAAGATTTCACATTGGCTAGATGTGAGGTAAATAAGTTTATAACGAAATTGCATTACTCCTCTTAGTCTTAGTAGGTTAAACTTTTGTTATGGAATCCCAATTTCCTACATAATACAACTAGACATTAAAACAATAAAAAATTTCATTTTATCCTGATCATTTGACTTACAATGTTGAAAATTACCCCTGATGACTTCTAAGATGCAAATATATTAATTTTTTAAACTGAGAATAAGAAAACTGAAAATATGATAGCTGTTGAAGAACATTTCATCTCTAAAACATAGAAGACTAGGCAAGATCAATATGAGAATTAATTTAGAGGGATTATCAATTTGAATGGTTGTACTTAGTAAATTGTTATTTTGTCTTAAAAAATGCATCATGTTTAAATTTCTCCAATGACTCTATAATATTCAATCTCCTTAGAAATCTCACTTTGGTTGGTAAATTGCCACGAGGTACCTAAAATCTTTACAAGTAAGGATGTTGAAATGCTAAATTTAGTTAAAATCTTTTGGCTCAAACAAGAAGGTGATCAGAATAACTTTTTGAAGACAATTCAGAAGATGAAGGATGAAGTAAAAAATCTCAAACATGGTGGCCTTGTGCATATATACTAGAATCTTGAAGTACTTTTCTAGTTCTTAAATATTATGTAATATGTTGTATTTTTATGAAATTATTAATTTATATGATGGTACACTAGGTTTTGTTTTAAAATGAAATTATTAATTATTTGGAAAATGAGTTTATTAATTTTTTTATATTGGCCTGAGTGGGGATCGTGATTTTATATTAATTTAGAGGGGTTGTTGTTAAGTGGTATTTGCCTGTCGAGTAAATTTGTTTGTGTTCTCGATATTTTGTAATATAATATTAATTGATTAAATTGATTTGAGCTAGCAATAGTTTGTAAATCGTTTTGATATTATAAATACAGTTCTTAAATTGTTAAGCAAATAAAGATTCGATTGTAATTCGATCTAAATTTTGAATTCCATGATTGGTAAATAAAGACAAACTTTATTTTGATAAGATTGTCTAAATTTTATTAAAATCCATCTTTAAATTTTGTAATAAAATTGGGAGTGGATTTGGATTGTATTGGACTGAACTACTTGAAATTTAATTAGTATAGTATTCACAACATGAATTTAATTTAACTTGATTGTCTTACGTAGGACCTTAATCCTGAGTAGGTAATGAATTTTGATAACTAATTTGAAGTTGTTTGATGTATCAATTAGTAAAATTAAATAACTAAATAATATCTTGGAGCAGCTAGGAGTTGTATGTCAGAAAAATTGTCCAACTTCATGGAGTGCCAATGTCTGTTTCTATCAAACTGAGACCCGAGGTTTACTTCAAAATTTTGAAAAGGTATTCAGAGAGTTATGGGAACTAAATTGACTTTTAGTACGGCGTATCATTCTCAAACTAATGGGCAATCAAAACAAACCATTCAGATTCTAGAAGATAGGTTGAGATCATGTATTGTAGATTTAGGTGGTAAATGGGAAAGTCACTTGTCATTGTAGAGTTTGCATATAATAATAGTTTCCAAGTTACTATCGGCATTGCACCATATAAGGCACTTTATGGTCATCGTTGTCGTTTGCCAATTTGTTGGGATAAAGTTGGCAAAAGAAGAGTTTTGGGTCAAGAGTTGGTCGAGAAAACAGTGGAAGCAATAGACAAGATCAGGTCTAGAATTAAGACATCACAAGGCTGTCAGAAAAGTTATGCCAATTGAAGAAGAAAAGAATTAGAGTTCGGGGTCGACGAATTTTTTTCCTGAAGGTAGCCTCAATGAAATGAATCTTGCATTTTGGTAAGAAAGAAAAGTTGAGGCCACGGTTCATCTGCCCGAGATTCTTGAGAAAATTGTATAGGTGGCTTATCTTCTGGCATTTCTACCCGAGCTCTCGGTAGTGCACTCCGTATTCTACATTATGATGTTAAAAAAGTATGTGCGTGACCCTACTCTTGTGGTAAATTATCATTCGTTGAAAGTACAAAATGATATAACTTATAAAGAGGCGCTTGCGGTGCTTTTAGAGAAAAAAGTCCATGTTCTAAGAAACCGGGAGGCTCCTTAAGTCAATGTTTAGTGGAGTAGGCACAAGGAGGATGTTGTCACTTGGGAAAGAGAAGAAGATGTCTTAACTAAGTACTCGGATCTCGTAAACCAAGCAAGTTAAATTTTGAGGACAAAATTAATTTAAGTGGGGAGGGATGTAGCGACTGAAATGTTTTTCGTCTTTTAATTTTGAATAAAAATTTAACTCTTGGCGTCACTACGAACTTCCTAGTACGATTTAAAGTATTTTAATCGCATTAAATATTGCACGTGTTTGCCTTATTTTATTTGACGAATATGAAAATTTATTTATCGTAGAGACTAATTAAATTTTCTTAACACAAATAAATTTTCTTGAGTCAATTTTGAGTTAATTTTAGACCAACCGGTAAAATTAAAAACTATCAAAATTTAAACATCTTCTCGCCCAGATTTCGGTCAATTAATTAGTGTTTATTTGGTGTAGTTTAAAAGTAGTTTTTAAAGAGTTTTTGTTAAAAGTTAATGAAATATGTGGTTGAAAAATTGCAGGTTCAATGAAATATGTGGTTGAAAATGAATTTGGAAAACAAAGAGTTTTTTTTTTTTTTTTTAAACTTAACCAAACAAGTGCTTACCTTAATTGCGGCCCAAAGTCAGCTCTTTTACCCACCTTAGTAGAGTTTGATAGATTTATAAGTTATCTATTAGTAGAATTTGGAAAAACCCTAAAAGCACTTCATATGAATTTATTATGACCGTTTTATCAGGTAGCGTTAGTTGTACACGGGACAGTTTTTAAGCAACTATGATTACGTTTTTATCATATAAAACAACATGTACAAGGTCTGAATTTTTGATATGTTGTAGTCGATGGTCAAATAATTTGTGACGACACCTAATATAGTTCGATAAAATCTTAAGGCTTTGGAAGTTTACTTCAAAATTTCTAATGCAACTGTTACTTTTCTGCATTATATAAATTTTAAAACCATTCAAGGGCGCAAGAAAAATTATTTGGAATTGTCAAATGTTATTTCAGTATTTTTAAGTGACCCTCCGGGTTAAGAAATTTCGAGACGTTACAGCTTGGTATCAGAGCGCGATTTTACTTTTTTGTAGACTCGCGAAAACTTTAAAATTTTACTTTATTTTATATTATCTTTATTTTTTTGTTTCAAGTTAAAAATTTATTAGTTAAGATTTTAAAGTTTTAGTGTCACTACTCGCTATCGCCGCTCTACGCCTACTTTGAGGTAAATAAAAGTTGAGAAATTGTTATGTTTAAGTAGAATACTTGAAAATGAGATGTGATATTTATTCTTATGGATTAAGTATTTTGCGAACGTGACCAAATTTTATGGAACTTCATTTTTGGTCCTCGATATTTAATTAAGATGTGGATATTTATTCTTATGGATTAAGTATTTTGCGAACGTGACCAAATTTTATGAAACTTCATTTTTGGTCCTCGAAATTTAATTAAAAGACGTTAGAAACCTACCTAATCAGACTTTTCATAATTTGTATTTCAGACATGGTACGAACTAAGAAAACCTGCAGAAAGACGTGCACATTTAGGCTAATAGGCAACGATGAAATTCTCAGGTGATACGAGTAATATTGGTAGAACTCGAGACACGACATGGGGTATGGAAGGTGCTGGTTATGTGGATGGAAGTAAGTGACATAGTATCGATGTTAGTGGTCTATTGGCTATGAGCCATCTAATCGACATATTGCCAGAAGAGTGGCAAGATACATCTAAGATAATTTATAATCTGTTGTGGGGGTCAGCCGCACCTATTCTGCCACAAGAGATTGATTATGAAGCCTTCTGTACAGAGTAGAAGAGGCACGGGATGATGCTATCGAGTTTCCTCAAGTTGATGGCATGCCATCAAAGATGAACATCCGCAAAGATGCACCACCTCCTTCCTCAGATGATGAGGATACCCCGCCTTCGAAGAAACCTAGACTTTGAGAGAAAAATGGATGAAGAAGATAGTAAAAATAACAGTAAAGACATTAGTGGACAACAGTATGATTTCCATTTAAGTTGTACTTTAGATAGTGGTACTTGAATAGGTTTTTTCATTTCTTAATGGCGAGCGCCAGATACTCTTTTGTTATGTGTATTTCTCTTGAATGATTTAGTAAATAGTAAAACATATTATTTCCTTTCATTTACTATGAGTTCTCCTTCATTATTTACAAGGTGTGATTTTTGTGTATTTGACAGATTATATATTGTTAATGTACTTGAGGTTAGTATGCCATTAGTAGGACCTATAGACACACATATGATAGAGAATGCAATACCAATAAATTTTGATGGTTTGATCTTAGAAGCAGACTTGATTGTGATAGAAATAAAATAGTTTGATATGATTTTGGATATAGTTTGGCTAAGAAATAACCCTTCCACAACTGTGTGTACGAAAAATAAGTTGTGTTTTGCAACCAGGAGGTGAAGAGTTTATGTATTATGGTCGAGGGTTAAGGTATTCTATCAAGGATAACTTGTTTGTCTCACCGGCACCTCATCGGAAAAGACGATACTACATAATGTTCTGGTGGAAGCAAGTGTGAGTTTTTCACCGACCACAAGAGTTTCAAGTACTTTTTTACTTAGAATGAGTTGAATTTGAGACACTAACGGTGGTTAGAGTTGGTGTAAGACTACGAATGCACTATCGTGTACCATCCCGTTAAGGCCAATGTTGCAGATGCTCTAAGAAAAATAACATGGGTCAATTGTCTACATTGTAAATGAAACAAGAAGAATTGATCAATAATTTTGAGAATTGAAATGTTAGCTCCGCTAGTGCGGGCATCGGCAATGATATCAAGTTTGACATTAAAAATGGCACTCAAATAGAGTTGTGATAGCTTAGAAAGATGATCCTTTTTTGGAAAAGATCCGGGCTAACGTGGGTATTGAAAAGAAGAAAGAATTTGAAATAGTCGAGAACAAATCATTGATGTTTAAGGGTCGGTTGTACGTGCCTAAGGATGAGAGGTTAAGGATTGAGATTTTATCTGAAGCTCATTCCACTACTTACGCTGCACATCTAGGAGGAACTAAAATGTATAACGATTTACGTAATACATTTAGGTGGAGAAACATGTAAGAGATTATAGTGTGGTTTGGGTCAAAATTCTTGGTGTGTCAGCAACTAAAGGCAAAACATTAGAGGCCATCAGGGTTATTAAACACAATGGGTATACCTAAGAAAAATGGGAGAAAATAGTGATGGATTTCATTCTTTATTTTCCTAGATCGACAAGAGGTCATGATGCCATCTGGGTTGTAATAGACCGTTTAGCAAAATCTGCTAATTTTCTGCCAATTCGGATGAATTTCAGTCTGGAGCAGCTAGCACAGTTATATTAGTACGACGTATCATCCTTGCATCGAAGGCAATCAGAATGAACCATTCAGATTCTGGAAGATATGTTGATGGCATGTGTTCTGGATCTAGGTAGAAATGGGAAAGTCACTTGCCGTTGGTAGGGTTTGCATATAATAATAGTTTCCAAGCTACTATTGGCATGGCACCATATGAGGGACTTTATGATCGTCGATGTCGTTCGCCAATTTTTTGGGATGAAGTTGGAGAAAGAATAATTTTGGGTCAAGAGTTTGTTGAGAAAATAGTGGAAGCAATATACAAGATCAGGTTCAGAATTAAGATAGCATAAGACTATAAGAAAAGTTATGGCGATCAAAGAAGAAAATTAAGAATTAGAGTTTGGGGGGTTAGTGAATTTTTCTTCTTCTGAAAGTAGCCCCAACGAAAGGAATCCAGTGTTTTGGAAAGAAATGAAACTTGAGACCATGGTTCATTGACCCGTTCGAGATTCTTGAAAAAATTGGAAAGGTGGCGTATCATATTGCCACCTGAGCTCTCGACAATGCATGACTAGTTTCACATTTCAATATTAAGAAAGTATGTGCATGACCTTACTCATGTGGTAAATTATCAACAGTTGGAAGTACAGAATGGTATGACTTATAAGGTAGCACTTGTGGTGGTTCTAGAGAGAAAAGTCAATGTTATGAGAAATCGGGAGGTCCTTTTGGAAGTACAGAATGATATGACTTATGAAGAAGCACTTGTGGTGAATCTAGAGAGAAAGGTCCATGTACTAAGATACCGGGAGGTTCTTTTAGTCAATGTTTAGTGGGGTAGGCACGAGAAGGATGGGGTCACTTGGAAAAAAGAAGAAGATGTCTTAGCTAACTAACCAAGTAAGTCAAATTTTAAAGACGAAATTAATTTATGTGGGGAGGGTTGTAGCGACAGAATTTTTTTCTTTTGGAAATAAAATTTTAACTATTGGCATCATTATGAACTTCCTAGTATGATTTAAAATATTTTAGTCGCATTAAATATTGCACGTGTTTGCCTTATTCTATTTGACGAATATGAAAATATATTTATCACTAAGATTAATTAAATTTTATTAATTCGAATATAATTTTGGGTTAATTTTAGACCAATCGGTTAAATTAAAAACTAACAAAATTTAAATATCTTTTCAGCCCAATTTCGATCAATTTATTTATCTTAATTGCGGCCCAAATTCAATTCTTTTTCCCATCTTAGTATCGACCCTTTTCCAGCCAAATTATCTTTCCGTATTTAGCCCAAACCCGATCTAGCTAACTTCTAGAAAAACACTCCCAAAAAATCCCTTATTTCCTGGCAAATAAACACCCAAACAACCCCTTATTCCCTGCCAGAAATTAACTCCAAACAACCTCTAAACCCCAAGAGAACCACCCACTTTCTCCTCCCATTCTTAGCACCTTCTTCCCACCTTTTAACCCACTTCTTTTTCAACTAAATTTCTCTCATGAAACCTGTAGGAAACCGCCCACAATTGCTTCTTTTTCCATGATGAAAACTGGCCAGTAACTCCCCTTTTTCCCTCATTATTTCAGCCACAAAATTCATAGACTTCCAGTCCCAAAGAGTTCCCAATTTTGGCCCTTAAGCATCTGTTTTTTCCCTCTTTTTCATGAACCAAAAACACTCTAGATTTCTACCCTTTTCATCAGCAGTTTTGCCCCCCAAAAGTAGGTAGTTTGCAGTTTTGTTACACTGGTCTCTCTCTCTCATTTTCTGCCCCAAAGTTCCAGCAACAAAGTTTCTTTTTTTGTCCAAAAATTCGGCCTTAAAAGTGTATAATAAACAACCCTTTTTGCTTCAGCTTTTCTCATGTTCCAGCCTTCATTCTCGGCCCCTGCAGTGAACAAAGTGACTTCAAATTTCAGCCACTCTCCTTCCCAAAATTTCCAACAAATTAGTATGTTTTCCGTATCCTTTTTCGGCTAGTAATCCCTTATTTTTTCTTGAATTTTATACCCCGCACTATAACACTAGAATTTGGAAATCAAAAAGGAAAAGGCACGGAGTTAATTTGAGGAATAGTGCAGTCATTTTTCATATTTCAACTCAACCAAAAGCTTCGATTTTGCAAGGTAGTTTTCTTATACTAAAATAATGTTTCATGGATGTTAGTTTTAAACCTAGGTAACAAACAACCTAGAAAGGGGGGGAGGGGGGTTTGAATAGGTTGTTACTGAAATTAAACTGAAACTATAAATATTTAAAAAAAACAAAAAACAAGTTTCACTTTAATGTCATGATGTTTATGAAAGTTTGTTGAACGTCAGAACATTGCACTGAACGTTTTGTACTTTCGAGATAGTTAATATGTAAGACGATTAAAACATTGATTAACACCAAATATATCGTGGTAAACCCCCTAAGGAAAACATCCATGGGCCCCCATGCCACGGGTAAATAAATCCACTATTTTAGATCAGATTACACACGTCTCAACTTTTTGAAATTACAATTTTAGACCTAATCTAAAACTTTATCAGCAATTTACAAAAAGCAGAACTTAGTTAATAACAACAATAAAACTTCTTTTTGAAATTACAATTTTAGACCTAATCTAAAACTTTATCAGCAATTTACAAAAAGCAAAACTTTGTTAATAACAACAATAAAACTTCCTTGTTTTATATCTTCTTTAACTAATCAAGGAATCAAGTCAAGTACTTCGGTCTTGATCTTGGTTCATTCTACGAGTGTCCCCGAATTGATTCCACAAATTGGAATAAGGATCCAGTCCTTATGTTGCCATCGAAATGCCATTCAATCTCACAATGGATTCTTTACGCTCAATTTCTCGGAGCTGTTCTCAAAAATAGAATTTTGATCGAGCTAGGACTTTTAAAAATTTCCTCTTAAATGCTTGAGTGTCTTTGCTTCCAAAGTCCATAGAATTCTTGGAATACCACCTGTCTTATTTATAGCACAAGAAGTTTATCTAAACTTAATAACTTATGTATTTATCTTATACAAAGATAAGACAAAATAAGTCTTTAAGTTTAAATAAACTTTATAAAAGATAAGGTGAGATATATCACAAGAATATGAAAATAAATTCAGTTATATATTTTTATTTAAGTAGATAAATATAAGGATAATATTTCAATATCTTATCTACTTAGAAACCTAGTTCAATTAGAATGCTTAAAATGTAATTTACTCAATCACTTATTTATGTGATAAGGAACAAGAGTTTTAGAAGAGTTTTAGAATAACAAAAACTGATAAATAGACTGGATAAATATAGCATTAAGGTTTCCAGTTTTCATACAACTACTAAATAATCATTGAATCATAATTGGCTCATATCTATAATTAAAATATAATTTAGTATGCCAAAAGCTGGATTCTCCAACAATGGATTTTTACTTTGAGAAAATGATATGTAAATTATATGCCATGTCTAATGTTAAAGATGGAATGCTATGATTGTGATTGAAGGTAATCACTTTAGTGTGTTAGTGATTACATCACTTATGAATTTATGTGGTGTTGGTTACCAAAAATATATTGTTCCTATGGATGTTCAAATGAATGGCATGTCGCATATTAATTTTGTAAGATTTTCTCTTATGTTAGCATAATTGCTATCGAATGTATCTTTTGAAATGCTGACCTCAAAATTATTAAATCTTCATAGATATGATTGGCGTTGGTACGATGGCATAGAGTAGCGACCTTGAATGAAATAGATGTATACAGTTTTCTATTCGTTATATTTTGGCGTTGATGTTATCGGGCCATTTGTTATGTAATTTAAGTACAATATTTGAAAAAATTTTAAGGTTGTAAATCGGATGTAAAGCCGAATTTATTTTCAAGTTGCCGTTTTAGAAGTTGAAGTTGAAGTTGAAGTTATAGCTTTTGTATGAGAATTTACTTTGAAATACCATAACTTTTTGTTTACTATGCATTTTTGAGTAAAATCAGTGAATTTTCATAAATTCATAAGTTATCTATTAGTAGAATTTTGAATCACCCTAATAGCACATTGTATGTATTTATTATGACCATTTTACCGGGCAGCGACAGTAGTACCTATGACAGTTTTTAAGCAATTTTGGCTACATTTTTCTCATATAAATATATATGGACAAGGTTTTTGATATATTGTAGTCAAAGGTTTCAAGTACTTATAGTTCAAAAATCATAATCTTTAGAGCATGTTTATATGCTCAAATAATTTGTGGTGACACCTAATGTGGTTCGGTAAAATCTTAAGGCTTTAGAAGTTTACTTTAATTTTCCTTGCGCGCTTGTCTACATTAGATAAATTTTAAAAACTTTCAAGGGCACATATAAATTTATTTGGAATCGTCAAATGTTATTTAAGTGACCCTTCTGGTTAAGAAATTATGGAGGTGTCATAGTTCTTACTGCTGAGAAGCATAAGTTTGTGCTAACTAAACTTTGTCCCAAAAAACCGAGTAGTCCAAAATTGAACAAAATACTGCATATGAGAAGTATCTCCAATCTGTTGTGATGGCCTACTGCTACATCTTGGCTTCCATGTCTAATGTGTTTTAGCAGAAACACCAGAACATTGACATTGCTACTCAGATTATAAAAAGTCTTCAGGAAATATTTGGACACCAAGGTCGCCAGCCAACCAGGCCACCAATATTAGGTCCATCATGAACATGCATATGAAACTAGGGATTCCTGTGAGAGATCGTATGCTTGCATTGATTGGTCAGTTTGACGTGGATGGGGTTTTAGGGCTAAAATCAAAATGGAGATGTAGGTGGACATGGATTTAGAGACTATCCCTGAGAAGTTCTGGCAGTTCAAGGTTAATAATAACATGAACAAGCTGATGAATGAGTTCCAAAATGCAGAAGTTGTTCTAAAGACCAAGAGTGGTGATACTTTCACTGTTTCTTCGGTTGGACCATCTTTTTGCAAGCCAAAAGACAAGTGAGGTAACCAGTGGAAGAAGTCCAAGAAGAATGGCTCACAGTAGTAGGCCAAAAAATCGAAGAATGATGGAAAGCCTAAGGGAAAGTGCTTTCATTGTGGACAGAAAGGTCACTAGAACAGGAACTGCCTGGAATACCTAGCTTCCAAAAAGCAAGGTAATGGTGTATTATCCTACATTGAGTAATGCTTAGTGGTTGATTCCATTGATACCTGGATAGTATAGATTCCGGAGCCACTAACCATATTGCAATTCATTGCAGGGCTAACCAGGGAGCTCAATGAGGAGGAGTTCACCCTCAGAGGTTTCACTACAGAGCTAGTGTCTGCTTGAGATATGGGTTCTGCGTTCTTATTTTTCCAGCACAATAAACATTTATAGTTGAAAAATTGTTATTTTTTTCCAGACATTAAAGGAAATTAAATTTCCGTAGCTCAGTTATTTGAGCATGGTGTTTTTGCACTGTTTGTGCTGGATGTTAAATTGAATAATGCTCTTATTTTTCAAGGACAATTGGTCAACATTTTGTATGTTTTAAATTATGCTTGGCTCTAACAAAAATATCAATGCATCTAATAAACGTATAAATTTGTGTAACGAACAAAATTTTTTCGGCTTTTAATTTAAAGTAAATTTTTTTTTTAACTTTCGGCGTCGCTACGAACCTCCTAGTATGTTTTAAATATTTTTGTCACGTTAAATGCTGCATACTTTTGCTTTAAATTTTAAGTTTGACGAATATGGAATATTTATTTGGAAATGAACATTGTTCTATTTTTGAGTTTTGGTAAGTTTTTAAATTTCAAGTTGCATGAAAATAAATTTCGCCTAGTATGAATTATTATTTTGGTTTGCCTTGTTTAGTTTAAAATCTCGGCCCTTTATTCTCAATTTTCTGAGCCAAAGGTTGACTTATTTTTTGGCCCAAAAGTTCACCTATAATTAGCCCAAAACCCGGTTCATTTCGACTCCAAAATTCAGCCAATAACCGAACATCTTTGTTGCCATAAAACTGACTCTTTGCAGCCATGAGAACGTCACACCCCATGATCATTTAATCTCCCATTTCTCTCAAGAAAACCTCTCATCTTGATGCCATGTTTTCATCAACCAAACAGAAAAAGATAAACAAGGGTATTCTCTTAAACTTAAAAGCAGCAAAGTCTTTCTTTGATATCGGATGCATAGAATTTTCCATAGTGGATTAACAAAAGAAACCACCCCACCATGCACACCAAACACTACAAGAAAAAGAGCCTTTTCCAACAGGCGGAATACGTTACGAAAGGGATTTAAAGTCTCTATCTACGGCAACATGCATTGCTCGTTGCCAAAAAAAAATGTGTGTTGCCATTAATTATTTAGCAACGTACATAATACTTTTAACAACGATCAATACATGTTGTCGTTAATAATCTTTTAGCAACGTTAAATTATACGCTGTCATTTATATTTTTAACAACGTTCAGCAGTCGTTGTCATTTATATTTAGCAACGTTCACATGTGCATTGTCATTTATCTTTAGCAACGTTCACATGCGCGTCATTTATCTTTAGCAACGTTCATATGCGCGTTGTCATTTATATTTAGCAACATTCTCATGTACGTTGTCATTTAGTTTTAGCAACATTTATGCACGTTGTCTTTACCTTTGAGTTGATATTTAACAAGGTTCGTCTGCACGTTGTCGTTACCTTTGACAACATTCTTTTGCATGATTTGTTTTTTTTATCTATTATTTTGAAACTTATTTTATATATATTCCTGCACATTTTAATAAAACTCAATCCATACACCCCATCAATCCTTAACTGAAATTTATATAATATTAATAAAATTTTTCATACAAAATATGGATCACAAGTTTTTTAAACATACAAAGTTTGAACCAAACCTAGCAAAACACACATGTCCTAGAAGTTTCTTACAATATTGTACATTTAATATGCCAAAATCTAGCAAAACAAACTTGATAACTAACACCCCAAATCAACAAATTCGTAACGTCAAACTTTTATTGTTCGAAGATTCAAGTTCACGACTACTGACTGATCACCAATGTCTGAACTGGGATTGCTGCAAAACAGAAACAAGACTATTTATATCTGGCTCTAGAAATAAAGTCTAACACTGAAATATGGAGCTGATACTTTTTACTTCAATTTAAGCCATTAAAGAGCATAAGTTAACAAAAACGAAACAAAATAACACCGAAAAAGGGTGTTGAATTTGCTGAATCTCACACAATACCAAGTATCAACTCATTGTACTAAACAAGTACCAGTTTTTAGAGTCAACACATTGTACTAAACAAAAATTTATTTCTCCAAGTTGGGGACATGTTATGACGTGCTCCACAATGACACTAACTAATCAAAAACGGGCGGAATTTAACACTAAACCATACTTTATTCTTTAATTACTCTTATCGTTTTTGTTTCTTTCTTGCCATATTCAAAGATGCAACTGCCTACTAATTTACAACTACACAAACCAACTCTATATACACAATCTTCTCGGGGTTGAATTGATGACTTCCACCGCGTCAATGTGACACTCTACCGCTAAGTTATATCCCTTCCCTTCCCCCATCGAGAAATAAAAGGGTGGCAATTTGCTCCTGCTAAGAGTGCTTAATCAAAAAGGGTAACTACAAGGTAGATGCATGAACAAGTTAGGTCTAATCTACTCTAATCATGTCAAACATTTTCGATATACTGGAGGTCAAAAGGAGGAATTCCTAAAGAACTGCAGTATGTTTCATATCAATTGATCAAACCTATAGGCTTTCCAACACATCGCAGTAAAACTCTTACTGTAAGAGATACAAGAGCTTTGCTGAGTTAAAATTATTTACGTGACTATGAAATCTATAATTCAAGTTGCTTTAAGAATCAATTCCAATTGAAGTCTTTTGCTAATCAAATCTTAAAAAGTTTGATCAAGCCCAAAAGTTGACATTCTCCTTTTTGTTTGTGTTATCCCAGTAATGAAAGGAATTTGCAAAAGCTACCTTTTCAACACCTTCAAATTCCTTAAACACCACATTGGTTGTTTTTGTCACCTTGGAAAAGTGAACCACTACAAAAAAATTACCTGTAATTTTGCCTAAACCTAAACACCTTTCTAAATCTCAGATAATTCACCTTTCATAAACTAAAGAAAAATACACCCATTTATGTCAATTGCAGTTATACCATCCTATTTTGAATAACCGATTAGACTGGAAACTAAAATGATCCAAGATTTTAATTTAAAACCACGCCAACTAGATAGCTCATAACTTATTAACTGGAACTATATTTTCCTTGACATCTTACTAAATTGTTAGCTCCTCAACATCCAAACGAGAAAAATCAAAAGAAATGCTTAGAAATTTTATATAAAATCCTCAAGGTCCACTTGTTTAGTAATAATCATTGAAATGCTCAAAAAGGTTATGTTGAGATTGAAAACAATAACAAAGTATTACAATCTCGTTTGAATGTTTAAAAATACAAGAAAAACTCTTCTTTATTGCTCCTTTGTTCTTGGTTATACTTGTGAGCTCAGATTCTTGCCACAAAGAACACTGCAATGCAACCAAGGGAACGGCAATTGGATTTGTTCACCAACCAACCAACTGGAGATGACCAAGAATTTTAAATACGCAGTCCAATCTCACTTTTGAGAAAAGAATAAAAGACGGCTCCTCACTTTTCTTTACACTCTGTTCTGACCTAGATGAAAGACAATAATAATAATAATAATAATAATAATAATATATATATATATACCCTAGAATGATCTCAATCATCCATTACATCTAACGGTCCACACAAAACAAACCATATTGCCCAATAGACTAGTGCCAAGTGGATTTAGTGGCCCACATTTTCACAAACTTCACCTTGGTTCACAAATCCACTACCAAGTTCCCTGGCTACAAGTGCAATCCTTTTTGTGGTCTTATTTCATCATCATCTCCCACTCCAGCCTGGTACCTGCTTCACCAATCCTCCACTGTAGCAAGTAAATGTCACATAAGTTAACCTGTATCAATATTCAACATTGATATGCACTTATTAAACTTACCAGCAGCAAGTACTTTGGTTCCAACATTTGCAGGGTTATCAGCCACATGCATTCTTTAAAGGCTTTAGTTAGTGCAACATATTCAGCTTCAGTGCTGGAGAGTGTAACTAAAGGTTGCAACTGTGACTTCCAAGTGATACAATTATCACCTAACGTGAATAAGTAAGCAGTGGTAGATTTCCTCTAATATTTATCCCTTGCAAAGTCAAAATCTACATAACCTTTAAGCTCAAGCTTATCACTTCTCTTTTCGAACACTAACCCCCTTTTAACTGTCCCAACTAGGTATCTCAACAGCCATTTAAGAGCAATCCAATGATGTTTACCTAGGTTAGACATAAATCTACTCAAGAAACTAATTGTATAAGCTAGGTCAGGTCTAGTGGTAATCATAGAATACATTACAGAACCAATGGCATTAGCACAGGGGACACTACTCATATCCTGCTTTTCTTCTTCAGTTTTAGGGCATTGAGCAGATGATAAAATCAAGTGTGCAGCTAATGGTACATTGACAGACTTAGCAAATTTCATACCAAATTTGGTAATTACCTTTTCCAAATAAGACTCTTGATTAATAGTCAACCTATTTTCAGCCCTATTCCTTTTAATAACCATACCAAGAATTTTTCTTGCACATCCTAAGTCTTTCATGTCAAATTTAGATTTCAAAAGGTTTTTCATTTTTATGATATCATCTTTACTACTAGCAAGCAACATGACATCAACATATAACAACAAATAAACCTCACAGCCTATCTTAGTGTTATTATAATATAAACATGCATCAAATTCACTCCTTTTGAAACCAATTTTAAGCACATAAGCATCAAAACATTTATACCATTGCCTAGGACTCTGCTTAAAACCATACAAGGACTTGTTAAGCAAGCACACAAGCTCAGACTTCCATTTCACCTCAAAGCCTTAAGTTTGAGACATGTAAATGGCCTCATCTAACTCTCTATGAAGAAAAGCAGTCTTGATATCTAGTTGCTCTAATTTCCAATTGAATTGGACAACTAAGGCCAATACTAACCTAATAGTCTTATACTTAATCACCAGGAAAAAACCTCATTGTAATCAATCTCCTCTCTTTGAGTAAATCCATTAGCTACCAACCTAGCTTTGTATCTTAAAGGGTCATTTGGTTCTACTCTTTCCTTCAACTTGTGGATCCATTTACAATGGACTGCCTTTTGATTCTTTGGTCTCTCAACCAACTTCCAAATATCATTCTTGCTTAAGGAATGAATCTCCTCTCTCATAGCCTTCTTCCAATTTTCAGAATTTTTATAGTTAACCACTTCTTCATAAGAAAATGGTTCAACTAACTCTAAGGCTTCACCTGAAACTAGGACAAACTCCATCAAATTTGAAGAAGTGTACTTCAAATTTGGTCTTACCTGTCTTCCCTCCCTATCTCTCACTAATTGATAATCTCTCAAATTAGTATCTTCAAGTTGTTCTTGGTTAAGGATCACAGTTTTAAGAATTTCTAGTTCAGGTTGTTCTAAAACTTCTTCTTGTTCAGTCTCAACTTGAGGATCAGTTTGTTCAGGTTATCTAACCTCTTTATTAACATCTAATCTCTTCACCTCAGTCTGAATCTTCTTCCTAGTAGAAGATTCCTCTTCTCCACTTTGTTTAACCTGATTGTCTGGAGTTTTTAGACAAGGCATATCAAGTTCATTAAACTTCACATCTCTACTGTTAATTATCTTAATACCCTTAACACCTAAAACCCACAATCTATACCCTTTGACACCCTTTGGGTATCCTAACATAACACACTTAGTAGTCCTAGGGTCTAACTTACCCTCAACTTGATGTGTATAAGCAGCACACCCAAACACTCTAATGTGTGACAAATCTGGAGATTTTCCAGACCATAACTCTTGGGGAGTTTTGAAGTTAACAGAACTAGAAGGAGACCTATTTATCAAATAAGCCGCAGTACATAAAGCTTCAGCCCAAAAAATCTTTGGCCAACCCTGAACTAATCAACATACATCTGACATTATTCATTAAAGTCTGATTCATCCTCTCAGCCACCCCATTTTGTTGGGGGGTATTTCTCACAGTCCTATGCCTCGTAATACCTCTCTCTTTGCAAAAGTCATCAAATTCAAAGTTACAAAACTCTAAACCATTATCTGTCCTAAGAGTTTTTACACTTTTTCCCATTTGATTTTTAACTAAGGTATACCAGGACTTAAACTTACTAAAAGTTTCAGATTTTAACTTAAGTGGGAAAACCCAAACTTTCCTAGAGTAGTCATCAACAATGGATAGGAAAAACATGTTCCCACCATGTGTAGGGTGTTTTTTTGGACCCCACAAATCTACATGAATGTAATCTAATGGTCTCTTAGTGCTGTGTTGACCTATCTCAAAGCTGACTCTGTGTGACTTTCCTAGAACACACGTCTCACAAAAGCTCAAAGGTGCAACAGTGTCTTTACCTAGTAAATTCTGGTCACTAAGATATTTTAGCCCCTTGTTCCCAATGTGTCCCATCTTCCTTTGTCATAGATCTGATCTATCATCATTGATTGAAACTAATCATGAATCTTTGGTATGTAAAGCTTCACCTTGAAGGTAATACAACCTATTCTTCTTGGGACCTTTCATAACTACTAGAGAACTTTTAAGAATCTTTAAAGTACCAAAATCATATTTGAACATACAGCCCTCATCTTCAAGAACTCCTAAGGAAACTAGATTTCTCTTAAGGTTTGGGACATACCTAACACCAAGAAGGGGTCGGACAATACCATCATGCATCCTAATAGCAATGTCACGTATTCATTCAACTATTTGTGAATTGTTATCCCCCATGTATACTTTCCTATGTTCAATTTCTCTATAGTTATAAAACCAAGACCTCACGAGACACAAATGAAAGGTAGCACCTGAGTCTAAAATCCACTCATGGTCAATCTCACCATCAGACACGGTCATAACATGTAAACCATCTAGGGCATCCCCAACAGCAGCAACATTTTGATCTTCATTCTACTGTTGCTTAGTTTTTCTCTTAAGCTCATAGCAATCTTTCTTAAAATGTCCTAACTTTCCACAATGGTAATATTTCTTATTGCTTTTATCCATAGACTTAGACCTACCCTTAGATTTTCCTCTGCCCTTCTTACCCTGGTAATTGTTCTCTCCTCTCATTTCATTTCTCCCTCTAATAAACAATCTCTCTTCCCTAGCGTTTTCCCTAGACGCCTTTTTGACTTTTAAATCCTTTCATCTCAAAGCATCTATCACAATAGCTTTAGTCAAAACATCTCTAGCATACTTAATCGCATTCCTAACATCTCTATAAGAATCAGGAAGAGAATTTAAAAGTATAACAGCTAGATCCTCATCGTCAAATTTCTTATCATTGTGGGCCAGACTTTTGACAATTTTGCTAAAATCACTCATATTGGATTCAAGATCCTTCCCCGAGTCCATTTTAAAACTAAAAAGTTTTTTTCACAAATAAATCCTATTTGGCAAAGTTTTTGTCAAAAATAACTTGTCAAGAGCTTCCCACAATTCTCTAGCAGTCTTAGCATCATCAACTTGTCTAACAATATTATCAGATAAGTGCAATATTATAGAACTGTATGCAATTTCATTCATCTCCTCAATTTGATCAGGTTTAGCTTTTAATGTATCATAAAAAATTTCTGGATCAACAATGGCTTTAGAAACCCTTTGTTGAACCAGAATAGCTCTCATTTTTTGTTTTCAAATTGAATAATCACCCTTTCCATCGAATTGTGATAATTCAACCCTAGAACCCATAGATAGAAAATCATCCATGAATGAAAATTTTTGAAAAGTTGTATAAAAAACTTACTCATACAGATGCAAGCACAGAACACCACCCATTTTCAAATTACTAACTAAGAAAACATGCAAACACAGTTTATCAACACACAAGATAATAAAGTCACAAATTATACTAAGGAGATGTAAGCTCTAGCCATCTAGTTTGTTTTTACCTCAAATACAATTAACAAAGTATAAAATTAAATGAGAGGGTTCAAGAAATTCAAACTCAGCAGACAAATCTGTTGTCCGTAATTATAGGAGAGATGAAACAAATTTCTTCGCATTCCAAGGCACCGCTACCCGTCTTAGAACAACCAATAAGTTGCACCGTTGCTCTACCGACAAAGTAATACAACCAGAAGGTCAGAAATAGGCCAGTAAACAATCTGCTTTAAAAACAGTCGCTGAAAAAAGTAGGACGCACACACATGCGCCGCCTGAAGTCACTGTACACATTGCTACTGGAGCCCACGTGCAACCACCAGACCACAGGTTGTGCGTCACTACTTGGGGAGTCGTCTGCCACAAACCACGCTCAGAAAGGAGGTCTAACACACCTCCATGCGCCAGAAGAAGCAGCTGCCAGCCGGATTTCCACTCGTTTCACGCGCCGTCACTAGAGACCCCACGTGCCACACGCGCCAGTGGGCTTTGTTCGCCTCTTCGCCATGAACCCATATATGGTCTCAGATTTCCTGGACGATGAGTCGTTTGGCCAGAATCTTGGTTTGAACTCTTGGGTACTTTGAATCTTTCTAGATCCGGTTCCAATTTTCGACCCACCAACTTTTCTTGATTTTTTCACACTCCTAGATCAATAACCTAGGCTTTGATACCATTTGTTGAGGTTGAAAACAATAACAAAGTATTACAATCTCGTTTGAATGTTTAAAAATACAAGAAAAACTCTCCTTTATTGCTCCTTTTGTTCTTGGTTAAACTTGTGGACTCAGATTATTGCCACAAAGAACACTGCAATGCAACCAAGGGAATGGCAATCGGATTTGTTCACCAACCAACCAACCGGAGATGACCAAAAATTTTAAACACTCAGTCCAATCTCACTTTTGAGAAAAGAATGAAAGACGGCTCCTTACTTTTCTTCACACTCTGTTCTGACCTAGATGAAAGACAACAACAACAATAATATATATATATATATATATATATATATATATATATATATATATAACCCTAGAATGATCTCAACCATCCATTACATCTAACGGTCCACACAAAACAAACCATATTGCTCAATAGACTAGTGCCAAGTGGATTTAGTGACCCACATTTTCACAGGTTCAAAATTGTACACATTTTTTGACCGAGAATGGTTTGCTAGATATATTTAGTTTACGATCTTCGTTTCATGTTTACCTAGAATGGATTTACACTGAGCAATTAATCACACAATCAATTCATTGGATTCTTTTTTTATTCTAAAATCAACCATATGTTTACTGAATAAGAAAAAATGAAACAAAATAACAATGGAATAAAATAAAAAGAAGGACAAGTTTGAAATTACCATATCATGAGCCGTACGTGGATAACCCTTTCGCCTCCATAGTATGGACAAGTTTTTGAGTAGTTCTCTTTCTACTAAACTTAGAACTTTTTTCCTAACGAGGAAAAAAAAAATTTAAACCAAAAATAATCAAATAAAATCTCGTAAGCTTAATACGTAGATTACTTACATTTAACTTATATATCTAATCGACCTGTGTATCGATTATTTATCCATCTGATGTGTGAGTTGCACTTTGATATTAAGTGTTAAATGTCAAGTGTACTCATAAAAGATAAAGACGGATTTAAGAGTTATATATTCTCATAGATGTGATCATGTTGCACAATATCTATTCGGGATCAATCCCACTAAGGATGAACAGAAACCTTATGGAGAAGAATTTTGATAAGGGACTAGAGGCAAATCCAATAAAGAAACTAGAGATCATAAAACACTAATATTCACATTGTAGTATATGAAATCAAGGTTGAATTTAGACCTTTGTGGATGTGTAAATTACTACATTATTGTAAATATTTAAAAGTTTCAAGTGTTAAGATGTTCAAAAAATGACTAATTTGTTCATCTAAATCTACAAGCAGCAAGAGTTGGCTTCCTGTAACACTATTGAAATGAGGTCAGCTGAATGCAATGTGTTGCCGGTCAAAAAAATTCCTTAGTTTTAGATGGCTCCAAATTATACTTGAATTGACTTCACCACCTATTAATAGAAAGTCTTGCATTCAACTTTTATCACTGTACATTTATGGAAATAGTGTACGTGTCGTAACTTTGATGAAAAAATGAATTCAACATGCACGCGGGGACTCTCTTAACAATTTACTTTGAAAAATAGAACTTCAATTCTACCCTTCCTTTTTCACTGGTGTCTTACTATTTACTCTGTTTACATCTCTAATGATAGAGCTTCAAGGAACTCAAGAATGGTGAGTGCATTAGAGAGAAATCCCCTTTAAGATGGATATGTCTCATATCCATGGGAGAGAAGAAAGCAAGAAATGCTGTCTGTTCCCTATTCCAGCAGCTTTTACTCTATACTATTCTTACCAAAAGCCTCAGACAAAGCTGTTTTCCGTTACAACAATCTGGAGGACACCCTTGCACGAGCACAATCCTGGATTAACGCATCTCAAGAGTCAGGAGTCCCTGTTGTCTTCATGAACATCCAGACTGAATCACTACTTACCAAGGTAAGTTGAAATGTGTACGTGGGACCTAATCATACTGTAAACTTATCTCATTGACTGCATATCGACCTAATATATTAAGTTTGGAAGTAAATTGAGCATTTCATACATGTATTAGGTCGCCCCAATATTCCTACATATAGAAAGGATCTTTTAAGGGGTCGTTTTGCGGAGAGACAGACTGGGAGGTGTGAAATCACAAACCTATGGATATAGCTCTCTCATTAAGGATGGACCACTATAATTTGTGCATCACTTTCTAGTTAGACCCATTGGGTGTCATTTATCCACATTTGCAAAATACACAACCTACCATGGATGAGAAACCTAAAAGGAAGGGCATGAAAACTGGAAGAAAGAAAGCAAAAGGGAAAAAGTCCAAAGCTTTACCTGGGACTCGGATCAATGGAGATATGATTTTCAACAATGGGCCTTTTTTTATGTGACAGTTGCAGCCCCTTTTGGTATCTCATCTACCATAAACTGTTGATTACTCAATTATGATCATACATTATTAATGTAATATTTGGGGTGAATTTCAATATTAGTTGAAAAAATGGATTGATTCTTGATTATTCTGGGATCTTCTAGATGCACTTAATTGGGTAAAAGCTATGGGGTACAAGTGCGTCTACGAGAGGAAAAGAGGTGCGAACATAAAGGTAGAAACCTTTAAAGAAAGACTGGTCGCTAGGAGTTTAGCCCATCGAGAAGACTATCAATTACATGAAAACCTTCTCACCTGTGGCCATGCTTAAGTTAAATAAGAATCCTTTTATCCACTGCAGCTCATTTTAATTGTTAGGTGTGGTCAATGAACGTTAAGACATCGTTCCTTAATGGAAATCTTGATGAAGTCATCTATATTATGCAACCAGATAGTTATATCTAGAAGGGTTAAGAATATAAAGTATGCAAACTGAAGAGATCAATTTAGGGACTCAAACAAGCGCGTACGTTTTCGAATATTAGATTTGATCAAACCATTAAGACTTACACTAAAAGAAAAATGAAAATTAACAACTAATATTTTAATGACCAAATAAATATAGTCGTTACAAATATAAGGGTATTAAATAAAACAAGGTAATGTTTCTTGTACTGTATGCCCAGCTCTTTGTCCTTCTGGACCAAGTCTTCTTTCCAGGACTTTTGCTGAACGTAGAGCAGGTTTATTTCCTCTCTTTTCTTCTCAATCTCCTGTTGAAGCTTCTCTTCTCTCTCCTCGGCCCGAGCGTGAGAAGTAAAAGGATAATGGCAAGACAGTTTACGTCAGCCCTTAGCCTTTCAACCTTAGGATTGTTCTTATACTCTTCAACTTTCTTCGACCACCTCACCACTTTAGCTTCTAAGCGCTCGGCAAGAGAAGTCAAATCATCAACCTTTTGAAGAGGCTCATCAGCTATCCTTTTGCCCTTACCGACAACTGGAAGTAGGCGAAGGCTCCTTGATAACAACCCCATTTGCTGGCTCTTCACCTTCAGGAGAAGATTCGTCTGAACCACCTTAGGTGTCTGATTGGAGGTAGGATTCTTCTTGGGTCGAGAAAAGTTAATTCTAGATGCAAAAGGTCAATGAAGTGTTAGAATAATAAAGTAATATAAAAAAAATTCAGAAAAAAAAAAGGGCGAAGCCTTAGAGGTTTTTTAAAAAAAATCTAAACCAACGTTGTAGAAGTCGGTGTTGCCTGGTTGCAAGATCACCTTCGTCTTCCTCGTAAGATGCAAGTTGTCAAAGATGGGACCCTAGATCCGATGAAATAGGATTGCAACTTGATCCTTAGTGAATCGAGGTCCCCTGTCTTTTTCTAAAAAAAATAAACAAACAACAACATAATCAGAACAATGAGGGTAGAAGATATTAAAAATAAAAAAAAAATAAATAAATAAAAGAGAGAGAAGGGGTGAGACTCACGGAGCTCGCCATAAAGGCGAGGCATGGAGACTCGTGGGTTATGGTTCGTTGGTTGGAACTCCCAATCCCACTCATGAAAAAGGACGTTTTTCAGTCCTTTACTTTGTTTGGGGTCTCCACTAGATTTGGGGTCGATTTGGACTGGGGTGTGAGGTAATAATAGTCGGATTGAGGGTTTTTCTTATTCAAGACCTATATAGGATGGTAGAAGAAGTGAAATGCCTAGGACGTTAACTCATCATCCAGGCCCGCCTTCTTCCATAAGGGGAAGAAGACTATCACCACCGCCCAACTATTCGGGCCTAACTGCGTGGGAGCTATCCTATACTCACTAAGAATCTCTCGAAAAAAATGGTGGAAGGGAAGGCGAAGGCCCGACTCCATGGATAGGGCATCAACTGTACGTAGTTGGGATGAGGTCTATCAGCAGTTTGGTGAGGTTAAAAAAGAATTAGTTCTATCTCTTCGGGAATACTATAAAGGTTTTGGATCTGGACGAGCTGTTCGTTCGTTATAATGGATAAAAAAAATCTCGCTAGCTTGGTACACACCTTCATCTCTCCCTTTTCCCTCTCCCTCTTGGTTTGACCCACGAGATGTGGGTTCGTCAACCAGATGTAGGTATGTTTTCCCAAAACTCCCGCTTGATCTCATTCAATCTAAGTCCTCCCTTGTTAAAATTTCACCCGAAGGTCCTATACCTAACTTGGCAAGACATTGATAACTATTACCTCCACAGACAAACTACAAGTCTGCGAAGGACAACCTGGTTCATGAACATCGACCTCTACCCCAACAGATAGATTTTGGGAATCAATTTGGGAAGACATTCTCTCTTTCAAAGAATAATTTGAAGAAATGACAGAAATTTATCTAGAATAGAAGAGGAATAGCAAGGAACACCACCAGAGGAGCAAGAAAAGCAAATGATGAATTTGCGTTAAATCTAACTAAAGTGAGAGCTAATGTAAAGAGTAAGAAGCATATGTCAGTAGACAATACCAAGTCAATTGAGCTGTTAGATCTGCCAAGATGTGATCTCAGCCTTTAAAAGCCCTAGCCAATCCCCTCCGTTGAAACTGAAAGGGCGGCAAAAAGTGTTTCAAATGGATGTCTAAGATATAACACGTTCACTCAGACTCATGAGGAGTGATCATCGATCAGATAAATAACAGCTGCAATCATGATAGGTGACCCTTCCCAATATATACGCAAAACGCATGCATTAAAGGCAGAAATCATGTTGTGCCATTAATGCTAACACTCCAACTCCATAGGAGAAGCTAACACGCGTCCCACTACCTTGACAAGTAAAACGTGTGAATGTTAAGTCTAAAGCTTCGCCTTTAACGAAGCCTGTAGCCTAATATGAACATTTAAACTCAGACTTCGTAGACTAGTGTCATACCTACATACATGGAGGATAAAGGGTAAAGTCTGCGACATCTAAAGCTTTATCTTAATTTAAAGTCCTTAGTCCAATATGAATATTTAGACTCAAACCTTGGGGGCTATTATTATACTTATATATATGGAGCATAAAGGAAGAAGTTTGTGCGAAGATGGAGCTTTAAAAGGCTCGCATGAATAAAGACACCATACAAGATTTTAAAACCTTCATCTCAATTTTAAGTCCTTAGTCCAATATGAATATTTAGACTCAGACTTTGGGGACTATTGTTATACCTCGATAAACAGTTGAAGCAAAGGTTAACCTAGACGTTGATTGAACGAAATCTACACAATTTGCTTAAACCTAAACCTTAGTACATCCCTCAAGATAGGCGAAGTTATAGGATTTGAGAAACGACCATCTAATCATTTAAGTCTAACCCTGACATATGTTATTTTTACCTTTGTCATATTAAGAACACCTATTCGGCGAAGAATATGAGCACAAGCCCTTGCACCACCCCATTAATTCCAAGCAATAAAATATCCCTGGGACCACGTGATGGATCTCCACGTGTTTAAATCAGTTACAAAGAGCCCATGTGAGGATAACAACCAAATCTGGAGAAAAGGATGGCTGGTGCTATACTCTTCTGTCATGTGTCATAGAATCTTCTAGAATTATGGGTCCTCTAATGAAAAGGTGACACATGGAAGAAGAAGCAAAAAGACTAAAAAGTCCAAAGGTTTGCAACACCTATAAATAGCTCAAATTAAATCAAAGTAAAGAGAGAAAAATTATAAACCTTAGCCAAATTCTTGCCTTTTGAAATCTTAATCTTCGGACGGCAATTCATAGAGGATTAAGTTATTCATTATAGCAATGAGGTGGTCGAGGATTTGTTAGCTTCGATTTTAGTGGTCAACAAGTACAAAAAGATTCAATTTATAAATCGATCTAAATTTTGTAGTCCACAGTCGGTTAATAAAGACCGGAAATTTAAGACTCGTGGTCTTGGACTAGGCATGATGATAGTTATTAATAAATGATTTGCCATTTTGGACTTTTTCCATGCATGCGTAGAAATGGCCTTGCAACATATGTCTTTTAAGTATAGTAAGCAAATTACAAGTTCTATAAGGACGATAATAACAGATTAACAGCTTAATATTCAAATCCCAAGGCATGGTTTGAATATAAATCGCATATTCTGTGTTGTCTTCAGCATCATAATATCATATCATGTTACGTAACAAAATAGGATAGTGAAAATGAAGAAATGTAATGCATCATGCATGAGACTGCAGAGTCAATTAAAATGAAGTACTAAAATGTTAATATTCCCATTTGCATTTTCATTTTTATTTCTCTATTTCATTTTTTCCTACGAGTACTGAGAATGACAGATTAACCACTTTGACATTAATTCAAATCACACATAATCAATTTTTAGAGTGACTTGATCAACAATTAATTACTGAATGAGAATACTTCCAGAAGAAAGAAAATTTGTGTAATATAAGTTATGCTTCTAAGACCTGGCAAGATTATGTGTTTGAAAAGATAATTAAGTTGATGACTAATTCAAATAGAAATCACTGCTATAAATAGGCAGTCCCGTCTCACGAAATAAACATCTACATACCACACAACAAAAACAATACAGCAGTTGTACTAAAAATGGCTGTTCGCTTACTAATTTCTGTTCTTATTATCTCTTTGTTTTCATTTACCTACGGTTCTGATCCCGACCCCCTACAGGATTTCTGTGTTGCTGTTAAAGACGATGAAGCAAAGGGTAAATTCTGTGTTTATTACGTACTCGGCATTAGATTGAACAAAATTTTAGCTTCGTTTCCTTCTTTAATATTATCCCTCCAACCAAACATGCATTGGGTGAATAGTGTTGTTTTACTGCATTCAGTTTCTTCGTAATTTTCATGGAAATTCTCAGTACATTTTATGTACTAAATTATGTTGGCATATATATATATATATATATATATTTCTTAGCAATGGCTTTTGTTTTGCTTGCAGTTTTTGTGAATGGAAAGATTTGCAAGGATCCAAACATGGTTAGTGCTGATGATTTCTTCTTTCCTGGTCTGAACATGCCTGGAAATACATCTAATCCCCTCGGATCAAAGGTCACACCTGTGAATGTCAACCAATTACCAGGGCTCAACACTCTTGGCATCTCTTTGGTCCGTATCGACTATGCACCCTATGGCCTCAACCCACCCCACACCCACCCCCGGGCTACTGAGGTTCTTGTTGTTGTGGAGGGGACTCTCTTTGTTGGATTCGTGACTTCAAATCCTGCAGATCCAAACGTTAAGAACAAACTCTTTACCAAGACTTTGTATCCAGGTGACCTCTTCGTGTTTCCAGAAGGTCTCATTCATTTCCAGTTTAATATTGGGAAGACTGATGCAGTTGTATTTGCTGGTCTAAGTAGCCAAAATCCAGGAGTCATAACAATTGCAAATGCAGTTTTTGGATCCGACCCGCCAATTAATCTTGATATTCTCACCAAAGCTTTCCAGGTCGACTCGAACGTCATTAAGTATCTTCAAGCACAATTCTGGTGGAACATCGACTAGAAAACAAAATCTATAATGCGTTTGGCCTCTTAAGGATATCTTATGAGTTCTGAAGAATAAAATAGTCTGTCTTGTATGGTTTCTTGATGATTAAAATTTTGAAAGAATATAGTATTCTCATGATGTAACCTATCTTCTCTTGAAGCATATTATTAATAAGTTTGCATGCAATCAATTCATATGAGTCAATAATGGCTTTGTTGTGACTTTGTGAAACCTGTTTATAATAATGTAAAATCTTATGTCTTGATTAACAGAAAATCTAACACTCTACAATGGTTAACCAGTTTGTTATGCCACCAGAAGCATGTAGGGGGCGGCTAAACTATACACTTTGCAAGCAAAAGGTTCTTAAATTTTAACATTGCGAACATCGCGTTAATCCCTTTGTCTCTTCACTTAAATATATAGATACTTTTTTCTATACTAAATATTTTATTTTTAAATAATTAATAATTATTTCTTAATTATAATTATTATACGATATTTTTATGAAAAACTAATAATAATAGGTACAAATAATAAATCGTGATACTCATTTTATGAAAACTTTCAATTTTTCCTCTATCTTTGTGTTTTAGTAGGCTTAGTATTTCAAACAAAATTACTTACATGAAGGTTATTTTTGTTCAACTCAGCACCTACTTTGACAAAAAAAAATTAAAAAAATAAATATTAGACAAGAAAGGAAAAAAAAGAATTAAAAAAATCTCAATATAAACAAAGAAAAAAATATATGGTATACATACACCCAACCATACAGTAAGTACCATCCATCACCTCGTGCACCTTACGAATCACTTTTACCGATCTCATAAGTAATTTCACTTAAATGGATATATAAAATTCCACCATTTTTTTGTCAAGATAGATGCCGAGTTGGATGAAACACTACGTAAGTAATTTTGTTTGCCAACTCATCATTTTCGTTAGTTGGAATGGCACATACAATCGAATAGACTAACGAAGTTCATATTGTTAAGTTTAAGGACTAAGCGCGTGTTGTTAAAGTTAAAGGAACTTTTGCGTGCAAAGTGTATAGCTCATGGACCAACCATATTTTTTAGATGTTGAGTTGGACGAAATTAATGGCCATGTAACTAATTCCGTCTGCTAATAACTCATTATTTGTGTTGGAACTACAGAGACATACGGAAGGACTAACGTGGTTCACGATATTTAGTTTAAGGATATACAAAATACAATTTAAAGTTTAAAGACTTTATTTACGTATAAAGTAGGGGAACCATTCAAGTTTTTTATCTATTTCTAAATGCGATTTTACATAAGAAAATAAGAAAAAGGATAATTTTCTTTTAATACAAAATTGAAACGATGGTAATAGTATTTGAAAATGACAGTGATAGTAGAATTGAAAAGACAATGGTTAAAAATGTTGGTTGTGCAAACAAAATTTCAAATTAGCTAGATGTGACGACTCTTACTACATATGGACATTTAAAATAATAATAAATTACTTTTTATCTTGATCATTTGACTGAAAATGTTGAAAATTACCTTTGACGACTTCTAAGATGCAAATATTAATTTTTTTTTTTAAGCGAGACTAAGAAAACTGAAAATGTATTAGTTGTTGAAGAATATTCTTTTCTAGAACTTAGAAGACTTGGCACGATCAATATGAGAATTATTTATAGGTGTTATTAATTTGAAGGGTAAATTATTATTTGTCTTAAAAAATGCGTTAGTTTAAATTACTCCAACGGCTCTATAGCATTTAATCTCCTTAAAAATATCACTTTGAGTGGTAAATTGCACGAGGATACCTAATATCTTTACAAGTAAGGATATTGAAATGCTAAATTTTACTTATTGTTTGTTTGGCAGGGTTTTACTCAAGATTTGATATTGGGTTTAAAAACTTATTTAAACTCATCTAAACAGGCTCTCGAAACATTTTGGCTACAACAAGAATGTGATCACAGTAACTTTTCGACGACAATTCAAAGATAAAAGACCATGAAGTAAAAAATCCCAAACATGGTGCATGGCTTTCTACATAGTAGACTCTTGAAGTACTTTCTAGTTCTTGGATATTACCTTACTACATAGTAGAATTTTGAACTACTTTCTAGTTCTTGGATATTAAGTAATATATCATGAAGTAGTTATATATTTATTAATTTTCCACATTTGTCCGAGTGAGGATCGAGATTTTTCATTAATATAGAGGGGTAGTAGTACTATAGAAAATTAATATTACTCATGTGGTGTGGATTTTTAATGAAGTTAAATGCAATTTTATAGAGATAACATAGCTTGGCACGATGATGCTTATTAATAAATGATTTGCCATTTTGGACTTTTTCCATGCATGTGTAGAAATGGCCTTGCAACATATCTCCCTTTATAGTAAACATAATGACAGATTAACAGCTTAATTTCACTTAGTATTCAAAATCTTTACGTATAGTATACAAATTACAAGTTTTGTAAGGACGAGAATGACAGATTAACAACTTAATTTCACTTAGTACTCAAATCCCAACGCATTGTTTGAACGGAAATAATATTTTCATTTACATTTTTATTTCTGTATTAAATTTTATTTCCTTCGAGTACTGAGAATGACAGATTAACAACTTTGACATTAATTCAATCCACACATAATCAATTTTCAGAGTGATTTGATTAACAATTAATTACTGAATGAGAACACTTCCAGAAGAAAGAAAAATTGACTAATTTAATGATCTGTTCTCGAAAATATTTATTTAATTATATTTCCAAGACTTGGCAAGATTATGTGTTTGAAAAGATAATTAATTTGATGACTAATTCAAATAGAAATCGCTGCTATAAATAGGCAGTCCCCTTTCATGAAATAAACATCCACAGACCACAAGAAAAACAATACAGCAGTTGTACTAAAAATGGCTGTTCGCTTGCTAATTTCCGTTCTTATTATCTCGTTGTTTTCATTTACCTACGCTTCTGATCCCGCCCCCCTACAGGATTTCTGTGTTGCTGTCAAAGACAATGAAGCAAAGGGTAAATTCTGTGTTTATTACTCGGCATTAGAATGAACAAAATTTTGGCTTCATTTTCTTTTTTAATATTGTTCCTCCTACCAAACGTGCATTGGGCGAATGCTGTAATATTACTGCATTCAGTTTCTTTGTAATGTTCAAGGAAATTCTCAAGACATTTTATGTACTAAATTATGTTGGCATATATATATATATATATTGCTTAGCAATGGCTTCTGTTGTGCTTGCTGTTTTTGTGAATGGAAAGATTTGCAAGAATCCAATGATGGTTAGTGCCGATGATTTCTTCTTTCCGGGTCTGAACATGCCTGGAAATACATCAAATGCCCAAGGATCAAGGGTCACACCTGTGAATGTTAACCAATTACCAGGACTCAACACTCTTGGCATATCTTTAGTCCGTATTGACTTTGCACCCTATGGCCTCAACCCACCCCACACCCACCCCCGGGCTACTGAGGTTCTTGTTGTATTTGAGGGAACTCTCTTTGTTGGATTCGTGACTTCAAATCCTGCAGATCCAAATGTTAAGAACAAACTCTTTACCAAGACTTTGTATCCAGGAGATGTCTTCGTGTTTCCAGAAGGTCTCATTCATTTCCAGTTTAATGTTGGGAAGACTAATGCATTTGTATTTGCTGGTCTAAGCAGCCAAAATCCAGGAGTCATCACAATCGCAAATGCTGTTTTTGGATCCGACCCGTCCATTAGTCTTGATGTTCTCACCAAGGCTTTCCAGGTCGACGCGAATGTGATTAAATATCTTCAAGCACAGTTCAAGTAGATCATCGACTAGGAAACAAAAATATATCCATGAGTTCGTGGGTCTTAAGGACTCTGAAGAATAAAGTAGAATAACTGAGAAATGTTTCTCTTGTATGGTTTCTTGATAGTTAAAATTTTGAAAGAATATAGCATTCTCTGTTGGATGTAACCTATCTTCTCTTGAAGCATATTATTAATAAATTTCCATGCAATCAATTTATAAAAATCAATAAATGGCTTTGTTGTCAAAGATTTTACCTAATGACTTTGAGAAACTCTGTTTAATCTGTGTTAGAGAAGAAGGGACTATGGACTACAATGATCAAAATTAGGAAGTCAAGTGACTAAGTTACAAAAGAAAACTCAGCCAGCATGTGACTTGAATTCGGTTCAGTAGAAGCTTCTAGTGTTGTTCATATGGTTGTAACTAATTCACCTCTATTGCATGTGCCTAGTTTGTTATTTATTCATCTGCATTATGTATAGATGATGCCTTAGATAAGTGTATATATAGACTACATTACGGATGACAGATGTATAAGAAATTCATTCAGTAAAAGCACACTCCATATCTTTCTTTTTACTGCTATTCTAAATATACTGCTTAATCTCCTTTCTTTCGTTTCCTGACTTGGTATCAGAGCCACTCTATGGCGAACACTAGCCATAGCAATCAATCTCATGGCTCAAACTCTAACTCCACAATTCAAGTCTCAGGCCTAGTGAACAATCTCACTCCCTTCAGCATGAACCTAACTCAGGCAGCTTCTGTAAAGCTAGACAGAGATAACTTCCTTCTATGGAAGAATGTTATAATGCCAATTGTTAGAGGCCATGGTCTAGAAGACTATCTGCTGGGCACGAAGGTATGTCATTCACAATTTGTTAATTCACAAGCTGAAATTGAAACTGGAACAACAGTAGAGATAATTCCCAATCCAAAATACTCCAGATGGATTGCAGTAGATCAACTCCTAATGGGATGGTTGTATGCCTCCATGACATCAGAGATTGTGATGCGTGTCATGGGATGTAATAGCTAAAGTGAGCTTTGGAAGGCTATAAATGAGAACTATGGAATTCTCAACAGATCAAGAGTGACCTTCCTTACCTCTGAATTGCAGAGAATCAGGAAAGGATCCATGTCTATGGATCAATATCTCAGCACTGTCAAGCAACTTGCTGATAATCTGGAGATTGCTGGAAAGAAGATTGACCATGCTGATTTGGTTACTCAAATGCTAGCTGGACTTGATGAAGAATACACCCCTATTGTAGTGCAAGTGAATTGCAGAGATCAAGTTTCGTGGCATGAGTTATCTTCAACAGTCATGACTTTTGAAAGTAGACTTGAGTAACTCAGTCAAGTCAGAAACAACTTTGGATCCATCAACCTAACTCAAGGAAGCTCACAGAATGTAAGTCACTATAATGGAAGAGGAAGTAAAGGTGGAAGAAACTCAAACTTCAGAGGAAGAACAAGAGGTAGAAAAGATTTGTGATAGCGATTTTATGTCTTTAAAAATTCCGCAAGTGCACGGATCCCTCAAGTAGTAAAATGGATTTTGAGTCCAAGTATCGATCCCACGAGGATTTAGATAATTCAATTTAATCACGCTAACCTTAACCGAATCTAAAGAACTTTGAAAGATTTTGTGTTTTATAACTAATTGAAAGAATAAAATAAAAACAATTAAACGACTATTTCTCAGATAAATGAAAGGTTGAGATTAACTAAAGATGAATTTAACTTTTAAAAAGGGAAAAGCACTAGAATTCCGAATCCACTTGTAGTTGTTATATCTTCTATCCTGATTCTTGGTCTTGACAAATTAATTCTGTTATGAAGATCAATATCCCTAGATTGTTCAACAGTTTCTCTCGAATAAAGTTAAACCTTTTCATATGCATGACTCGACTATATTTCTATGACGAATGCGAATACAAATGAAAGCATTAAATTTCCATGGATAATTAAAGATCACCTAAAGCATAGCGGTATATTTCTATCCCCTATCGGACTTTAAGATAATTAAAATAGCGTCTAGCATGCTTTCGACCTTTCGATAGTAAAACATACCACAACAATCATACAATCACTACGTATATAATTGTAGATGCAAACAAAACAAAATTAATTATTCAAAACTATATTGAAGTAAAGTGTCAAAAACCAAGTCTCAAGATAAAAGGATTTAAACGACAAGTTTCATCGTAATTCTAGCGCTAATTAAACTAGCCTAGCATACTAATAATAAGAAAATAAGAAGGGGAAGAACACTTGGAATTCATCACCCGGAAAAGAAGAAAACTTGAAATAATAATTGCTCGTCGTTGATCTTCGTTCAATTCCTCAAAGAAGCCGTCTTGATCTCCGTTTAATGCCTTCGTCTATGTTTTTCTCCCAAAAAAACTCAACAACTATTATGAGTTAATAACTCTCATATATATACTACCTTAATGGTGCCCTAGAATATGTCAAAAAATATCCAGAAATCGTAGGCAAAAACTTACCTAACCAGACTAGAATTCAAAAAAGGAAAAAAATCTCGCACTGTCAAATTTTGGCCTGGGCGATCGCCCAGGCCATTCCCAGGCGATCGCCCAGGGATGCGTTTTGGTCTCTGTTTGTGGCCAACCCTGCTGGGCGCTCGCCCTGCTATGGGTTGGGCGATCGCCCAGCTCACAACTTCCAAGTATGATGTTTTGATCCTCCAACTTTTCATGGTTTGTAATTTGGTCCCTCAACTTTCAATAGTCTTCAATGTAGTCCTTCAACTTTCAATAATGTGTAATGTGGTCCTTCAACTTTTGATAATCTCCAATTTGGTCCTTCATCTTTCAATAATGTGCAATTTAGTCCTTCAACTTTCAATGATGTGCAATTTGGTCCTTCAACTTTCACTTTATACCTCTTTTCATCCATTCTTCTCCAATTTCTCACGACGGGTTCAAAACTGAAATGTAAAGAATAATGCACCGAATTAGGTAGAAAATTACTAAAATAACGAATTAAAAGCTTAGTTTAAGGACCCGAATAAGTGCACAAAACGCACTTATCAAACACCCCCAAACTAAACCTTTGTTCGTCCTCGAACATCAAAACAAAATAACAATAAACCATAAATTTAAACTAAGCTAAACAAAATAACAATGATTGAGTTTATGTCAAATGTCTTACTATATGCCTCATGTTTGAAAGATCAAGCAATACGTTTAGAAAAAGATTAAACAACACAAAAAAGATTCACTTATCCATTGCTCGACCTTTAGTGAGTGTGTGATTAGCCAAAAATTGAACTTACTCATGTATTAGACCACGACTAATATTGTGTTGTTGATATTTTTTACAGTCCCGACCCCGTTGTAGGCACTTCTTCCTTACACCTCTCGTAAATTATCACACTTCTTATACTTTTCTCTCCAATCCCGAGGTGTTCTAGCAAATTTGGTTCCTATTGATCAACACAATGCTTTTTTTCAAATAAAGTGGTAAAATTAGAACTTGTATTCTCAGAACTAGGGTGGTGAATGATTTCTAACTTCTCATCTTCAGTCTCTTAGGTTTTAATCTAGCAATCCTTACCGAGCATCTTTAGCACTTTTTATTTATTTTACTCATAAAAAAGATTTCACATCTTGTGCAATACTTCTCTCATACTAGCTTTCTATGTGACCCTTGTAGCGAGCTTTGGGCCGATGACTCCCAAGTCAGATGACCATAGGGCACCAGGTCTTGAAATACCCTAACAGGCTTAATTGCTCGAATCCCACAGGCTATAAGAGAAGCAAAGATGTAAATTTTTTTTTTTTTTTTTTGGACTCATGTAACGAGCTTTGGACCGATGACTCCCAAGTCAGATGACTTTAGGGCACCAGGTTTTGAAATACCCTAACAGGCTTAATTGCTCGAGTCAGATATTTTGTTTTATTTATTCAGCCGTAAGTAGTGCTCGGTTTAGATTCCTTTACTATAACCTATTCAACCAAAGATGAGACTCAGAAAACCAAAACCATCAAAATTCTCAAAACACAGGTAGTACTGTAACACCCCCAAACTATTCTCAAACAGTTTGGTTACTAGCTTAAGGACTTAGGAACGGAATTTTTCATGATAATACTAAGTCAGCAATATCAACTCATACACTCAAGTCATGGTCCCAATAAATGATAAATCAATAGTGGCTTTGTGCTTCATTAAACAGGTCAAACATGGATAATAATTCAGATAAAAGCACAAGTTCACGCGTTGTCTAATATTCCACTAAAAATATACTCGATTTTCAAACAAACATCATCATTGGCAGTAAGAAGTTTAACAACAACTAGACAAATTTTTTTTTTTTTCAATTATATAGACCCGAGTGATACGCATTCAAAAGCAGCCAATAAGTATCCTGATACTTTACCCACCCCCAAAAGAAAAATTACATTGTCCCCAATGTAAGCAAAGTAGAACAAAAATAAAGGAGGAAAAAGATCAGGTACTCCCTGGAGGTAAATGTGGAGAGGCAAGTCGAGGCTGATCGGATGGTCCAACAGAAGCGGGAGGACGCAATGAGTAAATGGAATCAGCAATCTGGGAGACATTCTCGTCAATCGTCTCGAGTCGACTCTCAAAGTGTATCATCCTCCGGTTGACGTCATCATAGGAGTAATTGATAGTGCGCTGCTGTGACCTAATGTCGACGTCTGTGTGCTCCAGTCCACGGACATGCACACTTATTCGAACCAGCTCCTGCTGCATGTTATGCTGTGTATGTTGCACCTCGCGCAAAGTGTCGTGCAGGTTGCCAACCGATCTACCAATCTCTGTCAGAGCCACTTGGATCTGAGTAAACTGAATGCCAAGATGGGGCTCAACGGCTATGGCTGGCTGGGGTGCTGGGTGTGCCGGATCATGAGCTTCCTCGTCAGGTTGTACCGCTGGAACACGCTGCGCCCTGATCTCTCTGGCTCTCATTCTGGCCTCTGAATTGTCAACAGTCTTATGGGTGAGAGGGGCCTCAGGAGTGTCAGCTTCTTCAAATGGCAACAGGGGGACTCCAGCCTCCAGACAGATCCTACTAATCAGACATGGGAACATAATAGAGCGTTGGGAGTTGGAGTCAACTGACGCTGCGAACTCCCAAACAAAGTCAAAGATATGCATCCCCAAATCTATTTTTCTACCCCGGGCCAGATGGTAAAGAAAGCGAGCCCTTTCCCCAATAAACCTCGTGCGCTGAGTGGTAAGATTGATATTGGTGCAGACAAAAATGTGTAAAGCTCGCAGCTCCTGAGTCTGTTCATCATGCTTGAAGTACGAAGTTGCCAACGGCCATGCATTTTCTCTACCATACAAGAATCGAGCAACGGACTGCATGTCCTCTTCAGTAGGCATAGGATCCACCCCCGCACGGGATAGTTCATAGTATCGATCAATCATTGCAGGGCTGAAACGGATCCACTTGCCCCGTACCCATGTCTTATGCCGATGAGACGAATCTGGAGTATCTATTTCCTTGTTAAAGTTGGCAAAGAATTCCTTAACCAAAGTGATGTATGCTGGATGTGGAGCTGCAGCTACTTTACTCCAACCACTCTGCTGGATCACAAGTTCCAAAAGATGCCCCTGAAAATCATCCCGTTGTACCCGTCTCTCTTGGTGATAGTTTTTCCCTTTCCATTTTGTTTCATATCTCTCTTGAGCATCAAGAGTTTGGAACCGTGGTATGCCACCATCATTAGTTGGTTCCCCAGCCCTTTTACGACGGGTAGAACCCTCACCTACCTTCTCCTTTCCTTTGTCTTGAGTTGTGGTTTTCCGTTTCGGTGCCATAGGACCTAAAAAGAGAAGAGAAACATATTTAGGCATCGAAAGAAACTCAAGAATATGCAAAGCATCTCAAATGGTAATAAAAAAAAGGTGAATTTCATAGTTTACACATAGACCATGCAGTACTTTTGACCACCGGGAAAAGTGAAGAAATGTTGAAGTTTCCCTGAGCCAACTTTGGACACAAGATACTACATAGATTGATCTTTATCCTGCCCAAAATTGAGGCAGAACGGAGATCAAATGAGTTGGACGGAAGGGGGACGAAGATGGTGACGTGAAGTGGCATGGGCCTAGCCATGGCTTGCCATGGCTTCCTAACATGGGGCTAAGTGTAATGGCCAAGTGTGGATTGTGATTCGAATGAATCTAGGCACAATTAGCATGCTTATAGGCGTATGAACTAAGCTCAATCAAAGAGTAGCCCGAATTGCACAAGAAATGCCACTTAGAAATTTCATCGAACACGTGGTAGGCTCCAATTTTATTCAAGAGTTTCAAATATTTGGGGGTATGAATCAAACCCAAAATTTTTGCAAGTAAAACCAACAATCCAAACACCCAACATCTTCCTAAACCCATCCTCCTCAATTTATCAAGATAAAAATCCAAAAAAATATCAAATTGAGAAGCAAAACCGAGAAGAGGAAGAAAGGCCAAACCTTGGAGGGGAATTTCGGCCACAAGATGAAAACCACGTTAGTGTAGCGTTAGGAGAAGCTAATGCGTGATTAGGAATGCAATGTTGAAGATAAAAATTGATAAAAAGGGCCGAGAATGGAGATGGGGTCGCGTGGTGGACAAGAGCAAACAAATGTGTAATGGGAGGTGTTTCATGCGGCTGGGGTTATTTAACCCCAGCCGGACCCTGGGCGAACGCCCAGTGAAAACCTGGGCGATCGCCCAGGTTGGTCCTGGGCGTTCTGCCCAGGCCTGAAGGAAACGGGCGATCGCCCAAGTCAATGGATTGGGCGACCGCCCAGTTTACCAGACAATTTTTTTTTTTTTTTTTAACTACAAACTACATTCAAATAGACCAACCTCAGCATGTCACAAAATGTACATGTGCTAAAATGGAAACGATGAAGGCAAACACATGTAGTGCAAATGTGACTAAGAAGACATACTCCAACATGTGAAATTTTAAGCACAAGCCAAAATGAAAAATGGTGAATTAGAACAATCAAACCTGCACTAAAATTCACTTCATGCTTCCGACTAATGTATGGTCTATATGATCATATGAAATCCTCAATTGGCGTTAAATTGAAAATGAAGACTAAATAAAACTAAAAATCAACTAAGTGCAAAAACTAATGCAAAACCAAAACTAAAGCAATAAAACTATTCCTACTACATGCATTTAAATAAAGACGTCTAAAAAGGAGAAAGGGATAGAAAAATGGGTTGCCTCCCATTAAGCGCTCGAGTTATAGTCTAGAGCTCGACTTTTCGGATTGATCATTCCGGGGGTGCAAGTTGAACGGTGGACTTTTCTTTCGAGAACCCACCATTCCAATAGACCTTCAAACGCTGCCCGTTGACTTTAAATGTGCCTTTACTTTCATGACTGATTTCTACCGCCCCATATGGATAGACTTGTGTGATTGTATATGGACCCGACCATCTAGATCTCAACTTGCCAGGAAAAATCTTGAGGCGAGAATTATACAACAAGACTTGCTGCCCAACCTCAAAATTTCTTCTTTGAATGTGCATATCGTGCCACTTTTTGGTCCGCTCCTTATACAATTTCGCGTTCTCATATGCTTCCAACTGAAACTCATCCATTTCATTCAATTGAAGGAGTCTCTTTTCACCAGCCGCCTTTAGATCAAAGTTCAACTTCTTGACAGCCCAATATGCTCGGTGCTCCAACTCAACTGGTAAATGGCACGCTTTCCCAAAAACTAGCCGATAGGGAGACATGCCTATAGGAGTTTTGAAAGCTGTTCGGTAGGCCCATAAAGCATCATCGAGCTTCCTTGACCAATCTTTTCTTGATGAACTCACCGTCACCTCAAGAATCCGCTTCAACTCCCGGTTGGAAACTTCCACTTGCCCACTGGTTTGAGGGTGATAAGGAGTAGCAATGCGATGCCGAACGCCATATTTAGCCAACAAGGACTCAAATTGACGATTACAAAAATGCTTACCACCATCACTAATAATGGCTCGGGGTGTGCCATAACGAGTGAAAATGCATTTTTTTAAGAAATTCATCACAACCCGTGCATCATTAGTAGGTAAGGCAACGGCCTCAACCCATTTAGATACGTAGTCCACAGCAACCAATATGTATTGATTTGAGAAAGATGAAGGGAATGGCCCCATGAAGTCAATACCCCAAACATCAAAAAGCTCGACCTCAAGTATACTGTTAAGAGGCATTTCATTCCTTTTTGAGATATTTCCCGTGAGCTGGCATCGATCACATTCCTTCACAAAAAGGTAAGCGTCTTTAAAAAGAGAAGGCCAGTAGAACCCAGACTGTAGAACTTTAGCAGCTGTTTTAGAGGCACCAAAGTGTCCAGCGTAGGCTAAAGAGTGACAATGCCTGAGTATCTGAGGGACCTCTTCTTCAGGAACACATCATCGAATAATTTGATCTGGACCCGTCTATAGAGAATGGGATCCTCCCAAAAATAGTGCTTCAAGTCAGCGAAAAATTTCTTCTTTTGATGACTTGAATAATCTGGCAGGATGATGGATTTGGCCAGGAAATTTACTATATCTGCAAACCATGGTGCTTTCTCCAACTGAAAAATTTGTTCATCTGGAAACACCTCATTAATATCCAAGCTCTCGATCTGCTCTTCCTGCTCAAGTCTGGATAGATGATCAGCTACTACATTCTCGCTTCCTTTCTTATCTCTTATCTCGAGATCGAATTCTTGTAAAAGTAATACCTATCTAATTAGCCTCGGTTTCGCATCTTTCTTTGCCAATAAGTACTTCAGGGCTGCATGATCAGTGTAAACTATCACCTTCGATCCGACAAGATATGATCTGAATTTATCAAAGGCATAGACTACAGCTAGGAGCTCCTTCTCAGTAGTGGCATAATTAAGCTGTGCCTCATTCAAAGTCTTACTGGCATAGTGTATCACGCGAAAAACATTATCTTTTCGCTGCCCCAACACTACCCCAACTGCGTAATCACTTGCATCACACATTAGTTCAAACGGGAGGCTCCAATCAGGTTCAATTATCACTGGTGCTGAAATGAGCTTCTCTTTTAGAGTGTTGAATGCCAATAGACACTCTTCAGAGAAGACAAAGGGCACATCCTTGACCAGCAGAGTACACAAAGGTTTTGTGACTTTAGAAAAATCTTTTATAAATCGACGATAGAACCCGACATGCCCGAGAAAACTTCTAACACCCTTGACAGAAGTTGGTGGTGGCAATTTTTCTATAACCTGAATTTTTGCTTTATCCACTTCAATCTCCTTAGCTGAAATTCGATATCCCAACACGATGTCCTCTTGAACCATGAAGTGACATTTTTCCCAGTTGAGAACCAAATTTGTGTCTTCACACTGCTGCAAAACCAGGTGTAAGTGCTCTAAGCACTCATCGAAGGATGAGCCAAATACTGAGAAGTCATCCATGAATATTTCGATGAATTTCTCCACCATATCAGAAAAGATGGCCATCATGCAACGCTGAAAAGTGACAGGAGCATTGCATAGACCAAAAGGCATCCTACGGTAAGCAAAGGTGCCATAGGGACAAGTGAAAGTGGTCTTCTCTTGATCCTCAGGTGCTATTGGAATTTGATTATACCCGGAGTATCCATCCAAAAAGCAGTAATGAGAATATCCAGCCAATCTTTCCAGCATCTGATCAATAAATGGAAAGGAAAAATGATCCTTCCTAGTAGCAGTATTGAGTTTGCGGTAGTCATTGCAAACCCTCCATCCTGTGACTGTTCTGGTTGGAATTAACTCATTCTTTTCATTCTGAACCACAGTAATACCTCCCTTCTTTGGCACTACCTGAACTGGACTGACCCAAGCACTGTCTGAGATCGGGTAGATTATCCCGGCATCCATTAGCTTCATGACTTCTCCTCGAACCACTTCTTTCATATTAGGATTCAGTCTTCTCTGACTGTCAATACTTGGTTTAAAATCATCCTCCATGAGGATTTTATGCATGCACAGAGTAGGGCTGATACCCTTGATGTCAGCAATAGACCACCCAATAGCTATTTTGTGTTCTCGAAGCACTCGGTGTAATTTTTCCTCTTCAAGCTTATTAATTGAATTTGCAATGATTACAGGCAAAGTAGATGACTCCCCCAGGTAAGCATAACGAAGATGAGAAGGCAACTGTTTTAGCTCTATTTTTGGAGGCTGTTGAACAGAAGGCAGATGTTTTATAGAACCTGTTCCCAACTCCTCAAAGCGTGATCGGCGTGTATACAGAGGATTTGCTTCAAGATATCTTGCGCACATCTCAACCTCACTAGAATCAGCGTGAGAGGATTGAGAATGCACAATGTAAGCCTCCAATGGATCTGATGGATTATGGAGATGAAAATTTTCATGTACGGCATCATCAATCACATCAACTTTGAAACAGCTATCTGACTCGGTTGGATATTTGATTGCCTTAAAGACATCAAATGTGACATGTTCCTCGCTAAGTCTCAGAATCAATTGGCCTTTTTGTAAATCGATCAGAGCTCTTCCAGTGGCTAAAAATGGTCGACCAAGAAGAAGTAGGACATCTTTATCTTCCTCCATCTCGAGAATGATAAAATCAGCTGGGAAGATGAATTTGTCCACTTTTACCAAAAGATCTTCAACAATTCCTCTTGGATGTTTAATAGACCGATCAGCCAGCTGCAAAGTTACTGTAGTTGCTTTAGCTTCCCCCAAACCTAATTTCCTGAAAATAGAAAGCGGCATCAAGTTAATACTAGCTCCTAAATCACATAAAGCTTTATCACAACAAAAATCACCGATAGTGCAAGGTATTGTAAAACTCCCTGGATCTTTGAGTTTAGGAGGTAGTTTATTTTGTAAAATAGCGCTACATTCTTCTGTCAACATCACCGTCTCATGTTCCTCCATCTTGCGCTTATTTGAAAGAATGTCTTTCAAGAATTTTGCATAGCTGGGCATCTGAGCAAGTGCATCTACAAAAGGGATGTTGATATGTAGTTTCTTGAAGATCTCAAGAAATTTTCCGAATTGCTTGTCCAACTTGTGCTTTTGTAGCCTCTGAGGAAATGGGACTGGAGGATCATATGGCTTGATAGGAACGGTTGCCTTAACCTGTGGTGTGCCTGAACTCTCCTTCATAGCTGTTGTCTGCTCAGTCTGTACCACGTGTTCCTCATCAGTGGAAGGTACCACTTCTTCATTCGCAACTGACCTCTTGACATGGATCTCTGGTAACTGAACCCCACTTCTAGTAGTAATAGCTTTAACATGTTCTTTGGGGTTCACCTCTGTATTACTGGGCAAAGTACCTGGTGCTCTGCCTGATAAAGCAATTGCCATCTAACCCACTTGTGTCTCAAGATTCTTTATTGCAGCTCCTTGATTTTGAAAATTAGTATATGTCTTGTGCATGAACTGATCAGTCTTTTCGATGAATTTACCGAGAATTTCTTCTAGCGAAGTTCTCTTTTCTGGCTCTTGAAACTGTGGTCTGAAATTATTTTGATTATCCTTCCAAGAGAAATTTGGATGGTTTCGCCACCCTGGATTATATGTGTTGGAGTACGGGTTATTTTGTTGGCGCTGACCACCTTGAATGTAATCGACCTGTTCAGGTTGTAGTGATAGAATAGGACATTCTGATGTACTATGACTGGCTCCACATTCTTCACATGCTGATTTCTTTGTTTGCACCGTATTGGCTGAATATGACATACTCTCCACTTTGTGTGCCAATGACTTTATCTGTGCAGACAATGCTGTAAAAGCATCTACCTTATGTACCCCCGCAGTTCTCTTTTGTACAACTCTATCTGATGGCCACATGGCAGTGGTGGTAGCGACTCGTTTAAACAAATCTAGAGCTTCAACCACTGTTTTGGTAGATAGAGAACTGTTGGATGAAGAGTCAATCATGCTTTTGAATGACGGTAGTAGCCCAGCATAAAAATATTGAATTTGTTGCCCCCTGCCAACACCGTGATGAGGGCACTTCCTTAACATATTCTTGAATCTGGTCCACGCCTCATCAAAGGATTCTGTTTCTGACTGTTGAAATATGGAGATATCATGCTTCAACTTCGAAATCTTTGCTGGTGGGAAATATTTAGTGCAAAACTTCTGGGCTAGATCATTCTAGGTGGTTATGCTGTCAATTGGTAGTGAATCCAACCACTCAAGAGCCTTGTCCCGAAGAGTATGTGGGAACAAACGTAGCTGGATGGCGTCGTCTGAGATTCCTTGATACTTGAAGTGTTGACACATTTCCAAGAATCTTGAAACGTGTGTATGTGGATTCTCATCGGTCCTGCCATAGAATTGATGTCCATTCTGGAATAGATGAATGACATTAGTCTTTAGCTGAAAGTTCGGCTACCCAAAAGGTGGGTAGACAATGCTGGATTGGCTCTGTATGATCTGTGGAGTCAAAAAGTCTCCAACTAGCATATTGTCTTCATCTATCTCTTGTCTTGCCCGAGCGATCTCGTTGTTCTACATTATGTCTTGCTGTTTTTGTTCTTTTTGTTGTGTCTTTCTTGCTTCTCTCTTCCTGCGATGAAAAGTACATTCAATCTCTGGATCAACTGGAATTAGAGACACGTGTCTCTCACTTCGCATGCAATGGTCTGAAAGGAAGCAAAGCAAACACCGTAAATCTTAAAGAAATAAGTAACTAAAGCAAATAAAAAGAATATAAGTTCTAATTAGTGTTAAAGCAATTGAACAAAATTAAAACTAAATCCCCGGCAACGGCGCCAAAAACTTGATAGCGATTTTATGTCTTTAAAAATTTCGCAAGTGCACGGATCGCTCAAGTAGTAAAATGGATTTTGAGTCCAAGTATCGATCCCACGAGGATTTAGATAATTCAATTTAATCACGCTAACCTTAACCAAATCTAAAGAACTTTGAAAGATTTTGTGTTTTATAACTAATTGAAAGAATAAAATAAAAACAATTAAACGACTATTTCTCAGATAAATGAAAGGTTGAGATTAACTAAAGATGAATTTAACTTTTAAAAAGGGAAAAGCACTAGAATTCCGAATCCACTTGTAGTTGTTATATCTTCTATCCTGATTCTTGGTCTTGACAAATTAATTCAGTTATGAAGATCAATATCCCTAGATTGTTCAACAGTTTCTCTCGAATAAAGTTAAACCTTTTCATATGCATGACTCGACTATATTTCTATGACGAATGCGAATACAAATGAAAGCATTAAATTTCCATGGATAATTAAAGATCACCTAAAGCATAGCGGTATATTTCTATCCCCTATCGGACTTTAAGATAATTAAAATAGCGTCTAGCATGCTTTCGACCTTTCGATAGTAAAACATACCACAACAATCATACAATCACTACGTATATAATTGTAGATGCAAACAAAACAAAATTAATTATTCAAAACTATATTGAAGTAAAGTGTCAAAAACCAAGTCTCAAGATAAAAGGATTTAAACGACAAGTTTCATCGTAATTCTAGCGCTAATTAAACTAGCCTAGCATACTAATAATAAGAAAATAAGAAGGGGAAGAACACTTGGAATTCATCACCCGGAAAAGAAGAAGACTTGAAATAATAATTGCTCGTCGTTGATCTTCGTTCAATTCCTCAAAGAAGCCGTCTTGATCTCCGTTTAATGCCTTCGTCTATGTTTTTCTCCCAAAAAAACTCAACAACTATTATGAGTTAATAACTCATATATATACTACCTTAATGGTGCCCTAGAATATGCCAAAAAATATCCAGAAATCGTAGGCAAAAACTTACCTAACCAGACTAGAATTCAAAAAAGGAAAAAAATCTCGCACTGTCAAATCGCCCAGGCTATTCCCAGGCGATCGCCCAGGGATGCGTTTTGGTCTTTGTTTGTGGCCAACCCTGCTGGGCGCTCGCCCTGCTATGGGTTGGGCGATCGCCCAGCTCACAACTTCCAAGTATGATGTTTTGATCCTCAACTTTTCATGGTTTGTAATTTGGTCCCTCAACTTTCAATAGTCTTCAATGTAGTCCTTCAACTTTCAATAATATGCAATGTGGTCCTTCAACTTTTGATAATCTCCAATTTGGTCCTTCATCTTTCAATAATGTGCAATTTGGTCCTTCAACTTTCACTTTATACCTCTTTTCATCCATTCTTCTCCAATTTCTCACGACGGGTTCAAAACTGAAATGTAAAGAATAATGCACCGAATTAGGTAGAAAATTACTAAAATAACGAATTAAAAGCTTAGTTTAAGGACCCGAATAAGTGCACAAAACGCACTTATCAATTTGGAAGGACAAATGAAACAAGACAATCGTGTCAAAACTGTGGTTTAAACAACCACACTGCTGCCTGGTGTTATAATCGGTTTGATGAAAAGTATATGGGAAAAAGTCCCAATGATCAGATTCACACCTCCAATCCCTCTGCTTACATTGCAAGCCCAGATACAATAGAAGATCAAGCATGGTATGGCCTTCAAATTAATCATTTATGCCGTCATATAGTTGTTTTTCTACTTAATCTAGTCTATTATTGTTTTATTTCAGTTTTGGACTTGTTTGTGAACAATTGGAGAAGATTGGGCAAAAAGAGCAATAAATTAAAAGATATCTCATAAGTTCGGGGACTCAATTGCACTCAACCCAAAGTTGAAGGATCAAATTGGAGATTATCTAAAAGTTGAAGGACTAAATGAGATGTTATGAAAAGACGGAGGACTGGAATGACCAAAACCTAAAGTTGAAGGACCAAATAGAAAGATGTTGAAACGAAAAGGTGTAAGGCAATGAAGGAAGAATATGATGCCTTGGTTAGAAATCATACTTGGGTGTTAGTTCCCCCTGAACCTACAATGAAGATAATAGGATGCAAATGGGTATTTAAACTGAAATTTGTTGCAAATGGAGAAATTCAAAGACATAAAGCCAGGCTAGTAGCAAAGGGCTTCTCACAAACTTCAGGAATTGACTATTATGAAACATTCAGTCCAGTAGCTAAAACACCAACTTTGAAGATTATTCTTACAGCAGTAGTTTCTAAGGGCTGGGACATAAGGCAGGTAGACATCAACAATGATTTTTTCAATGGAAAACTTGAAGTAACAGTATACATGGAGTAGCTTTAGGGATTCATAGATAAATTAGAACCAACATTTGTTTGTAGACTCAACTAAGCTATCTATGGACTCAAACAAGACCCAAGAGCTTGGCATGATACACTGAAGAAGACATTATTGGAGTGGGATCTTAAGCAATCTAAAGCTGACAGTTCAGTCTTTTATCAAATTACACAGGATCATGTAATCTACTTGCTAATAAATGTTGATGACATTATACTAACTGGGAGCTGCAATACAACAATACAGAAGCTGATTGACAAGTTGAATGCTTCTTTTGCTTTAAAAGATATGGGCAAACTAAAAAAGTTTTTGGGGATTGAATTCTTCAGAGATGAAATTGGACTTCACTTGTTACAGAAAAAATATGCTACTGATGTGTTAAAGAGGATCAACTTTGAAAATCTGAAGCCTAGTATTACTCCTATGGCCACTAGAAGACTGGTATGTAAAGCAGATGGCATAAGCTTAAGAAATCCAATCCAGTTTAGGAGTGCAGTAGAAGCATTGCAATATCTTACTCATACAAGACCAGACATTTCATTTGATGTAAACAGAATCAGTCAGTATCTTCAAAATCCTACAGATGTGCACTGGAGCTTACTAAAAAGACTTTTCAGATACATAAAGAGAACTCTTGATATGGGGCTAATCATTCATGAAACACAGAATATGAACATTGTTGTATATAGATATGCTGATTGGGCATCATGTCCAGATGACGGAAAATCTACTGTGGGTTATTGTGTATACCTGGGTGACAATCTAGTTTCTTGGTCCTTGAAGAAACAACAAGTAGTAGCAAGATCAAGTACTGAGGCAGAATATAGAACTCTAGCTCACACTACTGCAGGGAAATTTCAGAGTTTGTGCAGAGAGACGAAGAACCATTCTATGAAACTTGGGAGAGATTCAACGGGCTTCTTATGAAATGCCCACACATGGGTATGAAAAATGGCACTTATGCCAATATTTTTTGGAGGGCTTACTATCGCATATTCAAGAATGGTTGATGGCCACTAGTGGTGGAGAACTTATGTCTAAGAATGGTACAGAGATTTGGAGCTTCTTTCAAAAGCAGGCTGACAATTCACAACAGCGGAGTCGATCTTCTAGAACTGAACCAAAGAAAATGGGAATTTATGAGATTCGCAGCAGTGAACCTAGCTCAAAAATCAAAGAAGTCAAATACATGATAGAAGATATTTCTCGCAAGTTGACTTCATTGACAGCCAATAGTCCTACAGAGCCAGAAGCATATACTGATCAAGCTAATGCCCTCAACATGATGAGGAAACAGCCTTACAATCTTTATTCAAACACATACAACCCAGGATGGAGGGACCACCCCAATTTTTCTTGGTCACAGGGTGTTCAACAGGATAGTACTACAGGTCAGGCTCCTCAGCAACCTACCAGACAGTTCAACCAAAAATTTTCACAGCCAAAACCATGAGAGAAAGCAATTCAAAACTTGACAAAAGCTACACAAGCTGCATTAGAGCATCAGAATCACACTATTACCGAGTTCAAGAAGGAAGTACGCACTAGCCAGAACTCACAGGCACAATCCATCTCCAATATGGAGAACGTGATGGGACAACTGGCTTCATCAGTACAACAGTTGGCAACAACCATTGAGAAAGGTAAATTTCCTAGTCTGCCATTTCCTAATCCTAAAGGAGTGCACAATATTGGGGGACCGATTCAAGCAACCAGCATAAAGAGGCTAAATCCATCATGACTTTGAGACGTGGCAAACTGTTTGACAACAAAGTGGATCTTTCAAAGAAAAACATATCTCAACCAATTTCTCCAGGTAATACATCATCTGATGATTCAGTCCAGGAAACTCCCAAAGAAGACAATAAGCCATCCTACATTCCAAAAGCCCCATTTCTTTAGAGGCTAACCAAGGTAAAGCAAGGTAGTTCCATCAATGACATGATGGAAATCTTCAAGCAGGTAAGTATAAATATTTCTTTACTTGATGCTATTAAGCAAGTTCCTGCTTATGCTAAATTTTTTGAAGGACCTATGTACTAAAAAGAGACAATTACATGTGCGCAAAAAGGCATTTTTAACTGAACAGGTTAGCTCTATAATTCAAAGCAACACCCCTCCAAAATTTAAAGATCCAGGTTGTCCTACTATCTCATGCATCATAGGAAACCATAAAATTGAGAAGGCTTTGCTAGATTTAGGAGCTAGTGTCAATCTTCTTCCTTACTCTGTATACATGCAACTTGAACTAGGCGAGTTAAAACCAAAATCTGTTATTTTACAACTTGCTGATAGATCTGTAAAAGTACCTCGTGGAATTGTAGAAGATGTTTTGATACAGGTTGACAAGTTTTATTTTCTTGTTGATTTTATTGTACTTGATACTCAACATGTACGAGACTCTACAAAGAATATTCCTGTGATTTTTGGTCACCATTTTCTAGCAACATCTAATGCCATTATTAATTGCAGGAATGGAGTTATGCAGCTATCTTTTGGCAACATGACAATAGAGTTGAATGTTTTTAATGTCAACAAGCAACCACATGACAATGAGGATGTTGCTAATGTTGACATGATAGAATCATTTGATGATGATTCTTTTGTTTATACTAATTGTGATGATGCCTTAAATATGTGCTTAACTCATTTTGGTGCATATTTTGATGATGATAGTGCTATAAATGATGTAAATACTTTGCTTGAGTCAACACCTATCATGGATACAACTAAATAGAGACAGAAAATTGAGCCACTTCCAATAAGTGAGAAGAAGAACATCCCATCAGTTCAACAACCGCCGAAATTAGAGCTTAAAGCATTGCCTGATACTCTGCAGTATGCATTCTTAGGAGAGACCGACACTTTACCTGTAATTATCTCTTCTGCCCTTGATGATGTACAAAAAGGTAAGTTTTTAGGTGTTTTAACTGAACATAAAGAGGCGCTAGGATGGACCATTGCTGATATAATAGGTATAAATCATGTAGATTATATGCATTACATTCATCTTGAGGGTAATTCTCGGTCCACTAAAGAGATGCAACATATGTTAAATCCTAACATGAAAGATGTAGTGAGAACTAAAGTGCTTAAGTTGTTAGATGCTAGAATTATTTATCCTATTTTCGATAGCAAATGGGTAAGTCCTGTGCATGTTGTCCCAAAAAAATCAGGTATCACAGTAGTTACTAATACAAACAATGAATTGGTTCCAACTATAGAGTAACTACAAGATGGCGTGTTTGCATTGACTATAGGAAATTGAACTTAGTCACTAGAAAAGATCACTTCCTTCTTCTTTTCATTGATCAAATGCTTGATAGGCTAGCAGGTCATGATTATTATTGTTTCTTAGATGGTTATTCTGGTTATAATCAAATTCTCATAGCTCTAGAAGATCAGAACATTTGCATATAGAAGAATGTCATTTGGTTTGTGTAATGCACCTGCTACTTTTCAAAGATGCATGCTTAGTATATTTTCTGACATGGTTGAGAGGTTTCTTGAAGTGTTCATGGATGATTTTTCTGTATATGGAGACTCGTTTGATGAATGTTTGTGCCATCTAATCTTAGTTCTGCAGAGATGTGAGGAAAAGAATTTAGTGCTAAATTGGGAAAAATGCCACTTCATGGTGAAACAAGGTATTGTTCTTGGCCACATTATTTCTAGCAGTGGTATTGAAGTTGACAAGGCTAAAGTTGATCTTATCTCCAATCTTCCACCTCCAAAATCAGTGAAAGAAGTAAGATCATTCCTTGGGCATGCTGGTTTTTATAGACGATTCATTCAAGATTTTAGTAAAATCTCTAGACCTTTATGCAATTTACTTGTTAAGGATGTACCTTTTGTCTTTAATGATTCGTGCTTAGAAGCTTTTGAAAAACTTAAGAAAATGTTGACCTCTGCACCTATCATTCGACCACCTAACTGAAGTTTGCCTTTTGAACTCATGTGTGATGCATCTGATTATGCTATAGGAGCAGTTTTAGGATAGAGATTAGATCGGTTGCCTTCTGTTATTTACTATGCTAGTAGAACTCTTAACGATGCACAATTGAATTATTCTACTACGGAGAAAGAAATGCTAGCAGTTGTATTTCCATTAGATAAATTTCGATCTTCTCTTGTGGGGTGTAAAGTAATTATTTTTTCTGACCACGCTGCCATTAAATATCTTCTCACTAAGAAAGATGCTAAACCAAGATTGATTAGGTGGATCTTGCTTTTGCAAGAATTTGACATTGAATTTAGAGATAAAAAGGGTTCTGAAAATGTTGTAGCTGACCACTTATCTCGTATTGTGCTTGACTCTGTGCAGGAAAAACTACCATTAAATGAGATGTTTCCAGATGAACAACTTATGAATATTGATATGGTACCTTGGTTTGCTGACATAGTTAATTATCTTGTTACAGGTCAACTTTCAGAACATTGGTCTAAACAAGATAGAACTAAGTTCCTAACTGAAGTGAGGAATTTCTTTTGGGATGATCCTTATTTGTTTAAATACTGTGCTGATCAAATTATAAGGAGATGTGTCCTAGAAAGTGAATTCCACAGTGTTATATCCTTCTGTCATGACCACGCTTGTGGAGGGCATTTCAGTGCTAAAAAGACTACTTCTAAAATTTTGCAATGTGGTTTTTACTGGCCTACTCTTTTTCGTGACACTCATGTTTTCTGTTCTTTATGTGATAGGTGTCAACGCATGGGTAGTATTTCAAAACGAAACATGATGCCGCTTAATCCTATTCTCGTAGTTGAGCTCTTTGATGTCTGGGGGATTGATTTTATGGGACCTTTTCCTCTATCATTTGGCTATCTATACATATTAGTTGGTGTCCATTATGTTTCCAAGTGGGTCAAGGCAATTCCATGTAGGGCTAATGATCACAAAAGTGTAGTGGCATTTTTGAAAAGCAACATCTTCTCTCGCTTTGGCACTCCACGTGCCATTATTAGTGATGGTGGATCTCACTTCTGCAATAAATATTTCCAAACCCTACTAGCTAAGTACTCCATCACACACAAGGTTGCCACCCCATATCACCCACAAACTAGCGGTCAGGTAGAGGTTTCAAATCGGGAAATTAAGCATATTTTGGAGAAAACAGTTCGACTTGATAGAAAAGATTGGTCTCTACAACTTACTGATGCCTTGTGGGCATATAGAACAGCTTTTAAAACGCCCATTGGAATGTCCTCTTATAGACTGGTGTATGGGAAAGCATGTCACCTACCGGTTGAGCTAGAGCATCAAGCTTATTGGGCCATTAAGAAATTCAATTTTGATATGCAGGAAGCAGGGTGAAAAAGGAAATTGCAGCTAACCGAACTTGAGGAGATTCGAAACGACACCTATGAGAATGCAAAGATCTACAAGCAAAGAATGAAGGTCTTTCATGACAAGCACATAGTCAAAAAATCATTCAATCCAGGTCAGAAAGTACTGTTATATAATTCTCGTCTGCATTTATTTCTAGGTAAGTTACGTTCTAGATGGTCAGGCCCTTTTATTGTTCATACCGTTGATCCCCATGGAGCTGTTGAAGTTGAAAACCCCAACAATAGTGATATTTTTAAAGTTAATGGCCAAAGATTAAAACCATATTTGGAGTTTCACTCTCGAGAGGGGGAGGAAGAAATTGATTTGGGTGATCCTACCCATCCACCTTAATCTAGGACAAAAAAAAACACATTTTTTTGTGTTTTCTCTATTTTTTTAGGACTGCATGTGTTACAACTGATCCTGAGGTGTACAATGAGTTCAACTGGACTTTAAGCCAGCCAGATCCATATCATCCACATCTTTCTCTGGGGAGTAACTGACCTTTTCCCTCTTTTTATTTGCTTTATTTTGTTCTTACATTGAGGACAATGTACGGTCTTTGTTTGGGGGTGGGATAAAATGTCTGGATACTTATTTGTCTTTTGAATTTGCTTATCACTCTGGTCTATATAACTGCAATAATTGTAACAAAAAAAAACAATTTTTAATAGTATTTGTCTAGTTACTGTTGAATATCCTACCGCCAATGATGATATATGTTCAAAATTGAGCACATTTTTAGTAGACTATTAGACAATACTTGAACTCGTTCTTTTATCTAAATACTTATCCATGTTAGACCTGATTAAGGAAGCACATAGCCACTATTGACTTATCGTTTATTGGAAACATGACTTGAGTGTTTGTGTTGATATTGTTGACTAAGTATCATTATGAAAAAAATTTAGTTCCTACATCCTTAAGCTAGTGACCAAACTGTTTTGAGAACAGTTTGGGAGTGTTACTGCTTTTGTTCTGAGATTGTTGATGGTTTGAGTTTTCTGGGTCTCATCTTTGGCTGAATAGGTTATAGTCAAGGAATCTAAACTGAGCTCTACTCGCTGCTGATAAAATCAAATAAAATATCTGACTCGAGCAATTTAGCCTGTTAGAGTATCTTAAAACCTGGTGCCCTATGGTCATCTGATTTGGGAGTCATCGGCCCAAAGCTCGCTACATGAGTCATATAAAAAAAAAAGAAAATAGCGATATTTATAAAGTTACATCTTCACTTCTCTATTAGCCTGTGTGACTCGAGCAATTAAGTCTGTTAGGATATTTTAAAACCTGGTGCCCTATGGTCATCTGACTTGGGAGTCATCGACCCAAAGCTCGCTACAAGGGTCATATAAAAAGCTAGTGAAAGAAAAGTATTGCATTTGATGTAAGACTGTTAACATGAGTAGTATAAAAAAAGGGGAGTAGAAGTGCTCAGTAAGGATTGCTAGGTTAGAACCTCAGAGACTGAACATGAGAATTTAGAAATCACTCACCATCCTAATTCTAAGAATACAAGTGCTAAGTTTTACCACATTTGTTGAAAAAAAAAAGGAATTGTGATGATCAATAGAAACCAATTTCGCTAGAACACCTCGGGATTTAAGAGAAAAGTATTATAAGTGTGATAATTTATGAGAGGTGTAAGGAATAAATGACTACAAAGGGTTCGGGATTGCTAAAATATCAACAACACAATATTGGTCATGGTCTAATACATGTATAAGTTTAATTTTTGGCTATTCACACACTCACACAAGGTCGAGCATCGGATAAGTGATAATTTTTGTGTTGTTATTTAATATCCTTCTAACAGTGTCGCTTTATTTTTGAACTTGATGCATATGGTAAGGAATTTAACATTGACTGATTTTTCATTGATTCTATTAGCTTAGTTTAAATTTATATTTTTGTTTTGTTTTGTTTTGTTCGAGGACTAACAAAGGTTTAGTTTGGGGGTGTTTGATAAGTGCGTTTTGTACACTTATTTTGGCCTTCAAATTAATCATTTATGCCGTCATATAGTTACTTTTCTACTTAATCTAGTCTATTATTGTTTTATTTCAGTTTTGGACTTGTTTATGAACAATTGGAGAAGATTGGGCCAAAAGAGCAATAAATTAAAAGATATCTCATAAGTTCGGGGATTCAATTGCACTCAACCCAAAGTTGAAGGATCAAATTGGAGATTATCTAAAAGTTGAAGGACTAAATGAGATGTTATGAAAAGACGGAGGACTGGAATGACCAAAACCTAAAGTTGAAGGACCGAATAGAAGGATGTTGAAACGAAAAGGGCCAAACTGCAAAGAGTAAAACAAAAAAACTGGGCGAGCGCCCAGCGTGGCCAACCAGAAGCAGAGACCAAACAAGCCTACCTGGGCGATCGCCCGGGAAAGCACTGGGCGATCGTCCAGTGCATTTTTTTGCTGCGATTTTTATTTCTTTTTTTAGGTCTAATTTTTTTAGGTAACTTTTGGCCCACGAATTTTGTTATCTTTTAGGATATTTTGGGGCACAATTAGGGTAGTATAAATATGAGTTATATTCTCATATCAAGGGTGAGATTTTTGAGAGCCAAATCAAGAGAAGACGGAAGAAAACAAGAGAAGACAACCACTTGGCGATCAAGAACTCTTCGAAGATTTCTTCTCCTAAAATTTGGGTTTTATTAATTCTTTTCTTTTTAGTTCAATTATGTTCTTCTAAGTTTCTTTAGCCAAGGTAGACGATGAAACCTTGTTTTAATTAATTGACTATTTCGTTATTCGTTTAATTCCTTTTTAGAGCTTTAATGTTCAAGGTTCGTTCTTGTTAGATTAATTAAATAAAATCTCTTTCATCTTAAATATCATGTATTTATGATAGTTAGATATTGATTTAATTAATCCATGCTTGATGCTTAAATATGTTCTATTAATTGCTTTTGATTTTTCGTTATCTTTTATTCGAATTGGGATACATAGAATGCTTAGAGATTCTTTGATTCTTTGTCTTCTTTCAATTGAACTTGATACGAAAAACGTTTAAGTAGTTTATGTTTAAAGTATAAAGGGAGTCTATATTTGATTTTCTTCTTCTGGACTTAATTGATAAATCTTTCGGGACGACAATAGATTGATTTCGTGTTGTCGTGTGTTTTCGGGAATTAATTAATAATTGGATAATTGCTAAGTTAAACAATGGTGGATTCCGAAACCTTGGTATTTTACACAACTTAATTCTTCAACCTAAGTATTTTTAGCTTATTTAATTAGTATTTAAGTTAAACTCTTTCAACAACAATCTTTTCCACTGAGCTAGCATAGAATAATAGTTAATTTAGATTGAATTATACCTTCCTCATTACAGTCTCTGTGGGATCGACCTCGTTACTACTTTTCTATATTCCAATAGATTTGTACACTTGTGAGTTAATTAAAATTTGACATCAGTATGCTGAATCTGGAGCCAGTCACCATGTTACTACTGATAGAAACAATGTTGATGAAGCCAAGGAGTATGCAGGTAAGCAGAAAATGGTAGTAGGAAATGGTACTTCATTACAAATTTCTCATATTGGTTCTAAAGTATTCAATATTTAATCTGATAAGTCTCTTTGTGCTAAAACGGTTGCTTCATGTGCCTAAAATCAAGAAGAATCTGATAAGTGTTTCTAAGTTAACTATTGATAACAATGTGTCTGTTGAATTCTTTCCTCATGGCTGTGTTGTGAAGGACCTACCAACAAGGAAGGCTCTAGTGCAGGGGAAACTTGAAGATAGATTATATCAACTGAATCTACCTCACTCAAGACCATCAAACACAACCACTCATAATCTCCTCAACGTCAGTCTGAATCACTCCACCAACTCTACCAGTTATATCTCCATGGAAGCACAAACTAAAATCTGGCACATAAGGCTAGGACATCCTTCTATTTCTGTATTGCAACAAGTTTTAAAGTCTTGTAGTAATCTTAAATTTGTCAATAATAAAGCTTTATCATTCTGTGAATCATGTCAGTTTGGTAAATCTCATGCCTTACCTTATAAATTGTCCTCCACTCATGCTAAAATGCCTCTTGATCTAATACACACTGATGTCTGGGGACCATCTCACATTAACTCTACCTCAGGGTTTAAGTATTATGTGTTGTTTGTTGATGATTGTACTAGATATACCTAGATTTACCCCTTGAAACACAATTCTGAAGTCCTACACTACTTTACACAATTTAAAAGGCTAATTGAAAACCAATTTGAGAGGAAAATTAAAGCGTTACAAACTGATATGGGAGGAGAGTACAAAACCTTGGATAAACTTACCACAGAATCAGGCATAGAACTCAGACATTCCTGCCCTCACACTTCAGCTCAAAATAGAAAAGCAGAAAGGAAACATAGGCACATAACTGAAACCGGCTTAACCCTCTTAGCTCAAGCACATATGCCTCTATATTATTGGTGGGAAGCTTTTCTTACTGTAACACACCTTATAAATAGAATGCCTAGTCCTCTACTTCAACACAAATCACCTTATGAAGTCCTATTCAAAAATAGTGTAGATTACAAACTACTTAAGGTTTTTGGATGCACTTGCTATCCTTGTATAAGACCTTATCAGAAACACAAGTTCGATTTCCATACTCAAAAATGTGTCTATCTAGGGCCTAGTATATCTCACAAAGGATACAAGTGCTTAAACTCCAATGGTAGAATCTATATCTCCAAACATGTTGTATTTGATGAAAATTCTTTCCCCTTTAAGGAAGGTTTTCTCAATAAATCACACCAAACCAAATTCACTCCTATAACACTACACCATCTCCCATTTGAACAGAATTCTCACAATATAATTCCAAATTCAGATGATAATCCATTCAACAGATGAACCTGCACAAGAACCTTCAGCTAGAAGTGAAGAAGTGGTAGAAAATGATGAAGGTATGGATAATGATGTATCACAACAACCAGTACAGAGAGGCATACAGCCTGACTCCTCAATATCTCAAGCTGGGATTAATATTTGGGTGGATATGCCACAAATTGAGAAGATTACAGAAATGGTTGAACATCCTATAGTAACTAGATCAAAAGTTGGGATAGTAAAACTAAGAACATACACAGCTGCTGTTATCTCACAATCCTTAGATAATGAGGAACCAGTTAACTTGGATGGAGCACTAAAGAGTGAAAAATGGTGTAAGGCAATGAAGGAAGAATATGATGCCTTGGTTAGAAATCATACTTGGGTGTTAGTTCCCCCTGAACCTACAATGAAGATAATAGGATGCAAATGGGTATTTAAACTGAAATTTGTTGCAAATGGAGAAATTCAGAGACATAAAGCCAGGCTGGTAGCAAAGGGCTTCTCACAAACTTCAGGAATTGACTATTATGAAACATTCAGTCCAGTAACTAAAACACCAACTTTGAAGATTATTCTTACAGCAGTAGTTTCTAAGGGCTGGGACATAAGGCAGGTAGACATCAACAATGATTTTTTCAATGGAAAACTTGAAGAAACAGTATACATGGAGTAGCCTCAGGGATTTATAGATAAATTAGAACCAACATTTGTTTGTAGACTCAACTAAGCTATCTATGGACTCAAACAAGACCCAAGAGCTTGGCATGATACACTGAAGAAGACATTATTGGAGTGGGATCTTAAGCAATCTAAAGCTGACAGTTCAGTCTTTTATCAAATTACACAGGATCATGTAATCTACTTCCTAGTAAATGTTGATGACATTATAGTAACTGGGAGCTGCAATACAACAATACAGAAGCTGATTGACAAGTTGAATGCTTCTTTTGCTTTAAAAGATATGGGCAAACTAAAGAAGTTCTTGGGGATTGAATTCTTCAGAGATGAAATTGGACTTCACTTGTTACAGAAAAAATATGCTACTGATGTGTTAATTAAAGATGTTCAACTTTGAAAATCTGAAGCCTAGTATTACTCATTTGGCTACTGGAAGACTGATATGTAAAGCAGATGGTATAAGCTTAAGAAATCCAATCCAGTTTAGGAGTGCAGTAGGAGCATTGCAATATCTTACTCATACAAGACCAGACATTTCATTTGCTGTAAACAGAATCAATCAGTATCTTCAAAATCCTACAGATGTGCATTGGAGCTTACTAAAAAGACTTTTCAGATACATAAAGAGAACTCTTGATATGGGGCTAATCATTCATGAAACACAGAATATGAACATTGTTGTATATAGATATGCTGATTGGGCATCATGTCCAGATGACGGAAAATCTACTGTGGGTTATTGTGTATACCTGGGTGACAATCTAGTTTCTTGGTCCTCGAAGAAACAACAAGTAGTAGCAAGATCAAGTATTGAGGCAGAATATAGAACTCTAGCTCACACTACTGCAGGGAAATTTCAGAGTTTGTGCAGAGAGACGAAGAACCATTCTATGAAACTTGGGAGAGATTCAACGGGCTTCTTATGAAATGTCCACACCATGGGTATGAAAAATGGCACTTCTGCCAATATTTTTTGGAGGGCTTACTATCGCATATTCAAGAATGGTTGATGGCCACTAGCGGTGGAGAACTTATGTCTAAGAATGGTACAGAGATTTGGAGCTTCTTTCAAAAGCAGGCTGACAATTCACAACAGCGAAGTCGATCTTCTAGAACTGAACCAAAGAAAAGGAGAATTTATGAGATTCGCAGCAGTGAACCTAGCTCAAAAATCAAAGAAGTCAAATGCATAATAGAAGATATTTCTCACCAGTTGACTTCATTGACAGCCAATAGTCCTACAGAGCCAGAAGCATGTACTGATCAAGCTAATGCCCTCAACATGATGAGGAAACAGCCTTACAATCCTTATTCAAACACATACAACCCAGGATGGAGGGACCACCCCAATTTTTCTTGGTCACAGGGTGTTCAACAGGATAGTACTACAGGTCAGGCTCCTCAGCAACCTACCAGACAGTTCAACCAAAAAATTTCAAAGCCAAAACCATGAGATGAAGCAATTCAAAACTTGACAAAAGCTACACAAGCTGCATTAGAGCATCAGAATCACACTATTACCGAGTTCAAGAAGGAAGTACGCACTAGCCAGAACTCACAGGCACAATCCATCTCCAATATGGAGAACATGATGGGACAACTGGCTTCATCAGTACAACAGTTGGCAACAACCATTGAGAAAGGTAAATTTCCTAGTCAGCCATTTCCTAATCCTAAAGGAGTGCACAATATTGGGGGACTGATTCGAGCAACCAGCATAAAGAGGCTAAATCCATCATGACTTGGAGACGTGGCAAACTGTTTGACAACAAAGTGGATCTTTCAAAGCAAAACACATCTCAACCAGTTTCTCCAGGTAATACATCATCTGATGATTCAGTCCAGGAAGCTCCCAAAGAGGACAATGAGCCATCCTACATTCCAAAAGCCCCATTTTCTCAGAGGCTAACCAAGGTAAAGCAAGGTAGTTCCATCAATGACATGATGGAAATCTTCAAGCAAGTAAGTATAAATATTCCTTTACTTGATGCTATTAAGCAAGTTCCTGCTTATGCTAAATTTTTGAAGGACCTATGTACTAAAAAGAGACAATTACATGTGCGCAAAAAGGCATTTTTAACTAAACAGGTTAGCTCTATAATTCAAAGCAACACCCCTCCTTTCCTCTTAAATGCTTAAGTGTCTTTGCTTTCAAAGTCCATAGAATTTTTGGAATACCACCTGTCTTATTTATAGCACAAGAAGTTTATCTAAACTTAATGACTTACGTATTTATCTTATACAAAGATAAGACAAAATAAGTCTTTAAGTTTAAATAAACTTTATAAAAGATAAGGTGAGATATATCACAAGAATATGAAAATAAATTCAGTTATATATTTTTATTTAAGTAGATAAATATAAGGATAATATTTCAATATCTTATCTACTTAGAAACCTAGTTCAATTAGAATGCTTAACATGTAATTTACTCAATCACTTATTTATGTGATAAGGAACAAGAGTTTTAGAATAACTAAAACTGATAAATAGACTGGGATAAATATAGCATTAAGGTTTCCAGTTTCCATACAACTACTAGATAATCATTGAATCCTAATTGGCTCATATCAATAAATAAAATATAATTAAGTATGCCAAAAGATGGATTCTCCTGTTAGAGAAGAAGAGACTATGGACTACAATGATCAAAATCAGGAAGTCAAGTGACCAAGTTACAAAAGAAAACTCAGCCAGCATGTGACTTGAATTCGGTTCAGTAGAAGCTTCTAGTGTTGTTCATATGGTTGTAACTAATTCACCTCTATTGCATGTGCCTAGTTTGTTATTTATTCATCTGCATTATGTATAGATAATGCCTTAGATAAGTGTATATATAGACTACATTACGGATGACAGATGGATAAGAAATTCATTCAGTAAAAGTACACTCTATATCTCTCTTTTTACTGCTATTCTAAATATACTGCTTCATCTCCTTTACTTCGTTTCCTAACTTGGTATCAGAGCCACTCTATGGCGAACACTAGCCACAGCAATCAATCTCATGGTTCAAACTCTAACTCCACAATTCAAGCCTCAGGTCTAATGAACAATCTCACTCCCTTCAGCATGAACCTAACTCAGGCAGCTTCTGTAAAGCTAGACAGAGATAACTTCCTTGTGAAAACAAAAAAAAAAACTTTTGTTATTGAAATGAGAAAATTAAATCAAAAGAGAAACTATGAAGTTGTAATCCACCCCCTTTCTTACAAGACTACTTCCCCCAAATTATCTGTGTGGTGGTTAGGCATCCTTAGACGAAAGAGTGGTCTTTCAAGATTGGTCGTTGTGTGTCACAATAGCTAAAACAACAATACAATTTTTCAGCACAAAATTTAAGGCCATGAACTTGTTCAAAAAACTAAAAATCATTCATTCCAATAACAAGAAAAATCACATAAACACTAACACTGCCCTTTACTAACATATGAATAAATCAACAAAATTAACTATATTCTATACATTAAATAATATTAAAACATGCGCTCTTAAACTATTTGTTGGGAACGCAAAATTAACATCACAAAAATTAGTTTATTGTGATGATGAACATCTAATATATAGGATCTAATTATTATGTGTATTAAATTAAAGTACAAAAATTTTGTTAAAAATAAAACATGTAGGTGTTTTAGGAATTACCTTTGTAGTGTGCTTTACAAAGTTTCGTTTGTCTTGTTCCTTACAACACTAGATTCCATCTTCAAACTCTTTAGTTCACCCCTTTGTTCTTCAAGAACTCAAGAACTGTAGAAATCATTTTTGTGTGTGGTCATAAAATTACTTATTTTCTCTTAACTAGCTTACTAGAAATTAACATATATTCATATATATATATATATTATATGAAAAATCAATTTGATTATGGAAAAATTCCTTAAAATAGAAAATGAAAAATTCATTTTCACTTATTTCAAATTATTTTATTCTCATATAAACCACACACGCAAGCACACACCAGTGCCACGTGTCTAGTACACATGGCATTATGTCCATTTTAGTTAATTACTATTGCAGTTCACTATAAATTATAACCCTTATAATTTATCCCAATTCTTTTTTAAAACTACCAAAGGGACCACCTAGTCGGACCCAAATAAATTAAGCTCCAATAAATTAATATTGACCCAATCAACTCCTATCCGGTCATGATAATTTAGTAATCTCGTTCTATTATACTAAAAGAACGAGATTGCACTCTTAGTGTAATTGAAATTACTGAGAATGTATAATCAATAATTATATCCTCTAACTTTCCTACACCCGTTGACCATTTTGAATATTCGAAACAAGGTTGAAATGACCAAAATGCCTTTTTCCAAATATATGTAAATCATCAAATCCCGTCTTCTATATGATAGTCCCATGTAATCACATCATAATTATTAATTTGACAATCAATGTCGAATTACTGAGCTCAAATTTAACCGTCCATTAGAAAATCCTTTAAGGTCATGATTGTGCCTATTAAACGGATTCCATATTGCAAATATATGTTCTCCATTATTTCATATTTAATTTCCAAGACACTGAGATATTGACTAGTAATTTGATCTCACTCAATGATACCTCAAAGAACTTCAAGTTAGTAATCAAAATCCATTACCTGCTCAGGATTAAGGTTATACTTAGGACATTCAAGCAAAATTAAATTCATGTGGCCGAAATTTTGCGACGGCGCTTGAGAGCCACGTGCAAAGACGGCTACGACGTGTAAGGGCACGTGGCTTCTCTTATTGGGTTTCTCCTTTAAGACAGATTGTTCTGTGGTAAATTTCTAATCTTTTGGTGGTGTTTGTTTGGCTGTTGGTTGAGGTACGTCTTTAAGGGCAGATTGTTTTGTCATTTGTGTTGCTGATTTTCTAGAATTGTGTAATCTTGGTTCCCTCTTATTTGTAACTATATTTGCTTACCTCATAATGGCAACTGAAATGGATTATTCACTCCAATTTATTAGTGTAATATTAATTGGTAAGAATTATTCATATTGGCATAATGTGATGAAAAAATTGTGGTAATATGTTAGTGAAATGGCAAAGGAAGTTTGGGAAGTTATACATTAAGTCTAACTTTGCAAAACGGTTTCAGTTGGAGATTGATATACGGGCTTTACAACAGAAGATTATGGATATTCTGGAATTTTACACTTGCCATGACAACGATTTGGGATGAGTTGGCTCTTACAAAATTGGCAAGAATGAAAGCATGTGATGACTATATTATTTATAGAGAGGAACAACGATTGGTTTAGTTTTTTATGGCACTTCACAGTGATTTTGAGGAACTTATGGGATCCATCTTGCATCGTACTCCACTTCCTTCTGCTGATTCAATGGTTAGTGAACTTGTGGCTGAGAAAACACGTTTGAAATCTCTAACAGATGAGGCATCTCTTCTTACATCTAGCACTTCAGTTTTGACTGTCTCTTCTCAACCATCTATGTAGAATAAGAACAAAGGTTATGTACGGGTTGTTAGTGATGAGTGTAGTTTTTGCAAACAAAATGGACATTGAAAGTCTCAATGTCCTAAGTTATCGAAGAAGAAGCAACCTTTACAGAATAAGTAGTAGTCATAACAGCGATTCTATCATCCAAATACTAACACAGCAGAAGTCATGCCATCTTGTGACTCATCTATTCTTGGAGCACCACCTACCTCTAGTCATCTACTAACTACTCTAGTTGAGCAGTTTCAGAAGTTCCTCACCACTTAGCCTAATGTTATGTCAGCCTCTACTCATGTAGGTTTGTCATCCCAGTGCCCCTCATGGATTTTTGACTCAAGTACTTTCAAACATATGTTATCTAACTCGACATTCTTTGATTCCTTACGTCTTTCTAACTCTTCTATGAATGTTATGACTGATGATGACACTCTATTGCACTTGGCAGGAGTTGGTTTTGTTAACTCATGATATTTCTTATTGTAGTGGTTGCAAACTAGCTAAATTTTCTATTTTACCTTTTCATCAAAGTGTTTCTCGTTCTGTTGCACCATTTGATCTTGTTCATTCTTATGTGTGTGGACTTGTTCCTATTGCTACAAAAAGGGAGTCTACATATTATATCTCTTTTATTGGTAATTATAGTCGTTATTATTGGGTTTATCTTATGAAACGACGTTCTGATTTTTTTTTCTATCTATCTTTCTTTTAGGGAACTTGTTAAAACTCAACATTTTTCTATGATTAAGTGCTTTAAATGTGACTTGGGTGGGGAGTATACATCTACTGATTTTTCTACATTGCTTGCTTATGATGGCACAATTCATCAATCTTCATGTACTGACACCCCACAACAAAATAGTGTTACTGAACAAAAGTATGGGCACATTGTTGAAACTGCCCATTCTCTTGTCTTGTCTGCCTAAGTTTCTAGTAAATTTAGGGAGAAGTTGTATTTTAGACCCTGTTTTCTTACACTTTGGATTTGTCACTCTTTGAACGTTGTTTGGGCATCCTCCTGATTATTTCTTTCTAGTTTTTTGGTGCACTTGCTTTATCCTTTGTCCAAAAGTAGAATGTAATAAGTTGACTTCATGCTCTATTATTTGTGTCTTTTTGGAATATGGAGAGGGGCGGAAGGGCTATCGTTTTTATCATATTCATCAAAAATTATATGTTTCTCATCATGTTGTGTTTCTTGAGCATATTCCTTTTCTTTCTATTTTTGATAATACTCACGATGTGACTATAACTGATTAATCATTTTTCTAATAATACCGACAGCCTACCTTTTTTCATACCGAACTTCTTGTTGATCTTTCATGCATTATAAGTATACATGTGCCGACTCATGATGTCCTACTTCTTCCTGTGGCCTCCCAAGAACCGTTTGAGATTGTTGATCCTCCTCATTCTCCTCGATATCCTCCACGTATTTGTAAGTCTACTCGGTTTCTCAATTTTGCTTATTCTTGTTATTCGGAATCTTTCTATTGTTCTTAACGTCTATTTACAAACTTTCTGAACCCTCTTCCTATAAAGAGCTATTTTAGATCCTCTTTAGCAACAAGTTATGGTTGATGAACTCTCTACTCTACATAAGATAGATACTTGGGATTTGGTTTCGTTACCTTCAGGTAAACATGCTATTGGTTCTCATCATTCTGGATATGTCTGCAAACTAAAAAAGGCACTTTATGGTCTCAAACAAGCACATCGCGCCTGATTTGAGCGTCTTTCCAATGTTTTTTGTCTCTTGGCTTTACACCTAGCCATCATGATTCTGCATTGATCTTTAAATGCACCTCGACCGGTCGTATCCTACCTTTTTTATATGTTGATGACATGATTATGATGACATGATTATCACTGGTGATGATGTTTATGGGATTACTACCTTAAAATCTGACTTGGCTCGTCGTTTTCAAATAAAGGACTTAGGTCCATTATCTTACTTCGCCACCATCTTCAACATGACACTATTTCTGTATCGTTTGTTCCTTCATCGTTGCAACTTGCTAACTTTCTCACGAAGTCACATCCGGTCCATCGTTTTTGTTTCTTGCTTGATAAACTCTTGCTACTCCTTATTGTCGCATCATAAGTTTGAGGGGAGATGTTAGAATATTAGTAGTGTTTAGGGTTATAATATTGCTCAGGGTAGTTTAGTCAGTTTTTGTTTTGTCCTATTATAAATACTAAATGTAACCCTAAAACTTATTATTTAATTTTTCTTAATGATAATTGTTTTGTTCTCTTCTCCTCTCTTTATTTGTCTCTCTTAAATTGATATGCCAAATTGAAATATCTAACATCAACATCCTTACTTGTAAAGATTTCAAGTACGTCAGGACAATTTACAAACCAATGTGAGATTTTTAAGGAGATTAAATGCTATAGAGCCGTTGGAAGAGTTTAAGCATATGCATTTTTAAGACAAAATAACAATTTACAAAATAAAACCATTCAAATTAATAACCCGTCTAAATTAATACTCATATTGGTCTTGCAAAGTCTTCTATGTTTTAGAGAAGAAATGTTCTTCAATACCTAACACATTTTTAGTTTTCTTAGAAGTACTCGGAGGTAATTTTCAACATTGTAAGTCAAATGATCGAGATAAAAGGCAATTTATTATTGTTTTAATGTCCAATTATATTATGTAGCTAGGGAATTGGGATTCCATAGCAAAAGGTTAACTTACTAAGAGGAGTAATCTAATTTCATTAAAAACTTATTTACTTCACATCTGGGCGAACGACTGGAGTTGAACCTGGGCATGGGGGGATTCACAATCCACTACCTTAATCTACTTGTCTACATCCACCTCTCTACTATTTAGATTTTTTTTTATTTTAAGCCAAAAGGTTGAATTTCGACCATTTCATTTATCGTCTTTCTTATTTCTGATATATTCTTATCATAAGATAAAAAGATTAAGCAAAAATTTGAATTTTTTTCGTTTTAATTTTCAAATTAAAATGTCAAAAAAACTACCCAAAAGATGGGTAGATAAATGAAAATAAAAAATGCATATAGAACGAACAAATAATACTCAATCATCAATTAACCTCTAAGAAAAATAATCATTTTTCTTTCTATTTCGGTAATGTAACGAATAAAAGTCTAAGTACAATAGCTAATGTGAAATTTTTTTGTACTTTCTCAATATATTTAAGGACTTCACAAAAATAAAAAAGTTGAATGACCTAAGTGAAACTTTTCTATAAGTTCAATGACAATGGCATTTTTAACCATTATCTTCGTCAATTCTACTGTCAGTGTTATTTTAATTTTTTATTACAAGGAAATTATCCTTTTTCTTTCCTTTTATCTTTCTCTCGTAAAATCACATTTAGAAACAGATAAAAACTTGAATGCTTCTTGTACTTTATACTTTGTACAATAAATTTTTTAAACTTTAAATCGTACTTCGTTAGTCCTTAAACTAAACAACATGAATCCTGTTAGTCCATCCGTTTGTCTCTATCATTCCAACGAAAATAATGAGTTGGCAGACAGAATTGGTTACATAGCAATTAATTTCGTACAACTCAACATCTAAAAAATATATGATTTGGTCCATGAGCTATACACTTTGCACGCAAAAATTTCATTAACTTTAACAACACACATGTTTAGTCCTTCAACTTAACAACATGATCTATGTTAGTCTATTCGATTGTATCTGTCATTCCAATTAACAAAAATGATGAGTTGGCAGACGAAATTACTTATGTGGTGTTTCATCCAACTCGACATCCATTTGACAAAAAAAAAATAGGGGAATTTTATCCAATTAAGCGAAATTACTAAGAAAGCGGTAAAAGGGATTTGTAAGACACAGGAGGTGACGGATAAGGTTGGGTGTATGTATACCATTTTTTTTCTTTGTTTATATTAAAAAAAAAATTCAATTATTTTTTTTTTCTTTCTTGTCTAATTTTTATTTTTACTTTTTGGTCAAGGTGGATGGTGAGTTGAACGAAATTAACCTTCATGTAACTAATTATATCTATCTACTCTTTCGACAGTTTGACCAAAAAAAAAAAAGATTAGATTGGCTCCCAGCGAATCTCAACAATCTTGTTTTTTTCACATGAAGATATAAATAGGCCATTTCAATTGATGAAAATACTAAGCCTATTAAATCACAAAAATAGAGGGAAATTTAAAAGTTCTCATTTTTATGAGTATCTCGATTTACTGTTTGTACCTGTTATTATTAGTTTTTTGTAAAAGAATCATATAATAATTATAATTAAAAAATTATTAATTAATTAAATATAAAATTCTTAGTATAAAAAAAAAGTATCTATATATCTAAGTAAACAAACGAAGGGACTAACGATATTAACAATGTTAAAATTTAACAATCTTTAGCGTGCAAAGTGTATAGTTTAGGGACCACAACCATGTTTTTTTCTCCCTCCTTTACACGCTTCTGGTGGCATAACAAACTGGTTAACTATTGTTCCAGTTGGTGTTAGATTTTCCGTTAATCAAGACATAAGATTTTAAATTAGTAGATTAAACGGCGTTGCACAAAGTCACAACAAAGCCATTATTGACTGATATTAATTGATTGCATACAAACTTATTAATAATATGCTTCAAGAGAACACTATATTCTTTCAAAATTTTAATGATCAAGAAACCATACAAGACAGACATTTCTCAAACTTATTCAGTATTCTACTTTATTCTTCAGAACTCATAAGATATCCTTAAGAGGCCAAACTCATTATAGATTTTGTTTTCTAGTCGATGTTCCACCAGAATTGTGCTTGAAGATATTTAATGATGTTCGCGTCGACCTGGAAAGCTTTGGTGAGAACATCAAGATTAATTGGCGGGTCGGATCCAAAAACTGCATTTGCAATTGTGATGACTCCTGTATTTTGGCTACTTAGACCAGCAAAGACAACTGCATTAGTCTTCCCAACATTAAACTGGAAATGAATGAGACCTTCTGGAAACACGAAGACGTCTCCTGGATACAAACTCTTGGTAAAGAGTTTGTTCTTAACGTTTGGATCTGCAGGATTCGAAGTCACGAATCCAACATAGAGTGTGCCCTCCACAACAACAAGAACCTCAGTAGCCCGGGGGTGGGTGTGGGGTGGGTTGAGGCCATAGGGTGCATAGTCGATACGTACTAAAGAGATGCCAAGAGTGTTGAGCCTTGGTAATTGGTCACAAGTGTGACCTTTGATCCGAGGGGATTCGATGTATTTCCAGGCATGTTCAGACCAGGAAAGAAGAAATCATCAACACTAACCATGTTTGGATCCTTGCAAATCTTTCCATTAACAAAAACTGCAAGCAAAACAGAAGCCATTGTCAGGCTATACATTTGAGAATTGCCATAAAAATTACAAAGAAACTGAATGCAGTAAAATTATAGTACTCCCCCATGCAAGTTTGGTACGAGAGGCAATATTAAAGAAGAAAACAAAGTTAAAATTTTATTCGTTATAGGATAACTGCGTACCCTTTGCTTCATAATTTTTAAGAGCAACACAGAAATCCTATAGGGGGTCGAGATCGGATGCATAGGTAAATGAAGTCAAATGAAAAAATAAGAAGAGCAACTAGTAAACGAACAGCCATGTTTTTTACAGCTGATATTTTTTTTTGTTTGTTTTCTTGGGTGAGATAGGACTGCAATTTATGGCTAATTGTTCATTGGCATCAGTCCTGAAATTCTTAGATCTAATTTTAATTTTTTTCAACTTACATTAACAAAACATTACCATATATAATCTCCTACTCGTCTTTTCTTTAATTTTGTTCAAACAAAGGGAAATTTTTATATCTATTCCACTTAAAATGATTGATGCTCAGTGAAGCATATATATACAAAGCAAACCTAACAGCATGCATAACAGTCAGCATGCATTGAACAAACCTAACAGCATGCATAACGGTAAGCATGCATTGAACAAACTTGCAACTGAAAAGAAACAAAATAAAAACTGAAATAGAAATGGAATTTATTTCATCATCCCCCCCTCAAGCTGGCCATTGGTGAAGATCAGCCAATCCCAGCTTGGAAAGTAAGGAGTTAAATTGAGGAGCTGCTAAAGCTTTGGTGAAGATGTCCGCAATTTGTTGGGAAGAACTAATGTGTAGAGGCAAAATAAAACCTTCTTTGAATTTGTTTCGGACAATGTGGCAATCAATCTCCAAATGTTTAGTTCTTTCATGGAATATTGGATTTACGCTAATATGCAAGGCTGACTTGTTATCACACCATAAAGGAACAGGCAAACGAGTGGGAATGGCAAAGTCCTTTAAAATGTAGCTGATCCATATGATTTCACAAACTGTTGCAGCCAAGCTTCTGTATTCTGCCTCAGCTGTGGATCGTGAGACTGTGGTTTGTTTCTTGGTTTTCCATGAAACTAGTGTCTCCAAGAAAGATGCAGAAACCAGTGAGTGACCGTCTAGTGTCACTGCATGAGGCCCAATCTGCATCAGAGTATGCAGTCAAATTGAATTTCTGTTGAGCTGGAAAATAAAGGCCAAGGGATGGACATCCTTTCAGATATCGTAGTAGATGTATGGCTGTGTCCCAATGAACTTGACAAGGGCTGTGGACAAATTGACTCAGCTGTTGTATGCCATAGGTAATGTCTGGTCTGGTCAGATTGAGGTATAAAAGCCTTCCAATGAGCCTTCTATATCTGTCTGGGTCTGAAAGTGGAGGGCTTGATCCCTGTGACAACTTTGTACCTTTTGGAATTGGAACTGAGACTGAACGAGCACATCAGCAATGTGGCTGATATCAGATTTAAAAGGAAAACAATTTTCATAAAAAATGACATCTCTGGCCACTTGAACTTGTTTGTTGGATAGATTGTACACCTTAAAGCCCTTTTGTCCAGGATTGTATCCTATAAAAACACATTTATATCCCCTTGTCTCAAACTTGTCTTTGTGAGGTTTAGTATTGGCTGTGTAACAGAGGCAACCAAAGGTCCTGAGGCAGGTGTAGTCAGGCTCCTTGTTATGCAATATTTCAAAAGGACTTTTCCAATCTAAGACAGACCACTGCCTATTCCTCAAGCACACCTCTGATCGCAGCCTATTCCTACTCATTTATGTGGATGATGTCTTAATCACTGGAACCCATGAATCAGATATTGAGTTGGTTAAGAATTATTTGCATTCACAATTTACCATCAAAGATATTGGGGCTGCAAAGTATTTCCTAGGACTTGAAATTGCTAGAGGTAAAGAAGGGACATATGTTAATCAAAGGAAATATATTCTGGACATTATCAAAGATGTTTATTTCATCATCCCCCCTCAAGATGGCCATTGGGAAGTTGAGAGGAAGATTGTATGTCCTTGATGATCATAGTGTCTTGAAAGGTCAAGTAAAAGGTTGTAATAAGGAAATGAATGTCTGTAACCTCATGTCCAGAAATGAAAATTTTGTCAATAATAAGACCTGTTCTTTCTCTCTTGTTGATTGGCATATTAAACTTGGCCATGCTTCATATCAATGTCTGCAACACCTGAACTTCATCAAACAAATGAGTGATCCTAATGAAATACTGCAACCTTGTGATATCTGCCATAAAGCAAAACAGAACAGAACCCCATTCCTAAACTCACAAATTCACTCCAAAACCAATTTTGAATTACTGCATATTGACTTGTGGGGGCCATACAGGCAGTACACTCTAACTGGAACCCCTTTCATGCTTACCATTGTAGATGATCATAGCAGAGTCACATGGACCTTCATGCTCTTCCAAAAATCCCAAACTGTCAAAACCTTAGATGTATTCTTCAAAATGATCAAAAATCAGTTTGGAAAGGATGTCAAAGCTATTAGAACTGACAATGGAAGTGAGTTCACTGGTAGGGAATGTCAAACTCTGCTGCAGTCCTTAGGAATCATTCACCAAAAATCTTGTGTCTACACTCCACAACAAAATGGAGTTGTAGAAAGGAAACATAGACACCTACTCCAAATGGCCAGATCACTCATGTTCCAAGCAAACTTACCCAATTATTTCTGGTCACACTCCATTCTGATGGCCACACACATCATAAACAGAATCCCAAGCTCTGATACCATGTTCAAACGAAGGGAAATTTTTATATCTATTCCACTTAAAATGATTGATGCTCAGTGAAGCATATATATACAAAGCAAACCTAACAGCATGCATAACAGTCAGCATGCATTGAACAAACCTAACAGCATGCATTGAACAAACTTGCAACTGAAAAGAAACAAAATAAAAACTGAAATAGAAATGGAATTTATTTCATCAAATTTGGTGTGTGCGTGCATATCTTGGACTTATTTAATAAATTAAACTTGTGTCTAGACTAAATCATTTAATTTTATTTGCTTGAGAAACTTTTGAAAATAAATATACATAAATAACTAGCTACCACTAACATCTTAATCATAAACTTTTAAATGAGTTCGTTAAACAATTTCTACGTATAAAAACAAGTTCAAATATTTCAAATCAATGGGTTAATATCCGACTGTATAGTATATTCCAAGTAATGCTTTTATACAGTAACAAAAATTTAAATTAAAATCTTGTTTATTTTACTATTCAACTGTCTAATACTATGTACCAAGTATCTTAAATTTGTAGAAGTGCAACATTTGTTGGTACAATGACTCAGTCACTGAAGCAGATATCTTTGTTCAAACCAGACGAGGGTTGTTGATCTAAAACTTTAAAAAGTAATATGGTAATGTGACTCGGTAAAAACTGTTAATGGGGTTGGTGTATTAGTACAAGTAGAGAACAGTTCCAAGTCTTATAGACACTATGTAATACAACGAAAGCTGAGCATACAATATTTCACAACACAAGGAATTCTCAATTTACTTAATTAAGCTACCAAGTACACATTCCACAAAGTGTCCCATGGGACACAGTTCAATTTCTAAAAGAAATATAAATGGCAGAAGTAACTATTTGCATCCAAACTCAATACAAAAGAAAAAAATGAGACGAATGTAGGTAGACTCAGATTATATAGTACATTTCACGATACATTAACATGCATCCGAAACCAATTTTTCACTCAAGTGTCTCGGTGCGTCCATATGTTACAACTTGGAGCTGGAAATGGCTGTAACCCCTCAGACATCTGCAGAAATGTATAAAAGAGCACTTCAGAACCCTAAGGAAAGGTTATTTTCGAACCAAAGTTAGATTTAACCAATTAAGATTTCAAAATACCACACTACCCCAACAGTCCAATGTTTAAAAAGGTTCAACCGGGTACTGGTTCACATTGCCTGAATTAGGCAAGGCGTTGCCTTAGCACAGACCAATACAATAATTCCAAATATATATAAATAAAATATGCTCATAATAAACCACAAGTGATCTTAAAAATCTATAATAAAAAAAAAAATTAATAATATTAAAATCTTGCTATCAAATAAAATAAATATAAAAACAAAATAGCAAATAATAAGTTGTCAAATTAGTAATCACATACTTTTTGTCTCGCTGTAGTCATCCTTCCCTTCTTTTCTTCTTTTTGTAATTTTTGCTTGCCTTTTTTTCTCTGTCTGGTTCAAAACAGAGCACATTAATTAGCTAAGATTACCAGTAAAATCGACTAACAACATGAAGATAAAGAGCAAAATGGCAAAATAGCCCACTGTGCTAAGGTCAGCAATAAAACCTATTAACGTGGCCCATTTAATATTATTAAATTAATTAAATAAAGTGATGCTAAAATTTGATTGGCCAATTGAGAAGTGTCAGTTTCTTAACTGCACACTTTGATGAAAAATGGTCAGTTTTAAGGTCAAATAGAAAATACCTATCTCTACCTATAAATGTGAATTTATTCCATTAAATCAAATACGTTCAATATAGAGAGGTGAAGAGAGACAACAGTTTCTTTATTTTATTTTCTGGTTTCTTTTATATTACAGGTTTTATTTCTTTAACTATCATCGATGGATCAAGGTATGCCTTAATTGTTTTATTCATAACGTGAAAATCATGAAGTTCCAACATCAACGATTTAAGATTCATGTTATTTTTGACTTCATATGAACTTATTGAATTACTAACATGTGGTATCGGAGCCACGGTTGGGAAACTTGTGATTTTTTGATTAAGTGTATTGTTTTACAAACTAAAAATTTATGTGAATTATTATTCCGCATTCCGCTGTAATTAAGTAATTATATGAATTGGGACAAGTAATATTTTCATGCACTGAAGAATTCTGCAATAATGAAGAATTCTATATTTTGGTTGGTCGAATTGTTCACTGATTTAATTTGTAAAGAAAACAAATCATGACTTATACTTTAAATGCAAATAATGTTACTGCATGAAGTCTTTGCTATATGTTATAATTGGTTTGGCATAAAAAAAAAAAAAAAATTATGGATCAAGATACCAAAGTGCATGATGATGTAATCAAGCTTGCTGTATTATAATTGTTTTTGGCATGAGAGATTGTCAGCCACCAAAGTGCATGATGACGTATAATGCTGTAAAATTTTGATATGTACACTATGTATAAAACTATCAATTGAATATTACTATTAAATTATTCTGAAGTTTTAATAAATTATTTATGTAACTATTGTATTGAAGAAAATAAAGTTATGTAATTTAATGTTCAATTAATGTGATTTGTTAGTCATCAAAGTGGTCAAATTTTATGGTATTTCGAATGTTGAATTGCATAATTTATTTGTCAATTACTAATGACAGATCGATGCTTATAAATGAAAACGTCATTAAGATTATTGTTGTCATAAGTATATTGACGTTCATGGATTATAAAAAAATTGTTAAAGCTCACCCAAAGGTTGATCAATTGATTTTATTAATCTTGAACATGATCGTGGTTAATTGATATACTTAGTTAGATGTGTTTTGTATCCAAAGATAACATACATGTCTGATTAGAGTATATTTAATTTTCAATTAAATGAAACTAAAATTAGCATCATTATGTTTATTATGATTATATAATGTAGTATCACCCAAAGGAGAACTACGGTATACATTTACTTAAGTTATGTGAATCTGAACCTAAGTATTTAAGTCAAAACTCAAAGAATTAATATCCGAGCATTTATATTTTGCAGTATCTATTCCCACGTTTCTGCATTCACATACTTCATTTGTACCACTGTTCAATGGGCTAAATTTCTCTGACTGGTGTGAACAAGTTCAATTCAACTTAGGCGTCTTGGACTTAGACTTGGCACTTCAAGTTGAGAAACCTGCTGATCTAACTGATGAGAGCAATGCTGATGATAGATCTTTCCATAAGGCTTGGGAAAGATCCAACAGATTGAGCCTAATGTTTATATGGATGACTTTAGCAAAGAACATCAAATCTACTATTCCCAAGACTGAAATTGCTTAGGAATATATAAAGTTTGTGAAAGAACACTCTCAAACAGCTGATAAATCACTTGCTGGCACACTGATGGGTACTTTAACCACCATGAAATTTGATGGTTCTCGTGCTATGCATGAGCATGTTATTGAAATGAGTAACATTGGAGCAAGACTTAAGACTCTTGAAATGAGTGTGGATGAGAACTTTCTGGTACAATTTATCATCAACTCTTTGCCTCCTGAATATGGTCCATTCCAGATGAACATTAACACTTTAAATGACAAATGGAATGTGAATGAATTGCACAGTATGCTTGTGCAAGAGGAGACAAGGCTTAAGAATCAAGGAACTCATTATGTTCACCTTGTAAGTCATCAAGAAGCTAGGAAGAAATATAACAACAAGTTTGGAAAGGGCATCAAGCAAGGACCACTGAAGATAAATGAACTTTCTGCCCAAATCCACAAGAAGGAACCAAAGAAAGATACATGCCATTTCTGTCATAAACATGGGCACTATCAGAAAGATTGCCTGAAACGTAAGGCATAGTTCGAAAATAAAGGTAAGCATATTGTTTATGTATGTTTCGAATCTAATTTGGCAAAAGTTCCTTATAATACTTGGTAGATTGATTCTGGATGTACCACTCATATGTCCAATACGATGCAGGGATTCCTTTCAATCCAGACCATAAATTCAAATGAAAAGTTTGTTTTCTTGGGCAATCGAGTCAAAGCTCCAGTTGAAGTGATCAGAGTCGTTTGATTTTAAATAATGGACATCATTTAGATTTGTTTCAAACTCTTTATGTACCTTCTGTTTCTCGAAATTTAGTTTCTTTGTCAAAACTTGATTCTGCTGGATATTTCTTTGATGGTGGAAATGGATGTTTGAGTTTGTTTAAACAGAATCATCTTATCGATTCTGATGTTCTTTGTGATGGCTTAAACAAATTAAAGCTTGATAACTTTTTTGCCGAGACTCTTTTAGCCATGCATCATAATATTGGTACTAAACGTAGTTTATTGAATGAACAATCTTCTAACTTATGGAATAAACGTTTGGGTCATATATCCAAGGAAAGGATAGAAAGATTAGTAAAGGATGAAATCCTTCCTGACTTGGATTTTACTGATCTTGGATTGTGTGTGGATTGTATTAAAGGTAAACAAACCAAACAAACAAAGAAAGGATCCACAAGAAGCACATAGCTTCTTGAAATTATACACACCGATATATGTGGACCTTTTGATGCTCCATCATTTGGTGGAGAAAAGATATGTATCACCTTTATTGACGACTTTTCACATTATGGCTATGTCTATTTGTTGCATGAAAAATCTCAAGTAGTAAATGCTTTAGACATCTTTATCAATGAAGTTGAACGACAATTAGACAGAAAGGTGAAAATTGTTAGATCTGATAGAGGTGGTGAATATTATTGAAGGTATAATGAAACTGGACAACACCCGAGTCCATTTGCTAAATTTCTTGAAAGACGTGGCATATGTGCTCAATACACTATGCCAGGTGCACCACAACAGAATGGTGTAGTAGAAAGACGTCATCGTACTTTAATGGAAATTGTTAAGTGTATGTTATGCAATTCATCTTTACCCATCTCTTTGTGGATGTATGCTTTAAAATATGCCATGTATTTGCTAAATAGGGTTCCTAGTAAAGTAGTTCCAAAGACTCTTTTTGAACTATGGACTGGAAGGAAACCCAGTTTAAGCCACTGCATGTTTGGGGTTGCCAGGCAGAAGCAAGAATTTACAATCCACATGAAAAGAACTGGACTCAAGAACAATCAGTGGTTTCTTCATTGGTTATCCAGAAAAATCAAAGGAGTATAGATTTATTGTCCTAATCATAGTACTAAAATTGTTGAAACTGGAAATGCTAGGTTCATTGAAAATGGCGAAGTTAGTGGGAGTGTAGAACCACGAAATGTGGAAATTCAAGAAGTTAGAGTTCAAGTTCATTTGCCCTCAACTTCTTCTAATATTGTTGTTTCTCCAATTGTTGAACGACATGACAATTTGCCAGAACAACAAATGAATGATCAAACATCTCAAAATGAACCTCAAAATGAAGTTGTTATTAATGAACCTGCACTAAATGAACCACAAGAAATAGCATTAAGAAGGTCAGAAAGACAGCGTAGACCTGCTATTCTTGATAATTTGTGGTTTACCTGCAAGAGTTTGAATTTGACTTAAGAATTGTTGATAACGACCTAGTTTCATTTTCACAGGCCATTGAGAGTGCTAATTCTGATAAGTGGTTAGATGCTATGAAAGATGAGCTAAAGTCTATAGAGCATAATGAAGTCTGGGATCTCGTCGAATTACCTGAAACATATAAAAGAGTTGGGTGTAAATGGGTCTTTAAGACCAAGCGCGACTCTAATGGTAATATCGAACGATATAAAGCTAGACTTGTAGCCAAAGGTTTTACTCAGAAAGATGGTGTTGACTATAAAGAGACGTTTTCGCCCGTCTATAAGAAAGACTCATTCAGAATTATAATGTCTTTAGTAGTTCATCATGCTTTAGAGCTATATCAAATGGATGTAAAAACTGTCTTTCTAAATAGAAATTTAGATGAAGAAGTTTATATGGACTAGCCTGAAGGTTTTTCAATTGAAGGAAAGGAACACATGGTGTGTAAACTGAAGAAATCAATATACGGACTTAAACAAGCTTTCCGCCAATGGTATCTTAAGTTCAATAATACCATTACTTCTTTTGGATTTAAGGAAAACATCATTAATCGATGTATATATCTAAAGGTCAGTGGGAGTAAGTTTGTCCTCTTGATTCTGTATGTTTATGACATCTTGCTCGCTATTAATAATCTTGGTCTTCTGCACGAAACTAAGAAGTTCCTCTCTAAGAGCTTTGAAATGAAAGATATGGGAGAGGCATCCTATGTGATTGGAATTGAAATATTCCGAAATAGATCACAAGGATTGTTAGGGTTGTCTCAAAAAGCATATATCAATAAAGTCTTAGAGAGATTTAAGATGGAAAAATATTCAGCAAGTGTTGTTCCAATTCAAAAAGGAGACAAGTTTAGTCTCATGTAATGTCCAAAGAACGAATTGAAACGTCAACAAATGACAGCTATTCCTTATGCATCTGTTGATGGAAGCTTAATGTATGCTTAGACTTGTACCAGACCAGACATCAGTTTTGCTGTCGGAATGCTGGACAGGTATCAAAGTAATCCAGGACTTGATCATTGGAAAGCTACAAAGAAAGTATTGAGATACTTGCAAGGAACGAAAGACCACATGCTCACCTATAGGAGATCTGATAATTTGGATGTCATTGGATATTCAGATTCAGATTTTGCTGGATGTGTTGATACCAGAAAATCCACATTTGGCTATTTGTTCTTCTTAGCTGGAGGGACAATATCATGAAAAAGTGCGAAGCAGTCAGTCATTGCTGCATCCACTATGGAAGCTAAGTTTGTGGCATGCTTTGAGGCCACTGTTCAAGAAAATTGGCTGCGGAACTTTATTTCAGGATTTGGGATTGTTAACAATATAGCTAAGTCGCTGAAATAAAGTTCCGCAGCCAATTTCCTTGGGCGATCTTTAACAATTTTTTTTATAATCCATGAACGTCAATATACTTATGACAACAATAATCTTAATGTCATCTTCATTTATAAGTATCGATATGTCATTAGTAATTGGCAAATAAATTATGTAATTCAACATTCGAAATACCATAAAATTTGGCTGCGGAACTTTATTTCAGGACTTGGGATTGTCGACAATATAGCCAAGCCGCTGAAAATTTATTGTGATAATTCCGCAGCGGTCTTCTTTTCAAAGAATGACAAGTACTCTGAAGGTTCTAAACATATAGAATTGAAGTATTTTGCCGTTAAATAAGAAGTTCAAAAACAAAGAGTGTCAATCGAGCATATTAGCACAAATTTTATGATTGCAGATCCACTAACAAAAGGACTGCCACCAAAGACATTTAATGAACTTGTCAAAAGAATGGGCATTATCGAAAATGATCATTGACATTATATGATTTATGATGTTTATGTATTTGACACTCTGAGCTCAATTATGTATTGTTTTTGACAAAAATATTATTCTTGTCTTAATTGTTGGTATATATACATGAATGTTGACAAGGATAATCTTTACGAAGACATTATTGTTATAAATTTATTGAACTTCTCATTACATATCATATTAAGTGAGGACTAATATCGTAGTACATGGAAGAGACTATGTCGAAATGATGATGTACAACCGCCATAACTCTTATTAGTCTTTACTTAAGGATGATATATTAAGTGATCAATGTACGAGAGATTTTAGCTTATGATATGCGCATTATATTATAGATCACATAACGAGACAATATTATATGGACCAAGTGGGAGAATGTAAGACCTATTAATGTGGCCCATTTAATATTATTAAATTAATTAAATGAAGTGATGCTAAAACCTGATTGGTCAATTGAGAAGTAATAGTTTCTTAACTGCACACTTTGATGGAAAGTAGGCAGTTTTAAGGCCAAATAGAAATTGCCTCTCTACTTATAAATATGAACATATTCCATCAAATCAAATACGTTCAATATAGAGAGGTGAAGAGAGAGAACAGTTTCTTTATTTTATTTTCTGGTTTCTTTTATATTACATGTTTCATTTCTTTAACTATCATCGATGGATCAAGATACGCCTTAATTGTTTTATTCATAACGTGAAAATCATGAAGTTCCAAGATCAATGATTTAAGGTTCATGTTATTTTTTGACTTCATAGTTTATATGAACTTATTGAATTACAAACAGATTCATCATATTATCCTCGGAAATATCAACTTCATCGAACTAGAGTCTGTGTGCCCTCTCCCTTTTTTCCTCACTTCTTTTTTCCTTCTCCCTTGATCTCAGTCTCACACCTTAGGATGTTTCCTTTTACCTTTTCCTCATCATTTTTTTGGCTCTCTACTCTCTTTTCAAATGACTCCAGCAACCAGAAACCCAATCGATTTCTCTGTTTCTTCCCTCCTCTCTTCTTCCCTTCCTCTCTTCATCCCTTTTTCTCCTTCCCCAAATAGCCGTGCAGTCTACCAATTTACTGGGGATGACATTTGGCCTGGTCTTGTCATTCTTATATCTGCACCCGCTGCAGCATTATCGTGAACCAGAAAAATAGAGAAAGCACATTTATATACATGCACAAGTCAAATGAAACATTAAAAAAAAAAAAAGGGACGTTTTCTGAGAGTCAGGAAAAATTTAAACAAAAAAGACACTGACATAAAAGTTGGGGAAAATAAGACACCTGCTGTGCTGCCATCATTTTTTCAGTTTTTCTTATGGAGTGAAAAGTTCCATTTTCTTCTTTTTTTCCTGGTGAAAACAGCAGAAAAAATTGTAGAGTTTTCTTGATTTTCTATTGCAGCTGAAGGCCTTAAATGTAGGTGAGAAGGGTCTATAAGGGGTCAGAGTTAAATTTCCCTTTATATGTCGATTTGCTAAAGTGTGAACATTATCTAATTGTGTTTGGGGGTGTAAAGAGAAAATTGGGAGATGTATTAATCTACTTTCCATTATTATGCATTTGAATACACCATGGTTTTATTCTCACAGCTTTTTCATTTTCAAGTTGTTTTTGAGAAAAAAAAAAAAAAAAGAAGAGGTTCAATCCTAAGGATAATAATCAACACAATAGAGAATTTTAGACAGCTTATTAAACCTTCATATTCATTACAAGTTTTCACATCATTCAGACCATATAAGTTTTGGCATCTTAATTTAATTCTCTAACAATCTTTGGGGGGTAAGGTAATACTAAGTATCAGTTCAGCAGCATCCAGGAGTTCTAGATTCAAAGGAGCCTGATTATGTTGATAATCATTCGAAGGTTTACCCATCTTTATATTTTGGGAAATTGGCACTAATGGTCCCTAACGTATGTCTCCAGTGCACAAATGGTCCCTAACCTCTCATTTTTTGCAGAACGGTCCCGAACCTATCCATTTAGGTGCGCAATTGGTCCTTTAAAATAAATTCCGTTAAAAATATCCGTTAATTTCGTGAGTGGGTTAAACTCTCCTTTTATTTGTCTTTATTAAAGGGGGTAAAATCGTCAAGTTATATTTTCTTTCTTTCTTTCAAATTAAATTCTCAATTTTCCTTTTTAATCATCTTCTTCTAGTTTTCTTACCAAGAGTGTGCTTATTGTTATGCATCCAGACTTTGAGCACATGCCTTCTAATTCCAAGGAGTTGAATTTAGCTATAAAAATGGAGTTTGAGGTGCATGAGGAGGAGGTATTGAGTTTTGACTCACTTGATAACTCTAACTCGACTCAACCAACTAAAATGTCGAGCCCTGTGGAAGTGCCGATCACGCCGTTGAGGAAGCCTAAGTATAAGGAGTGCTTGAAAAATCACGCGATGGGCATCGGAGGCCACGCGGTGGAATGTATAAGGAGTGCTTGAAAAATTGCTGGTCTGATAGAATGTGTAGACATAAATGATGTTTAACCAACTTAAAAATATTTATAAGCACTCCCAAAACGATGAATTCAGTGGCGAATATGAGATTTCGGTTTCACTATTGTAACAGGTTGGTGTTAGATTTTCCTTTAATCATGATATAAGATTTTACATTAGCAGATTAAACAGAGTTTCACAAAGTCATTAGATAAAATCTTTAACAACAAAGCCATTTATTGATTTTTATAAATTTATAGCATCTAAATTTATTATAAATATGCTTCAAGAGAAGATAGGTTACATCATGAGAATGCTATATTCTTTCAAAATTTTATCAATCAAGAAACCATACAAGAGAAACATTTCTCAGTAATTCTACTTTATTCTTCAGAGCTAATTAGATATCCTTAAGACCCACGAACTCATGGATATATTTTTGTTTCCTAGTCGATGTTCTACTTGAACTGTGCTTGAAGATATTTAATCACATTCGCGTCGACCTGGAAAGCCTTGGTGAGAACATCAAGACTAATGGGCGGGTCGGATCCAAAAACAGCATTTGCAATTGTGATGACTCCAGGATTTTGGCTGCTTAGACCAGCAAATACAAATGCATTAGTCTTCCCAACATTAAACTGGAAATGAATGAGACCTTCTGGAAACACGAAGACATCTCCTGGATACAAAATCTTGGTAAAGAGTTTGTTCTTAACGTTTGGATCTGCAGGATTTGAAGCCACAAATCCAACAAAGAGAGTTCCCTCCACAACAACAAGAACCTCAGTAGCCCGGGGGTGGGTGTGGGGTGGGTTGAGGCCATAGGGTGCATAATCAATACGGACTAAAGATATGCCAAGAGTGTTGAGTCCTGGTAATTGGTTAACATTCACAGGTGTGACCCTTGATCCTTGGGCATTTGATGTATTTCCAGGCATGTTCAGACCCGGAAAGAAGAAATCATCGGCACTAACCATGTTTGGATCCTTGCAAATCTTTCCATTCACAAAAACTGCAAGCACAACAGAAGCCATTGCTAAGCAATATATATATACATATATGTGCCAACATAATTTAGTACATAAAATGTATTGAGAATTTCCTTGAAAATTACAAAGAAACTGAATGCAGTAAAATTACAGCATTCACCCAATGCACGTTTTGTAGGAGGAACAATAATAAAAAAGAAAGTGAAGCAAAAATTTTGTTCATTCTAATGCCGAGTAATAAACACAGAATTTACCCTTTGCTTCATCGTCTTTAACAGCAACACAGAAATCCTGTAGGGGGGCGGGATCAGAAGCGTAGGTAAATGCAAACAACGAGATAATAAGAACGGAAATTAGCAAGCGAACAGCCATTTTTAGTACAACTGCTGAATTGTTTTTGTTGTGGTCTGTAGATGTTTATTTCGTGAGAGGGGACTGCCTATTTATAGCAGCGATTTCTATTTGAATTAGTCATCAAATTAATTATCTTTTCAAATACACAATCTTGCCAAGTCTTGGAAATATAAATAAATAAATATTTTCAAGAACAGATCACTAATATTAATCAAATTTTCTTTCTTCTGGAAGTGTTCTCATTCAGTAATTAATTGTTGATCAAATCACTCTGAAAATTGATTATGTGTGGATTGAATTAATGTCAAAGTTGTTAATCTGTCATTCTCAGTACTCGAAGGAAATAAAATTTAATACAGAAATAAAAATGTAAATGAAAATGGGAAATATTATTTCTGTTCAAACAATGCGTTGGGATTTGAGTACTAAGTGAAATTAAGTTGTTAATCTGTCATTCTCGTCCTTACAAAACTTGTAATTTGTATACTATACGTAAAGATTTTGAATACTAAGTGAAATTAAGCTGTTAATCTGTCATTATGTTTACTATAAAGGGAGATATGTTGCAAGGCCATTTCTACACATGCATGGAAAAAGTCCAAAATGGCAAATCATTATTTATTAGCATCATCGTGCCAAGCTATGTTATCTGTATAAAACTTCATTAAAAATCCACTCCACATGAGTAATATTAATTTTCTATAGTACTACTACCCCTCTAAATTAATGAAAAATCTCGATCCTCACTCGGACAAATGTGAAAAATTAATAAATCCTTCAAACTATTTTAACGTAAAATCAGAAAATTGTTGACTTTTCAAACTATTTTAACGTAAAATCAGAAAATTGTCTTTTTTAATTTGAAATGACATTTTATTGTAAGAATAAGTTGAAAAGTCAAATATAACGGTGATATAAACCAATTTTAGTTTATAAACTATGTCAAACGGGTGGTAAGTAAAATTTAGCATTTAAGTAGCCTTAGTTGTAAGATTTTAGGTATCCTCGTGCAATTTGCCACTCAAAAATGATATTTTTAAGGAGATTAAATACTATAGAGCCGTTGAAGTAATTTAAACATACGCATTTTTTAAGACAAAATAATAATTTACCAAGTAAACCCTTCAAATTAATAACTCCTATAAATAATTCTCATATTGATGATGCCAAGTCTTCTAAGTTCTAGAAAAGAAATATTCTTCAACAACTAATACATTTTCAGTTTTCTTAGTCTCACTTTAAAAAAAAAAAAAAAAAATTAATATTTGCATTAGAACTCGTCAAAGGTAATTTTCAACATTTTCAGTCAAATGATCAAGATAAAATGTAATTTATTATTATTTTAAATGTCCATATGTAGTAAGAGTCGTCACATCTAGCTAGTTTGAAATTGTGTTTGCACAAACAACATTTTTAACCATTATCTTTTCAATTCTACTATCACTTTTATTAACATATATTTACTTACCATATTCACCTTGTTGGTATAATTGTATTTATAGAAAAATATCATATATGTAATATTTATATATTTAGGCAGATTCCTTTTCCTACTAGTATATATACATTGTACTCTTGTAATATTCATCATTCAATCATTCATACAATTGAATCAATACAGAGAATTATATTTCTCCACACATATTCTCTTTTATATTTCTTCATCTATTTCATATTTCTACATGGTATCAGAGCGACGGTTCTGAGCAACAATGTCTGATACAAAAATCATAGAAGCGACGATTGCCCAATCGGATCCCATGGCTCTACAGCAATCCGATCATCCCGGCTTAATCCTTGTTTCTAAACCACTTGATGGAAACAATTATGGACAATGGAGTAGGGCTATGAGAATTGCCCTCATCGCCAAGAATAAAATTGGCTTCATTGATGGAAAGATCAAAGTGCCAGAAGCAAAAGATGAGAAGTATTCTATTTGGGAACGAAGTAATCACATGGTACTATCATGGATACTTAACTCAGTACATCCAGATATTGCTGAAAGTATCATATACTCCGAATCTTCCACAGAAGTATGGAACGACCTACGAGATAGATTTTCTCAAGGTAACGACGCGCGGATATATCAGATTCGTCAAGAAATTGCTGAGCATCGACAAGGAAACCAATCGGTGTCAGCCTATTACACCAAATTAAAAGGACTATGGGATGAATTGGGTTCCTATCACAACCCAATTGGATGCACTTGTGGAAATCTTAAGGCAGTAGCTACAAGGGATGAGAAGGAGAAGGCCATGCAATTCCTGATGGGGTTGAATGATTCTTATTCCACAGTTCGTGGAAACATACTTATGATGAGCCCCTTTCCAGACACCAGAAAGGTACACGCTATTTTAATGCAACATGAAAGACAAGTTGAAGTTGCAACAGATCGTGAAGGGCAACATTCAATCAATTGGGAGAAATCAAATCGGAAAAGTGATAATCGGCCCAACCGGTCAACCGGTTCATCATACCGGTCGACCGCCTCGATGGAAACTGGACAGAAAAAGTGCGCCCACTGTGGAATGACTGGCCATATTGTTGATTCCTGCTATTTTATCCATGGCTTCCCTCCAGGGCACAGGTTTCATGGGAAGGACGTGAAGCCACAAAATAAACAGTTCACAAACACTGCCGCCGCTTCTACACCTGACCCAAAGGAAGGAAAAACCCTCACAACCAAAGAATACGAGCAGATCATGACACTTCTAAAAAGCAAGACGGGTAATGATAAGCCTCTTATTAATGCATCAGGTATCAATTCCTCTACTACCTATTTGAGTAATTCATGGATCATTGATAGCGGGGCCACTGACCATGTGACGAAAGATGGGATCGTTGAGAATAAATCCATGCCAAAGCACAAAACTGTTCAATTACCGGATGGGGGTCATGCAATTATTAAATCTATTGGTGTTGTGAACTTAGGGAATAATATGACTGTTGATGATGTGCTTTATGTTCCTAACTTCAAAGTTAATCTGTTATCTATCAGCAAACTTACTAGAAAGTTAAGTTGCTCTGTGACATTTTTCCCTGATTTTTGTGTCATGCAGGATTTGACTACGAAGAAGACGATTGGCTTGGGAAGGCAGAGTAACGGCCTATATTATCTTTCACAAAGACCGCAAATACATCATACTACCACTCGTTCTACCAATCTGTGGCATAAACGTCTTGGACACCCTTCAGCCTCACCTCTTCAATTCCTAGCACAAAATGTTTTAGATATTAGTTTTGATTCTCACGATATTTGTGATGTATGTCATTTGGCAAAACAATCTAGATTGCCTTTTAAAGTTAGCCAAATTTCTAGTAATAAACCATTTGATTTAATTCATTGTGACATCTGGGGCCCTCATAAAATTTATTCTTATTCTGGTGCTAGATATTTTCTTACAATCGTTGATGATTTCTCTCGCTATACTTGGGTACACCTTATGCGTCACAAATCTGAAACTCAAGGCATAATTAAGAATTTCTTTGCTTGGGTTAAAACACAACACAACCTGACCATAAAAGCCTTAAGATCTGATAATGGCCAAGAGTTTTTATCCTTGCAAGCCTTTTTAGATCAACATGGTACCGATTTTCATAGGTCATGTCCCTATACCCCACAACAAAATGGAGTTGTAGAGAGAAAACACCGCCATCTCCTTAATGTAGCCCGTGCCATTAGATTTCAAGCTAACCTTCCATTAAAATTTTGGGGGGAACATATCAAAACGGCTTGTTATCTTATCAACCGAATACCTTCTCCTTTACTTTCCCACAAAACACCATACGAGAGATTGCATAAGAAATTACCATCTTATTCCCACTTGCGTGTCTATGGTTGCCTATGTTTTGTCACCAACCTCAAACCCAGCCATAAATTTGACACACGGGCCAGACGATGTGTGTTTCTTGGTTACTCCTTAGGGCAAAAAGGATACCTTTTATATGACCTCACCGAGAGAAGACTAGTGGTGTCCCGGGATGTCGTGTTCCATGAAACCATATTTTCATATGCCTCCCAACCCATTGAAGACACTAACTCCATTCCATTACCACAATCTATGCCTCTGGATATTGAAATGCCACATTTACCTAATCCTGATGACCAACATATAGCCGAAACAGATTCCTTGCCTGCAGGTCCCGAGCACTGTTCAAACGGTCGACCTACCGGTCGACCGGTTCCATCGTCCGTTTTAACAGAGAGCTCAGACGGTCGACCGGTTGATCAGCCGGTTCCATCATCCATTTCAACAGAGAGTTCACCCGGTCGACCGTCTGGTCAGCCGGTTCCCTCATCCGTTTCTACAGAGAGCTCAGACGGTCGACCGTCTCCACATTTCGATCGACCGGTTGAGCAATTTTCCTCACCTTCACCTGGCAGACAGCCAAACCAACCTCCTATCATTCCCAATGACCAAATTCGACGATCCACAAGATCAATTCACACCCCAATTCACCTGAAAGATTACTTTATCAATCATGCTCTGCCTACTCAAACCGGGTCTCTTCTGGTCAAATCCAGCACTCGTCATCCTATATCAAGGTATGTGTCCTATAGCAATCTCTCTTCTGTTCATCGTGCCCTTACATACAATATTTCTCATATTGTTGAGCCAGCAAACTTTGAGGCAGCTTGTCAGGATCCCAAGTGGGTAGCTGCTATGAATGATGAAATCCGTGCCTTGGAAGAAAACAACACTTGGTCCCTTGTCCCACTTCCTCCGGGTTCTCATCCTATTGGTTGTAAGTGGGTGTTTAAAGTCAAATTTAATTCTGACGGTACTGTTGAACGTTACAAAGCACGGCTAGTGGCAAAGGGGTTTACACAACGAGAAGGGATTGATTATAATGAAACTTTCGCTCCAGTTGCAAAGTTAACAACAGTCAGATGCTTACTCGCTGTCGCCTCTATTCGCAACTGGACGCTTCATCAAATGGATGTACACAATGCCTTTCTTCATGGTGCCCTTGATGAAGAAGTCTATATGACTCCTCCACCTGGATTTCGTCGACAGGGGGAGACACCAGTTGTATGTCGACTTCATAAATCTCTATATGGATTGAAACAGGCATCCCGTTCTTGGTTTCAAAAATTTGTATCTGCTATTATTCAGTTTGGGTTCAAACAGTCACATGCAGATTATTCACTCTTTATCAAAGTAAGTGGTGATTCATTTACAGCTGTTCTATTATATGTGGATGATATGATTGTCACAGGAAATGATAAAGAAGCAATTTCTTCCACGAAGACGTTTCTTGCATCACAATTCAAGTTGAAGGACCTTGGCACACTAAAATACTTTTTTGGAGTAGAAATTGCTCGCTCGAGATCAGGGATCTCAATAAATCAAAGGAAGTATACTCTTGACATTCTTCAAGAGGCCGGATTACTTGGAGCAAAACCTGCAGCATTTCCCATGGAGCAGTCATCAAAATTTAATTCGACAGATGGAAAATTGTTGAAAGATCCCACATATTATCGACGGTTGGTAGGGAAGCTCATTTATCTCACTATTACTAGACCGGAAATCTCATATTCGGTCAATACACTCAGTCAGTTTATGCAGGCACCTAGGCAACCCCACCTTGATGCAGTTCACCGATTGCTCCGATACTTGAAAGGAGCACCAGGACGAGGATTATATTTCCCATCAAGTGGAAAATTGCAGCTATCAGGATTTTGTGATGCAGATTGGGCTGGAGATATTACTACACGACGATCAGTTACGGGATATTGTGTATTCTTGGAAAATGCACTTATATCATGGAGAAGCAAGAAGCAAACGACTGTGTCCAAATCTTCAGCAGAAGCAGAATATAGGGCAATGGCTTCCATTACTTGTGAGCTTACGTGGTTGAGACAGTTGCTGACAGACTTATGTGTGGATCACCCACAAGCAGCGACCTTATATTGTGACAATCAAGCAGCAATACATATTGCGGCTAATCCAGTATATCATGAGAGGACAAAGCACATTGAAATTGATTGTCATATTGTTCGTGAACGAATCATTAAGGGAGAGATCAAGACTGCCTATGTTTCAAGCAGCAATCAGATTGCAGATTTATTTACTAAAGCACTGGGCAAGGAGGCATTTCACAGTTTCACTCGCAAGTTGGGCACTTTTGACATACATGCTCCAACTTGAGGGGGAGTATTAACATATATTTACTTACCATATTCACCTTGTTGGTATAATTGTATTTATAGAAAAATATCATATATGTAATATTTATATATTTAGGCAGATTCCTTTTCCTACTAGTATATATACATTGTACTCTTGTAATATTCATCATTCAATCATTCATACAATTGAATCAATACAGAGAATTATATTTCTCCACACATATTCTCTTTTATATTTCTTCATCTATTTCATATTTCTACAACTTTCATTTCAAAATACTATTACCATCGTTTAATTTTTGTGTTAAAAGAAAAGTATCCTTTTTCTTATTTTCTTAAGTAAAATCACATTTAGAAACACATAAAAAATCTGAATGATTCTCATACTTTATACTTTGTGCAAATAAAGTCTTTAAACTTTCAATTGTACTTCGTTAATCCTTAAACTAAATATCGTAAACCACGTTAGTCCATTCGTACGTCTCTGTCATTCCAACAGAAATAATAAGTTAGTAGACGGAATTAGTTACAAGACCATTAATTTCGTCCAACTCAGCATCCAAAAAATATGGTTGGTCCATGAACTATACACTTTGCACGCAAAAGTTCCTTAACTTTAACAACACACATGTTTAGTCTTTCAACTTAACAATATGAACTTCATTAGTCTATTTGATTGTATATGACATTCCAACTAACGAAAATGATGAAATGGCAAATTAAATTACTTACGTACTGTTTCATCCAACTTGTCATCTATCTTGACAAAAAAAAAATATGGTGGAATTTTATCCAATTAAGTGAAACTACTTATGATGGCGGTAAAAGAGATTCGTAAGGTGCAGGAGGTGACGGATGATATTCAATGTATGATTGTGTGTATATATACCATTTTTTTTTCTTTGTTTATATTAAGATTTTTGTAATTCCTTTTTTCCTTTCTTGTCTAATATTTATTTTTATTTTTTTTTATTTTTTGTCAAAGTGGGTGCTGAGTCGAACAAAAATAACCTTCATGTAAGTAATTCTGTCTATCTACTCATCATTTTCAGCAGTTAAATTGGCACCCATCACATATAAACAATCTTGTTTTTTTCACATGAAGACATAAAGAAGCCATTTCAATTGATTGAAATACTAAGCCTACTAAAACACAAAGATAGAGGGAAAATTGAAATTTTTCATAAAATGAGTATCACGATTTACAATTTGTACCTATTATTATTAGATTAAACAGCATTTCACAAAGTCACAACAAAGCCATTATTGACTCATATGAATTGATTGCATGCAAACTTATTAATAACATCCTTCAAGAGAAGATAGGTTACATCATGAGAATACTATATTCATTCAAAATTTTAATCATCAAGAAACCATACAAGACAGACTATTTTATTCTTCAGACCTCATAAGATATCCTTAAGAGGCCAAACACATTATAGATTTTTGTTTTCTAGTCGATGTTCCACCAGAATTGTGCTTGAAGATATTTAATGACGTTCGCGTCGACCTGGAAAGCTTTGGTGAGAACATCAAGATTAATTGGTGGGTCGGATCCAAAAACTGCATTTGCAATTGTGATGACTCCTGGATTTTGGCTACTTAGACCAGCAAATACAACTGCATCAGTCTTCCCAACATTAAACTGGAAATGAATGAGACCTTCTGGAAACACAAAGACGTCTCCTGGATACAAAGTCTTGGTAAAGAGTTTGTTCTTAATATTTGGATCTGCAGGATTCGAAGTCACGAATCCAACAAAGAGAGTGCCCTCCACAACAACAAGAACCTCAGTAGCCCGGGGGTGGGTGTGGGGTGGGTTGAGGCCATAGGGTGCATAGTCGATACGGACTAAAGAGATGCCAAGAGTGTTGAGCCCTGGTAATTGGTTGACATTCACAGGTGTGACCTTTGATCCGAGGGGATTCGATGTATTTCCAGGCATGTTCAGACCAGGAAAGAAGAAATCATCGGCACTAACCATGTTTGGATCCTTGCAAATCTTTCCATTCACAAAAACTGCAAGCAAAACAAAAGCCATTGCTAAGCAATATGTATATATATATATATATATATGCCAACATAATTTAGTACATAAAATGTACTGAGAATTTCCATGAAAATTACAAAGATACTGAATACAGTAAAACTACAGTATTCACCCAATGCATGTTTGGTAGGAGGGATAATATTAAAGAAGAAAACGAAGCTAAAATTTTGTTCAATCTAATGCCGAGTAATAAACACAGAATTTACCCTTTGCTTCATCGTCTTTAACAGCAACACAGAAATCCTGTAGGGGGTCGGGATCAGAAGCGTAGGTAAATGAAAACGAAGAGATAATAAGGACAGTAATTAGTAAGCGAACAGCCATTTTTAGTACAACTGCTGTATTGTTTTTGTTGTGGTATGTAGATGTTTATTTCGTAAGACGGGACTGCCTATTTATAGCAGTGGTTTCTACTTTCTATTTGAATTAGTCATCAACTTAATTATCTTTTCAAACACATAATCTTGCCAAGTCTTTCTATTTATATTAAACAAATTTTCTTTCTTGAAGTGTTCTCATTCAGTAATTAATTGTTGATCAAGTCACTCTGAGAATTGATTGTGTGGTTTGAATTAATGTCAAACGTTAATCTGTCATTCTCAGTACTCGTAGGAAAAAATTAAATAGAGAAATGAAAATGCAAATGGGAAATATTATTTAACGTTTTAATACTTCATTTTGATTGACTCTGCAGTCTCATGCATGATGCATTACATTTCATCATTTTCACTATCCTATTTTGTTATATAACATGATATGATATTATGATGCTGAAGACAACACAAAATATGCGATTTATATTCAAACCATGCATTGGGATTTGAATATTAAGTGAAATTAAGCTGTTAATCTGTTATTAACGTCCTTGCAGAACTTGTAATTTGTTTACCATACGTAAAAGGACATATGTTACAAGACAAAATGGCTGATCATTTATTAAAAAAAATCATCGTGCCTGGTCCAAGACCATAAGTCTTAAATTGTCCGTCTTTATTAACCGACGTAGACTACAAAATTTAGATCGAATTACAAATTGAATCTTTTTATACTTAATAACTAAAGCAGTACTAGATTTATAATATCAAAAGAATTTACGAACAAATGATATCTCAAATCAATTCAACTATTTAATATTTTATTTTAAAATGTCGTGAACACAAATAAATTTACTCGACGGACAAATACCACCTAACAAATCTCCCACTTGCCGTAGAGTAAATGGAACATGTTAAGTATACTCGTGTTTTCAATGTGCCCCCTCAAAACTCCTTGCGGGTAACATCATGGTGAAGGGGTCAACAAGATTTTCTACATATACTATTTTAAAAATTAAATTGTCACAACTCCCATTGAACAATTTCTCTGACCATGTGGTACTTTCGTTTAATGTGTTTCCCATGTTGATGGTTTCTTGGTTCTTTTGCATTTGTCAATGCTCCACTGTTATAACATTACAAATTAGGCGAGATGCAAAAGAAACCACCTCAAGGTCGAACAAAAACTTTCTAAGCCACGCCGTCTCCTTGGCCGCTTCACAAGCTCCCACATACTCAGCCTCCAGTGTGGAATCAGCAATACAAGATTACTTGATACTTTTCCTAATTACAACAGTGCCACTGCCCAATATTGATCTTTATATGGACTTCCGAAAATTCATATCCGCCTGAAAGTCAGAATCACTATAACCCTTAGGGACCAAGTATGGAGCTGGATATACCAGCATATAATCTATAGTTCTACGAAGGTACTTGAGTATATGCTTAACAGCAGTCCATTGTTCAGGTCTTGGGTTCGACCGATATTTACTAGAAATTCCAACAGCATAGCAAATATCTGGTTGTGTGCATAGCATTGCATAAATGATACTTCCTACAGATAGGCATAAGCATAAGGAACATTTTTCATGTATTCCACTTGACTAGGAGTCTTAGGTCAATGCTCCCATGACAAATAAATTCGATTTCTAAAAGATACACTACAAGAAATTTCACTTTTGACTATGAAATTTTTTGTCGTACAAAGTCATTTTTAGGTTGTTTTGTCAAAAAATGAACGTCTAGAGTCTTTACAAGACCAAAATTTTCGTTGTTAAAAGTGAAATTTATTGTAGTGACATTTAGCCTTTCTTAGAATTCTGCATAACAAACCTCTCCACTATTTTGTATATATATATATATAAAGTTTGTGAAAGATAAATTCACATATTCTTCCCATCCCAAAGGATCTAGATTCCTAGAACATAATTGGTATTTTCTATGTCATTCATGTCAAACTGTTGAGCCAACCAGCTTTTAACTCACATCAACGCTCCTTCGTTATTCCCAATGAGCAGGATATTATAGATATACAGTACAAGAAAAATTACCTTGTTGTCTTTAATATGCTTATAGACACAAAGCTCATCAAGATTCTAATCAAACACATAAGTCTTAATGGTTTGATCAAATCTAATGTTCCAAGATTTAGGTACTGTTTAAGTCCCTAAATGGATCTCTTTAGTTTCCATACGTTATTCTCTTAACCTTTCTGGATTTAACCATCTGGTTGCACCATATAGATGACTTCATCAAGATTTCCATTGAGGAACGTTGTCTTAACGTCCATTGACCACACCTCACAATCAAAATGAGCTGCAATGAATAAAAAGATTCTTATTTAACTTAAGCATGGCCACAAGTGACAACGTTTTCTTGTAACCTACGCCTTCTCCATGGGTAAAACCCTTAGTGATTAGTCTTGCTTTAAAGGTTTCTACCTTTTTGTTCGCTCCTCTTTTCCTCTTGTAGATGCCCTTGTACCCAATAGCTTTTACCCAATTATGTGCATCTACAAGATCCCAGAATGAGTTAGTGCACATAGATTTCATTTTTGAATCCATGACCCTTTTCCAATGGTCAGCGTCTATATCCTCCATAGCTTCCTTATACGATGAGGGATCCTCTTCATGCTCGGTATAGACTGTATTGAAAAATTCTTCATAAAGAAAGTATCTCGAAGGTAATCGAATTGTTCTCTCAGTACTTCTCAAGTATTTTGTCCCTCTACTTCAGTCTCAATACCATGTGCTAATTGAACAATTGGGGAACCTATCAATATTTATCACCTCTGGTGTCGACAAGTCGGTGGGTATGGCAAGTGAAACCTCCATTTGTCTCCCACTATGCCCAAGCACCATTGGTAAAAGTGGAGTGAATTCTATTTGAGTTTGTTCAATGTGAATCGCTAGAACGGGTGAACTAGGAGTGTTTCTTGTCATTTCCTCCAACAGAACCTTACTATTGGATTCATGTTCTTCCATATGTGTTCATCTAAGAATGTTTCACTTTTACACGCAAGTACCTTATTGTTCTGAGGACTATAGAAGTAATATCCTCTTGTTCATTTAGGATATCTTAACAAAATATATACTTTTGATCTTAATGTCATCTTATATGTCTTTCCCTTAAGCACATGTGTCTGACATCTCCATAACCAGATATGTCTTAGAATAGGCTTACGCCCATTCAAAAATTCTAGAGATGTCTTAGGGACAGACATAGATGGAACTATGTTCAATAAATATATCGCATTTTGTAAGACATTTCTCCAAAAGGATGTGGTAAAGTTTGAGAAGCACCTGACTATGTCCAAATAAAGTCATGTTTCTCTTTTCTGAGATACCATTGTGTTGTATCTAGTGCACTATCTTAGGATAGAATTTCTTTCTCTGAAAGGTACGTTTTAAAGTCGTAGGGTAGATAATTTCCATCTCGATCTCATCTAAGTGTCTTAATGTTCTTACTCAATTGCTTTCTGAATTCTTTGAATTTCTCAAGGGCTTCCAAATTGCGAGCCATGAGGTACACATAGCCCTATCACGATTAATCATCTATGAAAGTGATAAAGTACTCATATGCACCTCTCTAGCCTGGACACTGATTGGTCAAGAAACATTAGAGTGCACGAATTTCAAGACTTTCATGGCCCTATGTCTTTTAGATATAAAGGGTCTCTTGGTCATCTTACTCTCCAAACAGGATTCGAGATCGACATGAATTCTACCCTTAATTCACTTAAAGGACCATCCATTATCAATCTTTGAATTCTATTAAGATTAATGTGACCAAGTAGAAGGTGCCACAAATAAGTCTCATTAGTGAGAGACAAAGTTATGCGTTTATTAGATGCAATGATATTATTCATAGAGTCTAGCACAATTTAAAACATACAAATTGTTAGCCAATTGTCCTTGAAAAATAAGAGCATTATTCAATTTAACATCCAGCGCAAACCACACAAAAACAATTTAATATCCATGCTCAATTAAATTAGCTACAAAAATTAAATTCCGTTTAACGTCAAGAACAAAATAACAAATTTTCAAATATAAATGTTTACTGTGCTGAAAAAATAGAAAATCATATCCAATAGCTCTAGCAGACACTAGCTCTGTAGTGCAACTCATGAGAGAGAACCCTCCTTCATTGAGCTCTCTCGTTACCTGGAACCCTACAATGAATTGCAAATATGGTTACTGGCTTGAGAATCTACTATCCAAGTGTCAGAAGAATCAACCACTAAGCAAGACTCAATGTAGGATAATACACCATTACCTTGTCTTTTGGAAACTAGGTATTCTAAGTAGTTCTTCTTCCAGTGACCTTTCTGTCCGTAGTGAAAGCACTTTCTCTTAGACTTTCCATCCTTCTATGATTTCTTGGCCTACTGTTATGGGACCTTCTTTTTGGACTTTTTCCTCTTGTTACCTCACTTGCCTTTTGGCGTGGAAAAAGACGGTCCAACAGAAGAAACAACAAAAGCATCACCACTCTTGGTCTTTAGAACATCTTCTTCAATTTGGAGCTCCTTCATCAACTCTATCATGGACATATTCAGCTTGTTCATGTTATAATTAACCTTGAACTGTGAGAATTTTTCAGGGATAGTCTTTAAAAACATGTAAGCCTACGTCTCCAATTTGATTTCTGCCCTAAAACCCCGTCCACATCAAAATGACCGTTCAATGCAAGTATATGATCTCTTACAGTTGTCCCTTGTTTCAAGCGCTTGTTCATGATAGACCTAATAGCGGCCTGTAAATATTTCCTGAAGAATTTTCATAATCTGAGCAACATGGTCCATGTTCTAATGTTTCTACTACAACACATTCGACGTGTATGCTGAGATGTAGCAGCGGGCCATCTCAACAAATTGGAGCTACTTCTCATATGTAGCCTTCTGTTCAATTTTGGACTCCTCAGTTGGTTTTTTGGGACAAAGTTCAGTTAGCACAAAAGTATGCTTCTTAGCAGTGAACAATCATCAATTTCATTTCCAATCAATGAAATTATTCCCTACTAGTTGGTTCTTATTTTGGACACTCGACAATTTAAGGTTCAATATTTTTTATGAAATAAAATAACATTATATGTAAAGATCAGCTACATTAAAATTTTCATATTATGATGCACAAAGAATGCACAAGTAGACTCAATACTACTATAATATGGCGACTACCTAAAACCCCAAAATCTTAAAATTATCTCTATGTTGGAAAAGATAATGTGATTTATAGCTAAAACCCCACAAAGAATGCACAAGTAGACTCATATTGATCTTGCCAAGTCTTCTATGTTTTAGTCCATCCATATGTCTCTGTCATTCCAACACAAATAATGAGTTAGCAATCGGAATTAGTTACATGGCCATTAATTTCGTCTAACTCAGCATCTAAAAAATATGGTTGGTCCATGAGCTATACACTTTGCACGCAAACGTTCCCTTAACTTTAACAACACACATGTTTAGTCCTTCAACTTAACAATATGAACTTCGTTAGTCTATTCAATTGTATCTGCCATTTCAACTAATGAAAATGATGAGTTGGCAAACGAAGTTACTTACGTAATGTTTCATCCAACTCGGCATATATCTTGACGAAAAAATGGTGGAATTTTATCCAATTAAGTGAAATTACTTATGAGGGCGGTAAAAGAGATTCGTAAGGCGCATTTTATCCAATTAAGTGAAATTACTTGTGAGGGCGGTAAAAGAGATTCGTAAGGCGCAGGAGGGGACGGATGGTAGTCACTGTATGGTTGGGTGTATGTATTCCAATTTTTTTTTCTTTGTTTATATTGAGATTTTTTTAATTCTTTTTTTCCTTTCTTGTCTAATATTTATTTATTTTTATTTTTTTGTCAAAGCGGGTGCTGAGTTGAACAAAAATAACCTTCATGTAATTATAATTAAGAAATAAGTATTAATTAATTAAATATAAAATTCTTAGTATAGAAAAAAGTATGTATATATCTAAGTGAACAGGAGAACGCTGAAAAAATTACAAAGAAACTGAATGCGGTAAAATTATAGTACTACCACATGCACATTTGGTACGAGAGGCAATATTAAAGAAGAAAACAAAGTTCAATTTTTATTCATTATAGGATAACCACGTACCCTTCGCTTCATCATCTTTAACAGCAACACAGAAATGCCATAGGGAGTCGAGATCGGATGCATAGGTAAATGAAGCCAATGAGAAAATAAGAAGAGCAACTAGTAAACGAACAGCCATGTTTTTTACATATAAAAATGAGTTCAAATATTTCAAACCAATGGGTTGATATCCGACTGTATGATATATTCCAAGTAATGCTTTTATACAGTAACAAAAATTAAAAATAAAATCTTGTTCATTTTACTATTCAATTGTGTCGAATACTATGTACTACTACGTGTCTTAAATTTGTGGAAGTGCAACATTTGTTGGTACAATGACTCAGTCACTGAAGCAGATATCTTTGTTCAAACCAGACGAGGGTGGTTGATCTAAAACTTTAAAAAGTAATATGGTAATGTTACTAGGTAAAAACCGTTAATGGGGTTGGTGTATTTGTATAAGTAAAAGAACAATTCCACGTCTTATAGACACTATGTAATATAACGAAAGCTGAGCATACAATATTTCACAACACAAGGAATTCTCAATTTACTTAATTAAGATACCAAGTACACATTCCACAAGTGTCCCATGGGACACAGTTCAATTTCGGGTACACATTTCTAAAAGAAATACAAATGGCAGAAGTAACTATTTGCATCCAAACTCAATACAAAAGAAAAAAATGAGACGAATGTAGGTAGACTCGGATTATATAGTACATTTCACGATACATCAACATGCATCCGAAACCAATTTTTCACTCGAGTGTCTCGGCGCGTCCATATGTTACAACTTGGAGCTGGAAATGGCTGTAACCCCTCAGACATCTGCAGAAATGTATAAAAGAGCACTTCAGAATCCTAAGGAAAGGTTATTTTCGAACCAAAGTTAGATTTAACCAATTAAGATTTCAAAATACCACACTACCCCAACAGTCCAATGTTTAAAAAGGTACAACCGGGTACTGGTTCACATTGCCTGAATTAGGCAAGGCGTTGCCTTAGCACAGACCAATACAATAATTCCAAATATATATAAATAAAATATGCTCATAATAAAACCACAAGTCATCTTAAAAATCTATAATAAAACAAATTAACAATATCAAAGTCCAACTTGCAAACAAATAAAATAAATATAAAAACAAAATAGCAAATACTAAGTCGTCAAATTAGTAATCACGTACTTTTTGTCTCACTGTAGTCATCTTTCCCTTCTTTTCTTCTTTTTGTAATTTTTGCCCGCCTTTTTTTCTCTGTCTGGTTCAAAACAGAGCACATTAATTAGCTAAGATTACCAGTAAAATTGACTAACAACATGAAGATAAAGAGCAAAATGGCGAAATAGCCCACTGTGCTGAGGTTAGCAATAAAAAGTCTAAATAGACAACATGAACACACGTGCACCTGAGTAGCCCTAAACTTGAGATTGAAGTGTAAATCTCACTAAGTCAAGACGTAAGCCTTAGATTAAATTTGATGCAACAAATGGCACTCAAGCCATAAGCTTTAAAGCATTTAATGTAAGCCTCATGTGAGACAGGACTCAAGACACAAACCACAGAGAGAGTGTTAAAACAATGCAACAATCAAATACAGTCAGTTTCAAACAAAGAAATTCAGTGCCAGAAATTGGAGAATGACTGGAACAAAAATTTACTGAACCAGTGGCTGTTGAGTTGGTGTAAAAATAAAGTGAATTTACATGAATACTATATCCCCTTGAACGGACAATCAATTTTTTTGTCAACAACTAGGTACTGCATCTCTAAAAAAAATTGTGAATTAGCTGTTCCCAAAGAATTAGAATAACAATACAACAGCATTTTTCTTTTCCTATATTTGTCCTTTGGACTTGTTAAATTGATTTTCTTTTTCGATATACTTGAGGCTCCAAACTTAGTTACATTTACTTTCTCTAATGGATAGAAAATGCCAAACAGATCATAGAGGTGCAAGCCCATGAACAATGCTTGGAATACGGAGAAGTATAAAACAAAAATGTCAGGGCCCACAGACTGTTAAAAGCAGTTATCCCCCAATCAAATACATGATCATACAAGTTGTGAGGTCTCTCCACTAAAGAATACACAAGTTAATCCATTGGAGCTAAGCTCCTACAATATTGTAATGTCTTCTATTCTGATCAGAATATATGATCCGACTCTGTTAATGTTTTACAGGCTCTATTACAGCCCAGTCTAGAGTGGGCTAACAAAGCCCTGAAGGGATGCAAGGATCCACACTACCGTTTTTTATGCGAACTTGACCAAGTCTGCACCTATATATACAGGTTATAGTTAGGCGATTGTATTATGAGTAAGTTTCTCAGTCACAAAAGCATCTCAGGTGTGGTGATGTGGAGTGAATTTGGACGTGAACGTATTAGAAATCTCTGAATTTCCTGTTTCTAGTGGATTCATCATATTATCTTCGGAAATATCAACTTCATCAAACTACAGTCTGTGTGCCCTCTCCCCTTTTTCCTCACTTCTTTTTTCCTTCTCCCTTGATCTCAGTCTCACACCTTAGGATGTTTCCTTTCACCTTTTCCTCATCATTTTTTTGGCTCTCTACTCTCTTTTCAAATGACTCCAGCAACCAGAAACCCAATCGATTTCTCTGTTTCTTCCCTCCTCTCTTCTTCCCTTCCTCTCTTCATCCCTTTTTCCCCTTCCCCAAATAGCCGTGCAGTCTACCAATTTACTGGGGATGACATTTGGCCTGGTCTGTCATTCTTATATCTGCACCCGCTGCAGCATTATCATGAACCAGAAAAATAGAGAAAGCACATTTATATACATGCACAAGTCAAATGAAACATAACAAAAGGGACGTTTTCTGAGAGTCGGGAAAAATTTTAAAAAAAAGACCCTGACATAAAGTTGGGGAAAATAAGACACCTGCTGTGCTGCCATCACTTTTTCTTATGGGGTGAAAAGTTCCATTTTCTTCTTTTTTTTCCTGGTGAAAACAGCAGAAAAAATTGTAGAGTTTTCTTAATTTTCTATTGCAGCTGAAGGCCTTAAATGTAGGTGAGAAGGGTCTAAGGGTCAGAGTTAAATTTTGCCTTTATATGTCAATTTGCTTAAGTGTGAACTTATCATTATCTAATTGTGTTTGGGGGTGTAGAAAATTGGGAGGTGTATTAATCTACTTTCCATTATTATGCATTTGAATACACCATTGTTTTATTCTCACAGCTGTTTCATTTTCAAGTTGTTTTGAATTATGTAAAAATAAAAAATAAAAAAAACAAAGAGGAGGTTCAATCCTAGGGATAAAAATCGACACAATAGAGAATTTTAGACAGCTTATTAAACCTTCATATTCATTACAAGTTTTCACATCATTCAGACCATATAAGTTTTGGCATCTATATTTAATTCTCTAACAATCTTTGGGGGGTAAGGTAATACTACTTATCAGTTCAGTAGCATCCAGGAGTTCTAGATTCAAAGAAGCCTGATTATGTTGATAATCATTCAAAGGTTTACCCATCTTTATATTTTTGAATAAAGCAAAATTAATTTGGAACCTAAGGAGAAAAATGGAAAGTCTCTATGAAGGTCTCCTACGTGTTGTACTTCTGAGCAGAATGCTCAGCCATGTTTTTGCATGTAGTAGTAGTATAATTTCACACTCACCCTCAGCCTCTGTAATTACCCAAAAATACATTTCAAAAACAAATGGCCTAGAATTGACTTCTTGCCCCTTTCCAAGTCCCGAGACCTCAAGTTTTTTAAATACAGGACCACCTGACCATCCTTCTAAATTGAACCAAACATATTGATATCAAAATATCCATTTATGCTATAACCTATCTTCATTCCAAAAAATATTCAACAATCTATTGTGGTTGACTCCTATCGTCATAATTCCAACAAACCAATAGGAATTTGCCACCATCTTAAGAGGTTGAGTTACAACCTCTGGCAACATAGATACTGAGAGTGAAAAGCTTGTAGGCCATGGAATCATCTGTACAAATTCCGGCAACTACCTGCTAGCTGTGTCCAGCACCAATATGAACGAGTTTTCTGTACCTATTTCGCAACAGCTACTTTTTACATTAATATCAGTACACTCAAATCTCGTGGATGTTATGATCAGTTGGCAGTTGGCAAAAGAGAATAACTATGTCAAATAATGTGGCAGTCGTTGTCAGTAGTTATCCATTGAGCTACTGTTGACAGAAAATTGTACAATTTATTAGAGATAACAATCAACCCAATTGATTGGGGACAAATATTTAGATGAAAAAAAAAATCCAGTTTTTCATCTTCAAGCTCAAACAAAGAATAAAGATCTAGAATTCCTAAAAATAACTATAGTAGAGCAGAAGTTGCTGCCCTTAGTTTGAACTTGAAGAAGAAAGATTCAAAATCCATACCAGCGTCACATTCATCTGAAGAAATGCCCTCCAAATCCCCTACAGCTTGGCACATGGCATGAAGAGTCACTTTCTTCACCTGTACAAAAAGCAGCAAACTGTAAAATCTATTGACCGCATGCTGCATGAGAAAACTTGTACATGACTTTTGTGTTTCAAAAGATCAATCTGAAGATTATGTTAGCAACTGGAACAAATAACCCGGACATTACACTAAACGAACACATGTCGCTTCTCCCCAAAAATTAAAAGGAATAGAGAAAGGACGAAAATGTAAATCCTAGAGACTTATATCTGGTCATAAAACCAAGATTAAAGGCAATTGTTCAAATCAGCGACAAACATAAATTTTATTTAATTGAAATGACTAAACATTAATGACGCGTGCATGTTCTGTGTTGTGTATCGAAATTATACCTCCAACTTGTCTTCCTTAGCCCTGTGATTTGGAGGAAGAACACGGAATTCTTCAGTCAAACGAATGCACTCTTGAACATTTTCAGGTGAGACAAAGTCAACTGCAACTTTTATGCATGACTGTAGACGGGAAAATGTGTGAGATAGTGCTATATATCCAAAAAGATAAAAGAAATGAAGTACCTCACAACTTTTGGCATCAAGAATTGAAATAGCATTGCAGTGTAGGGAAAATTGAAATCTACAAATAAGGTAGCCATTAACAGAAGGATGCAGACTATTAAATAGGGCAATCAATCAGATTTACCAAGGCACTAACTTTGTTAATTTCATTTCGCAAAACCAGTCACCTCTTTGGTTGCCTCTCCGAAAATCATCAGTTACAATTAAATTAAATGACTAAAGTAAAAAATGTTCTCTGACGCTTTGTCTGCAAACTTCAAAAAACTGTCAGATCAGTTGTTATCCAACTTCAATCTGTGCAGAGACAACATAATTTTATTTGAAAAAAGTCTTGCTCGACCACATTTCATCTCATTCAAATCATAAACTAGTTCATTCAAATTTTGAAAAGAAGCCAAGTAAAATACTGTAATGGTTTTCATAATCTTGTTATTTGAAGATATAGATCCAAGGAAAATAGAAATTCATGTGATAACACCTCCCAACTGAAGTGAAATTTACACCAAAATTGAGGCACTCAATACCTTGAATAGTTTCATGACCTGAAGACTGTAGTTACATTTGACAATTTGGAAAAAAGACACTGCAGCTAAAACCTGGCAAAATCTAAATTGCTTTTGTGAAATTAGCAATTAGCACCAGTCAAGCTATGATTATATGCTTCGCGTAATGATATTTCAAGCAAAAATAAGTTAAGTATCGTTACAATTTAGATCGGAGGCTTCAGCTACTTCAGCTCTTCGACAGATTTGTATAAGCGGCCTGACTTAAACCAATATAATTAGACTAGTTTCTCATGAAACTAGTCAAATCAAATTAATCAAGTAATCCAAAATAGTTCTAGTAAAAGTTTCTAAGGTGGAAAGGTTGAAAACCCCCATAGACTATTATGTCACTATATATAATTAACTGAAAAAATTCACCTTTTTTAACACAAAATTCAAATGGAGCTTCATTTTGATTTTTTTTTTTTCAGTAAATTTGTGAAGCATTAAGCAGCCATCAAATCTAAAAATTCCGTTATTTATATTAATGCAACCAAACATGATCTTTATATTGAGATTTTTACAGATATTTTAATGAAAATTAGTTAATATCTAGTTTAGAGCATCTTTATAGTCAATGTTCATCCATTTTCCACACTTAGCAGTATATGTAGATTGCTTAGGTAGTTTGTGACCTTTAATGTTGTCAAGACCGGTTAGCCAAGTCTTATCTATAGATATCACCAACAAAAGTATGAACGAAAAACCGATTATTATGTTAAAATGACATTGTTGATGTGGTTTTCCTCTCGGAATCAACCATTTAGCTTGCTGTTGCATTGAGGAGGTTCCATGATTAACAAAGTTGAATGGCATTTGTTTCCTTGAAATTAAGTGCGTGGCATCTCAGGGTTCTCTCCAAGTTTCCCAAACCTCACTCTGAACAACCCGCTCTGCCTTCAACAAGTAGTGATCTCAGCTAGTTACGCCCATGGTGATAACCCCAATGCTAGAGAAACTTCTAAATATAAACACGTCTTCTTTCCAGACGCTCTTCAAGAGTTCCAAGCCCCAATCTTAAATGATAAGAAAATATGCATAAAAAAATCATCTCTTGACCACAGAAAGTTAATCAGGATGCTTAATTGTGGACATAGGGAGTAATACATAAAAAGCCACAAATAAATTATTGTCAAAGTGAGTATTAATCTCAATAGCTTCACACATTTGGTAAAAGCTAAATCAGCAAAAAGCTTCAGTTGCCTTGGCCTACAAGAGGATAAAAGCCACCACTAGTGTTTGGGGAGTTCAGCCAGATGCTGATATTTCAGATTCACTACCCGAACTGAAGCAAGCCTTAAATCTTAAGCTAAAGCAAACTAAAATTATTTGGATGGGTTGGATTTGGTTTTGGATTTAAGTTTTTTTTTCTTTTCTTTTCTTTTCTTTTTTCTCCTTCACCAACCTATACATCCCAATCAATTCCTATTCTGAAAAGAAAGATAATTAACTTTTTACCAAACACCACTTGTACCTAGGGTGGGGGTTTGGCTAGCACCCCTAACTGTATGTTATAAATCATTAAATACACAATGGAAGGGGACATGTACCTTACCTCTGGAACTACAAGAAGAGATGGAGAAAACATAAGCAAACAATTTAAACTTGGAGATACTATCTCCATTACAAGTGTAAAGTAATCGTAAAATCATCCATTCTTTTTAATTCTCAGACTATATACAACCATACTGTCAAGTAAATCAAGGAATCAATTCAATCATATTGTCAATACTTCCCCCTTAAGCTGGTAATAGAAATATCCGTTCTCAGCTTGCTAGTTATCTTCTTAAATGACTGAATCAGTTGGCCCTTCGTGAAGATATCAGCAACATGTCCATTTGATGGAAAATAAGGTGTACATATCAATCCACCATCCAGCTTCTACTTCATAAAGTGTCAGTCCGCTTTAATATAATTTGTACAATCATGTTGAAGTGGGTTATGAGCAATACTAATTGCTGATTTATTATCACAATACAACTTCATAGTTTCCTTCCACTTTGCTCTCCTCCCAGATCACCAAGAATTATTTCTAACAAAGTAGCTCGCAGATTTTGTGCCCTGGCTCTGCTTCTGCAGTGGACCTGACAACTACAGGTTGGGTTGATCTATGCTCAACAAGTGATTCAGCCCAATATGCATATGCAGGCTTCCAAACTCAACTCTTCATTTTTCTTAGAGAAAATTCTTTACCAGGAGTAGATTTTAGATAGCATAGGTTTTTGTGTGCCGCATGTAACTCACATAAGTGAGGGGAGTATGTGTAAATTACTGAAAGGTTGGGGTGATATATATTACTCCCCCCGTCCCAAAATGGTATGCTTGTTTTCATTTTTCTTCCGTCCCAAATTATAGGTTACTTTCTTTGTTGAAAGTATAGTTGATTTCTTAGTTCCCTAATATGTCCTTATTTAATGTGTCTTGTTATCAACAAAGTATGAACTAGTTTTAATAGTGTAATGATATTAATATATGAGTATATTAAAGAAAACGTTAGTAAAATTTATTGTCACAACTATAATAACTACATTTTCTTAATTTGTGTGAAAATAGAAGCAAGCCTATCTTTTTGGGACGGAGGAAGTATTAAAATTGTACAAAAACGAAATTTGCCTTTTATCTAAACAATCAATATAGTCATGATTTAAAAAGCCGCGCTTCGAACATGCCTCAAAACAGACTTTAGTTCCAGCAGTAACTAATAGTATGGAGACACGCCTTCTAAAGGCTCTGTTTGAGGCATAAAACTCAATCAGTTGAGGCTTAGACCTCACGGTTTTAAGGCATTGGCTCGTAATCGTGACTTTAATTTTTGAGCAGCGCCCCAATAAAACTAAAAAGCCAGTACTTTTTTGTTGAATTTGCTTTTTCAAAGTCAATACGTAGGAGACAATAGCCATTAAAATAACAATAAAACCAACGCTAGTTAGATATTAAAATAAGGGCAGTGGGCAACCAATTCTGACACATTGAAAAAGCAAAAACTTTGAAAACTCTGATCCCAAAACTCCTGTAATTTTGGCAGCAACGCTTGGCAACCCAGAGCATCAGGTAATTCACTTTTTTGGCTTTTTTTAATTTCTTTTTTTTTTTTGGTTTGAAATAAAATATTTATTTATTTTTTAATACCTAATGGATGATCAACGGCGTTGATTGTTTATTGTTTATTACTAGCTTATATTTGTATTTTTTTTATTTTGACCTACTCTTTGGTTTGTAGTGGGACGTAAAAGAAAAATGCATTAGTACCTATTTATAATTTTTATACATTTATACAGTGCTGTGGTTCATCATTTGATAAAAAGCGTGTGATCTCAAAGAAAATCCCAATTATTGAAGATCAATATTTGATTAATTTCATATTAGGAATACTATAAACACAGTATAAGCCAAGATCTCTAATATATAAATCTAGGAAAGCCAAAACTAGAGAAAACTTTAAACTGAATAGATAAAATTCAAATCAGATTGACATAATTTCTAAGTTCATAACTAGTTTAGACTCCTTATACTCTTCCTAGATAGCCATTAATTATTCAGAAACTTAGATTTACTAGAGTAATAACTCCTATTACAAGAACCATAATGACTCGCAACTTTCCACGCAACCATTTCACTTATCATTTAATAGTATTTATTGACTATAAGAATAATCAATTATTAATAATGCATCAGAAAACTCTAGAAAATTCTGCATCAATCCCCCCTCCTTGAGGAAAACTCGCCCTCAAGTTTACTTGCAATTCCTTCATCTCCATAATATGAGTACCAAGTCTGAAACATTAAATGTTTTGTCAATGCCCAAGTGTTTAGGTAGATTGGGTCCCAGACATTTTCTCCTGTCTTCTTGATGGTATGGCCTCATCTTCTTCTTGTCGAGTTGTGAACAAGTACTAGATGGATACCTTTCGTTTCGCAAGTGGTTCTTGATGGTATGGCCCATTCTTCTTCCTGTCTAGTTCTGAACAAGTATTAGATGGATACCTTTCATTTCGCATGTAAACCGTCACTATTTCACCTTCATGAAAGTTTTGACCCCGCTCTTCTTATCGGCATGCTTCTTGTATTTTTCAAGCGATTCCTCAATCTTCAATTTGATTTGATCATGAACTTCTATCATCGCTTCAGTAATTTCTTCTCCTTTCACTTTTGTCAAGTTGTGGAATTGGTGCCAAATCAAAGATATAAGTAGATTGTTAACCATACACCATCTCAAAGGAACTTTTACTTTTGCTTCTATTCTTTGAATAGTTATAAGAAAATTCTGTTTGTGTTTGTGCAATGACAGATTCTCATTGTTGTGGATTCTCCCCAACTAAGCATCGCAATAGGTTTCCCAAGCTTCTATTGACAACCTCTTTTTACCCATTTGTTTGTGGACAAAGGAAACTACTATATTGCACACAATTCCCAAGCATTTTCCATAAAGCCATCCAAAATTGTGACAGAAACTTAGAATCTCAATCAGAAGTGATGGTTATGTTTTGTTGATCAAGCCGGAGAGGGAACCATTCTTTCATGCTTGCCTGGTTCTGATCTCGCTTGCTTTTTTCCGCTTTCCTCGCGTTATTGTCTCGCTTCGCTCGTATGATTTATGGCGCTTTTCTCCACCCTGAAATCTTTCTAAAGCACTTTAATATCTCCTAAAAACGAAACTTTACTTTAACAAAGAGGCTGCAAGGGTGCCAAACCTTCCGTTTTCTTGCTTGTTCACTGATTCCACTTCCACAAACCGGCACTGGCGCTAGCTCTGTAACCAGAACTAGAACATGCGTGTCGTTTCCGGCCCGCTCTTCCTGAATCCTATCAAGGAAGAGAGTAAGGGCCGGGCCTTTTCACTATCCAATGGACCGCCATGACTGAGTTCGACTCAGGAATGGAGTAAGGTCCTCATTTTTATTCCCCTTGAGCTGAGTAGCTTTCCGACCCGACTATTTCCTAACAAAGGAAGGAATAGAATAAGGGTTGACCTTTTCATCTTTGAACCCCTGATTTCACTCTTTTCGATTTCAAGCTACTTGCGCCTATTGTTTATTGGGCCAATGGCCACACCGCTGGCTGTCCCTCTATTAAAATGTTGGGCAAGTGGCGAGGAATTACCCGTATTCAGTACGAGCAGAGTGGAAACTGCTCAAAATCCTTTCAGACTTTTAAGATAGATAAAAACAAATGAGAGGTCTCCCCGCTTTCATTTAATTCCTTCAACAGATTTCTGAGCTCATACATACACGCAAGCATGAGCGAGAATGAGCAATGACTTGAGTTTAGTTCTTGAGTTCGAGCGGGGGTAGCATTCCGGTCTTAAGCAAAGCCTTCATGCCCGGCCATATGCCTTGTTCAGTCAGTTGTATATCGGTAAGTATGATTGTAGCAATACAAATAGGCACGGTAGACGAAGGAGCTGTTTTGCTTGCAGCCAATACAACCACAACCTAACTTGCACGAGATTCAACAACCGAAGCTACTGGTAGTCCCGAGGGGACGGCATCCTCCTATAATAAATAGTTAGCAGTACTGAACAAGCGAGTCATTGGTCCGGGGAAAGAAAAGGGGACCGCCTTTGCTTTGGAAAAAAAAAAGGAACTCGCTAGGCCTTCAGAACAAAGGCGATTTTGTTCATGCTTCAGACGATCTGGCTAATTCTATTTCTATCTTCTTTTCTTCTATTAGAAAGGCGTAAAGGCGAACCTATAGGCCTGTTTAGCGCCTTTCCAAAGGTAACCGGTTAGGTTGACTTTGGAAAGGCTACTAAGGACCGGGTGAAGAATGAAAAACATCCGCTAAGGCCCACGGGATAAGGCCATTGGTACATCATGTAATTGAACCTCCTTGAAATAAAGATTTGCAACATGAGTTGCACCTGATGTTCTTTTGCAACAAATGAAATGCGCCATTTTAGGAAATCAATCAACTACAACAATTATTGAGTCCAATCCTCTGCGCTCTAGGTGATCACAAAATAAAATCAACAAGTCCTCCCATCTTTCTATTGGTACACGTAACAAAATATAAAATTCGGCATTTCAAAATTTCCCTTGGATTCTTGGCAAATTCTACCCTTGCCAACAATTATGTACAAATCACATCTCATTTTTGGCCAAAAATATTTCTACACAATCATTGCATAGGTTTTGTTGCACCCAAAATGTCCGCCCAATTCTCCACCGTACATATCTGGGACAAGCTTCTCCTTTAATGAAGAATCGGGATAGATAGTTGTTTTCCTTTGCAAATAATTCCTTAATACAATACGCACTTCCCCCGCTGCTTATTAGTACAATCTATCCAAATCGAACTAAAGAAATGATCAATAGGATACAAGTCCATTAACGAATCAAACCCACAATGGTGGAAGACATGCTTGTGGGAAATCCATGCATCAACCACTTTGTTGCAATTCCAAATTTGTGCTTCAAAACGAACGAAAACCTTTGGAAAAAGGAAGTGCATCATGCATGCCTTCTATTTAGCTTTCTTTGGCTGATGACATACTTCAAATCGTCATGGTCCAAGAATAAAATGAACTCTCTATGTACCAAATAGTCCGGACAATGTCTTATAGCTCGAACAATTGCGTAAAACTCTTGATTATAAGTGCTATAACGCAATGGGGTATCATTTAACTTTTCATTCTAAAATGCCATAGGTCTGTTTTTGTGGCTAAGAATAGCTCCAATTCCAACTCTAGATGCATCACACTCCACTACAAAGATTTTATCAAAATCTGGAAGTGCCATGATAGGGGTTGTACAGATTTTATCTATGATTAATTTGAAACTTTTGCCCGCTTGTTTTGTCCATTCAAACTTTCTTCATTCAATCTGTTACCGGGACAATTATGGTGCTGAATTTATGATAAACCACATGTAAAACATTGCTAATCCATGAAAACTCCGCACTTCAACCTTTGCAGTTGGTGTCGACCAGCTTCTAATTGCTTAAACTTTGTTGTCATCCATCTTTATTCCTTCATAACAAACTATATAGCCCAAAAACAGAAACGAATCTGCGAGAATTTCTATTTCTTTAAGTTGGCATAAAGTTTCTCTTAACACACATACTTAGTACTTCCCAAAAAATGTGATTCTTTGGATGGGTTGTAAATCAAAATGTTGTCCTTCCCAATAAATGGCTTAAGAAGTAGGTTCATCAAACGCATGAAGGCATAGTTGTCAAACCCAACTTGATCGTTTATACGATCAAGCACCGGGTCAACGGTTCAACTGGTGGGTCACAATGAGTCCATACATCTGAATAGAAAATATTTTTTTTAAATGAGAAAGTTGGTTATGTATATGAGTTTACTTATTATTGCTCTTAAATGACATAAATTATATTATTTCTTGAAACTTTCCTTTTGGCGACAAATAAAAGTTATAAAAATTTTAAATACCTTATATTTGATAAATAAATATATTTCTGCTTACTACATATAATAATAGAAGTTAAGCTAGCATAGTGGTAAGTAGCGGAGCCTAATACATAAATGCTCAAGTTTGAATCACCCACTAGTTCTATATTTTGTATTAAAGGGTTCTAGTAACGTTTCCGGTTTCTACTCAAAACCCGTCGGTTCGACCGGTTCTTATGCCAATTGGTCCAACTGTGCGATCAAGCTCGAAGCAATTGACAGTCTCCGATCTATGGCAGTTTTAATAGCTATGCTTGAAGGTGCTTGGAGCATTTGATAAACCAAAAGCCATCAAAATCCATCTATAAACCATACTACCTCCACATTAACCCCGGATGATATCCACTTTCAAGATCAATCATTGAAAACACTTTGCCACATGTAACATATCCAACATATCATCTAACTGATACAATGGAAAGCGAAACTTTACCGTTATTTTTTTGATAGCTCGACTATCAACACACGTACTCCACGTGCCGTCTTTCTTTGGTGTCAAAAGTGCAAGAACAGCAAAAGGGGTCATGGATTTCCTATTGTATCCCTTTAGCAATAGCTCTTCAACTTGCCTTTGCACATCCTCGTGCTCCTATGGATTCATCTGATAGTGTTAGGGGTGGGCATTTTAATCTAAACCAAACCTCCCGAACCGGAACCAGTCCGGTCCAGATTCAAAAAAATAAAATTAGATATCGAAACTGAGAATCAAGAACCGACTGGGTCTGGGTCGGTTCTTGGTTCTTGCACTAGAACCGTGTTGGAACCGAATTTGTTATTTTTTATAAATTTTTTATTTTTTACAATTTATACACTTTGACTAAACCCAACCCAACTCAACCCAACATCACAACACCAAAGACAAGAGTCCAAGGCCCAAACCAAAAGTTCAAAACGTACTACCCATAAACCCAAACTCATTTGACAATTCCAAATACTCAAATCCCAAATTCTCAATTGATATTTGCACAGATATACAATACAAATATTGTCGTCTGTCTTGCACTCTCACTCAACACACAGTGAGACGACGAAGTCAAAGCTTCTTTGTAACTACAATAAATCCTCAACTTTGAGAAGTAATTTCTCTTTTTCTAATCCTAATTTATGAGTTTACAATTCTTGTATCTATTCTTTTAGTTAATATTTGTATGTTTGTATGTTAATATTTGTATGTTTCAGAAATTGTTTTAATATCCAATGTACTTTAATGTTAACGAATTTGCAATTTTTAGTTTTTTCAAATTAATGTTGTCAACTCACGATTTCAAAAAAAAAATATTATGGATAAAACCGAACCCAAATCGAAACCGTATGTTTAGGTTCGGATTTAGTTCCATTAATTACGTGGAACCGAATGGTTCCATTTATGAAATACCCATAGTGTAATAGTAGGTTCCGAATATTGAAATACCCGAATCAACCTACCTGACGCCCAAGCCTAAATAGTGTAGTAGGAAGACTAAATAATGGTACTAAATCTATCTGATGTTGTATACTTCTCTTAGGAGGCAATCCATTTGGTAAAGCTTGCAATTCAAGTAGGAATGACTAGCTGATTTTCATGCGCTCATTTAACTATAAGTGTATGCTACTTCATTGGGTGCAAACTCTTGCATAAATTCTTAGTGGTAAAGTATGCAAGCCCTTCCTCTTATTTAAATTTGTGAAACTCTTCATCTTTCATAGATGCAAGAACCACCTCTTGTAGAATGCATAGATGTTATTATCCCCAAGGTGGATGATTTAGTCATCAAATTACTATGGTTGGCCTAATAGTATGTGGCAAACCTCCATGTCTACCACATTGCACAAGACTACATCAAAATAGTTTTGCTAATAGAAAAAGGAACAACACATTGTTGTGTTACTTTTACTTCGCCTCTTTTTTATGAACCAAGCACCTCGATATGGCTTTGGGTGTGGTTGAACTTTAAGATTCAGCTTCATCACCATTCAATGATAACATTGCTAAGACGTCCAGGAAGTAAACACTTTGTTCTAAAGATGTTATTGCGTTGCCAGTCATCCTTTGTAGCTTTCGGTGTAAAATTGTATGACGCACTACAAGATTTGGAAGATTTCGATCTTCAAAACTAACATCATCTTCCGCAGCCTTTCATCATCATTTGAATAATCATATTGCCCATAATTATCAACTCCTCTTCATTAAAAGTTTAGTTGTTTATGGGTTTTCGACAATCAGAAGACTTGTATCCCTCCTTTTCCACACTTAGTAGCAAATTATTTTCTATCCCACAAATTGGGAGGATGTGGTACTACTTGTATTGACTGTCTCACGCCCATGACCATGAGAGATAAAAGTTGCTCCAGTTGTATGTAAAACAATAGCTGTTGCACCAAGTTCTTGCCCATTGTTTCCTCTTCCTTAATAACTACTCCTTGGAATGGTCCTTTAGAAACTTGGTTGTTTAGAAACTTGGTTGTAACTGTTGCTAGGTAGTCGTGCCAACTAAGATTCCACCTTCATTGCCAATTGCACAACTCTAGGTAAAGTTTAACATGTTCGCAACTTTAACAAGTTCCCGATGGTTGTACCATGTAATAATGGTTAAATCAACTGAGTATTCAACTTTTTAAAGTCTATAAGAAGGAAATGATACATAGGGAAAGCCATGTGAAATGAAAAAATGCAAGCACGGCTTGGGGAGGGATTTTTCCTTATTTAACTAAGATAACAAGGAAATTATCTACTCCATCTGACTAGTTCCAGGTTCGAATTCCGGGCAACCCACTGTCATATTGAAATTATAATTTTATGTATAGAAATCCAAAGCCATCAAATAATGGTGGATTACTTATATTTTAGATTCAACAAATTGTACACAAGTTCACATCTTGCAAAACTCATTTGTGTATTCCCGGACATAACAAAATTCTTGTGTAGGTGATTGATAATTCTCATATAGAATTCCTTCATGGTTTAAAGGAAATGTTTTCAAATCAGCCTCTGCATTTTGTCCAAAGTCCGATCCTCATGAAGTTGTTGCTTCCTTGTCTGTTGGTTCAAGCAATTCAAACATCTTCTCAACTTTATTGAACCAATTCAAAACATCCTCGAGTGGTTCTTCTCCAGTGAAATCCGGTATTTCGACTCTAATACGTAGATATCGGCCTTATTAAACATTATGATTAGCCATAGGCCGCCTTACATTACGAAAATCAGCTTCATCCAAATAATCCTCAAAAAAGGGTTGTTGTTGTAGTCCTCCTTCTGCAAGTTGCCCTATTCTATTCCCAAGCTGCCTTAGCAACAAATTCCAGCAATCCAAATTCACCAATCTTGTGCATAATTCAGTAAATTGTTGCGACTCTAAAGAAGGTTCTCCATATGTGCTCTGGTCACCATATTGTTGTTTGCTATGTCATTTTGAATTTGCTCCAAGTTTCCATGTCCTACCATAGCTCTGCAAAATCACATATCTGGATAATAGGGCTTTGATATCACTTAAAGCAAATCCTAATTATTGAAGACGAGTAATTGAGTAATTTCAAATTAAGAATACTCCAAACACCGTCAAAGCCAAGATTTCTTATAAAGAAATCAGGGAAAGCCAAAACTAGAGATAACTTTTAAGTGAATAGATAAAACTGAAATCGGATTTTTTTCCTTCTCTGATAATAGCAAATGACAAACTTCTCAATTTATACTAGTTTAGACTCCTTTTACTCTTCCTACACAGCCATTAATTATTTAGACACTTAGATTTACTAGACTGATAACTCCTTTTACAAGAACATTAATGACTCTCACTTTCCATGCAACCATTTGACTTCTCATTTAATACTATTGACTATATCAATAATCAATTAATAATAATGCATCAAAAAAATTTCTGCATCAAATCTCCTTCGCTCTATCAAAATATCTAGCTTCTCATAGCTTTGGCAAATCTTCCAAACTATGCTCTAAGATATTGTTTTAGACCATACATTGCCTTCATGGCTATACATACATCATTAACATCGAATCCGCCACTGAACCCGAGAGGTGCTTTCGTTTAGACATCTTTTTCTAGGTCACCATGCAAAAAAAGCATTCTTAATATCAAATTGTTGCAACAACCAACCAAGATTAGCAGCTAAAGACAATAATACTCATATAGTATTCATCTTCCAACCCGTACAAATGTCACCTAATATTCTACCCCACGCATCTAAATGTATCCTTTAGCTAGAGGTCTAGCTTTGTATCTCTTTAAAGTTCCATCCTCATACTTTACCGTGAATATCCACGTGCACCCCATTGTTATCTTCACTTTAGATGATTCAACTATTTTCCAATGTCTTGCTTTTCTAGAAGGCTAATATCTCCTTGACTCATAGCTTTCCCCCAATTCTCATTCTCATTCCTAAGTGCCTCTTGAATGGTTTTTGGAATTTCAATGAGTTTATTCATAAATAAAGGCTCAATGTTGTGAGGATAATATATCGAATGACTAGAAGTTAGATACAAGGTGTTAGGTGCATTATCTAACTCCTTTCCTATAGGTTGTTGGCAGGTCCAATGTTTAAAAAGACTTAAAAGAGTATGGAGGCGTTTTATCTATGTGAAGAGAGGCCTAAGCCTCGAGGTGCTTTGAGGCTTAAGCCTCAAGATAGAACACTAAAATAATTCAAAGTAAATAAAATACAAAAATATGCTCATAATAAACCATAAACCACTAAATTCAATATAGAACGAAATAACAAAGTTAATGTCCAACTTGCAAACAAACATAAAATAGATTTAGAAAAACAATAATAAGTTATCTGATTAGAAATTACGCAACAAAATTATAATTTATTACTAAAAGTAGAGACAATTAAGAAATTTCTTAAATAATCACTACTAATAGATTCGAGATAAAAGTAGTGTTACCATTTCTCTCTCATCTTCATTCCCATGTTCAGCCCTTGTACGAATAGATTCAGAAATGAAGGTGAAAAGATGTAGCATCATGAGTAGATGCGGAGGTCAACATTTAGGTAAGCTAAGGTCAGTCTCATCTTCACCTTAAGGCACTACTTTTAGTGCGTTTTGGGGAGGCGCGCTCTCCTATTATGGGGTATTAAAAGTACATAAGGTTGTCTTGTACTTCCCACCAATTCTTTATTTATGTTTGACTCAATTCTAATGTCCACACACTATTAAAAAACTAGTATTATAATTAATTAACACGCCACCCAAGACAAACTATAGGAGAAAACTACTTTAATTCCTCTCTCTCTCTACAAGCCTGCACCAGCCACCCACCAATTCCCAAGACAAAGCAAAAGCAAAAGGCAGCAGCTCCTTCAACAACTCCGGCAGTCGAAGGTATCTAAAGCAACACCGGCAGTTAGCAAAAGCTCCAATATCGTCTTCAGCATCAATCTTTTTCTGATTTTTGCTTCTTTTTTTCTTCTCTTTCTTTTTTATTTGTTTCAGTTTTTCGGTTCATTAATGTCTTCATCTGCTTCTTTAAGTGCATGTGTTCTTTAGGAAAACAAATATGAATAGTCAATTGGGCCTTTTAATCTTCTTTAACAGTGCATGTGTTATGCAGTTAACACCTTTTGAAGCTACAGATTATTTTAGCATTTGTTTGGGCATGCTTAAATTATAATTTCAGCTGATTAAATTGGTCAAACATACTTTTTATCCACACATTTCATAGGACCCACAACTTACAACCTACTTTTTATCCACAAATTTACCGGCAGCTTATAATATAAGCACCTTAAAAATAATTTCAGCACTACCAAACATACGTTTAATAGTCTATTGTTGCGTGCCAACCATTTTAAGAACCGAAAAGTTAATTATTATTTTTTTTACCTAATTTTTTGGTTTGGGGTGAGGCTTATGCCTAAAACTGCCTCGAGGCTTATGCCCACCTCACAATAGAAAAAAGCCTTAATACCAGTTTACACCTTTTTAAACATTGAAAGTGGACAAGGAGTACATGTAAAGTCACCAGAGCAACTCCGATCATCGTTTCATATTGGTGGAGCTGCCACAGCAATAGACAAGGGAATGAGGGACTAGGGTAAGGGAGATAGCCTTTGGAATAGCGGATAAGTGCAGCACTTTATTGGGGTTGAATTTGGTTTATAGTATTTCACATACTTTGGGATCTTTAAATTACGTCACCGTATTCAAGTTTCAGGTCAGGTTTCGGGTAATAATTTCAAAACCAATCCCCCTACCTCCAAAATTGTCAAAAGTTTAAGATTCCTACTGCCAATGCTGACAGAATACAGAATAACCCAAGCCGTTTACCTGAACTGAACTGGACCAACTCAAGACACAAACAAATCAAGTTTGCGCTTACCCCTAACTGAATCATGGATGTGCATACTAGTACTTCTCGAAAAAGAATAGGAGAAATTAGCAGCATTTCCACTTAATTAAAATTCAACACTAACAATTCTTTACAACAGCCTCCTGAATCATCTATTTTGGTAATCCTGTGATTACAAAATAACTGCATTTTATATTATTTTCAAACCTCAATGAGAGGTACAAAGTAATTTTTTATGTAATAGTGCTACTAACAGAAAATATACGATAGGAACTCATTGTAATTTCATAAACTAGATTGTAAAAGTTAAAAATATTTAAATAAACAAATTTACCTTCAAGTTTCTAACTTGATGAGGGCAGCCAGCAGGTATAAAAACTGCATCACCCAATTTCTGAACAAAAGTCCATGGTTCGATTCCTATGCAAGAAAAGTCATAAAACCAAAACAAACCAAAAATAGCATAGTTCCAGTTGCAGGCATTAGCTACATTTAGCAGGAGAAACTAACCATATTCCTCCTTAAGTCTCCTTTTATGCTCCACAGTCAAATAAACAGTTTGATCATGAATAGGGTGGACCACCTGCAATCAACGAGAAGAACACAGATGGATAAAACAGCAGCTAACCAAGAGGAGAAAAGGCATCAGATTTCCTGATTTCTAGAAAAAATGAATTACACGTGTCAGACAAGTAAACAAACCACGTTTAGAATACAATCAATTTGTTTGAAGTCTCTTTTAGACACCACGAAAAGCATCATAATCTGGGGTAAAAACTTAACAAATCAAAACTTAGCATGTGTTTGGTAGAATTTAAAATAAACTCATTTTCAACCACATATTTCAAGGGACCCACAACTTTTATCAACTTCTCAACCACATATTTCATCAACTTTTATCAAAATCTCCTAAAAACTACTTCTAAATTCCACCAAAAAGGCACTTAATTAACTAATAAGGTTGTCCCCTATCCTAAAAATCCAACACTATATAGTACATGCTAAAAAATAAATTTTGCATATATTGTAAGAAAGCGGGTTCGATCTACTTTCTTGCTTTTCAGTTCACTTCAACACAGATAGCAGGCAGTAATAAAAGATAGGAGACAGTGTGAGATAATTTCACAGGGACATTATAGACACCATAGAAGAAACAGCACATGGATAAATGATTCTTCAACCTCTTAAATTTCACCAAAACCATTACCTGAGGCAGCTGATTACAATAAATGTGCCTAAATTCCTTGAAGTGCTTCTTCACATATTTTTCCAGCTTTGGAACATCTTCCCTCCTAAAAATGTCCCATAGAGCACCACCTTCAGGGTATTCAAACACTTCTGAACCAACTGAAACCGAAGCACCATCATTTTCCTCTTTTCTATGTTCACCACCCTCTTTGTCTGATTCGCTTTTTCCGGAAGTTTTTGTTATATTCTGATTTATGTTGGTAAATATCTCAGTTTCATCATCTCTCTCCATTTCCATGGGGAGAGCAGGTTTTTCACATGCATGATCAGTGGAGTTGACCTCAGCCATAAAATTTTGATTAAGCAAGCTATCAGTTTCATTTTTCCCTCTGCCGAAACACCGCCAACCTTCATCATCAGCATCATTTTTTTCAACCATTTGAGTTCCAAAAATAGCTTTTGCGGTCAATGTTTTATCTAGCATGTTCTCCTTTGACATATCAGATGATTCCTGCTCTTTGGCTTCAATCTTCAAACAGGGGTCATCCAACATCTCTGAAGAAGCTTGCTCATTCGATCTAGATAAATCATCGTCTAATTGTTGTTTTTTCACATCCATCTCCTCATTTTGGTACAATTCCCTCTCATCTTGGGCATTATGCTTATCCTTCAACTCCTTTATTTTTGAAAGCTGCTCAGGCGTGAGTCTTACTGCTTCTTCGTGTGTCAGCACATTAACCTAATACAGGCATAAATGAAAAATATTACACTCTTTAAGGGTCAATGTATGTGTACAGTAACAGCTACCAATAACCTAGATTATATAAAGCAACCCCATGCATTCTACCATCTGACCGATCTTTATAGGTGATAAAAAAACTACAAACTCAAAAGGCAAAAGCATACCGCATCAGACATATCACAATGGAGCTTTGTCACAGAATCTCCACGTCCCAATTCCTGAGCAACTCCATAAGCTATATATGTCTTTGGCCCCATGTCTGGCTTCAAAGACTTCTTTGGCAGTTTAACAGCGAGATTTAAGTATCCACTGTGCGGATGAGTATATTCCTTGAATGGCAAACAACTGATAAACTCAGCACCATGGCGAGGTAACCGCTCCTCGAATAAATTAGATGGAGGCCAGTCCTTCAACTTCAGAATCTGAGGCCACCCAACACTGTCAAATCGCCCCTCCGAATACCCTTTGAAGAACTGGTGGACATTAATGTCTACCTGCTTTTCATCTAAGAAATAATGATTAATACAGCATTCGAAATAGAAACTGCATATGAACCATTCAAGGAATTCCAAAATTGTAAACATGTAGACGAGAAAAAAAGAGTATAAAACCTTTAAAAAGAATTACATAGCTAGTATGGCCAGAGAAACAGGATTAGCATCTCAAATCAACAAAACCACAGGGCACCGTTAGGGCCATAGTTATTAGTGACCATGTGTGAAAATTTGAATAGTCGAAGATGAAAATAACATGGTAAACACTGTTCTCAGCTGATTCACACAGAAATTCATATTTGGGGAAAACAAATAAACTGACCTCACACCAGTCTAAGCAATTTAAAGCAGTCACATCAAGTAGCAGTTCATGATTAACGTTTCTGATCTGACGTAAGGCACGCCACATAACCATAGGTTCCCAGCTCAAGCCCAATGTAGTATCAAGCACATTACTAACAATCACTGGCTGGCCTTTTGACCAGTGCCACTGGAAATGCTTCAAATCTGCATGCTGAAGATCTTTAGCTTTTGGACAGTATAAATAATTGTCCTCGGAGTTTTCTCGAGAAGCTGCTTTGCGTAAATTATTACAGTCCGCAACATTTTCACCATCTGGTATCAAACAGGAGCAGCACTGCTCAAATTTTTCAGGCCCATCCTCAAGTTTATAGTTCTTGACTATATCTTTGGCTTTCACAAACAACTCTGAAACCAAATTATCTGGAAATACAGACTTCAATTCTAGAATACCTTCACCACAACCCCCCACATCCTTTGGTGGACAAGGAATGCTGCCATTTTCCATAGATTTCCATTCAGATTTTAATTTAGAATGATCCCTAAAGCTGGGTAGAGTCACTTCACCACAATTCTTATCCTTCATTGAAGTAGCAGCATGAATGTTGCCACCATGCAGGTAGTCTAGCCCATTGTCAACATATTGCATGACCACTTCCTCTTGACCTGCACGTAGGTTTCCATCCCTAATTTCCCGGCAACAAGTAATACAAAGATCATAAGAACACAATTGACAGCTTCTGTGAAAATCAGCAATAGAAGTTTTGCAATTGTCACTGCATATCACATGAAAACAGCTTCATTAGCAAACCCAAAGAAAGAATTTGTATTAAACCACCGTGAGTATTCCTAAAATCCTACCAATAAATTCGCTCATCCTTCTCACAATTTGCTTCTTGTGCTGTTATATCTGAAACCGGTAGTCCTGCACTAACAAACCTTAATCATCAAAGAACTCAAACAGTTGTAGCCGGACAAATATTCCAACTTACACTCATAAAATGCTAAATCCGCAGATGGTCCAGATCTATACTAACAGTTGACATGCAACTTCTTGCCCTTACAGAGGAAGCTTGTACATAGAACTCATCAAACTTAAGCTCTCTAGCAGCCAAGTTTATAGGGGTAGAAAGAGATAACCTACCAATGTAACCAATTTCTCTAAGGGGTCATTAAACATAGACTGCTAGAATGATTTTAGTAAAACTGACAAGGTATCTATCACCATATTACGTGGACCCAAGTTAGAAGTACTTAAGCTTCACTATACCAAGCTATTCTTCTTTCAATAGGTTTCAAAGTTCCTTTTGCTGTCACCTGATAGAATATCTTGTTTGATTTCATTCTATAATATTTCCATGTTTTAAGGAATACAGTTCAAAAATCCCACTTTCAGTCACCTTGCAAAATTTAAACAATGTTATTATTAAGTTAAAAATCCATGTTTCCCTTATGCACTATTCGATATTTTTTCTCCAGGTATTTGACAATGAATTGCAAAATAATCAACGGGGGAGACAAAAGAACCCAAAAGGTACTTTCTCGGTCTTCCAATCTAATATTAAAATTTAAGAAATACCTTGTATCTTAGCTTCGACCTCCTTCTCGGCTGATTGTTCAGCATTGAATTTCTTCAAGAAGGGCAAAAGCAATTGGAGGATAAACTTTGAGTACCGACCCTTTACTTCTTCAGTAAATTTTAATTCTAAATTCTTCAAGTCCTGCATGCAAAATAAAAATGAAAGAAACCGGTGACTATATACTGAATCGTGCCAAAAGAAAAACAACAAAACAAGTAGATAAGTACAAAAGACCAACCCTGAATGAACCATCCAACCGCATGCATCTCTTACAATTGCAGTTATTAAGACAGAAGGGGCAAGCCTCCTCAAAAGCCTCCTCTGACATCTGAGGATACCTGTATAACTGGTTAATTTGAGATGGAATCTGACAATCAAGAAATACATAGAGAAATGTGTGCAGGTAGCCATTACAAACAAGGTATTTGCTACCATCTAACCATGTTCAGCAAAATTTGCTGATAGTATGGCACAGGCACGTAATGCACAGAGGTAGATTATCTGTTAAAGATGGAAAAATAGATTGGGGGCACAGTTTATAGGCTGAGGCTGATCATATTTTAACTCTTCCCATCTAACAATATACTAGAAATAATATTTCAAAAGAACCATTGGCCTCACCATATTGCTGTGACATTCTCTTTCAAAGCATTAGAGCAAATTCAGCAATTGAAGCCTATGATATTTACAAGTGAGCAGAATTAAATTCACAATCAAGTTCAGAAACTCGTTATGATCAGACAGGCCACCCTTTTGGCAATGCATCCATAACAAAGTAAACATGGAATGGTAACCAAATCAAAAGAAAGACGTTGCTCTCATATTTCCATACCATCTAGTCATGCAAGGTACGCAATATCGCTTTGATGTGCATTTTTGGCACCTAACAACCCTTCCTTTATCATTTCTCTGGCACTGGTGACACATGTTAGAATTATTCGCCCTCCGCTGACAAATCCCGAACCAAAAAAGGTCATAATGGAGAAAAAAAAATAGCCAGATATCTTCAAGAATAGAAAAACACTTCTTCACAGATTATAAACCCTTAATTCAAGAGTCAAAAAATCCAAAAGAAAAAATTACATTCTCATCATAATTCTTTCTAACCTTGGTCTTCGATGAACTATCCGGCTTATCATTCTTGGCTCTAAGTGAATACCTTCCTTCTCCACTCTTTTCTGTCTCATCCACTCTCTTTTGCCCTTCTTCTCCATCCTCTTTCTTCTCCCCATCTTCTTCTCTATCCTCTTCAACATTCAACCGCTTTCTTCCTCGCCTTTTCTTCTGACTTTCCTCTTTCCCATTTTTCTCACTCCCACTTTCCTCAATTCTTGCACTCTTCGTCTTTCTCTTTGGACCTCTTTTACGCTTTCTTCCCTCTTTCTCTTCCTCTTCCTCTTCCTCTTCCCAGTAGCAACTATCTTCATTCAGCAGCCCAAGCTTCTCAGTTGCCAACAGAGAAGACTTCCTCCTTGATGCCCTTCGGTTAAAAACACCCCTTATTCCGTTTTCGTCAACACAACTTTCCCCATTTTTCTTTTCCTCTTCTTTTCCATCCAAATTTCCCTTTCCCTGCTCTTTCCTTCTCCTTCCTCTCCGACCTGGCTTCTTCTCACCACTTTCAACCACTTCTTTTTTGTCAAACTCCATACAATCATTTTCTTCAATCTTTCCCTCTTCTTTCCCATATACTACTTGATTTCTCTCTTCCCCATTTTCCAACTCTTGCTTTTCACTCCTAATAATGTCCTCATCTGATAACTTTCCACCTTCCTCCACAATCTTTCCCTCTTCTTTCCCATTTACTTCTTGATTTCTCTCTTCCCCGTTTTCCAGCTCTTGTTTTTCACTCCTCATAATGTCCTCCTCTGTGAACTTTCCCCCTTCCTCCACATCAAGACTTTCATTCTCCTCCGCCGGAATATTCAAATCCATCTTATTACTCTCCAAACCCCCCTTTCCAAAACCAGTTTTTTTCCACAACCCTTTTGAAGAGCTCTGTTATTTTCCTCTGTAACAACTGCTTTCAGTTTCCCCTAACAAAAATCATTCCGTTTTTTTTTTTTATTTATTCACTCTCTTTATTAAATCCGTTCTACCTCCGACAGAAACCCTCCTAGGGTATTATTATCACCTTCAGTCGAAATAGAGGAGTAAATTCTGGATGCGCGGTTATCGCTGCCCACTGGAATTCCAGTTAACGACGTCGTATTGTTCGTGAATCTAGTACTTGTGAGACGAAATGACTGTTCTATCCTTCACCATTTCTACAAAAACTGTGGGCCAATCATCAATAAAGATTCCACTTGTACGAAGATGAAGGGAGTAAACAGTAAAAAATTAAAAAGTGGATTTCGAGTTTCTATGTGATTTTTGGACAATGAGCCTGATGGGGGGATAATAAAGGAAAAAATGTGTAAGTAACAAAATCCATAATAATAATACCCTAAGAGGGTGTAAGAGGAAGAATGGAAATAATAAAGAGAGTTAACAAAAAATTGAGAAATATTTGAAAATGCAAAATATGATGAATTCACCAAGTAAAAGAGCTCACATGAGTTATTGAACTCGAAAACTTGTTGGGGGGAACCAAGGGTTGATAAATAAATTCCCTTAAGGGAAACTTGGAGCCGGCTTAATCTATTTATAAATGACGCAATCATCTAAAGCCTCACATTTAGAAAAGGCACCCAAATTTTATATATAGTTTTTATCATTGTAATTTTCTTTATATAATAATTAAAACCACTTATTATTAGAAATTTAATTTATCGCCACAAAAAATGCGACTATAAATAAAGTAATTATAAAATTTAATCATTAATGTTAGAAATTTTTGTTGATAATAAAATAACAATTAGACTATTAATATTATAATTAAAATTACTAAGATATCTAAAGTTATCGACGTAATATTACTCCAGTAACTTAATAAAAAACTAAAAGATAAAAAAAGAATAAACTTTTTGTCATTGATACGGGCAACTTTTCTTTTGACGGTTAGGGATCAAAGCATGGAGCCGTGATTGCCGTCGATAATCGATGATGGAGTGCATCAATAATAGCCGAACATATCAGTGTCGATAATTTCTTCTGAAATCACCGACAAATATTAATTTCCTTCAAAATTACCTAAAATAAACTATTGGCCATGAATTTTGTTGGTGGTGATTTCCTTCATTTGATATTTTTAATAGGCTTCTTAAAAAAATTTGCCCTAAGACCCCCTAAATTGTTTGAACAGTCTCTAATCGAGAAAATTTGATGGAGTGCATCAATCAAAAGTTTGAAAAGGTGACATCAGATCGTGACTAGGGGAAAAGGGAAAGTTTTCAGCGCAGGACATTATGAAGCATGAGTTAGGAAACGGGGCAATATATTTTTTCAATTACAATATATAAATGATTGTGTGGTTCTTGATCTCCCAAGCTATTTTTCACTTATAGTTTGTTTTAGGTGAATATGCTGACACACATTAAGGCACTAAAACTCACACCTCAGCAGCTTTCAAAAATAAATGAGTTGCAAGAGGAGCACAATGCGCAAGATGAGAAGGAAATGTACCAAAATGAGGAGAATGACATGAAACAAAAACAATTAGACGACAATATATCTAGATCGAATAAGCAAGCTTCTTCAGAGATGTTGGATGACCCCTGTTTGAAGATTGAAGCCAAAGAGCTAGAAACTCTGATATGTCAAAGGATAAAATGCTAGATAAAAGATTGACAGCACAAAGTATTTTGGGAACTCAAACGGTTACAAAATAATGGTGTTGATGATAAAAGTTGTATTAAGTTGTGGAGCCTAATTAACCTATATGCAGGTCAACCTTCACGATAAGGTTGATGTGGAGTTGGAAGAGGGCGGGAAGCCCCCTCCTGGGGATGTGGGGGCGCGGGGGCGAAGCCCTAAACTGTCCAAAATTTCATTATGGATAATTTTAGGGATTTTACAATTTTTATTTCGGTTATCCTAATTTTTCTTATAAATAGGGAGTCGTTATTGGAATCATTTGATCATTGTAGTAGCGGGATGAGGGTGTAGTCTCACATTGATATGAGCATTTATAAATTTTGCGTGTTCTTGTGTGGTTAATTTTTCTTTCTGCGATATTGTTAGTTTTAAACCTAGGTAGTGATAAGTGTATTTTACACGCTTATTTATACTTGTAAATTTAGTATATATTCATTAAATGAGCATATTTCTATTTAAATGAATTCAATTATTGTATACGTAGGTACAAAACTCAATTTGGATAAGTTTGGAACGAAAAAAAAAAAAAAAAAAAGAGTTTGAGACTTAATTGATGCTTAATCGGATGGCACAGACATAAGTTGAAACTATTATAAAACAACTTTGGAAGACTTTAGAAGGGTGAGGACTACTTAGAATGCATTTGGAAGTTTTTGGATTGAATCGAGAAGATTTAAGAAAGGAAGGACCAAAATCGTGCATCAAAAGCCAAATCGGGGACCAAATTATAAGTTTTGAAAAAATGTCACACCTATACAAAGCATTGTGCGACCTAGAAGCGGTTGTGCTAACTTACTGGAGGTCACACCTAGGTAGTACAATGTATTGTGCGGCCTAGCATTCTGCTACCTAGGTGCGGTTGTGCAAACTTACTAGAGATCACACATAGGAAGCAGAATGCATTGTGTGACATAGATGCGACTTACGCTGAAGAAATGTTATAAGTTCGGTTTCTAAAGTTAAGTGGGATGAGAACTCTTTTAAAACAATACGTTGAAGACTTCCTAAGGACTATAAAAAGACATCTCTAGGTCTTTTGAAGGGGTTACATAATTAGAGAAATATAGAGATCAAGAGCAAGGAAAATGAGAATTCTTAGGCAATATTCATCACGGTGTAATCGGAGATTTTAGATTAATTCAAGATTAAGGATTGTATCTATTCTTCTTCTTTTTCTTTTGGATCATGATTTTTTTCATTATTATCGCTATATTTATAAGAATCATATCCGACTAAATCTTTTTTATCTAGGACGAATGATGAAACATCGCATTTTTTGATTACTTATAAGTTATTTGTTCTCATAAATTTATTGATTCCGTTTTGATTATTATTATTCATTATTTCTATTTTGATGTTTGATCGCCATTAAAATGTTTTTGTGGTCTATATTGTTTTCGAAAGATTCAATTTAGATGAGTACGTGGTAATAAATAACATATGATCTAATAATAGATAGAGATTACTATTTTGCTTTATGAAATCTTTTCAGATGATCGTTGTAATTAAATGCATGCCTTTGTGATCGAAATTTAACTAGATATAGTTAGATTCATAGAAAGGTATAGAATTGATTGACTGTTGAGAAAGGCTTTTAATTATATTATAGTCATTGATTTTCGATTTAGGGCAATAATTTGCGAAGACATGTAATTGATAATTAATTATTGTAACGTGACGGTGGATTTGTGAATCATAATGCCCGTAAAACTTGAATAAATATTCTATTTCCGTTTACTTGATAATTTAGACTTAGTTGAATTAAAATAGGATAATCTTAGAAATTGAAATCATAAACAAACTGTGTGTTAATTTTGTAAGTTAAAATTAATTTGGTAATTAACTGATAGTCCTCGTTGGTTCGACACTTTTCTCATCATTATATTACTTGTTAATGATCCGTCTACTTGCAGGATTAAAATCGACAACTGGTAACAAACGACCTAGAACGGGGGTTGAATAGGTTGTTACTGAAATTAAAGAGAAGCTCTAATTTTTTTTTTAAAAAAACAGAAATTGTTAACACGAAAGTTCACTTTAATGTTATAATTTTGATGAAAATTTGTTGAACATCAGAACATTACACTAAATATTTTGCAGTCCGAGACATATAATATATAAGACGATTATAACATTAAATAACACCAGATATAGCGTGGTAAACTCCTAAGGAAAACATCCATGGGCCCCGTGCCATGGTTAAATAAATCAACTATTTTAGAAGATGTTACACACGTCTCAGCTTTTTTGAAACTATAATTTTAGACCTAATCTAAAACTTTATCAGCAATTTATAAAACGTAAAACATAGTTAACAAGAACAATAAAATTTCCATATTTTAGATCTTCTTTAATTAGACAAGGAATGTAGTCAAGTTATTCGGTCTTGATCTTGGTCTATTCCACGATCACGAGTATACCCGAATTGTCTCCACAAATTGGAATATATCTTGTCGCCGAAATATCCTACTCTCTCATAGTAGATTTCTACAACGCTCAGTTTCTCTGTCTTAAAAAAAATGAAATTTTTTATTGGACTTTTGAATATTTCTTTGGAACACACAACTCACAAATAATTTCCTATTAAATGCTTGAGTATCTATAGTTTCAAAGTCCATAAAAACTTGGAACACCATCTGTCTTATTTATAGCAAAAGAAGTATATCTAAACTTAATAAATTAGTATTTATCTTATATAGAGATAAGACGAAATAAGTCTTTAAGTTTAAATAAGCCTTATAAAAGATAATGTGAGATATATCACAAGAATTAAATATGAAAATAATTTCAGTCAATTATTTTCATTGAAGTAGATAAGAAAAAAGATAATGTTTCAATGTGTTATCTACTTTGAAACTCAGTTCATATAAAATGCTTAATATGAAATTAACTTAATCATTTATTTATCTGATAAAAAACAAGAGTTTTAGAATAACTAAAACTGATAAATAGATTGGGACAAGTATAGCATTAAGATTTCTATTCAACTACTAGATAACGATTGACTCCTAGTTGGCTCACTTCAATATGAATTTAATTAAAATAAATTATAATTAAGAATGCCAACAAAATCAAATTCTTGAACAGATATTATTGTTCTCGATGATAAAGAATTATGGTCTCTAATTCTCAACAGGTTGACGGTGTTTCGACAGAGGAAAAAGATAATGTTATTTATCACCAAGTAATTATCACCAATTTATGTGACAACTGTGTTGTCATTAAATGATGGGTAATTATATTACAACCACATATTTTATTTATTACACCGCATTATAAATACACCCCAACTAAAATACATTTTTAATACATACACCACAACTAGTTTATAGTTATAGTCCTAGCTCAATAAAATATTTTTTAAAAAAAAAAGGAAAAAATTTATCTCATGTCCTTCTCTCTCAAACCCATTATTCCCTACAAACAACATTCTTCCCTACAAACTTCCACTCCCTCACTCTATAAAAAGTTAAAAACAAGCCCAATATTTTCAATGAGCATCAGGGCAGGTTTAAAGATGTAGGCATAAATTAGGTTGGTTGTGTTACTAGTTAGTGAGAAAAATTCGAAGAAAGGAAAAGTATTGTGAACCAGGTTGGCACTGCTTCATTTTGAGGAAAAGAAAATGTTTTCTTCCTACATTAGGCTTTGATGAGGATCTAAATGAACATGAAACATTTATACAACTGAATGTAAGTTTTTCATCCTTTTAATACCTTACTTTCTGATTTGGATTTGTTCCCTTCCCTAGACTAATAATTTACCCACAAGTATTCTTTTCTTTGTTGTAGATGAAATATTGTCTATTTCTATTCCGTTTCATAGCAATGGACCAATGGTGATGATTTAATATTATTTCATGACATGGTTTATGTTTTTTCCTTCCTTTCAAATTTTTTTTTATGAATATGATGTACTTATAGATTGATGTTTAACATGCAATTAAATTTATTCAAATTTCTACCTTAAACTCAACCTTCTAGTTTTTTCTTTTGAACAGGAATACATCATTGACTTTGAGCTTGCAAAGAAATACAGTGATTTTCAAACTCATAAGCACATATTGTACATGTATGAATATGATGAACTATATTTTTAACTATATAATGACTTATGATGAGCTATATTTTCAACTATATAATGACTTTTTTCATCCTTTTAAGCTATGTTTCCCAAGTATATAAACCATTGTTGAGTGCGGTAATAATAGTATAAACTTCCATTTGTAAGTTTTTGTTTCAAATTTGCGTGGCACTGGTTATGCATATATTGCTAATCAGCACTCAATATTTCTTTCAAACCTCATTTTGTAGTTGTTTTAAGCTAATGGCACTCACCTTGTTTGAATTCCTACAATTGCTTTTGACACTTCATTCACCTAGTTTGGTTGATATGAGGTTGTTATTTGGGAAATCTGCATATACTCAAGTTTACCATCCACGGAGAAGGAGAAAGGGGGGAACGGGCTGGGGGCTATGGTGAAAGCGTTAGAGTATGTTGGAAAACGATGCATTGCTGCAATATTGGACTGAGGTCGAGCATTGGGAGCCTTCGATCAGAAACATACTAAGCCTCCGTTTGGTATAGATTATAAACTGGTTTATTTGACCAAAAGAGTTTATTTGACCAAAAACGGTTTATTTGACCAAAATTTTTGTGTGTATAGCATGACATTTTTGACCAAAAAGTAGTCAAATAAACTATAAACTAGTTTATAATCTATACCAAACGGAGGCTAAGTAAGAAACTGTAAGTCATCAATTTGGTCATAGAATTAAAATAGAAAAAGAAAACATAAGCCACTGCCTAACAATACAAAAGAAAAACTATCTTGCAATCATCAATAGCTTTTCCTAAGTCACTGACTAATAGTACAAAAGAAAAAGGATTAATTACACTAATGGTCCCCACTCTTTCAGATTTGTAACGATTTCATCTCTATTTAATTTTTTAGCAGATGTCATCATCATCCTTTCATTTATTCGCACAGATGATCCCCAAAACACTATTTTGACAATTCTTTGATAATTTTGCCCCTGACTTAAATAAATTAAAATGATAGAAAAAAGAAAATACATTACAGAAATATTGCAATTGGGCCTTTAACCTTTTCAAAAGTACAAATAAATCATAAACTATTTTATTTTATTCAGATAAGTGTTCTTCCACAACTAAAAATAAATCATATTTTCCCACCCCCACCCCCACCCCCACCCCCACCCCCACCGAATTGCGTCAGATTCCGTGGAAACATAGAATTAAGCCAAGGAAAATCAATTTTTGCATCATCTAGGTTTAGCTCTTAATCATGGAAGGAGACGATGATCATCTTCATTGCCGCCGCCACAACAACTTTCCATTCCAATTGCTTGAAAAGAAAGAAGACGAGAAGGATCAACTCCAGAGCATTTCAATTCACTCCCTTGCTGCCGGTAAAAAGGTCATACTCTTTACCGTTCTCCGTGCTTTCACTCCAACTTGCAGGTAATTTTTGATATGTACTCATCACCTCTTCGTTGGCCAAAATTGCCAGTGGAGTGACAGTGAAACCCATTTGTAGTTCATCAAGAATCAAAATCCATAGTAGACTTAGGGTTTCAACTATTATGTAAACTTTTATAATTAACAAGAATGAGTACCTAGATAGCAGTCAATACTACTTTTTTATTTTTCTTCATTGGCTTTTTATATTTCTTGCGAGCTTAATACATTTACAGCTTTTGGGGGGTTTTAACCCATTAGTTTTTAACCAACATTTATTGTTCGCCAACCAAATGGGTTGGCAATTTTGTTATTATATATTTGAAATATTTTATAATTGATTGGGTCAATTTTTGGCGGATTATACAAGTGCGTGGGTTTTAATTTTGTACATTTTTTGATATGGTGTGGGCGGGTTTTGCAATATGAAGCATGTGCCTATGGATGGTGGTGGGGGTGGGTTGGAAAAGATTATTCATTTTTTGTTGGGGAAGAACCCCTATTTGTATACAATAAAATAGTTTATGATTTATTTATACTTTTGAAAAGGTTAAGGGCCCAATTGCAATGTTTTCATTATATTTTTTTCTTATTATTTTAATTTATTTAAGTCAAAATTATCAAAGAATTGTCAAAATAGTGATTAGGGGACCATCTGTGCAAACAAATGAAAGGATGATGATGATATCTGCTAAAACAATTGAATGAGGATGAAATCGTTAAAAATATGAAAGAATGGGGACCATTAGTGTAATTAACCCAAAGAAAAATGATCTAAAATAAAGGTGACTAGTTAAGAGTTTAAGTGTATGTTTGATAGAGTTTAAAAGTAGTTTTTTAAGAGATTTTGAAAAAAGTTGATAAAATATGTGGTTAAAAAGTTGATAAAAGTTGTGGGTCCCATAAAATATGTGGTTGAAAATGAGTTTGAGAAAAAAATAGTTTATTTTAAACTCTACCAAACATGCACTAAGATAATAGTTTCTTGCGTAACAACTTCTATACCAATCATCTTTGTGAATGCCTCAATTCGTGCTTTATATAGACTCTCACACTCACTTACAATATCATTTCTGCATTTGTACCAATTACATGCCATATGTGGAATCGGGAAAATTGGACTTCAAGTTAACCTACGTAAGTAATAAATCAAATTAACATCACTAAGTTTACATCAATGAAATAAAGGAGACTCGTTAAAATGACATACCTAAACAAAGTGATTGACATGTACAAAACTCAATGAAATAATCTTATGACTTAATGATGGAGAATGTGGAGCGTAATGGTAGAAATGTCAAACACTGTACATTTGATAGATGGACAAGTACATCACCATACCGAGATGCTATCAAATGGCCCATATTATGCATCGTCAACCATCGGTCAAACAAGACATCATTATTAAAGTAATCCAAAATATATAACAATTATTTCACCCGATCATTGCTGCAGTATAGTTTTCCGTAGGCATCACAATTAGAATTCATTTCAAATATTAGGTCACGATAAATCTGACGCCAAGCTTCTTCTCCCAATCCAAGTGAACTAGCCATTGCCCTAAAACCGCAATTACCATCAGACTCAACATTAACAATGTTAAATATACACTCCTGGACTTTGTTAAATCCTAGGAGAATGATTGTCATTACCTAGCTCAACAATTTCAAAATATAAAAGATCTCTTTTGGTTGAAGAGTGCAATGACAAGAACTTTTGTCCAAATCAATGTGTTCTACTTGCTTTGACTCACTAGAAATAAGATCCATTGCGTTCTTGGACACAAAACCTCGCAACTCCCTGAAAATGTTACGTTTGAAGTTATATTGAACAAAATTCATGCTTCGCTCAAATGAAACCTTTATATAAGTGAATTGCAATTCCACAAGGTAATGCATGACTTTCCTATAGTTTCAAAATCACCTTATGATGAACCAATGTGTTTTTTCAATTTAGAATGTGCACTCTCAACCCTGTAAAGATATGACAAATTTGCAAATTTATTAAAAACATTTTTTTTTTAAAAATACAAATAAAAATTATAAACCATTACACAATTACCTGATTGTTGTGACATTACCGAAATGTAAAATTTAATTTGTCCAAGAGGCGACGAATATCTCTTTGTATTTACTCAACCAAGATCCTTGAACATAATCCAATGCCTTCGGAAATTGTTCAAATTGTTGAGATAGAGTTTTGGCCAACTTCTCATATATCTCCTATGTGGTAGATGCAACAAGTATGATTTAACTCCTACAGAAAGTATCCCACACTTCTTTTTGCTTAAAAAACTTCTTTGTGTTGGCAAATACATTTTTCAATAAATGCCATCTGCATAATAGATTTTTGGCATTAGGAAAAATATTTTTAATTGTTTGAATAAGAGCCAACTCCCTATCTGTTACAAAAAACATGAGGTAAAATGTCATGATTAATCAATGTTTTCAACTTTTTCCATTGACCAAGCATAATTTACTTCCTGCTCAAATTCCATGAACACAAAAGCAATAGAAAAAGTCATTTGTCAAAGTAACTCCAACAATCTCAAAAAGATGAGGTCGATACCGGTTGGTTTTGTAAGTACAATCCATGATAAGTACACGTGGAAAGACATGTAACAATTTCACAGAAGTCAGGTTAACAAAGAAAAGGTCTCTAACTTTATCAGTTTTTGCACAAGACATATTCCACTCGATATTTGTGTTCTCTCAACTTGCTCACAAATTGTTGCATTTGTGTTTTTCCCGCCTTCTCAACCAATCTATGTCTCGTACGTGCATTGTAAACGGTTCTCATTGTGCTAACATTCTTCGAATCCCTTTCTTTCAATGTCATTAATAGGTTCATCGGTTTTACCATGCTTTTTGACAAATCTATTAAAATCTTCTCATCTTCAATTATTAATCTTGCCACATGAGGATGACTTTCCAAATGTTGAGCCGCAGGGTGATTGTGTAGTCCATACAATACGTGAGTGAAATGGACACTCACATTTACGTGTTCCAACATACCTCTTCATCTTTGGTTCATGATCAGAATAACTTTTACGCTTTTTATATTTTTCACTACGCTCATATCCAAATCATATTCTAGGTTTGCGTCCAAACCCACCACGCTCAGAATGTTTCATGACAATAACTAAACCAAGGTCCTTCCCAACCATACGAACCCAGTCAATGAATCTCGGCTACAAAATACTTACATAGTCATTATAAAACAAAATTATAATTAAATAAAACTTGTACCAACTCTAGAAATGATAAATTTAACATTTGCTTCATTCTTATTTGGTAAGTAGTAAAGTTTGTGGATATTATACCCACTACTTACAAATATTAAAATAATTCTAAATCTAACAATTTAACTTATTTATTCCAAAAATACTACATAATTAATATTATATTAATTAATAAAATAATGAATTAAAATCAAAAGACCAATAACACGTGAATTCCCAAATTTGTCAATTGAGTCATTAATTATTTGCACAATAAGTTCTTCATCTTTATAATATCTTCACTTTAGTCCTTATACTTTCTCTTTCATTTCAATTTCGTCCTTTTTTTATTTGCAACACAAGTCCTTCAACTTTTAAATTTGTACAAGTTGGTCCCCATATTTATACTTTTATATCAATTTAGTCCTTTGTATAACTGAATATGTTACATATTATATTATGTTATTTTACACATCACATGTTACATAAATTAATATTTTGTATCGCTGATGTTACGTATGTTACAAATGATGAAATTAATAGTTTTATTTGTTAAATTTAGCATTGTGTTACATATCTATATCATACAATAACGAACTTATTGAAGTTTAGAATTGATTTTGCAGTTGTAACAGTTGTAACAATTTCTTTTTAACATCGCAATCTGATACAGATATTACAAATTATATTGTATATAACTGTTTAATACAAATGTTACAAATAATATTTTGTATCACTAAAAATGTTACAGATTATATTATGTTATTTTACACAACACATGTTACATGAATTGATATTTTGTATCACTGATATTTTACATTTCAATTTGTAACAAAGATTGTTACAAAATATCATTTGTAACATTTGTATCAAACATTGATACACAATATTATTTGTAACATATGTATCAAATAGTGATACTATAAAGGACTAAATTGATATAAAATTATAAATATGTGGATCAAGTTGTAAAAATTTAAAAGTTGAAGGACTTAGGTTGCAAATAAAAGAGGATGAAATTGAAATAAAAGATGAAATATAGGGACTAAAGTGAAAATATTATAAAGATGAAGGACTTATTGTGCAAATAATCAAGGACTCAAAAACAAATTTGAGAGAATTCACGTGGAAATATATTTTGTGTTATAGATTTGATTTTAATTTATTATTTTATTAATTAATATAATTTTAAGAATGTAGTATTTTTAGAATAAATTTGTTAAGTTGATAAAATTATAATTATTTTTAAAAAGTGGTTTATTTATAGAAAAATCCCGTAAAGTTTTGTGTATAATCGAACATATTGAGTTTCTCTTCAATGTCCATAACACCGACACAACACATACATGTTCGGTACATGACAAATATATGCAATATATATACCGAACTATACTTATTCATTCGCTATATATACAACACTAGATTCTATTGTAAAAAAATTAAATTTATTATGGTACTATGCAAAATAATGCAAAATAATACAAAATAAGTAAATAACAATAAAAACTTACTTGTTGACCACAAACAATTTCCCATGGCACAAATGAAGTCATAGCTTCAGTAGCTGCATCAATTCTCGTTAACCGATACTAAATATCAAAATAAAAAATCAATAAAAATATTATCTTCGCTCAAAACGTGGTAAATATAAAACAATACCTATCCTCTGGACTGTGTTAGGATTTCAGTATCATGATAAATGCAAATAATACACAATTTTAAAGTCTTTTTATGAAAACTTACAAGAAATCTTATTACAAAAATTATTAATTAATTAAGAAAAACTTTTGTTATTAGAAGTTCAATATCAAGATAAAAAATAATAATGATTTTTACACGTCCCAACCATCCACTTCTTGTCCATTTCCTTCCTTGGAACCACCGTCCATCTTGTAAATTGTTCTAGTCTTCCAACGGTTGAGATTATTGGGAACAATTTCTAATCTGTATCATCTTGATTCAGAGTTCTGAATCCTGATACTGGTTTTGAATCCCTTTAAGTCACTGTATTGTTGTGTGAAAAGGTGGTGTCGCCGCCTGGACTAGTCACAATCTGGGGTGTCAATGGCCCATTGATGTAAACCAATTTTTTATTCATACCTTAAAAGTCTATTGTAAACAATATACACAAGTTAAAAAAGTCAAATATTGGATAATCATTATTACCACTCCAGTTCAACGCTGGAGAAAAAGACTGCATGAATTTGAAATTTGTGTGGAGAAAGTAACAGCGTGAATAAGAAATTGATGTGTGCGTGTGGAATTTTACTTATATATTAAAATTTTTGAGAGTTGTGGAGTACGTGGAAAAAAAAAATCTCACGGTTATTTATGTCATTTTATTTAGGGATAATTACATATTTGGTCTACAACCTTTCAAAAATGTTGGAGATATACCCCTCACTTTTAAAAATAGTATCGGACATCCCCAACGTTTGAAAAATATGGCATGGTAGGTCCTTTTGTGACAAAATTGCACCTCTCTTTAAATAAACAAAAAATAAGAAAAATAAGAAAAAAGAAAAACATGACTCAAAACTAACCAAATGTACCCAAAAAAAATAAAAAGTAAGAAATGTACCCAAAAAAAATAAAAAGCAACAAAGATGTCATCTTCTTCAAAAATCTAAAATCTACCCAATTTTATTTTTTATTTTTTTGTTTTTACCACTCGCAATTCTTTCTTTTCTACATGTATAAAAGTGAGCACACATGCTACAGCAATATAATTTTCCATATAATAAATATTTTTGCAAAATTTTCATTTTCTTTCTTTCTTCACCTTTCTCTTAGATTTTCTTGGATTCGTTGATCTTCTTTTGGCTCAAAATTATTAGCGTCTTGATCTTCTGTTGAACTGATTGGATTCACGGATAGAGATATCGCAAAGGAAGTTCAAAGTTAAGATTTTATGATATGGGCGGTCAGCAAAAGCTGTAAAAACACAGTTGGTGATGAAAATATTTATATGAACACATAGATAGGTATTGATAGATTGATAATTTTGGGGTTCATTGTTGTGATTCGAGATGGGTTGTTTTCTATGCTTTGGATCGTCAGAAAAGGAACAAAATAATGTCAATGGTGTAATAGAAGTGGCAAAAAAAGAGTCATTTAAAGAAGGTTCAACAACTCAGTCTCATAACCATGTGAATAGAGCCAGTTCATGCAATAATTTAAAGTTTGCACTTTTTCCCCTTCAATTTTGAGGAAATTTTTTCTTTCTGGATTTTTTGATCCATAAATGTGCTTTGAATTTTGAATATTAGTTCTCATGTTGTGTTTGCTTTAAAGAAGGATTTTTTTTTTTTGGATTTTGATTTCTACCATGCCAAGTTTTTTAAACGTTGGGAATGTCTGGTGCTAATTTTAAAGGTTATGGGTATATTCCTAACGTTTTTGAAATGTTGGGGACCAATATGCAATTATCCCTTTTATTTATGACTATTTTAGTAAATAAGAAAAGTGTGGGGGGATAAACAAAAACGGACGTGGCAATATAATTATCCTTAAATAATATATCCAATGAAATGTGGAGTATGAGTTCTATTTTATGAACATATCATTTAATGTCACATAAACCGATTATTATCATTAGCAGTGATAAACAACATTACTCAAAAAAAAAAAAAAAAAAAAAAAAAAAAAAAAAAAACCCGATAGTCACTTAATCAAAATTTTACGACCGAGGTCAACTCCACTGATCAAGCATTTGAAAAGCCTTATGGCCTCTTAGCCTCTATTGTGCCAGTGTGAAATTACTTGTTTCCCATTTTTCATCACTGCCTGCTATCTTGGTTGAAGTGATAACAAAAAGCAAGAAGGTAAACTGAACCAATTTTGTTACAAATGAAATTGATACATAACTCCTTTAGTTTCTTCATCTTTATGCATATTTAATTATGAGTAATGCTCATTGGACAACAACTTAGACCAAAACTTGGACAATTTTTAAGAAAATATCAAATACACCATTTACAAAAACATAAACCAAATTTTCAATTATATATTTGCAAATGGCGTATTTGACATTTTCTCAATAGTGGTCTAAGTTTCAGTCCAAGGAGCATTACACTTTAATTATTTGGAGTAAAAACCATATTTTTACCTTTTAAGATCACTATACAAAGTGCATACTCACAAATTACATAATATAACTTTAGTTAGTTGAGAAAAACGTAATTAGTGCACAGAATACACATTTTCATGGTAAGATTTAAATAACAATATTAATGAAATTCATAAATTAATCAAATAGAATGAAAAGAAGTTAGAAAAACTACTCGAAAGCCTCTTTATTTCTAAAGAGCATCTTGTATATAATAAAGAATATCTTTAAAATTTAAAGAATAAAACTTCGACAATAACTATGTTGACTCTTTATTTTACATTTTTCAATAAATATTTATTGTTTTTCCCTCATCTTTTATTTAATATATTTTTTTACAATCAAATGAGGTGCTAATAGCTAAAATATTTAATTATTATTTAATTAATAAAAAAAGTAGAGTATTGGAGCTTGTAATTCATTGAATGCATTTAATATAAAAGTTAAAATGGAGAATTTTAAAAAGTTAAAATAGAGAATGTGTAAGAGCTTATTTTAAACATTAAGATTTAAGTTAAAGAATATTTTAGCTTTCAAGAGTTTTTTAGAGCATCTTCAATGCAACAATGTAGATTGTTGTACACGTGACAAATAAAATAGAGACAAATAGAAGAGCATCCAATGGCGTTGTGGATTGTGCAAATTATGTTTCAATTGTACAAGAGAGATGATGTAGATAAATTATAAAAAATAAAATAAAATATGATTAGCACACATTTCGATAGACATAAATTATAAAAAAATAAATGGAGGATTTCTAGCATACCGTCCAAATATAGACGCCCTGAAAAAACAGTTTAGGACATTTTGAAAAGAATTATCAAAGATAAATATGGATAAGATGAATGCAATGTTGGACATGAAAGTGGATTTGCCCCTAATGTTCAGGATAATAGGGAAGGATTGTTATTGCTCATGGATGCATTCGAAAAGCATGTTACAAAGGAAAGGTAGAGTCGTCTTTTCTCTGTCTCCTTCACAAATGCAATGAATCTTCACTTGTATAATGTGGATTTTAAAAAAATTGGCCCAGATAAAAATCGGCATGGATGTTGTTGTTTCAGAGTTCTTGACAAAGTATGGCAAGTATGATCTCAATTTCAAGAAACAGCCAAATGATGGTGCTCATGTGCTGAAGGCTGAGAGCATTGGTGATCTATATAGAGAGTTTGTCAGATATTTCAGTATTGTGTCAATTGAAGATCCATTTAACCAAGATCATTGGAGTTCATGGTCATCACTTAATCCTCATGCCATTTTTAACATTAAGGAAAGTTACACATATATTTTGTGCACTACCACCATTGATAATGTATTTGTCTAATTTAGATTAATTTTCTACTTTTCTATTATAGAAGTTGGACTAATTCAAAACAATTGTCTATTTGTCTAAAAGTTTTGCTGTCATGTTTGTTCACTGCGTGCAAGTATAAGTCAATGATTCGGAAAGCAATATAGAAGAATGTAGTGGTGGATCACACTCACTTTACAGGTTTGAAAGAAGCAAGCAGGCAGGCATTGACCTATTTTGCCCACAGTCATGTAGCACTTTCTATTGTGTAGCTTTATTTAGACCTTTGTAAGTTCTTGATAATGAATAGGTTTTGTAACTTTCCTTTGGTAAGATATAGTTCATAATGTTTTCTTTTGCAGTTTTCTTTTGTTTTTGGTTATCCTAATAACGAGTTTCTTTTGAAGTTAGGTTGTTGGCTATGTTGATAAATGGAAATAGAACTAAAGATCGTAAATCTTAAGCATAGAGTATGAAAATAACATCGTTAAATTAAAAGTATTATCAAGGCGTGGGGTTCAGTAATTTTATGAATCTAGAAAGATTGAAATTATGAGTGTCAAGATCAGTTTAATATTTAGAAGCTGCATATAATCTTAAGCTGGATTTTATAGCTCTTTCACTATCACATACTTCTCTCTCCGTCTTGTCCGTCTTGTAAGTAACTTATAAACTCCAACCTAACATGCTATATATGTTAATTTTGACTCCCATTTGAGGTGGATATTCTTATTAGTAGATCTTTTTGCCTCATTGCTTTTGTCTAATTGTTCGTGTCATCCTTTTCTCCCTATTTTAAGCCCCCTGGCATAGCCCGAGTCTAAATATTCCAAAAGCTAATGGGTTCTATTTTCGTATTTGAATGTCATTTCTCCTTTCTTCGTCACATTTGCTAGAACTTTCTCAAATTCATTTATCATTATTTTCTTAAAGCAACTTCGTATGAAAATTTCAGAATCCAACAAGTTCTTAGAAAGTCACTACGAATCATTTCAAGTTGGTGAGACAGTAAGATATTTATTTATTTAGTCATTCGTTTCTAGGAAGCTATTTCTTCATGATGTTTTTTGTTGGAAGAGTTGTGATGTGTATCTAGATACTTGATTTGCATGTGCATATGACAATTGTAAATGTATACGAAAGGCTCCAATTTGAGTATTTTAGACTCCCTTCTCTATGTTCTGTATATTTAAATTTGTAGAAGTTTTTCATGTGAGTCGATAAAAGGCTGCATTTTGTTGTTTTTGAATATGGTTTTGCAAATTTCTGCATGGTTTCTGAGATCAGACATATCAATAATATCATGCAGCTATACTAAGAAGTATAAATAAGTCCCAATCTCAAGTTTAAATTTTACTTCGCTTAGAAGCATTTGATTTTACAAATGTTAAATGTGGTCTTTTAGTGAGAATATACAGTAGATGCATGTGCATACTGGAATTAACACATGGATGTATTATGCATCTATAATTTTTACAACTTGGTTGTGCTGATGTTGACATATGAAATAACAAGGGCCTAAAAAGAGACTTAAGAGAAATTATATATATAGGCCCATAAAGAAGTACCCAAGCATATGGGCCTAGAGAATATGTCGGCCAGGCCCAATAGATGCCCAAATAAATTTGTATATAAGTCCAATGGAAATTGTCCAAGCCAGGTAGGGCCCAAAATGATCATCGCCCAGATCAGAAACGCCCAGGGCGTTGGGTGATTAAAACGATCAATCACTGCATAAGAGTAATTGTCCATAAGTAGTTTTTCTCATTTTTCTCATCATTGTTCCCACGTTGTCAGGAGTTATAAACTTGAGTTATCGTGGAGGAGTTACAAACTTGTCTCATCATTGTTCCCACGTTGTCAGGAGGAGTTATCGTGGAGGAGTTACAGGAAGGTGGATCATCATGGGGAAGTTACAAACAGTTAGAATCATTATGGAAGAAATGGGCAGTTATTGGGCGACGAGGCGGTTGCTGGGTGATGAGGAAGAAACTGGGCGATGAGAAGTTTTATGCAAGATCGAAGGAAGACGTGTGGTAAAACCGTTTGGCAAGGTATAAAAGAAAGGAGATTGAATGAAAAGGGACAGAAGAAGACAACTCTCGAAAAACAGAGAAATGTAATTTCATTCCATTTAGTCTTAAATATTTCTTTACAGTGAATTCCAGTGTGCTTGTGCCCCTTGGAGGCATTTTGTTTTGCTTTTTCATCCTTTGTCACTATTTTAATCTTCATAAATCAAACACCCTTTGTTGGGACTTTGTCTCAAAAGGTTTGGCGTCCCTTACACATCGTCTGAATCCTTTAATTGTTAGCGAAGGATATACTTTCTGCGCGAAACAATTTGGCACGCCCAGTGGGACCCTTTTGGTGTTAGAAGATACAAGAGGGTGGAACAATATGCCTCACAAGAACCCAGATAAGGAACCAGCAAGCCATCGAATTCAATCCGTGATCGAGCGATATGAAGAACAGCAAAATACACCAGCAACGGAGGGACAAAATCAAAGCCGTTATGAGCCAATGACGAAATTGAGTCCACGAACCATGCGCGCATTACTTGGTGAACTCACACAAGATGTCGTGGGACAGGTAAGCTTGCAAAATGTTCATGATATGGAAAAATTTGTTCAAACTGAAAATGTGCATTATGACAACATGGCCAAACAATTAAGCACTTTAAATGAACTTATAACTAGGTTAGTAGGCCAGACATGTCAATCAAATTTGCCAAATATAGGGAATCATTTCCAAGCTAGGACGGTTGTGGGGCACAATTCACCGACAATGAACCCTATGAATCCTAGTCAGGGAATAGAAATGCCTTTTATACCATCGACGTCAAACGTAGGTGGAGGCGGCATGGCCAATTTGAGTGGTCATAATGTCGGATCGTCCAACTTGGGGGGTAGCCCGAATACAAGAGAAAATTTGCCAAATATAGGACAAAACACAACACGTGTTAGCGAATGGGCAAATGTCCAAATAAATGGCAATAATACCATGAATAATGGTAATTTGGCCACCAATCCAGGGCTAAACAATAGACCTCAGATGATTCCACCTGTGAATCAACCTATAGGAGTCCCGTACGATCCAAACATGGCCTTAAGAAACCAAATCACCGAGATAATACAAGATCAGATGGCTTTTGGAATGCGTCCTTTCATTAGGCCGACCTATAGGAAGCCATATCCCGAATAGACCAAGCCTATCCGTGGCCTAGGGGATATAAAGTGCCAGAATTTTCACTATTCACAGGTTTAGGAGAGGTCTCAACATTGGAACATGTAGGGCGATTTACACTGCAATGTGGTGAAGTAAGTGATTATCATAAAATAAGGTTGTTTCCTAGTTCGCTAACAGGGGTAGCCTTTTCATGGTTCATTAATTTACCAGCAAACTCTGTTCAGACATGGCAACAATTAGAGCAGTTGTTCCATGCCCAATTCTATAAAACTGAATCTGAAGTCACCTTGGCCGATTTGGCGAATTTACGTCAAATGCCAACTGAATGGGCGGAGGTTTTCCTTCAAAGATTTAAAACTGCTAGGAGTAAGTGCTTCGTGCCCTTACCTGAAAAAGAGTTTGTTAAGATCGCTCAGAGTTGTTTAAGTTTCGACTTGAAAAAGAAATTTCAGGATAGGGAATTTCCTGACCTCTTCCAATTAACGGCTAACGTAATTAGGTATGAGCGTTGATAAGGGAAGAAGAACAAATGAAAAATTCTAGTAAAGGGACTTACTATAGAGATCCAAACTTCGACGTTCATATTGTAGATGAGTATTATGATCAAACCAAAATATGTCTGGCCGAATTGATTAAAGGAGATGCTTATGAATGTCCGTTAATAATTAGTTCAGGGGTGACGGCGAAAAACGAGCCTCTAAGAGATACAAGCAAGAAGGCTAGAACGTTTTCGTTCGATATAACCAAAGCAGATACTATATTTGATAGATTGTATAAAGACAAGCAAATAAAACTGAGCGATAAGCACAAATTGCCAAATCCTGAGCAAGTTAAGGATAAAAAATATTGTAAGTGGCATAATGCATGGTCTCATACAACTAATAATTGTTTGATTTTTCGTCATGTATTACAGGATGCCATCGAATCAGGGCGAATCACTTTTGAAGCTAAAAAGAAGATGGCAGTGGATGAGAATCCTTTTCCGCGGCCACTAGGAGTCAATATGCTGTCAGCAGGTTTCAAAAGTGGTTTACCTAAATTCAAATTGGTAGTCGATAATGGAGACGAAGATCTTGGACAGCATCCCAGCGTGTTTGAACGTCTCAAAGGTAAAGAAGTTGGAAGGAACAAAAAAGTGTTGTGTGCTAGATGTAGCAGAGAAATGGATGAAGATGAGGAAAAAATGGAAGTATGGGGGCGTCACAATTATCCAAATGCGACCCAAAATTTCCAACCTATTCAAAGACGAAAGGTATCACGGCCTCCTTTTGAAAGACAGGTCAGACCGATGTATAATGGCAGGCCGATGTACAACGGCAGGCCGATGCTCAACAATAGAACATTCAGGCCGCAGCCACATCGATCGAATGTATGGCACTCATTCCAATACAATGCGGGAAGGGTGATACCCTTTGATCAAATGACTAGGACACAGCAAAGACGTCATCAGAGAAATTATGGACAAATGATGAGGCAGCAACAAGAAGTGATACGTCCCAAATTTCCCAATTTCTCCAACATTGTTGCTAAAGAAAACCTCGAAGATGAGAAAGAACATAATGTGAACGATTCAACAGAAGAATTGCCAGAAGATTCTTCTGGTAGGTCGAAATTTGAGAGACGCAACAAAGACGAAGATGAAGATGATCCTGGACAGTCCATCACCATTCAGTTTGGTTCTTTACCCCCAATATTGGCCAATAATTATTTGCTTGCCAATGAGTTTAAAAGCAAAGGTGATGAGGGGCCACAAGACAATGAGGGGGAGGAAGCATGCACGTTTGAATGTAAGGGAGAAATCGGGCAAACCTCTAGAGATGTCTGTGGAGGAGAAGAAGAAGAAGATGATGATGGCTTGACCGATGTGGAAGAAGAGATTGACTTAGAATCAGAAAGAAGAAAGAGAGGAGTTTCATATAACAATTTGCTAAAACAGCTGTATCAAGAAGGTGTCCGAGAAGTAGATTTGCTGGGCGAGCCATCTGGGCGATCTTTTGATTATTACGTATTATACGGGACGCCCAAGAGAAAAATGAGGGTACCACGCTCTGAAAAGTATGGACCACCTCCAATGATATTGCCACCCCCTACAAGTTGGGAGGAAGTGAGCGACATAGAAACTAAAAAACCCGGCACGGAAGATCAGTGCGAAATGTTGCATGTAAACCTAATACAGCAATTTGATCCAGAGGATGATGGGAGACAAGAAGTGGAGATAGAGGCAACCGAAAAGGTCATCTTTAAGAAGCCAACGGCCAATTTAACCAAACATTTGAGACCATTATATGTAAAGGCTCTAGTCAATGGCATCCCTGTAGCCAAAGTTCTCATCGATAATGGGGCCGCTATTAACACTATTCCATCCAGAATGATAAAGAAATTTGCAAAGACGGAGAGTGATTTGATCCCTACTGAAGTTATTCTTACGAGTTTCAATGGTGGGGCGACTTCGGCCAAAGGAGTAATGCCTTTGGACGTCACAGTAGGAACTATTACCAAAACCACAGTATTCTTTGTAATAGACGGGCCGACTAGCTACAATGTGTTGTTAGGAAGAGATTGGATTCATGGGAATCGTTGTATACCTTCGTCACTCCATCAATGTCTAGTTTTTTGGAATGATAAAGGTGAGGCCGAAGTGGTGCAAGCAGATCATAGACCTTTTGTTGCAGAAGCGAACTCGATCGAGAAGTTTATGTATGAGGGAAATTATGGGCCTGTGAGAGTTGTCCAAGATGGTGAAGAAACTCGAATCATCGCGCAGAGTGAGGAGCCATTATCAGTAGATGCATTTACTGAAATGTTCGATCAAATGAGGCCAAACATAGTGGCCCTTGAAGAGCCAGTGATTGGCAAAAAAGACATTCAATAAATGATGAAGAAGGTGTCTAGCCTTCAGGATGTCGAAGCCAGGTCGATGGCTTTCGAGAAAAGGTGCGAAAGAGAAGTAAAAAAGGAAACGGCTTTGAAGATTTTAAGAGACAAATTAGCAGTGTTCGAGTTAGAACAGAATATTGGCCGAGAAGTGAATAAGGTGGATTGTTTGGATGCAGAAGACATCACTGCAAGGAACTTGGACGATGATGTGATAGGAGTTATGAAGGCCGGGCACGCTCAAGCACAAGACCCTTTGGTGAAAGTAAATATTGGAGACGAACGAGAAGATCGCCCAACGTTTATAAGTCAGATGCTTAGCAAAGAGGTAAGTGACCAATTAATTGCTTTGTTAAAAGAATACAGAGATTGTTTTGCTTGGGAATATGAACACATGCCTGGTTTAGATAAAAATTTGGTAGAACATAGGTTGCCAATTAAGTCACACTTTAAACCACATAAGCAACCCCCTAGACGTTTTGCTCCTAATGTATTGCCCGAAGTAAAGAAAGAAATAGAACGATTGTTAAAGGCAGGTTTTATCAGGACGGCCAGATATGTTGAATGGTTGTCTAATATTGTGCCTGTATCAAAGAAAAATGGTAGTATTAGGGTTTGCATAGATTTCAGAAATTTGAACTTGGCAACGCCGAAAGATGAATATCCAATGCCAACGGTAGATTCCTTAGTAGATTCTACTGCCGGACATGTAATGTACTCCTTTATGGATGGATATTCAGGATACAACCAAATTTATATAGCTGAAGAAGATGTACACAAAACCGCATTCAGATGCCCAGGCGCTCTGGGATGTTTTGAGTGGGTGGTCATGCCTTTTGGTTTGAAAAATGCAGGAGCCACTTATCAAAGGGCAATGAATCTAATTTTTCACGACATGATAGGAGAATTCGTCGAAGTTTATGTTGATGATATAGTGGTTAAATCACTGAAAGAAGAAAACCATTTCCAACAATTGAAACGTTCATTTGAACGGATGAGACAGTATAAATTAAAATTGAATCCATTGAAGTGTGCGTTTGGCGTTAATGCAGGAAATTTCTTAGGATTCCTAGTGCATGAAAGAGGAATTGAACTCGACAAAAATAAAGCAAAAGCCATTTTAGAGGCTAAACCACCTAAGAACAAAAAGGAATTGCAAAGATTCCTTGGGCAAGTGAACTTCTTACGACGTTTTATCTCTAATTGTGCAGGGCGAACGAAAACTTTCTTGCCTCTTTTGAAGTTGAAAAATCAGGACGACTTCGTCTGGAAGGAAGAGCATCAAGAGGTTTTTCATAGCCTGAAGACATATCTATCAAATCCACCAGTGTTAGTCTCACCTATCCAAGGGCGGCCAATGAAAGTTTATATATCGGCCGAGCAGGAATCAATAGCTGGACTAGTCGCCCAGGACGACCAGTATGGAGAGGAAAGGGCGATATATTATCTTAGTAGACGATTAACTGCATGTGAATGTAATTATTCTGCTATTGAAAAATTATGTCTTGCTTTGTATTTTACATGTACTAAATTAAGGGCTTACTTGCGGCCTGTAACTATCTACTTAATTTCTAAAGTAAATTTAGTTAAGTACATGTTCTCTCGTCCTGTTTTACATCAAAGGATTGGTCTTTGGACTTTGGCACTATCAGAATTTGAAATTCAGTTCACACCACAAAAGGCGGTCAAAAATCAAGCATTGGCTAACTTTTTGGCCGATCATCCATGCTTGGACGTTCCTAAAGAAATTGAACTAGAAGTCAATTCACTCGAGCTAAAACCCTGGATTTTATACTTTGACGGTTCAAAAACGGCTAGAGGTGCAGGAGTAGGGGTAGTGCTAATAAACCCACTAGGGGTTCGTTACAAGTTTGCTTTCGCCCTGACTGAAATGTGCACTAATAATCAAGCCGAATACGAAGCTTTGATTGTCGGTTTAGAATTATTATTAGATTTGGGGATAAAAAATGTGATTATCAGAGGTGATTCTCAACTAATAATTTATCAATTGAGTGGCGATTTCAAATGCCAAAGTGATTCTGTCATAAGTCAATATGACATCGCTCAAGAGCTCTTGGACGAGTTCGACCAAGTAGAGCTTCAACACGTTAATAGGATGTATAACGATTTGGCAAATGAGCTGGCCCAAATGGCATCGGGCTATTCAAAAATGTTAGAAGACGATTCTGCATGCGAGTATGGAACGATATTGCCTGTAATTCAACGAAGGGCGAAGGAATTTAATGTGCATTGTATACAAAATGGAGACGCATTGGATTGGAGAGAAGAAATACAAAAATTCCTGGAAAAACCCAATAAGAAGAGCGATAGGAAGTTAAAATTACGTTCACTGAATTATTTGCTGGTCGAAGGAGAATTATATAAGAAACGTTCAGATGGTATACTTTTGAAGTGCATAAATTTGCAAGAAGCTAAAGTGGTTATGGCCGAAGTGCATGAAGGAGTGTGTGGAGCACATCAAGCCGGCCAAAAGATGAGATGGTTGATCATCAGGAATGGGTATTACTGGCCTAAAATGGGCGAATTATGTGTGTAGTATGCTAAAAGTTCCTTGGAGTGTCAAAAACATGGCCCAGTCCAAAGAGTGCCAGCAAGGGAAATGGTACCTATTATTAAACCATGGCCTTTCAAGTGTTGGGCGATAGACCTGATAGGAAAGATTTATCCACCATCGTCCAAACAACACACTTTTGTAATAGTCGCTACGGAATTTTTCACTAAATGGGTAGAAGCGATACCTTTAAAAGAAATTTCCCAAGGAAGTGTCATAGAGTTCATTCGTGATCACATTGTATATAGATTTGGGATACCTCAAACTGTAGTGATGGATCATGGAACTTCTTTGAATGGGAGTCAAGTGAAAGAATTTATGAGCGAGTTTGGAATCAAGTTGGCAAACTCTACACCTTATTTTGCCCAATCCAACGGCCAAGCTGAATCGTCGAATAAGGTTTTAAAGAGTATCATAAGAAAAATGATAGGCGAAAATGCTAGAAATTGGCATGAATGCTTGAATAGAGCGTTATGGGCCTACAGAACTTCTCCGCGATCTAGCACTAAGGTAACTCCTTTTCAGTTAACTTATGGGCAAGAAGCTGTGCTGCCCATGGAAATTAATGTGCAATCGATCAGAGTACGTTTGCAAAATAGCATAGATGAAAACGAGCATACTGAACTACTCGTGCAGAATTTATTAGAATTGGATGAACTAAAGTTGAGCGTTTTGGATAGGTTGCAAATTCAAAAAAGACAAGTGGCTTCATATTATAATAAAAGGGTTATAGCCAAATGTTTTAGCACGAAGGATTTGGTATGGAAAACAATACTCCCATTGGATAGTAGTAATCCAAAGTTTGGGAAATGGTCGCCAAATTGGGAAGGGCCATACAGAGTTAAAGAGGTGTTACCAAATGGAGCATATCATTTAGAAAATTTGGATGGTACGAGACACATAAGATCTATTAATGGCAAATATTTAAAGAAATACGTTCCGTCAGTTTGGGACTTTGAACGATTAGAGTTTTAAATATTAAGGGACGCAATTTTATAAACGAATAAAGCCATTCATTTCATCAGATAATTTGGTTGCCATAAGTGGCTACCATTACAAAAGGAAATTGGATAAAACAAAAGTTGTCCTTAAAACCTTAAAATCCTAACTACATCCTACCCCAAATAGAGCGCATTTGCTCTCTAAGTTTCTCCCACTCATCGCGCTGTTGAACAGAAGCGGCGGATAGTTCATCCATAATCCCATCGTCCACTTCTAAACCTGAATAACGCTCAAGTAAGGATTTAGTCCGTTCAATTTCCTGTGAAGCAGCGCGCTTTTTAGCTGCCAGCCTGGCTTTACAGTCGTCCATCCTTTCTTGGATTTTTCTCATTTGAGCAGCCAAACTCATCATCAAGGAGTCTTCAACCATGACCTCGGAAGAAATCTCGTTCAAATTGTTCTTGGCTTGATCGATTTCCTGGTGAAGGGAGTCCTTTTCGGTCATAGCTGCGACATACTGAGTCTTCTTGGCTTTGAGCTCCACATTCTTGGCCAGCAATGCACTTATCTCCTGATGAATGACTTTCAAAGATAATTTGAGATCTGTGGAAAGTTTGAGCGTAGGAAGCTCAAGTGCTTGAGCCATTTGGTGGCTTAAATGCTCAAATTTATCCCGATGATTGGCAGCACTGGCATGTGAGATATCCATGTCCATGAAGGAAGTGTATTCAAGTACTGCCTGCTTTAGGATGTTCATGTTTTCCATGGAAAAAGCACCGGAGGCAGAAGAAGAGCGACTGGCCGAAGACGAACGAGCGGCCTGACTAGCCTTCACTTGTTCCCATGAAGTAAACAGGTCCTGAATAGAGCGCAAGATGGTATCAGCATCCTGTAAGGGTAAAAAACGATTACTTAGTGTCTTTTTGGAAATAAGCAAAGTAAAGGAAATCGAAAGAAAGATTACCTCATCAGTGGTCTTGGAGGAAGAAGGGGGAAGTGTGCCACTGGGCGATTTAACTGCCTGTGAGGATTCACCCTTATCCAAACGTGCTGGCTCTTGTACAACCGACAAGTCAATTGGTCTTTCTGCAAAAGGACGAATGATAAGTGTTTAGCCATGTCAAACGGTAGAATTGGGAAAGTGTTATAATTATAAGCACATATTACCATCCGGTTCTATACCTGGAGGAGAAACGCCCTGGAATGATGGAGATTCTTCGACTGACTGGGCGATTGAAACAGCTGGGTCTCCAAATCCCTGTTCAGGCAAGTCCACTTCTATGGATGGCTCGGAGGATCGAAGAATTGAAGGGTCAGGTGGTGTAGAATCTTTCAAAGGAGAAGGGACCCCCTTCTGATTCAGAATACAAAGAGAAATTAATATTTATACCAAAGTGTTCTTCAAATGAGGGGAAATCATATTACCTTTCTCCTAGTCATAGGAAGAGCATCATCATCATCATCACTTTCATCAACGGGCTGATCTGATGGGTCCAACGCAGGCCGTTTACGGCTGGATGCACTTATCGCAACTCCAGTTTGGGCGGGAGGAGAACTAGATTGGATAGAAAGGGCAGTTGAACGTCTAGTACGCACTGTTGAAGGCTTTGTAGGAAAAGATGAAGGAGCAGGTTGTTTAACAGATATGGGCACAGCAGGAATAGGAATTGGAGTAGAAGAGATGGAAGTTCTAGAAGACCCTGACCCCTCAAGTATGTGGAATGCATGATTGACATTAGTAGTGAAGAATCTACGTTTCACCGAGGGCCAAAACTGTTCAAAAAGAGGATGAACTGCTAAAGTGGGATTGAAAGGAGCCAAAGAGAACCCATTCATCAGGGAAGCATTACGCTCATCTATAGCATGGGCTTCTACTTTTGTGATGGTATGGAAGCGTTCTTGAAAATTCTTTGAGTAACAAGGAGGAAGAGGCCAAGTTTGGCCAAAACCAAGCTGTCGGGCAAAGAATTGGGGAGCATAGACCTCAAACCCAGCCTTGGCATTGGTGCCCGTGAGAATGTCATGAAACAATTCTCGCCCAGTCAAGTATTGGACCCAAACGGGTAAGATAGTACTCACCTCGTTCAAAGTAAGAGGGGGTTGGACGTAGACTGGGACTTGATGTATGGAAAAAGGAAAGAAGGAGGGAATTGAGTTTAAATTGTAAAAAAATGTAAAGACGTCTCGGTTAGACATATCAACGGGAGCTAATTGGTTAATAACTAGCCCGTAGCAACTCACAGACCTAGGAGAAAGTGAAGGAACACCAAGTTGTGGAAAATATGCTCTCAACCACAATTGAGCGAGCCAAAGAGGCCCACTTCCAGTAGGAGAAGCATTGGTCCTAAGTTGATATTGAAGGTAGGCCATACCTCTATAGAAGGCGGCCAGAAACAAAGAACAGAGGTTTAAAGACCTACCAATAGCCAACTCATGAGCGATGGGCAGATAGGCCATGGAAGGTTTAAGACTGGGAACACAAAGAATGTACCTACACAGCCAAACTTGAAGGAAGGCTACACGCTCTGCATGAGTGGGATCTTTGCCCGTGTTGTCATAAAGTTCTTGCATGCCTGAATAGGAGTCCGTATACCTCTTTTCAAACTTTGGGGCTAGAGAGGATATCAGTATGGCAGGGAAAATGGTATCGCCCAGAGGAGGAAGATTAACCAAAGCACCAACGTCCCTTAGAGTAACTGACATTGGGCCAAGGGGAAAAATGAAGGTATTATACTCGGAAGACCAGAAGCTTAGAGCGATTGGGAAAAGAACTGAGTCATAGTGGGGGGGGGGGGGGGGAGGCGTGTGGCAAGTTCTAAAAGATCAGAAATCCTAGCACGATCAAAAAGAGCCTTCGTGGGAGCATGCTTCATCATACGCGCATGCCAAAGACGGAAAGTGGTATCCGATTTAGGCCAGGTGCGAATGCTTTTCTCGCAGATTGGCTTCAAAGAGAATGGGTCCAAGAAAGGAGGTTCTTGGGTGCAAGGGAATAATTGGGCCGTGGCCAATCGCCCAATGGAGTCTGCATCCCTGAACGACGGGCCCAAATAAAACTCGTTCTTATCAGGCCTAGAGGGGAGAATATTCGATGGGTTTATATAAGGTTTAGTTAGGAGGTCCTGGAAATCCTCGAAGGAAATGCTATCACTCAAAGAAGCTTTGGACGTCGACATGATCTCAGCGAATGGACAAGAAGGTTGCAAGAGAAATGATCAGTGTGAGGAGGTAAGCGAGAGTTAAAGGAAAGATGTATGAATAGTGCCCTTTTATAGAGGGAGAAAAGGGACAGCGATGTGATGGGGCTGGACGTGGTCATTGGTAATGGCGCCTTTTTTGGGGTTTATAGAAATCGTGCTCTTGGGATTTCGGAATTAAGGCGCCAAACACTTTTTCAGAAGATGAAACGCCACCAAGTGAATATGGCTAATTAATAAGCAATTATATTAATTAAGCCATATTGGGGGGTAACTGTTGACATATGAAATAACAAGGGCCTAAAAAGAGACTTAAGAGAAATTATATATATAGGCCCATAAAGAAGTACCCAAGCATATGGGCCTAGAGAATATGTCGGCCAGGCCCAATAGATGCCCAAATAAATTTGTATATAAGCCCAATGGAAATTGTCCAAGCCAGGTAGGGCCCAAAATGAACATCGCCCAGATCAGAAACGCCCAGGGCGTTGGGCGATTAGAACGATCAATCACCGCATAAGAGTAATTGTCCATAAGTAGTTTTTCTCATTTTTCTCATCATTGTTCCCATGTTGTCAGGAGTTATAAACTTGAGTTATCGTGGAGGAGTTACAAACTTGTCTCATCATTGTTCCCACGTTGTCAGGAGGAGTTATCGTGGAGGAGTTACAAACTTGGATTATCATGGAGGAGTTACAGGAAGGTGGATCATCATGGGGAAGTTACAAACAGTTAGAATCATTATGGAAGAAATGGGCAGTTATTGGGCGACGAGGCGGTTGCTGGGTGATGAGGAAGAAACTGGGCGATGAGAAGTTTTATGCAAGATCGAAGGAAGACGTGTGGTAAAACCGTTTGGCAAGGTATAAAAGAAAGGAGATTGAATGAAAAGGGACAGAAGAAGACAACTCTCGAAAAACAGAGAAATGTAATTTCATTCCATTTAGTCTTAAATATTTCTTTACAGTGAATTCCAGTGTGCTTGTGCCCCTTGGAGGCATTTTGTTTTGCTTTTTCATCCTTTGTCACTATTGTAATCTTCATAAATCAAACACCCCTTGTTGGGACTTTGTCTCAAAAGGTTTGGCGTCCCTTACACATCGTCTGAATCCTTTAATTGTTAGCGAAGGATACACTTTTTGCGCGAAACAGCTGAATTACCATATGTATAGCAACAAGCTTAGATCTCATGAGCTTGATATGAACCCAAATTTGTGTAATAAAATAATGCTCAAGTTGCTTGATTATTTCTGTCTTTTTATTTTGAAGATGAGGTATTTGAGAAGCCTATCAGCAAGGCCCAACTTCAAGCAACTATTTCTATCTTGTAGTGTTGTCAATTCATGTTTCACATTATTATGATGAAATAGAGAGAAGTGATCCTGGGCAACAAGAGGAAGATGACCGTGCTAAATCCAAGGAAAAACCCTTAGACAGGTTCTATCATCAGTTCTTGGTGTAAGTTGATCATAGAAAAGCATAACCAGTCTGCTCTAATTAGTCTATTAAATGCTTATCGTGCAACATGTAACTTTGGAGCTGAAATAATTGGCTATAAATTTCAGAGCAATGCGAGTTTTTGCAATATATTGATGTTCATGCTATCTAATGCGGATGACATATTTCAGAGGCTATTTCAAACTTCGTCCTTCAATTGCAGGAAAGAGGCCATTCTTGAAATGAAGAATTTTCTCGGTCATTGAACAACTTTCACTGCACTTTGCTTAGTGGAGTTACTCCCCCTGAGGTAGCAGCTGTTTTGCTAATTTGTTTGAGAAGGTTTCATGAGATTACCACCGTTGAATAATTCACGCACATGCACATCTAATGGACGGAAAGCTTTGCTCACAATTCTCATGATTCTCTCCATCGCCCATTAGGTCCTGAATTACTTATCTGCCTAATTGTATATAGTTAAACTTTAATTCTTGAATTATTGTAATAAATAGACAGATTGTAGTCCGCCATGATGTATTTTTCCTTGTGTTCCTTTGTACCATCCATACTTCGTTAATTACTTTATTTGAGTTCTAGATTTTTACTTCATTAACTATATCTTATATTTCTTATATATATATTTAGTATTGTATATCTATTATATTTCAATCAACACTTCGCTTCTTTAATCTTTTGTTTCCTAAACTTTGCTACGCCGCCCAAAACCCAATTGGAAAACGATTATATTTTTCCAATATCTCAATCTGATAAGAAAAACGATTATATTTTTCCATCCCAATCCAATAGCACAGAATCTTACCAAATTTATATTTTGAAAACCTAAGTACATAAATCAAACTCCCATAGTTCTTCTTTATCCATAAATTAGCAAAATCGGTCTTCAATTCATCGGTTGCCCAAACATCTCGGCTTGTGTTCTGTGTTCAAGTTTGGAACTTAGGTAGGAATTCTTGTATTGAATGATTACTTTAATTTAATCCCATCTTTTTTTAATCAATTACATTAATTATTATAATATGTTATAATTATGCAATTCTTGTGTGTTTTATATTGTATTTGCATTTTATTTTCTCAGATTTATTAATATATTGAGCAATTGAGGTAAATAGATTGTGCTCTTTCACGTGTTACAGAAAGATCTTGCTCTTCAATTCAACTAATTGACAATGTTGAAGTTTATATAATTGTTTGGACTTGTGGATATAACTACTTTTCATTATTGCACTGGATATGGTTAGATAAAAATTTCCACCAGTATGTTGCTTGAGAAGTAACAGAGTAACTAGTGGGTAGATATGGGATGAGGTTGTATCTTCCCTCAAACGTATTGATGTTATTGAAGACAACCATTTTAGTTCAGTTTTGTATACTTTGTACCTAAACAATATAATGACATTGTTAACCATAGTCTCCGAAACGACTAAATCCATGGGTTTTTAATTTGGAACGTACTTGCTTGAGCTTTTGATGAAATATTACATCATCTCTTCAGGATTTTGCATTTTGAGAATCTTGCCAACTTCCTCACATATTTAAATCCTGCATCAGAATATTCAGCTTCATAATGGAGAATTTGGTAAATAAGAAACCAAAAAAAAAAAAAATCATATATGTTGAGCATGAGAACATCCCAATTGGCTAAAGAACAGAAAAAGAAAAAGAGAAGTACATGTTTCTGAAACTATGGAACTTGAAAATTATATAGTCAAATAAGTCATATTACTATTTTTAACGAAGTGAAAATCTTATGAGGGCCTTTACTTTGTTGCAATTGATCATTTTTAGACTTTTTTAGCCCACTTCCCAGATGAAACTATAGATGCAACCCATTAAGTCTTTAGTCGTTAGGAAATAGTCCAATCCATTAAATCTTTGATAATGTTGTCATCTACTTCTATTCTTACCACTGCCCTTCGAACAGTTGGAAAAATTGGAGATGGCATGAGTTAGCTTTTTATCTATCTATGAGAGGATGGTGAGAAAAGTCTGCCTAATTATCATGGAATACTAGTGTAAGGTGTAAAAGAACAGAGACCACTTCTCTAGTGAAACAAGGCTTTAGACTTCTCTGGTAAAACAGAGACTATTTTTTTAGCCAAATTGTTTGAGTTGCAGTGAAGGGGTAAGGGTTGCTCCTTTGAACTCTCTATGCTTGCAAATAAAAAGTTTGCGAGTTGGAAGAACTGGAGAATTCCTGTTTGCTGCTCTTCAGCTCCATTGGGTGTAAGGATTTACTTTTTTAATTGTTTTAGGATTCTATTTCTATAATATTCCTTTGGGCTTGATATCAACATGAACATATGCTTTTCAACCCACACTTCTTTACCTTTGCGTTAGTTGATTCCTTCTTAGTATCATTTCCATCATCACTCATGACATTATTTACAGTAAGACATTATTTAGAGTACTTTTCTTGCAGAAGCATTCTTCGATGTTGTGCTCCCAATGTTTGCAGAATAGGCATTATTTAGGTATATCTTCATACACAACCTTCTACCAGCATAGTCATCATTCCCAATCAAAATTATGATCTCCAAAGCTAAACAGATATCTATTCAGCTTCTCCAGCTATAGGCTTGTTGATAACTTTAAGTTCCTCTTCCTCATTTTCTTGTTCCATTCCAAGAGTGAGCTAACTCTTCTTTCTTATATGGCTGACCTTCATCTTCCTCATTTTCTTGTTCCATTCCAAGAGTGAGCTAACTCTTCTTTCTTATATGGCTGACCTTCTATGATAACAATCTGCTGAAGGTTGTTTGGAGTTGACTTAGCTTGCATCCCTACTTCTCCCACCATGCTATTATGCTCTACATTTAAATGGGTTGAACTCTCATCTTTATGTATTATCTTAGCCTCTTCTTTTTCCCTTCTACTTTGCTTTTCAAACCAAAGTCTATCTTTTACTTTAGCAAATTCCATCTTAGTATCATTTCCATCCTCACTCATGGCATTATTTCCAGTACTCATCTTCAAGAAGCATTCTTCGATGTTGTGCCCAAATGTTTACATAATAGGAAGTATTTAGGTGTATCTTCATACACAATCTCCTGCCAGCATAGTCATCATTCCCAATGAGAATTCTATCAGCTCATTAATATTCAATTCAACACAAATGTGAGCTAGATTAGTTATTGACCTAGCAGTAGTGGGTTCATCAAGCTTCATTGGAGTCTTCCATTACCGAAGCTATAGAGAATAAAATAGCATTATCATATATAGAGGAAGAGTTTGACCACAAATCTATGGTGATGAGTTCTACCATATGCATTTTAAAGAAGAAGAAATTGAAAAAACAAGAAACCTAGGATTTCCAAATTTTGTGAACACCCCATTTTTATCTTCATTCTCCACATGTAGAGTAGTGTTTCCTTTCTCTCTCTCAATGTGTATGCGTGCCTTTAAGCATAAATATATTCTGCAATTGAATTACATAGGAAGTGAAAATTTATTGGCCCTATAATTAATTTGTCCATTACTTTCAATTCCATTTTTGGCTTCTGCTGGGATGTCATCTTTAGTATTGCACAGTGAAGATTGTTAGAAAATGAGCAAATCGCACAAAAAATAATGTTGGAAGTAGAAAACTATTTGAAAAAACATACTCAGTATTAAAAACAAGTATTAAGTAGCAAAAAAAATAAACAACGTGAAACTAAAATCATCTCATGATCAAGAATTCTACTTAACCTGTTGACAATCATACATTTGAAAGGAAATTCATAAACTTCAAAAACATATATTTCGTGTTTTCTAAAATAAAGTGACAAGCTTCACTTTCTATCATTAGTGGGTTGTAAAATCACTATTCATAGTTTCGATCAATACGATGCCATTTCACCTTTTTTTTTAAAAAATCTGACATCCAATTAAATGTGGATGAGCTTTTTTCACGTTTTGTCCTATTCTCTATCCTTCTCTGTCACTTTCTTTGTCCCAACTTTGCTCTCCGTTTCTCTCTCCTAGCTTGGCTATCCACCACCGCCACCGCCACCGCCACCGCCACCGCCACCACCCTCTGTTATGAAGATGGACCAGCTGCAGAGGAAAAATCACAGGGCCCGAACTAGCTAAAAAAATGATTTACATTGGAAAGTGAGGAGGAAGAGAAGCAACCAAGAAAACCAGATTACCAAAAATTCAAATTAAGGAAACGACGTCATTTTGCATTCAAGTTAATTAATTAAAGTTGTATTACGTTTTTTTAGTTGTAATAGAGAAACATGTTTTTTACTTTTTGATTATATGTAATAGCTGGAAGAGGGAGAATGGCCATTGATTGAAATTTTTAACTAAATTCACGGTGAAAATTCATCCATTCATTCTCTCTGTCTTCATCTTCTTCATTTTCTTCACTTTTTTGTTTTTACCCATTATGTATTTGAGCTTAGTTATCTTAAGTTGAGCTCAGAATTTATATAATATAATCCGTTTGGCTGGTTTTGAGTGAAATTTACCATTGAAAAGTTTCATTCATTACAATTTGTATCAAAACGTTAAGATCCTAAGCAATATGGAAACCAGAAAAAAGACTAACAAGGAAGGGTAGAAAAGGCTTGATAAAGACATTAATGATCTAGGGGCTGCGTACACTGCTATTGCTGGTAAGGTAGATTTTTTTTGATAAAATCCTTAAAACATTGATCAATAAACAAGAAAGAATTGAACACTATATACATAAGATGAATGAGTATGTCTAAGGATAAGCAGGTGGAAGGGCATAATATTGGATCAACTTGTGAAAGAAGTAGGTTGGCTAGGAGGTCTAGTGGTGACAATACAACATAGATGAATGGGAACAATATTAGGATGAACCACAAACTCATGGGTATTTGTGTCCTTTTTGAATTAAAACAATTCGGAGAGGTTTAAGACATAATCTAGGTCAGATTAGGTTGTTGAATATTGGAGAAGGAAATAGAAAAGAGAAGAAGAACGACGGTACGATTGAAGATTGGAACGTGAAGACAATGAATTCTTGGTACAAGATATTCAACGACTTCTCATATTTTATTCAATATTTGGTTATATATTCAAATCTTTTCATTTTTTTCTTTCTCTAGAATTATGAGTGGCTAAATGATAAGTATTGTTTTATACTTATCTGGATCATTAAAAGTGGACAATTGTAAGTACCCTTAAGTGATTTTCTACTTAATTATGTGTCTATTTAATTGTTTTAGGTCAAAACCCCGAGATTGGATGGAAGTGGAGAAAAATAAAGCAAAATAGGCGAAAAGGGATTGAAAGCATACGAAAACTTGGATATGGGGATCAACTTGCAAACATCCAAAAGTTGAAAGACTTGGATTGCAAATAAAAGAGGACTAAATTGAAATGAAAGAAGAAATTAGAGGACTAAATAGGACAAAATTCAAAGTTGAAGGACTTGGACATCAAATAAGATAACTACAAGAGGAAAAATGACAAAAAATATAACCAAGGACCAAATAAAATACATGTCAAACCTTGGAGGACTAATCATGCAATATGGAGATTGGAATCAGAATTTGGTAACTTGTTTTACTGTTTGCCGCGGTCAAATCGCGGTTGACTGCGTCCATGCGCGGCAGACGCGTCTGGGTGTTTTTTAGCTTATTTTTAATTTCAATCAGGGCCGTTTTCGTCTTTTCATGTACATGAGTTGTTAAATTAGTAAAATACTATATAAAGACCTAACCTAAGTCAAAATATGAGAGTTGAATCTTGGAGAACACAAGAGAAGACGGAGAAAAGAACGGCAAAGAAAACGAAAAACGACCAAGATCAAGAAGATTAGAACGTGAAGATCAAGATATCTTGGTGCAAGATAATCAACATCTTTTCATCTTTTCTTCAAAACCCGGTTATGTATTCAAATCTTCTAATGTTTTCTTCTTCCGAATCATGAGTAGCTAGATTTAAAGTTTGGATGAACGATGTAACCTAGTTTTAATTCTTTAATTTCGAATCTCAAGTTGACTTATAAATTGTTTAAGTATTTGATTTTACTTCTTCTCTTAATGCTTGGAATAGCTGGCCATTATTGCATTGATCTTGTGGATTGTAATGAACTGAGAAACAAATTATTAATCTAGACCACGTAGTAAAATCCAGCAATTGGATAAAATGTAGAGATACAATTTTATTATTGATGCGGTCTGAATTGAATTATTAGGAGAATTAATGTATCTAATTAAAGACCATTCTGACTGCCTAAGTTGACTTAATTAGATAGGACTAATTTGAACTCGAGAGAGGTAAATTAAGTTAAATTCGTGAATTCGACCAAATACAACTTTAGGAACAAATCTTTAGATGAGGAATTAAAGATGATAACTAGGTGAATTCGTTTGTCCAAACACTTTAACCATCATTCCCCTCTAAATTCTTGTTATTTGCTTTTATATAAGTTATTATATTATTTCCTTAAATTCATAGTTCTAGTTTAAATCTTTCAAATCAAATCACTTCAAATTGTTTTAAATAAATTAGCATGAAGATTAATTTAACTAATATCTAAATAAGATAGTCTTCGTGGGAACGATAATCCGGACTCAATAGGTCCACTTTATTACTTTTGTGCGATATTGTACACTTGCAATCATAATATTTTCACAACAAGTTTTTGGCGCCGTTGTCGGGGACTAATCTTATTTAATATTAGTTTAGATTAATCGTTAGTGTTAGTTTTATATTTTTTAATTTTATTCTTATTATTATTGATTTCTTTTATTATTGTTATTATTACTATTTTTTTTTCTTTGTTTATTTCTTTCAAATGATAGATGCTATTAATGCACAACTTGCTGTATTGACAAAGCAAGTTGAGCTCTTAGTCAGAATACAGGTGCAAAGGATGAATGCCATTCAAGCAACCATTACTTGCGAAAATTGTGGGGCTAACCACTCGACATCAAATTGTCTGTTATTGGCCTCTCAAGAACAGATCAATTTTGTGCTATATAATATACATCAGCAGTATAATCCAGCGACTATCCAAGATTTTGAAATTGATGAGGGCAACATAAATTTTAGAGATTTCATCGCAATGCACCAAGCTAATACAGCGAGATATGATGTGCTTTCTGAAATTGATGAGGACAACATGAATTTTGAAGATTTTATCGCAATGCACCAAGCTAATACAACAAGATATGATGTGACTTCTGAAATTGATGAAGACAATATGAATTTTGGAGATTTCATCGCAATGCACCAAGCTAATACAGTGAGATATGATGAAACTTCTGAACTTGATGACGATGACTTGATCTTGGGAGATATGTGGAAACTATCGGTCCCACAAAATTTTTGTCCCTACTCCTACACGTTCTCAAGTGAAGTTGAAGCCAACCAATTGGAACACATGCCAAGCATTACATCAATGAGTGAAGAGCAACTGTCCGAGATTTCTGATAATAGACATGTCATCCAATCTGATGAAACACCAGCTAAAGAAGAATAGTATGTGAAAAAAGAGAAGTTGATCCTAAATGAGTAAAATAAAAAAGTGACATTTAATGATGTTTCACTTATCAAGCAATTTTTCGACTCCCGTATTTATTCAAATATTGATTTTGTGATCAAGGCTGATGAGAAAGTTGAAGTTTTCGTAGTGGTGTTCGAGCAATGTGCTAAACTACAATTATATTTATCTGAGAAGCGCAAGTTAAATTTTTGGAGGATAAACGAAAAATGGTGGAAAATCAATAGATACAAGCAAAACAAGTCTTCCAAAGCACTATTTAAAGTGCCGTAAAGCAACCAGGCAAAAAGTCGAGCTATAGACTATAAATCGAGCGCTTAATGGGAGGCAACCCATTTTTCTATCTCTTATATGTTTATTGCATTGCATGTAGAATTTTAGAACTGCATTAGGAAGTAGAGCACGTTTCCCAATTTTTAGTAATTAAGTACATTTAATTGTTTTTATATTTCAGGCTACACATTGTCATTCTGATCCCAATGCGTACTGACAAGCTGAAAAGTCCGACGTTGTCTCCACACCTTTTGATTCGGGTTAACTCTTTCATTTCTTATTTCTTTTGGTTTCTTTAGTCACATTGGTGACAATATGAATTTTAAGTTTGCGGGTGTGACTTTATTATTTTCATTATTGTTATGTGTGTTATGAAAAAAATTGTGTGCTTGTATGTTGGATAGTCTTGCCGGTTAATGATGATATATACTTGAAACTGCTATCAATTCATGAATTATGACTCGGTGATGCTACTTAAGCTGTTTTTATAGACTATGCTTATTCATGTGAGATATGATTAAGTGTGAACACAAAAATCATGACTATTACTACCTTTGGTTGGTATATTAAATAGAATACAATAGTGAACCTAAGTTGTGAAAACCAAGACTATCAATTGGCAACTCAATTACTTAACTAGTTGAAAGGATAGTTTGGGGGTGGTTAAACCATTGCAGAAGTTGTTTAGATATGTGTTGATTCCGTACTTGAGTAATAGTTGTGTGGAGTGTATTTGGCTCCCATGTGGAATCTAGGTATTGACCGGATACTAGAAATCTAGTCCCTGCTTATTTATCTTGCTTCTTTTCTCAAAAAAAAATAATAATAAAAAAATAAGAAAATATTTGAAAGGCATTGCATTTGCGTTATCTAATACCTATCTTTGTAGCCTGGTTGACTCAAGTGATAAAGCTCGTTGGGGTTTTCGTAGTGGTGTTCGAACAAGGTGCTAAACTGCAATTATATTTATCTGAGAAGCGCAAGTTAAATTTTTGGAGGATAAAGAAAAATGGTGCAAAGTCAATAGATGCGAGCAAAGTAGGTCCTCCAAAGTACTATTTAAAGTGCCGTAAAGCAACCAGCCAATAAGTCGAGTTCTAAACTATAAATCGAGCGCTTAATGGAAGGCAACCCATTTCTTTTCTATCCTTTTATGTTTATTGTATTGCATGTAGAATTTTAGAATTGCATTAGGCAGTAAAGCACGTTTCCCAATTTTTAGTAAACTGGTACATTTAATTATTTTTATTTATTTCAGGCTACACATCGTCATTCCAATTCCAATGCGTACTAATCAGCTGAAAGTCCGACGTTGTCTCCACGTATTTTGATTCGGGTTAACTCTTTCCTTTTTTTTTTTTTTTGCTTTCTTTGTCACATTGAGGACAATGTGGATTTTAAGTTTGGGGTGAGACTTTATTATTTTCATTGTTGTTATGTGTGTTGTGAAAAAAAAAATTTATTTTTGTGCTTATATGTTGGATAGCCTTGCCAGCGTATGATGATATTATTTGAAACTGTTATCAATTCATGAATTATGACTAGGTGATGCTACTTAAAATATTTTTATAGACTATACTTATCCATGTGAGATATGATTAAGTGTGAGCACAATAGTTATGATTATCACTACCTTTGGTTGGTATATTATATTGAATACAATAATGAACATAAGTTGTGAAAACCAAAACCACCAGTTGACAACTCAATTACCTAACCAGTTGAAAGGATAGTTTGGGGGTGGTTAAACCAATGCAGAAGCTGTTTAGATATGTGTTGATTCCGTGCTTGAGTAATAGTTGTATGGAGTTATTGATCGGATGCTAGGAATCTAATCCCCGCTTATTTATCTTGCAAAAAAAAAAAAAAAAGAAAGAAAGAAAGAAAGAAAGGCATTGCACTTGCATTATCTTAAACCTCTCTTCGTAGCCTAGTTGACTCGAGTGATAAAGCACGTTGGAGTTCTCAAAACTCGGTGCCCTAAAGTCTATCAGACCTGGGAGCCATCGGCCTAAAACTCGCTAAAAGTGTCATCTAGAAAGCTTAAGGGAGTGAGATCTTACACATAAGATATATATCTATATATGATTATATAAAAAAAAAAAAAAAAAGAGAAGCAAAAACAAGATTGAGCTTTTGTGCGCATAACTTGGGGATTTAGATAACTAGTGGGTTTGACTTACCTAGTGGAAGCTTGATGACCAAAACATTCAATAAAAGGAGAATCATCACATATCTAGATAGCAACTGTATTGGGTAGACCTAACCAAATTTTGAGCGGTAAAAGAATAAGTGTTTTGAAGGCAACTTTACCCAGGATGAGAGAATGAATATCAATATAGGAGTGTGTATTCTTACAAGAGAGAAATGAAATATTTAACTATTGGGGACAGAATATTACCAACCTAAAGGTTTATGTTGATTGGAATAACTATGCACACACACATGTATCAATCGAGCATCAAATAAGTAAAAAAATTAATTTTGGTAGCATAATTTAGAAGTTTTTTTATGAATTGATTGAGTTGTTTCAAAAACATGAGGCAAACACGGCAAGCTACCTATTATAATAAATTATAATATTATTTGTTTGATTGTTTAAGTAAATAGTCATGTTCGAGGACGAACAAATATTCAAGTTTGGGGGTATTTGATAAATGTTGTTTTACACTTATCTGGATCATCAAAAGTAGACAATTATAAGTACTATTAAGTGATTTTCTACTTAATTATGTGTCTATTTAATTGTTTTAGGTCAAAATCCCGAGATTGGATGGAAGTGGAGAAAAACAAAGCAAAATAGGTAAAAAGGGACTGAAAGCATACGAAAACTTGGATATGGGGATCAACTTGCAAACATCCAAAAGTTGAAAGACTTGGATTGCAAATAAAAGAGGACTAATCAAAGAAGAAATTAGAGGACTAAATAGGACAAAATTCAAAGTTGAAGGACTTGGACATCAAATAAGATAACTACAAGAGGAAAAAGGACAAAAATATAACCAAGGACCAAATAAAATACATGTCAAACCTTGGAGGACTAATCATGCAATATAGAGATTGGAATCAGAATTTGGTAACTTGTTTTACTGTTTGCCGCGGTCAAACCGCGGTTGACCGCAGCCATGCGCGGCAGACGTGTATGGGTGTTTTTTGGCTTATTTTTAATTCCAATCAGGGTCGTTTTCGTCTTTTCATGTACATGAGTTGTTAAATTAGTAAAACATTATATAAAGACCTAACCTAGGTCAAAATATGAGAGTTGAATCTTGGAGAACACAATAGAAGACGGAGAAAAGAACGGCAAAGAAAACGAAGAACGACCAAGATCAAGAAGATTGGAACGTGAAGATCAATATATCTTGGTGCAAGATAATCAACATCTTTTCATTTTTTCTTCAAAACCCGGTTATGTATTCAAATCTTCTAATGTTTTCTACTTCCCGAATCATGAGTAGCTAGATTTAAAGTTCGGATGAACGATGTAGCCTAGTTTTAATTTTTTAATTTCGAATCTCAAGTTTTGACTTATAAATTATTTAAGTATTTGATTTTACTTCTTCTCTTAATGCTTGGAATAACTTGCCATTATTTCATTGATCTTGTAGATTGTAATGAATTGAGAAGCAAATTATTAATCTAGACCACGTAGTAAAATCCAGCAATTGGATAAAAGGTAGAGATACACTTTTATTATTGCTGCGGTCTGAATTGAATTCTTAGGAGAATTAATGTTTCTAATTAAAGATCATTTTGACTTTATAAGTTGACTTAATTAGATATGACTAATTTAAAGTCGAGAGAGGTAAATTAGGTTAAATTCGTGAATTCGACCGAATACAACATTAGAAAGAAATCTTGAGATGAGAAATTAGAGATGACAACTATGGTGACACTACAAAAAACCGTGGCCTAGGAAACAGATTTTCCGTTGCTGAAGCTACGATATCCGTGCCTAATAGTCGCTACCAACGGATTATTTGCAACGAAATTTCAGTTGCTATTTTGAGGGTAGCTGAAAGTTACCAACGGAATTTCCGTTGGTGATCTTGACAAACGGAATTTCCGTTGGTAAAAGTGTATGTCATTACCTACAGAATTTTCGTTGGTAATGACACACACTATTACCAACAGAATTTTTGTTGGTAATGTCCCAACCCTTTACCTACGGAATTTTCGTTGGTAATGACACACGCTTTTACCGTTCCGTTGGTAACTTTCAGCGACCCTCAAAATAGTAACAGAATGACGAGCACTATTACCAACAGAAATTTCGTAGGTAATAGTGCAAATTTTTAATAATAAAAAATTTTAATTTTATATACTTGGTGGACCCCTGACCCAACTTGCCAATTATGGGTTTGAAACTTGACCAACCAAAAGCCCTACCCGATTCACTAAGGTTTGTCAAGTATTTTTATTATTTTATTAATTTAGAAGGAATGTAATGTGATTTGATCCTTTGACCTAAGAGTTGTGAAATTACAACCAAACCATTGGAGACAAATGAATTCTTGTAATTATATTTGTTTTTATAATATATATTAGTTCAATGAGCAACATTTTCTATAATTGTTTATAAAGTAAAAAATAAATATTAGTAAAATATCAAACTCCATATTGTGTTAATACTTAAACATAAAATATCACATTGCTCGAATTTTTTTTATATAAACCACTTTTCACCAACAGATATTCTGTAGATAATATGAACCACTCTTCACCAACAGATATTCCGTAGATGAAAGGTCGAAATATTTTTTGATCTTTAAAATTAATTAATATCACATACGAAATTTCCGTTGGTGATAAGATTCACTCTTCCCCAACGGATATTCCATTGGTAAAATGTCAAATTAATTTTTGGTTTTCAAAATTAATTAATATCATTAACGGAATTCTAGTTGGTGATAAGATTCACTATTCTCCAACGGATATTCCGTTGGCAAAGGTCGAATTATTTTTTGGTTTTCAAAATTAATTAACATCACCAACGAAAATTCCGTTAGTAATAAGATTCACTCTTCACCAACGGAATATGAAAGGACGAATTATTTTTTGGTTTTCAAAATTAATTAATATCACCAACGAAATTTCCGTTTGTAATATGATTTACTCTATTATTTGGTTTTCAAAATTAATAATATCACCAACGGAATTTCTATTGGTGATAAGATTCACTTTTCCCCAACGAATATTCAGTTGGTGAAAGGTCGAATTATTTTTTAGTTTTCAAAATTAATTAATATCACCAACGAAATTTCCATTGGTGATAAGATTCACTCTTCTCCAACGAATATTCCGTTGGTGAAAGGTCAAATTATTTTTTTGTTTTCAAAATTACGTAATATGTGATATGATTCACTATTCACCAACGAGTATTCCGTTAGTGAAAGATCGAATTATTTTTTGATTTTCAAAATTAATTAATATCACCAAAAGAATTTTCGTTGGTCATATGATTCACTCTTCACCAACGGATATTCCGTTGGTGAAAGGTCGAATTACTTGTTGTTTTTCAAAATTAATTAATATCACCAACGGAATTTCCGTTGGTGAAAGGTGAAAATTCGTTGGTGAAAAACTATTACATTTGCCAACAGAAAAGAAGTCGCTAATTACCACAGTTGGAAGGTTATCACTTTTACCAACGGATAATCCGTTGCTGATTACCAACGGAAATAACCCGATGGTAAATTTTCGTTGGTGAAAAGACGATTTTTAGTAGTGTGAATTCGTTAATCCAAATGCTTTAATAACCATATTTTCTAAATTCTTAATATTTTCATTCATATTATTTTCTAAGAATTAATAGTTATAGTTTAAACCTTCAAATCAAGTTATTTCAAATTGTTTTCAATAAATTAGGTTTAAGATTAATTGAACTAGTATATAAATATAATAGTTTTCGTTGGAACGATAATTCGGACTCAATAGGTCCACTTTATTACTTATGTGCGATATTGTTCACTTGCAATTACATAATTTCTCACAACACCCATCTCGAATATTTGGGTAATAGGGGTGGGTCCGGGGCCCGTCTATCAAATTTTGTTTTTTTTTTTCTCAAAATCACAAAATAGACTCCAAATCAAAAATTTTGCTAGGAATGGACTGAATGGGATTTGAACCTATAAAATCGTTAAGTTATAAAGCTTAACCACTACACTACAACTTCAATCTTGCATTTTTTGTTTGTTTTGTTTGATACAAGTATTACAACAAATTCCTATTCCCTTAGCCATAACATTTTACATTCATAATCCTTACTATTCTAATTCTTCCACCCAAATTTGCTTAATTGTTTGTTTTTAGTTTGCAAAAAAAAAAAAAAAATTAACTGGGACAGTGTTGGATCAATGGGACGTCTCACCTCGCAAATTGGCCGGTCGAGGAGCCTGTCTCGGACCTGTCCCATTTCCATCTCTATTAAGGTCCTTCGTAGGACAATCAAGTAAAATTAAATTCATATGGTCAATATCTCTGATTAAATTTCACATGGTCCAATCTAATACATTTCAAATGTAGTTTCAATTTTATTATAAAAGTTAAAGATTGACTTTAATAAAATTTAGATGATCTTATCAAATAAAGTATCCGTCTTTATTTATCGACCTTGGACTATAAATTTTAGATCGAATTATAAATCAAATCTTATGTGCTTAATAACTTAAGCACTCAATTTATAATGTTAAAATAATCTACGAACAAATGTTAGCCCAAATCAATATAATTATTTAATATTTTATTTCAAAATGTCGTGAACACAAAAAATTTACTCGACAGGCAAATTCCACCTAACAAATCTCCAACTAATTGTCCTAGAGTAATTTACTCGACAGGCTTGTTGCTGTGGCCCTTAATAAACCCATCTGTCCAAATAATTAATAATTTCATTTTAAATCAAAACCTTGTCTACCGTCACATAAATTAATAATTTCATAAAAATAAAACATATATTACATAATATTTAACAACTACAAAAGTATTTCAAGATTCTAGTTTGGCAAGGCCACCATGTTTGAGATTTTTTACTTTATCTTCCATCTTTTGATTTGTCCTAAAAAGTTATTGTCATTATGTTTTTGATGGAGCCAAAATGTTTAAACTAAATTTAGCATTTCAACATCTTTACCTGTGCATATTTTAAGTACGTCATGACAATTTACAAACCAAAAAGATAGATTTTTAAGGAGATTGAATGCTGTATAGACATTGGAGGAGTTTAAGCAGTTACATTTTTTAAGACAAAATAACAAGTTACAAATTAAAACCATTCAAATTAATAACTCATCTAAATTAATTCTCATATTGATCTTGCCAAGTCTTCTATGTTTTAGAGAAGAAATGTTCTTCAGCAGCTAACACGTTCTTAATTTTCTTATTCTCACTTTAAAAAAATTAATATATTTGCATCTTAGAAGTCGTCGGAGGTAATTTTCAACATTGTAAGTCAAATGATCGAGATAAAATGCAATTTTTTATTGTTGTAATGTCCAATTGTATTATGTAGGGAATTGGGATTCCATTGCAAAAGGTTAACCTGAGGAGTAATCCAATTTCATTATAAACTTATTTACATCACATCTAGCCAATGTAAAATTTTATCCGAACTTTTTTAATATATTTAAGTACATCACAAAAATAAGAAAGTTAAATCTCCTAAGTGAAACTTTTCTGTAGGTTCAATGACAAACGGCATTTTTAACCATTATCTTTTCAGTTCTACAATGTTACATCTTTTTTTTTTTTTCTTAAAAGAAAATTATCTTTTTTCTTTTCTTTTTCTTTTTTAAAATCACATTTAGAAACGCACTTTTTCCTTCCTTAACATGCTTATGCATAATTGCCATACTTAGTGATTGTTTGGTAAAGTTTAAAATAGATAAAAAATTATTAGTCGTACAAAATGTGTAGATAAAAGTGATATTTGACCAGTAACTTAGTGATTGCATGCAAATTTTTCAATAATATATAGAAGATAGGTTACATCATGAAACCATACAGAGAAACATTTCTCAGTTCTACTTTATTCTTAAGAGCTCATTAGATATCCTTAAGACCCCCAAACTCATGACGGATATTTTTGTTTCCTAGTCGATGTTCTATTTGAACTGTGCTTGAAGATATTTAATCACGTTCGCGTCGACCTGGAAAGCCTTGGTGAGAACATCAAGATTAATGGGTGGGTCAGATCCAAAAACTGCATTTGCAATTGTGATGACTCCTGGATATTGGCTGCTTAGACCAGCAAATGCAAATGCATTAGTCTTCCCAACATTATACTGGAAATGAATGAGACCTTGTGGAAACACGAAGACATCTCCTGGATACAAAGTCTTGGTAAAGAGTTTGTTCTTAACGTTTGGATCTTCAGGATTTGAAGTCACGAATCCAACAAAGAGAGTGCCCTCCACACAAAAAAGAAACTCAGAGGCCCGGGGGTGGCTGTGGGGTGCGTTGAGGCCATAGGGTGCATAGTCAATACGGACTAAAGATATGCCAAGAGTGTTGAGTCCTGGAAATTCGTTAACATTCACAAGTGTGACCTTTGATCCTAGGGCATTTGATGTATTACCAGGCTTGTTCAGACCCGGAAAGAAGAAATCATTGGCACTAACCATGTTTGGATTCTTGCAAATCTTTCCATTCACAAAAACTGCAAGCAAAACAGAAGCCATTGCTAAGCAATATATATATGCCAACATAATTTAGTACATAAAATTTACTGAGCATTTCCATGAAAATTATGAAGAAACTGAATGCAGTAAAATTACAGTATTCATCCAATGCACGTTTGGTAGGGGACATTATTAAAAAATAAAACGAAGCTAAAATTTTGTTCATTCTAATGCCGATTAATAAACACAGAATTTACCCTTTGCTTCATCGTCTTTAACAGCAACACAGAAATCTTGTAGGAGGGCGGGATCTGAAGCGTAGGTAAATGAAAACAAAGAGATAATAAGAACGGAAATTAGTAAGCGAACAGCCATTTTTAGTACAACTGCTGTAATGTTTTTGTTGTTGTCTGTAGATGTTTATTTCGTGAGACTCGACTGCCTATTTATAGCTGTGATTTCTATTTGAATTAGTCATAAATTTAATTATCTTTTCCAACACATAATCTTGCCAAATCTTGGAAATATAATTAACAACTAACGCGGCCAAATTATCTATCAAATCACTCTGAAAATTGATATGTTTGGTTTGCATTAATTCCAAAGTGGTTAATCTATCATTCTCAGTCACGGAGCCAGGACTATTGTCATTGGAGGGCATTTGTTTCGCGCAGATAGTGTATCCTTCGCTAACAATTAAAGGATTCAAACGATGTGTAAGGGACGCCAAACCTTTTGAGACAAATTCCCAACAAGGGGTGTTTGATTTATGAAGATTACAATAGTGACAAATGATGAAAAAGCAAAACAAAATGTCTCCAAGGGGCACAAGCACACTGGAATTCACTGTAAAGAAATATTTAAGACTAAATGGAATGAAATTACATTTCTCTGTTTTTCGAGAGTTGTCTTCTTCTGTCCCTTTTCATTCAATCTCCTTTCTTTCATACCTTGCCAAACGGTTTTACCACACGTCTTCCTTCGATCTTGCATAAAACTTCTCATCGCCCAGTTTCTTCCTCATCACCCAGCAACCGCCTCGTCGCCCAATAACTGCCCATTTCTTCCATAATGATTCTAACTGTTTGTAACTTCCCCATGATGATCCACCTTCGTGTAACTCCTCCATGATAATCCAAGTTTGTAACTCCTCCACGATAACTCCTCCTGACAACGTGGGAACAATGATGAGACAAGTTTGTAACTCCTCCACGATAACTCAAGTTTATAACTCCTGACAACGTGGGAACAATGATGAGAAAAATGAGAAAAACTACTTATGGACAATTACTCTTATACGGTGATTGATCGTTCTAATCGCCCAACGCCCTGGGCGTTTCTGATCTGGGCGATGTTCATTTTGGGCCCTACCTGGCTTGGACAATTTCCATTGGGCTTATATACAAATTTATTTGGGCATCTATTGGGCCTGGCCGACATATTCTCTAGGCCCATATGCTTGGATACTTCTTTAAGGGCCTATATATATAATTTCTCTTAAGTCTCCTTTTAGGCCCTTGTTATTTCATATGTCAACAGTTACCCCCCAATATGGCTTAATTAATATAATTGCTTATTAATTAGCCATATGCACTTGGTGGCGTTTCATCTTCTGAAAAAGTGTTTGGCGCCTTAATTCCGAAATCCCAAGAGCACGATTTCTATAAACCCCAAAAAAGGCGCCATTACCAATGACCACGTCCAGCCCCATCACATCGCTGTCCCTTTTCTCCCTCTATAAAAGGGCACTATTCATACATCTTTCCTTTAACTCTCGCTTACCTCCTCACACTGATCATCTCTCTTGCAACCTTCTTGTCCATTCGCTGAGATCATGTCGACGTCCAAAGCTTCTTTGAGTGATAGCATTTCCTTCGAGGATTTCCAGGACCTCCTAACTAAACCTTATATAAACCCATCGAATCTTCTCCCCTCTAGGCTTGATAAGAACGAGTTTTATTTGGGCCCGTCGTTCAGGGATGCAGACTCCATTGGGCGATTGGCCACGGCCCAATTATTCCCTTGCACCCAAGAACCTCCTTTCTTGGACCCATTCTCTTTGAAGCCAATCCGCGAGAAAAACATTCGCACCTTGCCTAAATCGGATACCACTTTCCGTCTTTGGCATGCGCGTATGATGAAGCATGCTCCCACGAAGGCTCTTTTTGATCGTGCTAGGATTTCTGATCTTTTAGAACTTGCCACACGCCCCCCCTCTATGACTCAGTTCTTTTCCCATTCGCTCTAAGCTTCTGGTCTTCCGAGTATAATACCTTCATTTTTCCCCTTGGCCCAATGTCAGTTACTCTAACGGACGTTGGTGCTTTGGTTAATCTTCCTCCTCTGGGCGATACCATTTCCCCTGCCATACTGATATCCTCTCTAGCCCCAAAGTTTGAAAAGAGGTATACGGACTCCTATTCAGGCATGCAAGAACTTTATGACAACACGGGCAAAGATCCCACTCATGCAGAGCGTGTAGCCTTCCTTCAAGTTTGGCTGTGTAGGTACATTCTTTGTGTTCCCAGTCTTAAACCTTCCATGGCCTATCTGCCCATCGCTCATGAGTTGGCTCTTGGTAGGTCTTTAAACCTCTGTTCTTTGTTTCTGGCCGCCTTCTATAGAGGTATGGCCTACCTTCAATATCAACTTAGGACCAATGCTTCTCCTACTGGAAGTGGGCCTCTTTGGCTCGCTCAATTGTGGTTGAGAGCATATTTTCCACAACTTGGTGTTCCTTTACTTTCTCCTAGGTCTGTGAGTTGCTACGGGCTAGTTATTAACCAATTAGCTCCCGTTGATATGTCTAACCGAGACGTCTTTACATTTTTTTTACAATTTAAACTCAATTCCCTCCTTCTTTCCTTTTTCCATACATCAAGTCCCAGTCTACGTCCAACCCCCTCTTACTTTGAACGAGGTGAGTACTGTCTTGCCCGTTTGGGTCCAATACTTGACTGGGCGAGAATTGTTTCATGACATTCTCACGGGCACCAATGCCAAGGCTGGGGTTGAGGTCTATGCTCCCCAATTCTTTGCCCGACAGCTTGGTTTTGGCCAAACTTGGCCTCTTCCTCCTTGTTACTCAAAGAATTTTCAAGAACGCTTCCATACCATCACAAAAGTAGAAGCCCAGGCTATAGATGAGCGTAATGCTTCCCTGATGAATGGGTTCTCTTTGGCTCCTTTCAATCCCACTTTAGCAGTTCATCCTCTTTTTGAACAGTTTTGGCCCTCGGTGAAACGTAGATTCTTCACTACTAATGTCAATCATGCATTCCACATACTTGAGGGGTCAGGGTCTTCTAGAACTTCCATCTCTTCTACTCCAATTCCTATTCCTGCTGTGCCCATATCTGTTAAACAACCTGCTCCTTCATCTTCTCCTACAAAGCCTTCAACAGTGCGTACTAGACGTTCAACTGCCCTTTCTATCCAATCTAGTTCTCCTCCCGCCCAAACTGGAGTTGCGAGAAGTGCATCCAGCCGTAAACGGCCTGCGTTGGACCCATCAGATCAGCCCGTTGATGAAAGTGATGATGATGATGATGCTCTTCCTATGACTAGGAGAAAGGTAATATGATTTCCCCTCATTTGAAGAACACTTTGGTATAAATATTAATTTCTCTTTGTATTCTGAATCAGAAGGGGGTCCCTTCTCCTTTGAAAGATTCTACGCCACCCGACCCTTCAATTCTTCGATCCTCCGAGCCATCCATAGAAGTGGACTTGCCTGAACAGGGATTTGGAGACCCAGCTGTTTCAATCGCCCAGTCAGTCGAAGAATCTCCATCATTCCAGGGCGTTTCCCCTCCAGGTGTAGAACCGGATGGTAATATGTGCTTATATAACACTTTCCCAATTCTACCGTTTGACATGGCTAAACACTTATCATTCGTCCTTTTGCAGAAAGACCAATTGACTTGCCGGTTGTACAAGAGCCAGCACGTTTGGATAAGGGTGAATCCTCACAGGCAGTCAAATCGCCCAGTGGCACACTTCCCCCTTCTTCCTCCAAGACCACTGATGAGGTAATCTTTCTTTCGATTTCCTTTACTTTGCTTATTTCCAAAAAGACACTAAGTAATCGTTTTTTACCCTTATAGGATGCTGATACCATCTTGCGCTCTATTCAGGACCTGTTTACTTCATGGGAACAAGTGAAGGCTAGTCAGGCCGCTCGTTCGTCTTCGGCCAGTCGCCCTTCTTCTGCCTCCGGTGCTTTTTCCATGGAAAACATGAACATCCTAAAGCAGGCAGTACTTGAATACACTTCCTTCATGGACATGGATATCTCACATGCCAGTGCTGCCAATCATCGGGATAAATTTGAGCATTTAAGCCACCAAATGGCTCAAGCACTTGAGCTTCCTTCGCTCAAACTTTCCACAGATCTCAAATTATCTTTGAAAGTCATTCATCAGGAGATAAGTGCATTGCTGGCCAAGAATGTGGAGCTCAAAGCCAAGAAGACTCAGTATGTCGCAGCTATGACCGAAAAGGACTCCCTTCACCAGGAAATCGATCAAGCCAAGAACAATTTGAACGAGATTTCTTCCGAGGTCATGGTTGAAGACTCCTTGATGATGAGTTTGGCTGCTCAAATGAGAGAAATCCAAGAAAGGATGGACGACTGTAAAGCCAGGCTGGCAGCCAAAAAGCGCGCTGCTTCACAGGAAATTGAACGGACTAAATCCTTACTTGAGCGTTATTCAGGTTTAGAAGTGGACGATGGGATTATGGATGAACTATCCACCGCTTCTGTTCAACAGCGCGATGAGTGGGAGAAACTTAGAGAGCAAATGCGCTCTATTTGGGGTAGGATGTAGTTAGGATTTTAAGGTTTTAAGGACAACTTTTGTTTTATCCAATTTCCTTTTGTAATGGTAGCCACTTATGGCAACCAAATTATCTGATGAAATGAATGGCTTTATTCGTTTATAAAATTGCGTCCCTTAATATTTAAACCTCTAATCGTTCAAAGTCCCAAACTGACGGAACGTATTTCTTTAAATATTTGCCATTAATAGATCTTATGTGTCTCGTACCATCCAAATTTTCTAAATGATATGCTCCATTTGGCAACACCTCTTTAACTCTGTATGGCCCTTCCCAATTTGGCGACCATTTCCCAAACTTTGGATTACTACTATCCAATGGGAGTATTGTTTTCCATACCAAATCCTTCGTGCTAAAACATTTGGCTATAACCCTTTTATTATAATATGAAGCCACTTGTCTTTTTTGAATTTGCAACCTATCCAAAACGCTCAACTTTAGTTCATCCAATTCTAATAAATTCTGCACGAGTAGTTCAGTATGCTCGTTTTCATCTATGCTATTTTGCAAACGTACTCTGATCGATTGCACATTAATTTCCATGGGCAGCACAGCTTCTTGCCCATAAGTTAACTGAAAAGGAGTTACCTTAGTGCTAGATCGCGGAGAAGTTCTGTAGGCCCATAACGCTCTATTCAAGCATTCATGCCAATTTCTAGCATTTTCGCCTATCATTTTCCTTATGATACTCTTTAAAACCTTATTCGACGATTCAGCTTGGTCGTTGGATTGGGCATAATAAGGTGTAGAGTTTGCCAACTTGATTCCAAACTCGCTCATAAATTCTTTCACTTGACTCCCATTCAAAGAAGTTCCATGATCCATCACTACAGTTTGAGGTATCCCAAATCTATATACAATGTGATCACGAATGAACTCTATGACACTTCCTTGAGAAATTTCTTTTAAAAGTATCACTTCTACCCATTTAGTGAAAAAATCCGTAGCGACTATTACAAAAGTGTGTTGTTTGGACGATGGTGGGTAAATCTTTCCTATCAGGTCTATCGCCCAACACTTGAAAGGCCATGGTTTAATAATATGTACCATTTCCCTTGCTGGCACTCATTGGACTGGGCCATGTTTTTGACACTCCAAGCAACTTTTAGCATACTGCACACATAATTCGCCCATTTTAGGCCAGTAATACCCATTCCTGATGATCAACCATCTCATCTTTTGGCCGGCTTGATGTGCTCCACACACTCCTTCATGCACTTCGGCCATAACCACTTTAGCTTCTTGCAAATTTATGCACTTCAAAAGTATACCATCTGAACGTTTCTTATATAATTCTCCTTCGACCAGCGAGTAATTCAGTGAACGTAATTTTAACTTCCTATCGCTCTTCTTATTGGGTTTTTCCAGGAATTTTTGTATTTCTTCTCTCCAATCCAATGCGTCTCCATTTTGTATACAATGCACATTAAATTCCTTCGCCCTTCATTGAATTACAGGCAATATCGTTCCATACTCGCATGCAGAATCGTCTTCTAACATTTTTGAATAGCCCGATGCCATTTGGGCCAGCTCATTTGCCAAATCGTTATACATCCTATTAACGTGTTGAAGCTCTACTTGGTCGAACTCGTCCAAGAGCTCTTGAGCGATGTCATATTGACTTATGACAGAATCACTTTGGCATTTGAAATCGCCACTCAATTGATAAATTATTAGTTGAGAATCACCTCTGATAATCACATTTTTTATCCCCAAATCTAATAATAATTCTAAACCGACAATCAAAGCTTCGTATTCGGCTTGATTATTAGTGCACATTTCAGTCAGGGCGAAAGCAAACTTGTAACGAACCCCTAGTGGGTTTATTAGCACTACCCCTACTCCTGCACCTCTAGCCGTTTTTGAACCGTCAAAGTATAAAATCCAGGGTTTTAGCTCGAGTGAATTGACTTCTAGTTCAATTTCTTTAGGAACGTCCAAGCATGGATGATCGGCCAAAAAGTTAGCCAATGTTTGATTTTTGACCGCCTTTTGTGGTGTGAACTGAATTTCAAATTCTGATAGTGCCAAAGTCCAAAGACCAATCCTTTGATGTAAAACAGGACGAGAGAACATGTACTTAACTAAATTTACTTTAGAAATTAAGTAGATAGTTACAGGCCGCAAGTAAGCCCTTAATTTAGTACATGTAAAATACAAAGTAAGACATAATTTTTCAATAGCAGAATAATTACATTCACGTGCAGTTAATCGTCTACTAAGATAATATATCGCCCTTTCCTCTCCATACTGGTCGTCCTGGGCGACTAGTCCAGCTATTGATTCCTACTCGGCCGATATATAAACTTTCATTGGCCGCCCTTGGATAGGTGAGACTAACACTGGTGGATTTGATAGATATGTCTTCAGGCTATGAAAAGCCTCTTGATGCTCTTCCTTCCAGACGAAGTCGTCCTGATTTTTCAACTTCAAAAGAGGCGAGAAAGTTTTCGTTCGCCCTGCACAATTAGAGATAAAATGTCGTAAGAAGTTCACTTGCCCAAGGAATCTTTGCAATTCCTTTTTGTTCTTAGGTGGTTTAGCCTCTAAAATGGCTTTTGCTTTATTTTTGTCGAGTTCAATTCCTCTTTCATGCACTAGGAATCCTAAGAAATTTCCTGTATTAACGCCAAACGCACACTTCAATGGATTCAATTTTAATTTATACTGTCTCATCCGTTCAAATGAACGTTTCAATTGTTGGAAATGGTTTTCTTCTTTCAGTGATTTAACCACTATATCATCAACATAAACTTCGACGAATTCTCCTATCATGTCGTGAAAAATTAGATTCATTGCCCTTTGATAAGTGGCTCCTGCATTTTTCAAACCAAAAGGCATGACCACCAACTCAAAATATCCTAGAGCGCCTGGGCATCTGAATGCGGTTTTGGGTACATCTTCTTCAGCTATATAAATTTGGTTGTATCCTGAATATCCATCCATAAAGGAGTACATTACATGTCCGGCAGTAGAATCTACTAAGGAATCTACCGTTGGCATTGGATATTCATCTTTCGGCGTTGCCAAGTTCAAATTTCTGAAATCTATGCAAACCCTAATACTACCATTTTTCTTTGATACAGGCACAATATTAGACAACCATTCAACATATCTGGCCGTCCTGATAAAACCTGCCTTTAACAATCGTTCTATTTCTTTCTTTACTTCGGGCAATACATTAGGAGCAAAACGTCTAGGAGGCTGCTTATGTGGTTTAAAGTGTGACTTAATTGGCAACCTATGTTCTACCAAATTTTTATCTAAACCAGGCATGTGTTCATATTCCCAAGCAAAACAATCTCTGTATTCTTTTAACAAAGTAATTAATTGGTCACTTACCTCTTTGCTAAGCATCTGACTTATAAACGTTGGGCGATCTTCTCGTTCATCTCCAATATTTACTTTCACCAAAGGGTCTTGTGCTTGAGCGTGCCCGGCCTTCATAACTCCTATCACATCATCGTCCAAGTTCCTTGCAGTGATGTCTTCTGCATCCAAACAATCCACCTTATTCACTTCTCGGCCAATATTCTGTTCTAACTCGAACACTGCTAATTTGTCTCTTAAAATCTTCAAAGCCGTTTCCTTTTTTACTTCTCTTTCGCACCTTTTCTCGAAAGCCATCGGCCTGGCTTCGACATCCTGAAGGCTAGACACCTTCTTCATCATTTATTGAATGTCTTTTTTGCCAATCACTGGCTCTTCAAGGGCCACTATGTTTGGCCTCATTTGATCGAACATTTCAGTAAATGCATCTACTGATAATGGCTCCTCACTCTGCGCGATGATTCGAGTTTCTTCACCATCTTGGACAACTCTCACAGGCCCATAATTTCCCTCATACATAAACTTCTCGATCGAGTTCGCTTCTGCAACAAAAGGTCTATGATCTGCTTGCACCACTTCGGCCTCACCTTTATCATTCCAAAAAATTAGACATTGATGGAGTGACGAAGGTATACAACGATTCCCATGAATCCAATCTCTTCCTAACAACACATTGTAGCTAGTCGGCCCGTCTATTACAAAGAATACTGTGGTTTTGGTAATAGTTCCTACTGTGACGTCCAAAGGCATTACTCCTTTGGCCGAAGTCGCCCCACCATTGAAACTCGTAAGAATAACTTCAGTAGGGATCAAATCACTCTCCGTCTTTGCAAATTTCTTTATCATTCTGGATGGAATAGTGTTAATAGCGGCCCCATTATCGATGAGAACTTTGGCTACAGGGATGCCATTGACTAGAGCCTTTACATATAATGGTCTCAAATGTTTGGTTAAATTGGCCGTTGGCTTCTTAAAGATGACCTTTTCGGTTGCCTCTATCTCCACTTCTTGTCTCCCATCATCCTCTGGATCAAATTGCTGTATTAGGTTTACATGCAACATTTCGCACTGATCTTCCGTGCCGGGTTTTTGAGTTTCTATGTCGCTCACTTCCTCCCAACTTGTAGGGGGTGGCAATATCATTGGAGGTGGTCCATACTTTTCAGAGCGTGGTACCCTCATTTTTCTCTTGGGCGTCCCGTATAATACGTAATAATCAAAAGATCGCCCAGATGGCTCGCCCAGCAAATCTACTTCTCGGACACCTTCTTGATACAACTGTTTTAGCAAATTGTTATATGAAACTCCTCTCTTTCTTCTTTCTGATTCTAAGTCAATCTCTTCTTCCATATCGGTCAAGCCATCATCATCTTCTTCTTCTTCTCATCCACAGACATCTCTAGAGGTTTGCCCGATTTCTCCCTTACATTCAAACGTGCATGCTTCCTCCCCCTCATTGTCTTGTGGCCCCTCATCACCTTTGCTTTTAAACTCATTGGCAAGCAAATAATTATTGGCCAATATTGGGGGTAAAGAACCAAACTGAATGGTGATGGATTGTCCAGGATCATCTTCATCTTCGTCTTTGTTGCGTCTCTCAAATTTTGACCTACCAGAAGAATCTTCTGGCAATTCTTCTGTTGAATCGTTCACATTATGTTCTTTCTCATCTTCGAGGTTTTCTTTAGCAACAGTGTTGGAGAAATTGGGCAATTTGGGACGTATCACTTCTTGTTGCTGCCTCATCATTCGTCCATAATTTCTCTGATGACGTCTTTGCTGTGTCCTAGTCATTTGATCAAAGGGTATCACCCTTCCCGCATTGTATTGGAATGAGTGCCATACATTCGATCGATGTGGCTGCGGCCTGAACGTTCTATTGTTGAGCATCGGCCTGCCGTTGTACATCGGCCTGCCATTATACATCGGTCTGACCTGTCTTTCAAAAGGAGGCCGTGATACCTTTCGTCCTTGAATAGGTTGGAAATTTTGGGTCGCATTTGGATAATTGTGACGCCCCCATACTTCTATTTTTTCCTCATCTTCATCCATTTCTCTGCTACATCTAGCACACAACACTTTTTTGTTCCTTCCAACTTCTTTACCTTTGAGACGTTCAAACACGCTGGGATGCTGTCCAAGATCTTCGTCTCCATTATCGACTACCAATTTGAATTTAGGTAAACCACTTTTGAAACCTGCTGACAGCATATTGACTCCTAGTGGCCGCGGAAAAGGATTCTCATCCACTGCCATCTTCTTTTTAGCTTCAAAAGTGATTCGCCCTGATTCGATGGCATCCTGTAATACATGACGAAAAACCAAACAATTATTAGTTGTATGAGACCATGCATTATGCCACTTACAATATTTTTTATCCTTAACTTGCTCAGGATTTGGCAATTTGTGCTTATCGCTCAGTTTTATTTGCTTGTCTTTATACAATCTATCAAATATAGTATCTGCTTTGGTTATATCGAACGAAAACATTCTAGCCTTCTTCTTGTATCTCTTAGAGGCTCGTTTTTCGCCGTCACCCCTGAACTAATTATTAACGGACATTTATAAGCATCTCCTTTAATCAATTCGGCCAGACATATTTCGGTTTGATCATAATACTCATCTACAATATGAACGTCGAAGTTTGGATCTCTATAGTAAGTCCCTTTACTAGAATTTTTCATTTGTTCTTCTTCCCTTATCAAACGCTCATACCTAATTACGTTGGCCGTTAATTGGAAGAGGTCAGGAAATTCTCTATCCTGAAATTTCTTTTTCAAGTCGAAACTTAAACAACTCTGAGCGATCTTAACAAACTCTTTTTCAGGTAAGGGCACGAAGCACTTACTCCTAGCAGTTTTAAATCTTTGAAGGAAAACCTCCGCCCATTCAGTTGGCATTTGACGTAAATTCGCCAAATCGGCCAAGGTGACTTCAGATTCAGTTTTATAGAATTGGGCGTGGAACAACTGCTCTAATTGTTGCCATGTCTGAACAGAGTTTGCTGGTAAATTAATGAACCATGAAAAGGCTACCCCTGTTAGCGAACTAGGAAACAACCTTATTTTATGATAATCACTTACTTCACCACATTGCAGTGTAAATCGCCCTACATGTTCCAATGTTGAGACCTCTCCTAAACCTGTGAATAGTGAAAATTCCGGCACTTTATATCCCCTAGGCCACAGATAGGCTTGGTCTATCCAATCGGGATATGGCTTCCTATAGGTCAGCCTAATGAAAGGACGCATTCCAAAAGCCATCTGATCTTGCATTATCTCGGTGATTTGGTTTCTTAAGGCCATGTTTGGATCATACGGGACTCCTATAGGTTGATTCACAGGTGGAATCATCTGAGGTCTATTGTTTAGCCCTGGATTGGTGGCCAAATTACCATTATTCATGATATTATTGCCATTTATTTGGACATTTGCCCCTTCGCTAACACGTGTTGTGTTTTGTCCTATATTTGGCTAATTTTCTCTTGTATTCGGGCTACCCCTCAAGTTGGATGATCCGACATTATGACCACTCAAATTGGCCATGCCGCCTCCACCTACGTTTGACGTCGATGGTATAAAAGGCATTTCTATTCCCTGACTAGGATTCATAGGGTTCATTGTCGGTGAATTGTGCCCCACAACCGTCCTAGCTTGGAAATGATTCCCTATATTTGGCAAATTTGATTGACATGTCTGGCCTACTAACCTAGTTATAAGTTCATTTAAAGTGCTTAATTGTTTGGCCATGTTGTCATAATGCACATTTTCAGTTTGAACAAATTTTTCCATATCATGAACATTTTGCAAGCTTACCTGTCCCACGACATCTTGTGTGAGTTCACCAAGTAATGCGCGCATGGTTCGTGGACTCAATTTCGTCATTGGCTCATAACGGCTTTGATTTTGTCCCTCCGTTGCTGGTGTATTTTGCTGTTCTTCATATCGCTCGATCACGGATTGAATTCGCTGGCTTGCTGGTTCCTTATCTGGGTTCTTGTGAGGCATATTGTTCCACCCTCTTGTATCTTCTAACACCAAAAGGGTCCCACTGGGCGTGCCAAATTGTTTCATGCAGAAAGTGTATCCTTCGCTAACAATTAAAGGATTCAGACGATGTGTAAGGAACGCCAAACCTTTTGAGACAAAGTCCCAACAAGGGGTGTTTGATTTATGAAGATTACAATAGTGACAAATGATGAAAAAGCAAAACAAAATGCCTCCAAGGGGCACAAGCACACTGGAATTCACTGTAAAGAAATATTTAAGACTAAATGGAATGAAATTACATTTCTCTGTTTTTCGAGAGTTGTCTTCTTCTGTCCCTTTTCATTCAATCTCCTTTCTTTTATACCTTGCCAAACGGTTTTACCACACGCCTTCCTTCGATCTTGCATAAAACTTCTCATCGCCCAGTTTCTTCCTCATCGCCCAGCAACTGCCTCGTCGCCCAATAACTGCCCATTTCTTCCATAATGATTCTAACTGTTTGTAACTTCCCCATAATGATCCACCTTCGTGTAACTCCTCCATGATAATCCAAGTTTGTAACTCCTCCACGATAACTCCTCCTGACAACGTGGGAACAATGATGAGACAAGTTTGTAACTCCTCCACGATAACTCAAGTTTATAACTCCTGACAACGTGGGAACAATGATGAGAAAAATGAGAAAAACTACTTATGGACAATTACTCTTATGCGGTGATTGATCGTTCTAATCGCCCAACGCCCTGGGCGTTTCTGATCTGGGCGATGTTCATTTTGGGCCCTACCTGGCTTGGACAATTTCCATTGGGCTTATATACAAATTTATTTGGGCATCTATTGGGCCTGGCCGACATATTCTCTAGGCCCATATGCTTGGATACTTCTTTATGGGCCTATATATATAATTTCTCTTAAGTCTCTTTTTAGGCCCTTGTTATTTCATATGTCAACAGCACTATATTGGTCGATAGAGAAAGCGGCTTTGAAGAAAATAATAAAAGTAAAACTATACATTTTATACAGAAACTTCGTTAAAACAACATAAAAATAATCAACTATACAAATAAAATGGTGAAAAAAAACATAAAAAGGAATCGACAATTTTTTTAAAATAAATGGATAATAGTATATTTGGTCAACAGCCTTTAAAAATGCAAAGGATATACCCATAGTCTTTAAAAACGCAAGGGATATACCTATAGCTTTTAAAAATTCTAGTCACAACGTTGTCTATCATCAAGCAATGCCAAACTTGGCACAAAACCAGCAATGTAGAAGGAAAACGGAAAACCAGAAACTTCAAGATTCTTGGTCTCCTCCTTTTCGAGGTCGATCAAAACCAAATTCTCGTTGCTCATTGCAAGCAAATCTTCCCCATTATTCACAAACTTTAAGGGAACCATATGATTTTGTACAATAATATATTTCTTCGTCCAAGACTACCTTTCCATACTCATTTTCCCACCTCTCGCCAGTATTATCAGAATAACTAATAAATAGAGTCAACGATTTCTCATCAATTGATTGAGACAAGCGTGATTCCCTAAAATTCAGTTCAAGACACATTTCAATTCTTGGACTTTTGGTAAATACATTTCAATTTTCGTTCCCAAAAAAAAAAAGTGGAGATGAAATTTTTTTTTTGAAAGGCACGTGACCTCCCAAGCCTACCGGTGGCTCCGCCACTCTTCTCAGTAGTTGTAGGAAACAAATTTAATAAAGAAATAAAAATGTAAATGCAAATTGGAAATATTATTAACATTTTAATACTTCATTTCGATTGACTCTGAAGTTTCATGCATTACATGTATTCCTTACCACTATCCTATTTTGTTATATAACATGATATGATATTAAGATGCTGAAGACAGCATAGAATATGCAATTTATGTTCAAACCATGCATTGGGATTTGAACACTATGTGAAATTAAGCTGTTAATCTATCATTATTGCCTTTACAAAACTTGTAATTTGTTTACTATGTTGCAAGACCATTGAAAGTTATAAAATATAGATTAATTAAATTAAAAATAATTTTAATCTTAATTAAATTAGTAGTGGACAAACGCAGTCAAAACTGGCTTATTGTATTGAAAAACAGTTCTTACGCGTATTGGCATATCAAAGCAGTGTTCGTTTACCTAATTTGTTTAGCGCGAAATTTAAAGAATTATACATAAACACAAGATGTAACGTGGTAAACCCTGAAGGGAAACATCCACTGGCCCCCTTACTATGGATAAAAAATAATTCACTAATAATCTTGATTAAAAATACAAAAGTATATGATTTTTGTAATTTCGCAAAATTAACAAAATAACAATCAAAAGAATATAGATCAACTCTCTTTGATACTTCTTCTTTTGACTTGTTGATGAAGTGGAATCAAACTCACCGGTCTTGACTTTATCGCCACTTTCCTATTGTACTTGACCACAACCACCACTTAAATTAAGAACCTCCCGTTCTTAACTTCACGCCAAGTAGATTAATCAAGATATGGAATTGTTCATTGAGCACCAATTTGTTTTTTATTCTTCAATGAGTTTGATGAAAACCTTTTTGCTTTGAAACTAAATCAATTAAGTTTGATGTCTTGTTCTTTCATCAATGATGTCGGGGGTTTGGAGCTTGGAGAACAAGAGCACAAAAATATTTTTCAAAGCGTAATTCCTTATACCTCGCGATATTATGGCTCGAGAGTGCTAAGATGTCTGATGGGCCTCCGACCCCCCTTCTAGGGTTTGCGAGAACCTCGCGGGGCCTCTATAGGACTCCCGTTGGGCCTTTATGGGACTCCTGTTGGGCCTTTGTTGACGTGGAAGCCCTATCAAAATCGGGTGGTAACATAATGTTTCTCTTAACAAAAATGTGTTGTTCATAGGTTGTTTGAAATCCATTTCGAAATTGCATGGGTGTCTTGTTCGTGCCCGCTCACTTCTTATATTGATTTAGAGAATGGTTTTCAGTCAATCATTATAAAATCAATCAACTTTGGAGAAGATGATCAGAACATACCAGTTCGATCTATAAGCTACAAGGAACGCGGTTTAGAACATGACAATATTAATGTCAATAGCTTCAGGAAAAATGAAAGTAGAAGAATCTTGTAGCTTTAGAACAAGAGAAACTGAAATGATGAAAAGAATCCCACAAATGCCAGTTTTGGATTCACTAGGCCCTAAACATGAGGTTGCTATAAAGTGGCAAATCATGTATAAAAGCTTTCAAACAAGGAGAAAGCCAGTAGATTGTGATGTTTTGATCGAGCAATGGTCGGTGGAAGCTATTGGATTTTGCAGAACTCAAGCGTAGTTCAATTTCACTCTTTGATCTTGAGAAACACTGAGTCTCTGATTTCACGTTGGTCGAGAGCAAAAGGTATATTTTGACCGATCTTATGTGTTTTTGCAACTTTATTTTTTGACAACATAGTGAATAATTAATCTTTATTTCCTTGCTTATGCAACTTGGGAAAGGTTTATCAAAGAATTGCAAAGCCTATAAACTAGCCTTACAACATTGGCTTGAAACAATAAGTAGTTCATTATATCTATTTTTATTTTTATTTCATGTGTGGAGCTTAATTATAGAGATGAATTTTTGTTTAGGGGCATATTAGCATTCATATTTTGTATCAAGTTAACCTAATATTTCTATTATGGATATTAAGGGGGTTACACACAGTGAGAAGCGTGAGATCTCTCTATCCTAAACTTATTCTTCTTGTTTTTTAGTGGACGTAACTCTTCTATTGAGTGTGAACCACCTATAAATTTGGATGATTCTTTGAGTTTTTCTAATTTTTGCTTGCTTATTATTAATCATGGAATCGTGGATTATAGTTTAATCCAAAGCATTTAATTATGTTGTAGTCCAAAATGGTCAGTAAACTAATTTTTAACTTCTTCTTTTTTTGGGAAATTGGTGCAAATGGTCCTAACGTATGACAATAGTACGCAAATGGTCCATAACTTTTCATTTTTGGTAGAGTGGTCTCTAACATATCTACTTAGGTGCACAATTGGTCTTTTTGGACAGATTCCGTTTAAAACTTTCGTTAGTTGTGCGAGTGAGTTAAACTCTCAATTTTTTTGTCTTTATTGGTAGGGGTAAAATTGTCAAATGACATTTCATTTCTCTATTTCAACGTCATATTCTTCCCGCCAGCACTACTTACACTTAACCGCCAATATATATTGTAGTCATACAGAAGTTCCAATATTAACAGAAAACGTTATTGCATAATTTGGTAGAGAAAATGGATAACAACATTTGTCGTTGTTGGTTACCTTTGGAGCTAAAAGCTTCATGGATAGATCTGAATCCTGGTAGACGTTTTTTTGATTGCCAGCAAAGACCGGTGAGCTATTGTTTGATATTTGTTTCTGGTAAAGGATTATCTTAAAAAATTTCCGATCTTTGAAAATAGTTGATTTAGTTTTGTCATATGTACAAGAAATAGGTGGTTGTGAGTTGTTTGTGTGGTGTGAGCCACTCACTTGTCCCAGATGTAAGGATACAATGCCTGAATTGCTGAACTCCAATAGTAGGCTGCGAGAAGAAAACATGTTCCTCAAGAGTAAGAAAAAAGAATTTCCTTGGAAGATTTGGTTTTTGGATTTTATTTGCTGAGTTGTTATGTGGATGAAGGGTTTGTTAGGGAAAAAACTAGCTGTACAAATGTAACAATGTATTTTTCTCCTTTTCACCGTGCAATTAAAATGAATGTCATCATCTCAACTCGATTATTTCTTATGCAAGCAATATAAATACCAAAATAATAAATAAAACTAAATAACACTAGAATTATTCTTTAACATCATAAAATGGAAAATCAACGGGGCAAACCGACAATAATTCACTATGAATTGAATAAATATTACAATGTTTCTTCTCCAGATTTATGCCCTAAATCAAGAGGTAATCCAACACACACCACATCAACAACACCTTATTGGCTAACTTCAATAACCATCATCTAACACAATAGATAGAACCCCAAAAATATTAAGCCAATAAAGAAAGAGAAATATTTTACCAAACAATCAATGGTGGAATACTAGAGATGAAGAAGAAAGACCATTTTTCTTTGCCAAACAATCTTTTTTCTTCCTTTTTAATCTCTCTACGTGCGCCTTTGTTCACTGTATGCTATATATATATTTCTGCTCTCACTAATTGTTCTCTATACATGTGTGTATATTTTTCTTTCTTGGAAATACACCAAAACAGCCGCTACCTTACGTCTGTATATATTCCCAGAGAAATTGTAGGTGTATATATCTATTCAATCTAGGAAACCAATTCTAATTAAATTAGAATTATTTGACCAAAAAATTGCAGCATTGGTCCTTAGATTTATATTGGAATTTCACTTAAATCTGAAACTATTTACTTCTAATGGAGTGGACCCATTTAATTAAAAAATAATTGGGTCTAATAATTTAATCCCAACAATTTCTCTCTCCAATCCATAAGGGATGTATACCATAAAAACTCAAGGCAATCACTTGGAGTTCATCACCGCCTGCTCAGTACAAAACATAAGCTTCTGCTTGGTAACAACCTTGGTCAACATTTCGACAATATTTTCATCAATGTGAATCTTTTCCAACTGTAAATATTTTTTCTTCAAGTGCTCCACGGATCCAATGATACCTCACATCAATGTGTTGGTGCGAGAATGATATGTGGAATTCTTGCTCAACTCAAGAGCGCTCTGACTGTCACAATAAATAATGTACTCACTTTACTTCACATTGAGCTCCTCAAGAAATCTTTTCATCCATATCATCTCTTTTCCTACTTCAGTCACTGCTATGTACTCAGCCTCGGTAGTAGATAAAGTTATACATTTTTGCAATTTTGACTGCTAACAAACGGCTCCCCCTACAAAAGTAAACAAGTACCCAAATGTAGATTTTATGCTATCAAGATCTCTGGCCATATCTGCATTTGTATATCATGTCAAAAATGGTTGAGCTTTCCCAAAACCCAACCACAAAGTAGAAGTCCCTCTAAGATATCGCATGATCCATTTTACTGATTTCAAATGATCTTTACGAGGATTAGACAAAAATCTGCTTACCACACCAACTGCATGTGCAATATCTGGTCGAGTACATACCATGGCATACATCAAACTACCAACTGTTGAAGAGTGGAGAACTACTTCCATTTTCTTCTTTTCTTCACTAGTCGAAGGACGTGATCTTTTGGTAAGTTTGAGATAACCACCAAGAGATGAGCTAACTAACTTAGCTACTTTCATACTGAACTTTTCAAGTACCCGCTCAATATATTTTTCCTGTGTTAGCCACAATCTCTTAGATTTTCTGTCCCAAACTATCTCCGTGCCCAAGATTTGTTTAGTCAGCCCCAAATCCTTCATATCAAATTACTTATGCAAGGTTTCTTTCAATTTCTTAACCAACCCTGCATTATGGCCAACTATAAACATATCATCAACATAAAGCAGTAAAATAATGAACTTGTCACCTGGAAAAGATCTTATGTAAACACAAGAATCTAAATTCGTCTTCATGTACTCCTGACTTGCCATAAAAGCATCAAACTTCTTGTACCACTGTCTAAGTACTTGCTTGAGCCCGTACATACTTTTCTTCAATTTGCACACAAGGTATTCTTTCCACTTTTGTTCAAAACCTTCTAGTTGCAACATATAAATCTCTTCCTCTTAGTCACCGTGTAGGAAGGTAGTCTTCACATCAAGTTGTTCCATTTCCAAATCTTGACTAGCTACTAAACTCAAAACAACTCTGATAGATGTCATTTTCACAACAGGAGAAAAGATCTCATCAAAATCAACACCATATTTCTGCCCAAAGCCTTTAACAACCAATCGAGCCTTGTACTTCATCATATCACCATTGTCGTCTCATTTGATTTTGTATACCCATTTGTTCATCAATACGTTTCTGACCTTGTGAAGATTCACTAACTCATATGTATTACTCTTTCTCAAAAAATTCATCTCTTCTGTCATTGCTTTCATCCAATAGACTTTATCACTGTAAATCTGTGCCTCTGAAAGACTTTTTGGTTCTCCATCAGTGGTAAGAAAAATTTAGTCAGAAGTAGAATACCTAGAAGATGGAATGTGCTCTCTATCCTAACATGTGATTCTTCATCTAGAATCTGCTCCCCCTGATTAGCAATCTCATCAACAAGCATATCACCATGAGCATTGTCATCAACATCATCATCAGTAGGAACTATATTATCTCCAACAACATGCTGTGGTGTTGGAGACATGAGATCAGGAACAACTGTAGTCACTCTCTTAGGCTGCTCAACTTTATTAAAGTCGTCAATCGTCTGGTCTTCATGAAAAATCACATCTCTACTTCTCACAGTCTTCTTTTTCTCTGGATCTCAAAATTTGTAGCCAACATGTTCATCACCATAACCAAGAAAAATACAAGGAGTACCTCTATCATCAAACTTTGACCTATGTTCTTTAGGTACATGCACAAATGCTTTGTACTCAAACACCTTCAAACAAGAGTATGATATATCTTTACCACTCCATACTCTTTTTTGAATATCAAAATATAAAGGAACAGAAGGAGATCTATTGATCTAGTAACAAGCAGTCTGAACTGCTTCACCCCAAAAAAGTTTAGGTAGCTTGGCTGTCTTCAACATGCATCTGACTTTATCAAGAGTGGTACGGTTAATTCTTTCTGCCACACCATTATGTTGAGGAGTACTAGATTCTGTGAACTCATGTCGAATTCCAAATTTTAAGTAATACTCTCTACACTTATGTGAAGTGTATTCTCCACCATTATCCGTTCTAAGGCCTTTCAAAGGCTTCCCTGTTTCTCTTTCTACTATGGTATGAAACTGCTGAAAACACTGAAACACTTAGTCCTTAGATTTCAGAAGATATACCCATAGTTTTTTAGAAGCATCGTCAACAAAGGTAACAAAATGTTTGTTTCCACCTAAAGAAGCCACATCACCAGGAGAGCACACATTAGAATGTACTAGTTCTAAGATATCTTCTTTTCTTCTAAAAGAGCCACTAAAAGAAACTATATGTTGTTTAACATATAAACAATGATCACATCGGTTTAGAGACATATCATTGGCTAAGGGAATGATTGTCTTCTTAGCCACAACTTGCAACTCCTTTTCACTCATGTGGTTAAGCATCTTGTGTCAGAGCCCGGAAGAAGAATCTTCAACTGTATTTAACCTATGTTTACAATCTTTTCCATAAGTCTTGTATAGCGTCCAACAAGCTTTCTCTCTAGCAACAACCAAAGAGCCTTTTGACAAATTCCACTTCAAACCATAAAAACTGTTGTGATAACCCTGTCGATCAAGAGCATTAACTAAAATTAGATTAAGGTGCTTATTAGGAATGTGCCTCACATCTTTCAACATCAATGTGCAGTCAACATCTATTTGCAAGTGAATGTTGCCAATCCATACAATCTTAGATTGACTAGTATTTTCCATTTTCATGATACCAAAATCACCCATTATGTAATTAGCAAACAAATATATATTTGAAGAAACATGATAAGAAGCACAATCCATTCAATACTAGGATCACCTATGTGTACACACTATTGCTCTCCACAAGAGAGTATATCACCACCATCAGATACAACAGCTGTACTGTTCTTGTCATCTTCTTTCTTCTGATTGCTACCTTCATTTTGCTCTCTCAACCAAACTCGACAATTTCTTTTAATATGCCCATCTTTGCCACAACGGTAACAAACAACCCTTTTGTCTTTTGATTTTGATCTGTCTCTTGATTTGTTGTAACCTCTTTGCCATCTTTTCGTATTCCTGCATCTATCCTCTATCACAAGAGTCTATGCATGATCTGAACCCGTGCGTATACCTGCAGATTTTCTTCTTAATTCCTCATTCTGCATACTGTCTTTTACAGAGCCCATAGTCAAAACACCATCAGTAGCAAAATTACTAACAGTCACAACAAATATCTCCCAACTATCTGGCAAAGAACTCAAAATCAACAAAGCCTGCAATTCTTCTTCAAGAATCGTATCCATAGTATCTAACTGATTTACGATATTCTGAAAATTGTTCAAATGCTCTGTCACACTCATGCCTTCTTTATATTTCATGTTGTCCAAGTCTCTAATTAAAAATGACTTCTTAGATGCAGTTTTCTTCTCAAACATTGACTCCAATTTTGACCACAAATTATGAACAATAGTCTCTTGTGCCACATGATGAAATACACTATTATCTACCCCACTGTTTGATAGTCCCAATAGCTTTTCTATTCTGAGTATACCATTGCTTTTATGTCATGTCATCTAGTTTAGCCTCATCATCTTCAATAGGTTCATCCTTACAATAAAGGATATCATCTATTCTAGGCTTCCAAATTACCCAATTATAATTGGTCAGTCTAATCATAGCACTACCAACCGGTTCTTCTATTTTAATCTACACAACACAACCCAGTCTCTGATACTACCGTTAGGGAAAAAACTAGATGTACAAATGTAACAATGTATTTTTTCCCTTTTCACCGTCCAATTAAAATGAATATTATCAACTCAACCAGATTATTTCTTATGCAAGCAATACAAATACCAGAATAATAAATAAAGCTAAACAACACTAGTATTATTCTTTAACATCGTAAAACTTTTTAAGATAAAGAAAAAATCGACGAGGCAAACCGACAGTTATTCACTATCAATTGAAAAAATATTACAATATTTCTTCTCCAAATTAATGCCCTAAATCAAGAGGTAATCTAACACATACCACATCAACAACATCTTATTGGCTAACTACAATAACCATCATCTAACACAATAGATGGAACCCTCAAAATATTAAGCCTATAAAGAAAGAAAAATACCTCACCAAACAATCAATGGTACAATACTAGAGATGAAGAATAAAGCTCATTTTTCCTTGCCAAACTATCTTTTTTCTTCCTTTTTAATCTCTCTTCGTGCACCTTTGTTCACTGTATGTTGTATATATATTTCTACTCTCACTAATTGTTCTCTATACGTGTTTGTATATTTTTCTTTCTTGGAAACACACCAAAACAGCTGCTGCCTTACGTCTATATATATTCCCAAAAAAACTGTAGGTGTATATATCTATTCAATCCAGAAAACCGATTCTAATTAAATTAGAATTCTTTGACCAAAAAATTGAAGCATTGGTCCTTAGATTTAAATTGGAATTTCACTTAAATCTAAAACTATTTAATTCTCATAGGCAAGACTCATTTAATTAAAAAACAATTGGGTCTAATAATTTAAACACAACAATCTCCCCCCTCCAGTCCATAAGGGAGGTATACCATAAAAACTCAAGGCAATCACTTGGAGTTCATCACCGACTGCTCAGTACAAAACATAAGCTTCTGCTTGGTAACAACCTTAGTCAACATTTCGGCAATATTTTCATCAATGTGAATCTTTTCCAACTGTAAATATTTTTTCTTCAAGTGCTCCACGGATCCAATGATACCTCACATCAATGTGTTTGGTGCGAGAATGATATGTGGAATTCTTGCTCAACTCAAGAGCGCTCTGACTATCACAATAAATGATGTACTCACTTTACTTCACATTGAGCTCCTTAAAAAAATTTTTCATCCATATCATCTCTTTTCCTACTTCAGTCACTGTTATGTACTCAGCCTCGGTAGTAGATAAAGTTATACACTTTTGATTTTGATCTGCCTCTTGATTTGTTGTAACCTCTTTGCCATCTTTTTGTATTCCTTCATCTATCCTCTATAACAAGAGTCTGTGTATGATCTGAACCCGTACGTATACCTGTAGATTTTCTTCTTATTTCCTCATTCTGCATACTGTTTTTTACAGAGTCCATAGTCAAAACACCATCAGTAGCAGAATTACTAATAGTCACAACAAATGTCTCCCAACTATCTGGCAAAGAACTCAAAATCAACAAAGCCTGCAATTCTTCTTCAAGAATCGTATCCATAGTATCTAATTGATTTACGATATTCTGAAAATTGTTCAAATGCTCTGTCACACTCATGCCTTCTTTATGTTTGTTGTCCAAATCTCTAATTAAAAATGACTTCTTAGATGAAGTTTTCTTCTCAAACATTGACTCCAATTTTGACCACAATTTATGAACATTAGTCTCTGTGCCACATGATGAAATACACTATTACCTACCCCATTGTCTGATAGTCTCAATAGCTTTTCTATTCTGAGTATACCATTGCTTTTCTATCATGTCATCTAGTTTAGCCTCATAATCTTCAATAGGTTCATCCTTACAATAAAGGATATCCTTTATTCTAGACTTCCAAGTTACCCAATATAATTGGTCAGTCTAATCATAGCACTACCAACCGGTTTCTCTATTTTAATCTACACAACACAACTCAGTCTCTGATACTACTGTTAGAGAAAAAACTAGATGTACAAATGTAACAATGTATTTTTTCCCTTTTCACCGTCCAATTAAAATGAATGTTATCAACTCAACCCGATTATTTCTTATGCAAGCAATATAAATACCAGAATAATAAATAAAGCTAAACAACACTAGAATTATTCTTTAACGTCGTAAAACTCTTTAAGATAAAGGATAAATCGACGAGGCAAACCGACAGTTATTCACTATCAATTGAATAAATATTACAATGTTTCTTCTCTAAATTAATGCCCTAAATCAAGAGGTAATCTAACACACACCACATCAACAATACATTATTGGCTAACTACAATAACCATCATCTAACACAATAGATGGAACCCCAAAGATATTAAGCCTATAAAGAAAGAGATATACCTCACCAAACAATCAATGGTAGAATACTAGAGATGAAGAATAAAGCTCATTTTTCCTTGCCAAACAATCATTTTTCTTCCTTTTTAATCTATCTTTGTGCACCTTTGTTCACTGTATGCTGTATATATATTTCTACTCTCACTAATTGTTCTCTATACGTGTGTGTATATTTTTCTTTCTTGGAAACACACCAAAACAGCTGGTTCTTTACTTCTGTATATATTCCCAGAAAAACTGTAGGTGTATATATCTATTCAATCCAGAAAACCAATTATAATTAAATTAGAATTCTTTGACCAAAAAATTGAAGCATTGGTCCTTAGATTTAAATTGGAATTTCACTTAAATCTAAAACTATTTAATTCTCATAGGCAAGACTCATTTAATTAAAAACCAATTGGGTCTAATAATTTAAACACAACAAGGTTAAGGGTTTGTAATGTATTGTAATGTGTATGTACACCTATGTTATGAATAAATAGAAATATTTTCATCTTTTAGTTTTGAAATTGACTTGAAGTGTAGCGAAATTGGTCCAAATCTGGGTTTCATATCATCGGTTTTACAATACCACTTGTTTATTTGTTGAGCGCTAGTCGTCCTAAACCTTTGTAAATAGTAGTGCAAAAGGTCCTAAACCTTTGTTATTTGTTGCGTAAATGGTCCCTACCTTGTTATTAACTGGTGCGCAATTGGTCCCTAACATATTGGAAAAGGTGCAATAATGATCTCTAAACAATTGGATAAGGTGCACAATTAGTCCCTAACGTATTGAAAATAAACAAGTATGAGACCCCTATTCACAGCCAGTTTTGGGATTCAAACAACTATGCCAACAATCAGCCTTACCAAACATTCATCCTCCAAGTGTGATACAAAAAAAAAAAACCAATAACAAACGAATAACCAAAACAATGCTGTGAAGACAAAGTCACATTTATATATTATTAACAACCTCCAAGTCTGATACACAAGTAATCAATATAGATTCAAAAATACACATTTTCATCAGTTGTTGTAGCAGAATAGGAGGTAGAGAATTAAAAAAGCACCAAATTTTGAACAATGTACACATACTGAAAACAAGTAAAACTGCAAAGTGTTAATTTTCAATCAAAAAAACAAAAACAAAATTGACCATTTTATCTAAATAACCGCATATTCAGTTCCTTCCTCTGCTTGTGGTTCTTTGCATGTTCTTTTGTTGTGGCCCTTCTTGCCACACTTTCGACATTTCATTATCATCCCAATTCTTCTAACTTTGCTTGACAACGTCTGTCCTTCATCTGGCTCACTTCGCCTTCCTTTCTTTGGACGACTAGACATCTTCTTGATCGGTAGTGGTGTCAATGGATGTTGACCAGGGTTCGGCCATGGCTCTGGACCTATCATAGGGCATATAGATGGTAAATATGTCATCGGGTAAGCCTCCTTATAGTAGTCGCTAACGTACAACATCAAATCGCTCGTCATCGCTCTTAATTCCAAACTACAAATCACGTGTCCACATGGCACCCCCAAACAATTGCCAACTTCAACGAGAGCATGTCTTCGCCACAAGGTCCACTGTATTGATATGACCAGAATATATGTGTCTGACTCAACCTTTTGTCACCCGAGTAAGTTGCGTGAAGATACCTATGTTTAAAAAATGAGGGATCACCGTACTTTAGACAGTGATAGAAAAAAATATAATAATTATATGAACTTGAAAAAGTTTGAACTAAATTCCTACTGAAGTGCTTTTCTATTTTTCTCAATGATCTTCACAGTTCAGAGCCCTACATCTGTTTTCTATTTCGCAGCCTCTTCCTTTTTATTCACCATTCTTGTCATCAACATAAATCTGATGTGTTCCAACATAGATATGATTAGCTTTTCCCGAGCATTTACATTGGAGTTGTCGAAGGCTTCACATAAATTATTTAGTAGATTGTCGAATTTGCTTGATTCTCTAAAGTGAGACCTCGACCACTGGACTGCTGGCTTCACATCTAGCCATTTGTATGGCTCATTGTTCAATTCTTTCAAAACCTCCATTTCTTTCTTCCACATTGGCACGCTTGTGGCTTATGATGCATTCCATAGTATGTGCTTCAAGACCATTCCCTTGTGAATCAGTTTGAAATTATTTACAAGTGTCGAACACAAGTTCTGTGTTCACTTTCCTCGAACAATAATCTAACTGAATGAATCAAACCCTTTTGTTTGTCTGATATAAATGTCCAGTGAAAAGGATTCCTAATCTTCAAATCAAACCCCAGCAAACTCAAAACCAAGACCATTTTTTCCCGTTCTCCGTATTGACTACAGCATATACTATCAGAAACATTGCATTGTCCCCACCTAATCCAACTGCACTCAAAAGCTGCCCACCGTCTCTGACTTCAAAAAACAGCCATCCAACCCGATTACCTCTCTGCAACCCCCTAAGAATCCTAAGTTACACGTGGCCAAGCATGTATAAAGTCGCTTGAATTCCTGCCCATTCCTCTCCAACACAAAAGTACTGCCCTAATTTTATGCCTTCAACTGCTCACAATAATCATGAAGCAACTTATATTGATCTAGGATGCTCTCCCTGATTCGTTCCAAACACTTGTTTCTTGTCCGATGAAAGGTCTATTTGGAGATGTCCACATTGCAATCTTGCTTCACTGTATCCCAAAATCCTCTCATTTGTAAATCAGGGTCACTCCTGAACGCCGACGCATACTTTTTGGCCATATAAGTCGAACTTACCCTTTTATTGTTGAACATTGAGAGGCAAGTATGATCATCTAAGAAACTTTTAATTTCAAAACTTGTTTTGTCACTCCGCACTGTTGCATACAGCAGAAATGGACATCATGTATGCCTGCAAATTACTCTAAATCTCGGCTTGTCATTTTTTCCCATCTAAGTGCTCTATTGTTTAGAACAGAATAGTTACCAACTACCTCGATCAATGTCCGCTTCATTTCAAAGACAAGACTTGCAATGAATGAGCAAATAAATTTCAAAAACATTCCACTTCAATTTCAGCTAACTGCATTAATTGTAAGCTTTACATTTTTTGAATTGTGGATTGGTCATATCGACGTTAGCATTGAATTCAAACTCTCTAGATCCCTTAGTACTAGGTAATTCTCCATCGCTTCTCAGACTTTCGAGTTCATCAGAATCGTCGTAATCTGCATCACTTTCTTGTAATGCTCCGTCATGCAAGTCGCCTAAACCTATGTCGATATTCACATTGGAAGCTCATATAGGCTGTCTTTCATGTTCGTTGTCCTCATTCGTCTCGTAGTCCGAATCAAGGAGATTGTTATTTTCACTTTGCTCCAATGTGGTCTGAATGTTCTGTTCGTCCATTCCCATCGCTCTGGTCTTCACATTCCGGCATCAACTCTTCGTTTCCTGACCCTTGAATGAATGACTCTATCAAGTCTTCATCCCACTGCCCAAAATCGTAAACTCCATCAAGTAATTCTTCCCAATTTACACCAGCCTATTTATGATCTTGACGTTGTAGCACATAAGCATCTTGACTTTCTAATTCAATTGGAGGCTCATCACCACTAAGGGACCGACTTTCAGGCTGCACAACCTTCTCCAAATCAAGCTTCCTAATACTATCCAGCTTTAAAATCTCTTCAATTACTACATTGGTCTTCCATTTCACAGTTAGTGACTCCCAAGACAACACAAATGTTCAAGAAGGAGGAACCAAGTACACTTCCACCAACTTAGAGCTGCCTACCCCATTCAACATTATCTTCACTCTTTACATATTCTTATTTCTAACCAACCCATTTAATAGCGATGTCCTAGCCCTCATGTACAAAACTCCAGTATATAATTTGTAGTCAAGATAATTCATAAACCTAGTAACCCTATCCACCGTCAACTTGCTAAAGTCATCAACCTCAACAAAGTCCATATATTCTACCTTACTATGCTCATATTTCAAATTATTCGACTTCAGAAAGAATCTGCCGCCATAATGCCACGCAATGGTGAACTGGTTGGTGTTTTCTCCTACAAGAATAAACAAAATATTGTCAACCTTTTAGCCATGTCACAGACAATATAAAGCACATCATACAGTAAAGGACACAACAACACTAAAGTGACCCCACACTATATAAACAATATTTACAACTTTTCGAGTTAAGTGAAGACACATGCAAAGCAAATAAATTTTTTTGAATTCTATAGCGAGGAGTCACATATAACCCATAACAAATTCACACAAATGAGTTAGTCTGGGCAAATACTTACCATACACTGGCGCTGGATGTTGTCCTCTTAGTCGTACAACCATTTCCAACTCACAATACTCTGATTTCTTGAAAATCAATATGTTTCAAACCTCTCAAATCACGTTCCAATGGCGGTTTCTTTAAATTTCACAACAAAACCAACCAAATATTGCGATTGGGTCACTGAATAGATAGTTACAACACTAACCCACACCCAAAACACCTATGTACCACTTTCAGTTCTTCAGATTCACATCAATGGTTTTGTTTTCTCTTTTTTTTGCACATTCCGTCGGTTTCTTTTGGAGTGACGTTTGGTTTCTAAAAATGACGTTGAAAGAAAGAAATGAAATGTAACTTGACAATTTTACCCCCACCAATAAAGACAAAAAAAAAATGAGAGTTTAACTCACCCGCGCAACTAACAGAAGTTTTAAATGGAATCAGTCTAAAATGACCAATTGCGCACCTAAATGGATAGGTTAGGAACTACTCTACCAAAAATGAAAGGTTATGGACTATTTGTGCATTATTGTCATACGTTAGGGAACATTTGCACCAATTTCCCTTTCTTTTTGAATGGTGATTGATCCATGACTTCGTTACGGGCACAATCTGCATTTCTATTACATCAAATGGCTGAATTATCAAAGCAAAGAACCATTTTTCTATTGGTAATTATCCATAAATTGAACACACTTATTTGTTCGAAGAACTATATTATATGATATTAAATTTCGGTCACAATATTAACTATACTATTTTGACAATGCAGGCTAGAAGACGAGAAGGAAATCAACGTGTAACACCCCTAATTTCTTGATCCCTTTGAAATTTCTATTATGAAAAATCAAAAGAATTCTTTTTTTATTTTTTATTTTGTATATTAGAGATAGATGTATTGTGATTGGTCGATTTTACTTTAAAAATAGAGATAGATGTGTTGTGATATTATCATTGTTTTCCATCCTTAGTGATTTGTTAAAAAAGAATATTGAGGGACTATGAGAAAATTCACTAAACCTTGAAGAACATTCTGTTATGTACTCTAATTTGAGAAAATTCACTAAACCTTGAAGAACATTCTGTTATGTACTCTAATTTGGAATGGAAATGGAGCAGGTGAGCCTTCTCTGATAGTCTGATGTATCAAAGTTAAATCTTTTTCTAGCATTTTGCTTTTATGTGTCTTATGGCCTCATGTATAATTCTTGGGAGGTACCACTTTACAACTACTTATCACTTAGTTTACTGTCATGACTTCTAGACTATAACATTTTAAAATTCAATTTCTATATTATACCATTAAAATGACATAAACAACTGAACAAGAACCAAAATATTGTTATTACATATTCGTGTGGCGTTATGATAAAAGGGGAATGATCTCCTACAGGTAAGAAATATGTTGCCCATTATGTATAGACAACATTTATACTCACACACAGATGTGTGCCCCAGTAGTGATATAACACTCTCATACCGAGTCCCGTTCTAATGCCTCCGATGAACATTGTTATAATGCTCACCAGAACATTTGTTATGCAATAATTGCATGAGTAAAAAGTGGGATAATTGCACGAGTGTAAAGACTCATTTTACACTTATGCAATAATTGTATAACACATGTCTCGGTAGGCATTATAACAATACCCACCGAGGCATTAGATCAATATTCCTCTCATACCAGCCCACGTCACTAGTTAGCAACATATCATGTGATAAAAAGCTCAGAGTCACTAGTTAGCAACATATCATGTGATAAAAAGCTCAGAGTTTCGAAACAGCCTTATTGCTATCATTAGAATCCATATCTCCATAACTTCCGATCGTCTCATCGGAACTTAAAGCCGCCGCCACATCAGCAAACACGGTCTTCCTGTTCTCTGCATACGTCTTTCCATCCCAATTCCTCTTCAACAGCTCCATCCCAAGCCTCGCGGCGGCCACCACCGTCTCCTCCGCGCTATCATGTGCGGAGTCTACAATTCCCCACTCCACCCCCATCCCCGCCGTGATTTTGGCAGCTTTCAAAACTACCTCTCTCCACACCTTGGGGGACGCAATTTTACTTTTCACAATTTGCACAAACCAAAACGGTATTTTCATCCGGATGTCGAGCTCGCTCATGTAGAGGAAACCTCGATCCTTGCGCATTACGAGATAGTCATGGCTTAACGCGAGAATGAAGCCGGCGGCGGAGGCGTGGCCGGTGACGGCGGCGATGGTGGGCATAGGGAGGGATATGAGGTCGGAGACTAGAGATCGGAACTTCTTAGACATGAACTTGGGTCGGGTTTGAGCTTGTACCGGGTCTGGATCTGACGAGGCCCATGAAAGGTCGTAACCATTGGAGAAAAACTTGCCATGGGCGGTAGTGATGAGGGCAGTGGGCCCCATAGACTCGGATTCAATCTTAGCCCTTTGGAGTGCGGCCCGGATGGAGTCAATCAGAATCGGGTTAAGCCGGTGCTCGTCATTTCCGGTAATTGTGAGAATAAAGAGACCGTCACGTTTCTCCAGACTGCACATCTCTCCCTCTCTCTCTTTCTCTCTCTCACACCTACAAATCAGTGTGTGCAATTGAAGGCGAGAGAGATAATAGTCAAAAGATAGCCCTGCGCAGTCTCGTGAATTGACGTCGGGGATAAAAAATGAATTAGCAAAAATTGCAGCATAATTCCTCAGCCTATTCACTTAATAGCAAGTGGGTTCTCATTCTATTTATTTTAACATTTATGTCCCCACCTTATTATTTTTTAATATATATGTGTACAAAAATGATCTCCTAAGCACCGGTGCTTAGCTTATGTTAAGTATCGATGATATGATGTATATATTTAATATATATTTTATTTATAAATTGAATATGTGAGATCTACCATTATCATACGACTACTCAAGGACGGATCCCCACCCGTGCATAAAAAAATTGAAGCCCACGCCCAGCCAAAATAAATTGAAACAATTAAGACATAGGTCCATACCCAAAGTCCAAATCCATTTAAAATTTAATTCCCATTAACCATTTCCACCATTAAACAAATTGTCGGCAATGATGTTTACTTGAGTGAATTTTATATGAATTTTGATTTGTTATTGAGTGATGAATAATGATGTTTATGTTGTAAAATTATGAGATAATTATTGATGATTATTTAGACTTATCAGGATACTTAGTCTTATCAGTATATTTAGATAAGTCTTGTTTAAGTATATCCAAATCTCTTTGTAACCTACTTTGGAATCCTATAAATATAGGTCCATAGTCATAATGAAAATACACAATTTCTTTCGTATCTTTTATATTCTCTTTGCATTCTTTCTCCAATTTTATAACACGTTATCAGCACGACGTTCTAACCAATTGAGTTATCAAAGTAATCCTTCTTTACTATTCAAAAAAAAAAAAAAGGTTAGAATACTTTCTTTTATATCTATTGTTCATTATATTAAAAATTCCATGTAATTATTTGTGGTATTTACGTGTGCAAATTTTTTAATATGATCCAATGATCTGCATTCAATATTGGTGTGCCTAATCATCCTAATCATAATTGTGGTGGGATGATATCAATTTTAGAATAGTTTTATTCAATATGCATGAAATAATTGGCCAGCACAATGTATTGATAAAATGAAATATTTCTGACTCATGTATACTGTATTTTGATTTGTATTAATTAACTATACATGCACTTATACGTCTAATAATTCTTGACTGTACAATCTTAGTTCATATTGCATTGATAGTATTATTATTTAATATTTAGTAACAAATTATTAGTTCTTGAATAAAATCTATTTTAATTGTATTATGAAGATACATATTTTATATTATATTAATATTCCAGTAGAATATTAATTACTCTCGAAGAGCTTAATTTACAAGATATAATATTCTATAAGAATATTATAATATTGCTCATGAAGAGTAAATATTTACTTCAGAATAATGATTTGTTGTTGCTCCTGAAGAAGTACAACGTTATAATATTCTGCCAAAATATTAGCTGCTCTTGAAGAGCATAACGTTACAATTTAAATATTCCAGAAGAATATTAATTTTTATGACGTTATAATTTTTTTTTATTCCAGAAGAATATTGAGCAATAGTCAAAATAATATTTTATTGTACTCTAGAAGAAGCACACCCATTGACATCGCCTATGGTCGTTTGATCACTTGAAGTGAAAAAAGATCCATTTCGCCCACTTGAAGATGGAGAAATAACTCTTGGACCTGAAGTACCATACTTAAGTGCAATTGGTGCATTAATGTATCTTGCAAATTGCACTCGACCGGACATAGCTTTTTCTGTAAATCTCCTTGTAAGATATAGTTTTGCATCCACTCAAAGACATTGGAATGGTGTTAAACACATTCTTCGTTACCTTAAAGGTACTGTTGACATGGGATTATTTTATTCACAAAAATTAGGATCATCTTTAGTGGGATATGCAGATGCGGGTTATCTCTCCGATCCACATAAAGCTAAATCACAAACAGGATATGTGTTTACACGTGGAGGAACAGCTATATCATGGAGATCTGTGAAGCAAACATTGACAGCAACATCTTCAAATCATTCTGAAATTATTGCAATGCACGAAGCAAGTCGAGAATGTGCATGTTTGAGAAACATGACACATCATATACAAGCATCATGCGGATTACCTTCAACAAATGATAGTCCAACAGTATTGTATGAAGACAATGCAGCTTGTATTGCACAACTCAAAGGAGGTTACATCAAATGGGACAGGACAAAGCATATTTCTCCAAAATTCTTCTATACACACGAGCTTCAGAAGAATGGTGACATCGATGTTCAACAAATTCGTTCAAGTGACAATTTGGCTGACTTATTCACAAAAGCATTGCCGACATCCACATTCAAGAAATTGGTGCACGAGATTGGGATGCGTCGACTCAAAGATCTTCAATGATTAATATTAGGGGAGTAGCTGTACTCTTTTTCCTTAGTCCAGGTTTTGTCCCACTGGGTTTTCCTGACAAGGTTTTAATAAGGCATCATTTTCTTAATACTCCAAAACTTTAACAATTACTGTACTCTTTTTTCTTTTCGTTTGATATTTTGTCACATTGGGTTTTTATCAAACAAAGTTTTTAGCAAGACAGTTATTGTAGAAATAGTCATCAAATGGGGAGTGTTGTAAAATTATGAGATAATTATTGATGACTATTTAGACTTATCAGGATACTTAGTCTTATCAGTATATTTAGATAAGCCTTGTTTAAGTATATCCAAATCTCTTTGTAACCTACTTTGATAATCCTATAAATATAGGTCCATAGTCATAATGAAAATACACAATTTCTTTCGTATCTTTTATATTCTCTCTGCATTCTTTCTACAATTTTATAACAGTTTACTTGATTTTGTGACATTATTTCAAATTTCAATAAGTAGAGAGGGGGAAAAAAAGTTGCTTAGGATTTTATATGTTTTTACCACTGTTCTAAAAAGTCCGTCTAAGCCTCACCTAGGCTTCGTCTAAGCTTGAAACTCGGCTTCCCCATCTAGCCACGCATCACGCATCGCTCTTGTCTTACCCTTATCTCACTCTCGCCTAGGACTCGCCTAGGCCCGAAAAGCTTGAAACTCGGCCTCCACGCCTAACCACGCTTTACGCTTTTTAGAACATTGGTTTTTACATAACAATTTTTTTTTAGAGAAATCTTATTAATAAAATAGATATAGATTCTATTATAGAAGAATTCGAGACTATAAAAGATCGCCGGGTACAATTTTTTTTAGCTAGTTTTAGATCTTAAATATTTTTGTGTAATGACTTTTTGTAAATTTTTTAAAAATTATGCTTATAAAAAAATTTAGATTCTTATAAAAATAGGCTAAGTAATTGTGATTTTAGAAAAAAAACATTTTGGGCATGTAAGTCAGTCAACCCCTTTGTCATATTCTAGATTCGTCTTTGCAACTACTTATGCCAGCATAAGTTAAGCACTGATGTTTTGGAGATCATTCAAATGCGTTTATGTACATTTTCAGACCTTCTTTGTTAACAAGAATCCTAACTTTATTTGCGCTGTTAGTGAGTATTCTTCTTCGCTTTCTTTGTACATGTATTTTTTATTAAATTAACCGATTTTGTTGAGGTATCGATCGAAGTTCCTTTATCCTTGGGTGGCTGATGATGTTGGTGAGATACCATTAATAAGATTTTTTTTTAAAAATGTCAATTCCACACCCAATTGTGATTTCACAACACTTTTTAAAATGTTTTTTGTCTTTTAATTTAACTTTCAATTTATTTAAAATGGATATTAATTTGGATGCTATTTTTCTTTTTCCTTTTACCTTATTGTCATCTTGGTTTGTCATATAAGTCTTGCCATTGTGCACGTCACCAAATTTGTTAAGAATGTGTTTGTTAGTGCTTATAAGTAATTATAAGTTAGTCAAATATTATTTTTATTTACATATTTTATAAAATCTACAGTTTTTACTCACTTTTTATTCACACGCCTGTTACTTATAATTTACAAAAATATTTACCAAACATACTTTAAAATCGACTAATGGATACATCATCAATAACTTATATGAAATAACTTTGTAAATTCATCGACCATTTATGTTTAAAAAAACAAGTTTGATGAGTAAATTGAGACATTTAAAATTCTTTGAGACCAACAACCATTTGTAACCCAAGATTAAAAGAAGTCCTTTTAAACTTCTTTGTTCTTACTAAACATGATTTTACAATTTACTTTTCTAAGAAAATTTATTTTTTGATAAATTACATTATAGGTTCCTAATTTTTTTCATGTTATCACAATTTAATCTTTATCATATTTTAATAAGACGTATCATTCCAATTTTTTATTAATTAATAGAGTCCATTGCATAATATCTTTTCAAAAACTTTATGTACAAAGTCAATATTACTCTAAAACAAAAGTAAATACAACAAAAAGAAGTAGTATAAAAAAAAAAATAGTATATTTAGTCTTTCACTTTTTAAAAACATAAGAGATATACTTTTAATCTTTAAAAATAGTACCAGACATTCTCAACGTTTGAAGAAATAGATATGGTAGGTCATTTATAACAAAATTGCCCTCCCCTTTAAAAAAAGAAAAATAAAAAGAAAAAACAAGAAAAAAGAAAAAAATGATTAGAAAAATAACCAAATGTACCAAAAAAATAAAATGTAACAAATAGGTCATCTTCTTTATCAAACTCCAAAATCCAAAATCCAACACCACCCCTAAAAATCCCAAAATCCACCATCCCAAATCTAGGAACCGTATTGTCAACTTTTGACTATTGTGGATCGTGTACACTTTCTGCTGTCAAACATATTATTCCACGTCTTACCAGTCAATGCATATCTGATGAAAAACTTTAAAATATACAAAAGAAAGTAGTTTTGACTATTGTGGATCGTGTACACTTTCTGCTGTCAAACATATTATTCCACGTCTTGCCAGTCAATGCATATCTAATGAAAAACTTTAAAATATACAAAAGAAAGTAGAAGACAATGATGTATAACCAGATAACAGCTGCCTAGCCCCAACCTATACCACAAATCCTTGAAAATTCATAGTTAGCATACACAGAAATTAATGTTTTAACCTTGACAGAACAAACACAGTAAACGAATGAACTCCCATAACGAGAAGAAATCTTACTCTTGTGAAGCCCAGAAGAAAACAACAATCATTACTGCAAGATAAGTGCCAAGAGCAACTCCAATGGCGAAAAACTCTTTCAGCTTCGATGAATCAGGCATCGGGGATGGCTTTACATTGTCTTTGAAAATTGTCATTATGGTTCCATCACTGAGAATTGCGATTATCAGAATCATGAATGATAAGAAATCAAACTTCAAGATGAGTACAACGAGCACAATATGTATAGTTTGGGATTTGGGATGGTGGACTTCTGGATTTTTGCGATGGTGGTGGATTTTGGATTTTGGGGTTTGATAAAGAAAATGACATATTTGTTACTTTTTATATTTTTCAATTATTTTTTTTCTTGTTTTTTGTTTATTTAAAGGAGGATGACAATTTCGTCATAAAAGACATACCATCAAGGGCAGAGCTACCAAGGACAAAAAGGGGTCAAATGACCCCGCAAAGATTTTGAAAATGGCTCAAGCCTAAATCCAAAAATATAAACTAGCATAAAATAGCTCAAGTTTAAATCCCAATCCAAATTATTTTAGTTCAAGTTTCGGCTCAAATTGGCCCATGTCCCAAATTTAAATTCAAACCAGTTGTTGAATACTCCGAGTCCTCAAGCTCGCATGATATCATATATTTAATTGTCTTTTCTACATTTAGTTGCGCGCTAATCTGATTGTACTTTTCACTTATTTTCTTGAAATTAAAACTACAATAAGCCAAAATCAGCCTAAAATCTATTAACCCAGCTGGCGAGCTGCAAAGGGACTAAAAGATGAGAGTTTAGTTTGCTCTCTTCGTGGTCATTCTTTCAAATGGAACGGTGTCCAACTGAAAAGAGAGATCGACCCATACCATTTAATTTCCTCTTTCCTACCTCTTATATTTAGATTAATTGGCTAAGAAATAGCCGAATAGAGCTTGAGGAGGAAGGAGATGGCCCAAATGGAGTCACGGAGATGGCAAGATTTTATTGTAAATCTAGAATTGTTTTTGATGACATATAAAATATGAATATCTAGAGAAAATAATTTTTACGTGAATAAAGTGATAACCAACAACACTAATTGTTCATTATTTTAAATTTTAATAAATTTAATTTTCTTATTTTTTATTGGAATTATTATTAGAAATTTGATGTGAAATTACGTGATAACTATGTCGAAAGTGCGTCGTTTCACAAAATTGATAATGATATAATTATACAACGTTTTCAAAGCATGAAAATGCGTAGAGAACAATTGTTTTAATGTATCAAAAATTTTTTATTAGTATTATATTACTCCCTCCGTCCTATAAAGATAGATTCGTTTCTTTTTTCACACAGATTAAGAAATCTCATTTATTGTAATTGAAATTATAAATTTTTCACACACTATTCCTATTATACCCCCATTTAATATTAGTATGTCAAGTTTATTTGGGTTGATAACAATGTAAATTAAATAAGGGTATATCAGGAAAAACAAAAATTTAATACACCCTCTCTAAAGTAGGTGGCCTATAATTTAGGACAGATAAATAAGAAAGTTTATTTTTGTGGGACGGATGGAGTATTTCATAACTTTTTTGCTACTTGGGGGGTGTATTTAATCTAAACTTTTAAATACTTTAATTGACAATTTTTAAGTGACTGACTTTGATGAATTTCGTTTACTTTATTGACTTTTATAGATTTTAATAGATTTCTACAGACTTTTATGAATTTTTATATAATTCATTTTGAAAGATTTTCCTAAACTTTCACAAACTTTTATGGACTTTTATAAATTTTATTTTTTCAATTAGAAATTTTGAATATAAAAATTTAATATCCTACAGTTAAAAAAATTCATCGCACAAGAAAAGTCTTGTAATAATTTATTTAATTATATTAATTTTATTAAATTCATAAAAAAAATGTTCTATTTAATTGCTAACGACATAAATTATTAACTAACTCTATTTTTTCTTTTGTGTAAAATTATAATCTTTCAAATGACTTGTTGATAAATTACAAAAATTATGGCATGCAACTATTTTTTTAAAAAAAATTCCAACACAAAAAATTTATCGAGTTCATAATCTTCATTTTTATAATTAATAATTTATAGGTAAGATATCATTATTAGTCATCACAATTGTATAATAAATAATCAAAGTACCAATTTATGAAGGAAAAAAAAAAAGCAATGATGACATAAATAGAAAAAACAAGAATGAAAATGAAAATAAAAAATAGAGTAGTAAAAAATTAACTTGATGAAAGTCATTAATAAACTACAATAAAAATTTATATAAGAATTTAACTAAAAATTTATCTTGTTTTTAATAAAAAAAAAAAAAACGATGAAAAAAAAAGAAAGAATTTTTTTTTGATATTTTTGAAGAAAAATTCAAATTGACTAGATATAAAAATATTAATATTCTTTTTCATAAAAAAATATTGGTAATTAATCATGGTTATAGGAAATAGTTAGGAGAATATATTGAAGAGGGAAAAAATCACATTGAAGAAAGAGAAAAACTGTTGAAGGAAAAAATAAAAGAGAAATGTTGAATAAAGAAAAAAAATCAGAGAGTGAAAGAATTTTTTTTTTCCTGAAGTCTTTCAAAATCTTATAAGTGAATGAGAGAGAAATTGTAATATTTTTTATTTATACTTTGTGCTTTAAAATTAGTACATAACAAATTTTCTATGAAGTCATTAAAAGTTATCGACATTTTGAATACTCTTAAATTTCGTAGGATTTTAAAAAGTTTGAATTTAATATCGCATAACTTTATAAGACTTTTTAAAAGTTGTTAAAAATCTATATTGAATATCCCTAGACTTTTATAGAATTTAAAAAATTTGAATTGAATACACCTAAACATTTAAACTCTATTAAAGTCTTATCAAGTTTTAATTGAATACACTTCTCTTAATTTTTGTTCACCCAAAAAGAAATTTTATCTCCGTCACTGCTTATTATGCCTATTTTTTCAAATATTAGAAATGTCTGATACTATTTTTAAATGTTATGAATAAATCTTTTACGTTTTTTAAAAATTGAATACCAAATATGCTATTTTTCTAAAAACTAAAAGAAAAAGGACTTCTTCTTTTTCAATAGATTCACCCACAAACCCCAAAACTGTCTGCCACCTTCTCAAAGCTAGCGCCAGCGGCTCACCCCACTTCCCCTACCAATTCAAACCCATCTGCCCACCAAAAAAATCTCAAGAAACTTTTGGATCAACCCCGACAATATGTTCACGACCCTTTTTCCAATTTCCCTCAAAATCCTTAGAGAATACCAAGGGCAAGTTATTGTTAAATAAATTTAAATTTAAATTATTTGTGGAAATATATTATAATTTAAATACTAAAATGTCTCTGACATAAAAAGAATTATTTTAATTAATTAAAATTAAATTTTTAATAATAAATAGATAAAAAAAATTAAAAGCAGAATCTGAAAAGCTACCATTTTGCGGTTTCTCAAAATTTGCTGTTAGATAATACCGATTTTTTTATAATCACTTTTTAAAAAATTACCAAATAATCAGAAGTTGAGCTCCAAAATCAATCCCAAACGAGCCCTTAACGATTTCATAAATCAAAATGACATAGACCATCAATTATAGGACCTTGTGTTGTTTATTACCATGTGTTAATTTATAGTGAATCTCTCGAAAGCAATATAAATCAATATCACGTTCTAATGGTAGCTAATCATCAAAACGGAATAAGAAAATAATAAACAATTAGCCCAAAAGCACGAATAAAAACAAACAATTTATTAGATTAAAGAGTCAACAATGTTTCATCAAAATTTCAGCTACAAGAGTTTAACCTATCATGTTTTTATTACAAAAATATAAGATAAAAAGTGAATACATGACCCAAATTATGTAGAATAAAAGTTGATACAACTCAATTTCTTAAACTATCTTGGACGGCGCTATCTTATTATTCAAAATCATCCAAAACTCCAATAATTTTTTGTACTTTTCTCAAGAATTTAACGTGGAATTCCTCCAAGTATATGTGATATGTTATGATAGCAAACCTTCTTCATTGTGTCTACTTCTTTCCATTTATAGGTCTCTCCAAAACTCTAAATTATATTCCTTTCCATTTGGAGGTCTCTCCAAAACTCTAAAAACGTCCCAAAATTCGTGTGGAAGCAAAATACCAAAAGGAGTCTGGTTGAAAAAGTAAAGAAATCTCATGAAAAGTGATATGCATATGAGATTGCATGGGCATTGCGATCGCATGGTGATGGCTGGTGGGCTACGAGTCCAGTACCATGACCGTTGCGATTGCATGTTGCAAGGTCCTCGTCAATTTTGCAGCTAAGTCTTTAATTTCAAGTTTTCGTACACTCTTTCAATTATTTTTCACATATTTTGCTTTGTTTTCTTTCGATCACTATCCAAACTTGAGTTTTGATTTGAATCAATCAAACCATCACACAATTGATTAAAAAGTAAAAACACAATTAAGAGCACTTACAATTATTTTCTTTTTATGGTCTCCATATATGTACGAAAGTGCACTTATCAATACTTATTTTAAAATTTAATAGAGACAAGATTGTGACAAGGTGGAAATGTTGGACACTTGCAAATTATCCTTTTCCTTTATTTTTTTTTAAAAAAAATCTTCACGAATTTTGCAAAAAAACTTTTTAACTTATTCTAAGCAAAAACCAAACCCCGTTGAATAAATCGTGCCCGCATGACTTCTACAAGCAAGGGGAGCCTCCAGGCAATCCATTGTGATTCCCACATTTCTCTCTCTCTCTCTCTCTCTCTCTCTCTCTCTATTGTTGGGTTCCTGCAAATCTGTACAATGCATTCCCACGCACACAAGAACAACAAGCAGAATTTCATGAGGAAACTGTGTCCAAATTTCTACCGTGAAGATGGATTGGAAACGGTGCTTGAGGTGCCCATTCCGGAGGAAATGTTCACCAGCATGGGAAGCAACATTGCGCTCCGGTGGCAGAATATGGCCACCTGGATGAAGGCTCAAACGTCCGACAAATGGTCGTCGCCGATTATTGCCCGCCGTTACAATGAATTGAGTTTTCTTCTTTATTTTGTTGGATCTCCTCTTATTCCTCTTCAAGTACAACTTGATCATTCTATCAACCGTCCGATCAAACATTCTTCCATTGTAAGTATTTCTCCTAAATTAAATCACACAACATTGAATGTAATTTTTGTGAATATGTTTAATCTTAAATGAGGTACATGGCGTTTATGCATTATGGTATTTATCCACTTCAAAATCAATTTGAAAAATTAAGAACATTCAGCTCAAAATTAATGGGACAAAAAATCTGTCATGATTTACTGTCAAATTATGTATTCTGTTTTTGTCTTTTTCTCTCTGTTAAAATTCAATTCTAGTTAAAAATGTTTTACTTTAAAATAAGCATTCAAAAATAATTTGTGAGTGAATCACTAGCATTTCTTCACTCCAAAATCTGCATTTTGAGGCACTTCAAAGGTCTAGAACCCAATCGTGATCAAAAGAGTGCATTATCCACAATCTAAGCAACAAGTTTACAAGAAATTTGAGTAAAACGACGGTTCCATGCGCTTTTCCAATTGTAGTGCATTTTTATGCACGAATTTCCATTATTTTCAGCCACTTTTCTTCATATTTTAACATTGAAGACTTCATGGGAGGTTACAGGGGATTGGAGGTGTTTTATAGTTTGAATTTAAACTACCCCCCTCCAGCGCAATATATAGGTTAGGGGTCGGGTCAAGCCACATGGGCGATCCATGACACCTAATCCAAGAGGACTTGATCTATTCTGAGGACCTCCAGCAGATGGTGGGAAGTTCGAACTTTAGTACTTTGATTTTCTAATGTTCATTTCTCACTAGTGAAGGAAGTCTCAGAAGTGGAACATTTCGAGATTTATTCATCATGTTCCTTGATAGCAATATCTTGAAGAAAATCCAACTTCAAAGCTGTGGTGTATTGGCTAATCATCCAAAAGAGAATAAATTGATAAAGGGTAAATAGCACAAAACGTCCCTACCTATTGAGAGTATTGTGGAAAACGTCCCTACCTTCAAAATTTTGACATTTTCACCCTTACCTACTGGATTTCCAAAACAAAACGTCCTTCAGTTCAAAAATATAGGGGTAAATTAGTCCAACCACTTTTTTCACATATATATTACTTCTTTTAAAATTGGGGAGCTTTCTATGCAATTTCTAAAATTGCATGACAGGCCCCCATCCCCAAATCTGAACACAGTGAGCCATTGAACTTATGCTTGATAACCTGACTCTATATTTATGCTTGAAATTATCTATTCAACATCAAATAACAGGACTTTAGCTTCCATTTGAAATGGTTTCACTTATGGTAGCAAATGATATTATCTTCATTCCCACTTCCCAGATATCCACAAAGCATACACTAACGCAAATGTCAAAGCACAAAAAGTCTATGGGCTTCCTTTGAAAAAGCCACATAAATGCAAATCAATCAAGAAACTTGATGCAAGGATAATAATCTCCCTACATATTTCTTTACCTCAGATTGCACGAATTAAGTCACTAAATAAAAACTGAAAGCCTCTACTAAAAGTCGCACGTGTTGTTTCAACATCTTTGGATAGCATATTCAATGCATACATCATGACAGGCCCCCGGAGGTGGAGGTGGTGGAGCTCTGTCATGGCCGGCGTCTTCCTCAGCTTTAAGGACGTCGAAATCATAGCGCTGAGAAGGGTCGTAGCCCATGTAGGCATCATCATCGAAGGGACGTGCATTTGGTTGGATCTCCACGCCATCATTTGTTCCTGTGTAGCCCTCATCAAAAGCATCCATTTTTCACAATCCGTTCTGTGTGTGATGCGCTGAGAAGGGTCGTAGCCCATGTAGGCGTAAAAACGCTGCTCCACCGGCTTCCGTTGCCGGAGGTGGTGGTGGGTGGTCCCATTTCTATTCTGGCCATCCTTCAGATTTGGGGACGGGGGCCTGTCATGCAATTTTAGAAATTGCATGGAAAGCTCCCCAATTTTAAAAGAAGTAATATATATGTGAAAAAAGTGGTTGGACTAATTTACTCCTATATTTTTAGACTGAAGGACGTTTTGTTTTAGAAATCCAGTAGATAAAGGTGAAAATGCCAAAATTTTGAAGATAGGGACGTTTTCCACAATACCCTCAATAGGTAGGGACGTTTTGTGCTATTTAACCATTGATAAATAATGTAGGAAAAGCAACTTCAAAGCTTGTGCATCATTTATTCAAATACAATGTTTTCTGTTTAAATAATTTATGCCATATTCTACAACATTCTCCACGGGAAAAATGGCAGATTGTATATTCCTTGAATGATGCTGAAAATACTTGTTTGAGGACCACGAACATTCTTGTAGAAAATTTTCCCCCTGCACTATTTTGTTTTTTTTTGTTTTGTTTTCCTTTTTTCCTTTTTCGATTTTGTGGCTTGAACTGGGATCATGTAGAACGATCACTCTGTCAATTTTCGAGGCTCCCTACTAACGTTTATATTAAATTCTTACTTCTTTCATTCTCGTGTGTATGATATATCTCAAATTTCACAGGAAGCTTCAACAGCCAAATACATTGTACAACAATACATTGCAGCAACAGGAGGACAAGCAGCAATAAATGCAGTAAACAGCATGTGTGCAATTGGACAGGTAAAAATTAGTGCATCAGATTTTCACCAAGGAGACCAAAGTGTTAAAGTGAGTAACACGGAGGAGTCTGGAGGATTTGTTCTATGGCAGAAGAACCCTGGCTTCTGGAGTTTAGAGTTGCTTATCTCAGGGTGCAAGGTCATCTCAGGAAGCAATGGTGAAGTTTCTTGGAGACAATCTTCCAATCAACAGAGGCCAATTTCGAAAGGAACCCCCAGACCTCTGCGCCGGTTTTTACAGGTTTTGCTGCCACATTTTTGAAAATATTATATTTTGGACTTGATTATGATTGATTTACATTGAAATTACATTATAGATTCATAAGCTTTATCTTAGATACAACAATATTCTTTTTACCAGTGGCGGAGCTAGGACTTTTGTCATTGGGGGGCACTATATTGGTCGATAGAGAAAGCGGCCTTTGAAGAAAACAATAAAAGTAAAACTACACATTTTATACAAAAACTTCGTTAAAACAATATAAAAATAATCAACTATACAAATAAAATGGTGAAGAAAACATAAAAAGGAATTGACAAAAATTTATTTAAAAAAAAGGATAATAGTATATTTGGTCAACAGCCTTTAAAAACACAAAGGATATACCCATAGTCTTTAAAAACGCAAGGGATATACTCATAACCTTTAAAAATTCTAGTCACAACGCTGTCCATCATCAAGCAATGCCAAACTTGGTATAAAACCAGCAGTGTACAAGGAAAACAGCAAACTAGAAACTTCAAGATTCTTGGTTTCCTCCTTTTCGAGGTCGATCAAAACCAAATTCTCGTTGCTCATTGCAAGTAAATCTTCCCCATTAGTCACAAACTTTAAGGGAACCATATGATTTTGTACAATAATATATTTCTTCGTCCAAGACTCCACCTTTCCATACTCATTTATTAACCACGTATCCCACCTCTCGCCGGCATTATGAGAATAACTAATAAACAGAGCTAACGATTTCTCATCAACTGATGGAGACAAGCGTGATTCCCTAAAATTCAATTCAAGTTACATTTCAATTCCTGGGCTTTTGGTTAATACATTTCAATTTTGGTCTAAACTAAAAAAAAAAAATGGAGATGGAATTTTTTTTTGGAAGGCACATGACCTTCAATGCCTACCAGTGGCTCCGCCACTGCTTTTTACTGAGAGTGTTGATCGAATGCGTGACTGCTGTCATATGTCCATCTGACCCCATACCCTCTCCACAGTGTGTAGTACATGCTCCTCGTTGATAGAATGCGTGACTGCTGTCATATGTCCATCTGTCGGCCTGTCCACGGTATGTAGTACATGCTCCTCATACTCCACTGTGGACCGGTCTTGAGAAAGAATTTCTCCGAAGATTGCCTACTAAAACAACTAACAGTAATAGTAGGGTGTATATTTTTGCTTCAGCGCTGTCTAAAATGACTTGTGGTCTAGTATTCACGTTTCATACTCGCACATTCAAGTTTTTCAGCTCAGTGGAAGCAAGATTATAAGCATGACTTTTTTTTTTTTTCAGTCTTCTATTCTATAGTTATCATTGTCGATATTATTGTCTAGAAATTGGTTTTATCCAAATAATTATTTCCATTTTGCAGGGCCTGGATCCTCGGTCCACGGCCAACTTATTCATAGATGCAGTATGCATTGGTGAAAAGATCATAAACGATGAGGATTGCTTCATACTTAAACTTGATGCCAACCAAGCATTACTCGAGGCACAAAGTGGTCCAAAATATGAAATCATCCATCACACAGTATGGGGATACTTCAGCCAAAGATCAGGCCTTCTGGTAAAGTTTGAAGATTCTCGGCTTCTTACAGTAAAAACCAGCAAGGACGACGGTGATGTATTCTGGGAAACAAGCATGGAATCTGTCATTGAAGACTATAAGTACGTTGATGGAGTAAATATAGCGCATAGTGGAAAGACTTTTGTAACAGTTTTTAGATATGGGGAGCAATCTGCAAACCACAAGAGGGAGCTCGAAGAGTCCTGGAAAATTGAAGAGGTAGATTTCAACATTTGGGGTTTGAATACAGAATTCTTTATGCCCCCTTCAGACTTTAAGCGAAAATAACTCTGTTGAGTGGCAGTTAAATATAAATGATGACTGAATCTGATATTTGCAAATTGGTGATATCTTGCATGAGACTAGGATGCATGTACAGTTACATAGAGGTAGCATTTCTGTAGTTAATTGAGAGCAATTTTGTTAATTCTAAAGTCTCTTCTCCATATTCAGTAGATTGTAAACTTTCAATGGCTGATTTAATTTTGTGGTTTTTTCAAGTTACGTTGGTCATAATTGTGCATATACCTTAACCAGCTACTTGTCACGACCGGGGCTTTGGAAGGCCAGGTCCGTGACACAACGCTAGCTATATATGTATATTCATGCTGGCTTTGGATGATTTTCTTTTCTCAAATTTGTTCATTGTTTTTGCTTGATTGAAGTAGAGGTGTTTTAAGTGTTGCCCGCTTTGTTGTGTGATTTTATTCCTGCAAGTAGACGGATCGTTAACAAGTAATAAAGTAATGTGTAGAGTGTCGAACCCACGAAAACTAACTACTAATTAACCTATTAATTTATAGTTCGAGTTTTAACAATATTAATACACAGATTTTTTATGATTTTAATTCCTATAATTATTCTATTCTAATTCAACTAAGTCTAAATTATCACGAAAACAAAAATAGAATAATTATCAAATTCAAGTTTTATTAACACTAGGATTTACGAATCCACCACCATGTTTCAACAATTAATTATCAATTACTCGTCTTCTTAAATTATTGCCCTAGGTAAAAAATCGATAATCCTAATATAATTAAAAGTCTCTTTCGACAATCAATCAATTCTATACCTCTATATGAACATAACCATCTCTATTTCAATTTCGAACACAAATGTATGCATTTAATCACAACGATCATCTAGAAAGATTTCATAAAGCATAATAGTAATCTCTATCTATTATTGAACCCTGTGTTATTTATTGCTACATGCTCATTTAAATTGAATCTCTCGAAAGCAATCTAGACCACATAAACGTTTTAATAGCGATCAAACATTAAAACAAAATTAATAAATAATCAACCCGGAATCAATAAATTTATAAAAATAAATAACTTCTAATTAATAAAAAAACATGAGATTTCATTGTTTATCCTAGTTATAAAAAATTTAGCCGGACATGATTCCTATGAATATAGCGATATTAATAAAAGACTTCATGAATCAGAAGGAAAAAAAAAAAGAATAGATACAACCCTTAATCTTGAATTTATCCAAAATCACCGATTGCACCGTGATGAATGTTGTCCAAGAATTCATCTTTTCCTTGCTCTTGATCTTTTTTCTCTCTTGAATTGCGTAACTCTTTCAAAAGACATAGAAGAAGTCTATTTATAGTCCTTGGAAAGTCTTCAAAATTGTATCTTAAAAGAGTCATAATCCCACTTAACTTTAGAAAGCAGTATTTATAACTTTCCTTCAACGTAGGTCGCGCATATGTCTCACAATGCATTCTGCTACGTAGGTGCGACCTCTAGTAAGTTTTCACTATCGCACCTAGGTTGCATTACCCAGGTGTGACCTTTGTTTTGAAAACTTACAATTTGGTCCCTGATTTGGCTTTTGATGCACAATTTTGGTCCATTTTTCTTTAAATCTTCTCAATTCAATCCAAAAGCTTCCAAATGCATTCTAATTGGTCATCACCCTTCTAAAGTCTTCCAAAGTGGCCTTCCAACTATTCAAAAATGTGTAAATTAGTCCCCAAACTTTTAGAAATCTGATTTTTTGCTTCCGAAACTTTTGATTTCACCATAGTAAGCCTCAATTAAATTTCAAACTCTTCTTTTTCGTTCCAAACTTATCCAAATTAGATTTTGTACCTATGTATACAATAATTGAACTCATTTAAATAGAAACATGCTCATATAATGAATATATAATAAGTTTACAAGTATAAATAAGCGTATTAAATACATTTATCACCTAGCAGGGTCCTTACAGTGGGCTAGGCCAAGAACAGGTGCCCCCAACTTGCTTAGGGAGTTTGTAGAACGGTTAAATCTTTGACGCTATAGTTGTCACATTCTATGTTCTTTTGTTAGTAACGAAGCCTCCATAGGTTACAAACTTGTTTAACAGTGTAAATTGACGTTCGTTTAATTTACTAATTCGTGTCGACATACATCAATAAGCCTCTATTATAAGTTCTTATTTTAAATATTTACGCATTCTTATATTAATATTTCTTTACAATCTCATCTCTTCAATATCTTTTTTCAGTAATATTGTAAATAATATATCCATGTTGCATAGACACTTTAAATACTATAGTATAAATGAGATAATCTTTTCAATTAGATTGTTTTGTCTGTGTCGTATTCACTCTATAGTTTCGTATTCCTCAATATCGATATTGTATCTTATACTATTAAATAACTAATCAAAATATTTAATTCATCTTTATGTGATTTTTCATCCTTAATAAATTGAACAAATTCAGTTTAAATATTTTCTTTTGTTTTTCCTTTTACTTAAATATATATTAAATAGTTGTTATAAATATACACTTTTTAATTTAATTTTCTTTCTACCCACCTCTTCAATATATAATCAAATTAAATTATGAATAGAGTTAGGCCAAAAGTCCAGATCAGTGCCTACAATTTCATAGTTGACTGCCTACTCTACCCCACCATAATTGTGACGTGGTTAATTAAATAAGTATTATCCTAACTTTGATTGCACGAGCTAAATTATAAATTATAAATGACAAAAGAGCGTTTTCATAGTAATAAACAATACTAACAAAATAACGGACAAAGTACTAAATGTTTTTTTTTTCCCCTTGTCTAATTCAATTTAATAAAAATGGACTCCAACTTCATTAAAACTTGAATTGACTTTTTATAGTCTAGTTTAATTTCGAATATTATCGTTAATTTTAAAAAATATTTCATGCTTGCCTAAATTGAGTAGGTTCCGTGTTTGGATTAGCTCTAATGTTTAAGCGCATATATGACAGTGGTGTAATTATTTTTTGAAAAGAATAAAGTTTGTAGTCGATGATTTTGACTTTGTTCAAGTTTTAAGACTACTTAGTTGACATCGCATCGAAATGCTCCCACTTTGATGATATGAGGTTTTGAATTGACAAAGTTTGAATCATATACACATTGTCGAATATGTCAAATTTAGCTAGCCATGCGTGATAAGTAATCGAATTATTGTTCACAAATAGTTTTGACTTGAGCACTCTATGAGCTCACTATAAATCAACTAACAATATAATTTATTTTATATTTTAAAAAAATTAATAAGATTTTTAATTTTAACTTTTGAGTGCAATCAAATGTGATCATAGAAAACATGAAAATTTGATCTGATTTGCAAATACTGTATGAATACATTTTTAATATTCAACCATTAACTGCCGGCAAGTTCCACTTCCTTCTTGGAATTCTTAGCAATGGCAGGTTTGCTGAAAACGTCCTCCATTTCCTCCAGGCTCCGCCCCTTGGTCTCCGGCAAGCAGAAATAAACGAAAAACAAAGCCACCACTGCCATGCCGGCGTACAAATAGAACGCCCCGCCTATGGTTATGGCATCCGACAACGATAAAAATGTCATAGAAACAGTGGCATTCATCATCCTGTTCACCGCCACGCTGATACTCGCTCCCACTGCCCGGAGCTTCATCGGAAATATCTCCGCACTGTAGACCCAACATACCGGGCAAAGTCCGACGTTGAAGAACATTATGAATGTATACACAAATATCAGGCTCATCACCAGTGCCCAGATTAGCTTTTTATCGGAGTGTTCCACCACCGTCAGGCAAGTTGCGAGTCCTGTTAATGCCACAATCATTCCGGCGATGCTGGTTAACAGAAGTTTCCTCCGGCCAACTCTGTCAATTATGAAAGTGGATAATGTTATAAACACCAATTTAGTGAGTCCCACCCCAACTGTGGCGAGCAGAAGCTTTTTCCGGGCTGTAACGCCGGCTTTTTTGAAGATTCTTGGACCATATAGTATAACAGCTTCTGTCCCTGTTGCGTGTTCAAAGAAATGGATTCCGACGCCGGCGATTAACATCCTGCGCACTGTCGGGGTAGGCTTTAACAGCAATTCTTTCCACACACCACTGGTTTGAGCCTTTTGGCCGGAGCTTGAGATTTGTACAACGTCATCATTGCAATCCTCGTTGATTCCGGCAGCCCTTTTAATGTCTTTCAATCGCTGTTGAGCTTCTTCTTCGTTGTCACACACCTTGTACATGATTTTCTTGGCCTCTCCAATCCTGCCCTTCATTATAAGCCACCTGGGGGATTCCGGCATATTCAGAATTCCTATGGCCAACATAAGTGAAGGGATTGCTGCAATTCCGAGCATCATCCGCCACCCGAGTTTCAGTGTCAACTTTGCGAACAAATTGTTAGATATATAGCCAAGTAAAATCCCAATGCTAATGCCAATTTCTGGTAAAGATGATAGAAATCCTCGGGTTTTTGGTGACGATATTTCGGCAGCATATACGGGTGCTATCATGAGTGCAAAGCCTACGCCAACACCGGCGGTACACCTCCCGAGTAAAAGAACGTTGTAATTTGGGGAATATGCCATTAAAATCGAACCAAGCATGAAGATTAAGGACGCCAATGCGATTGTGTATCTTCTACCTATGTAATCAGAGGTTCTTCCGGCGCAGAGTGAGCCCACCAAAGCACACAAGTTAAGGATTCCAGCGAGGACTTCCAGTTGAGTTTCCTTTACTTCGAATTCTTCTTTTATGAAGATCATCGCTCCACTCATAACACCAGTATCTGCAAACAACAAACGATATTTAACATGTTAAATATTACGATATGAAAAATTCGTCTAAAAATTTCAACAGATTTATTTATTTAAATTTATTCTTCAAATCGCCTTTATTCTTTCCGTGATGCATAATTTTCACAATTTTTTTTTTAACCTCAAACATGTTTAAGATTGTGTCATGTCAAGATTTTACACCATCAGAATCATAGGTTATATACTGTGATTTGTTAGGTAGCAACAAAAGTTAACAAGTTGAACTACAAATAGAATCATGCATATTAAAAGTAACAGACTATGTGACCAAATACTTCGATTTGCCACCCCCTCTTTTTCCTGTTATGATCCATTTTCAAGAATCATACCTATGTACATGTTTGATTTTCACAAAAAAATCAGCAAAAAGAAAAGAAAAGAAAAAGAAAACATAATTCATCGCACTAAACACAAAAAATATATAAAAGAGCATAATGAAGAAAACTCACCATAACCGAATATGATAGATATCATCGAACCAACAATGGCACAGGCACAAGCATATTTGTTAAGCCTTGTTCGACTTTCTCCTCGAATTTCACTCTCCATTGTTATTTGCAAATTAAAACAACACAATCCTATGAAGCTATACAAATTAATACTGGTTTCTTGATTCTCCTAAATCCAAATCTCATACAATATATATAAAACTTTGGGTGTATATTTACATCACTGAAAGTAAACGCTTCCCAGCAAGCACAGTTCTCGTGGAACCCACAGATCCCTTTGCCAACTTGGGGACATTCAACACCAAGTGGAAATAAAATATTATACAATTTTTTTAATTATTTCAAGCCAGTTTACTCAGAGAGAAAAAGGGTAACAAAATATATATATATATATATTGATTCAACCTCAGGAAGAACAAATACATTTTGTTATTTTCCTCTTTTCTTAATTCAAAGAAAACTTCATATTTAGACAATTTTGTTTTGACAACGTTAGTGGATAAGAGTACACATTTCCGCATTAGACGCCGGGTTTGACATGCATTATCTGGTGACTCTATTTATGTATGACATTCATTGTATTTATTATTATTATTATTATTCGGATATTTTGCATATTACATTAGATTCTTATCATCTTGTAGAATGTTGAGAAAATATAATATTATATGAATCTTTGCGTATCTTTGATATTTCTGATAAAATATTTCTGATATGGGTGTAGGTCAAATATGCACAATAATCTTGTTTAATCAAGAGAGATATAACAATTACATTTCTTTTTAAAAGAAAATATCTAATATTTGGAAAATAAAAAAGTAACAATAAAAAAACCCCATGTCGATATCAAAAAGTTCCGTTTATAGCAATATTTATCAACGGATACTTTTAGATTCAGTAAAAATGGAATTTGATCACCTGCCCCTTGGTGGGCAGGAATTCACCACCCACCTGCTGAGGTGTCAGCAGGTGGGTGGTGAATTCCTGCCCACCAGGGGCAGGTGATCATTACCCCAGTAAAAATTACCTATGCAAACAAATTCGTTTGCAAATATCAAAAGTGTCACATATATAAATTTCTGTCTACGATATTATCTTTCATATTATTAGTTCTCGTCAATCCAACATTTTAACTATTCTAGATTTTTGCATTTATTCTAAAAAATATATGATAATTTTTTAAATAATGCTATCTATCACAATGATTGATGATCGATAGTCTAATTGAGAATTGTGGGGATGTCATCAACTTAGATTCAAATGGATTTTAGGAAAATTGGCGCAAATTGTCGCTAACGTATGACAATAGTGCATAAATGATGCATAACCTTTCATTTTTGGTGAAGTGGTCATTCACCTATCCATTTAGGTGCACAATTAGTCATTTTGGACAAATCCCGTTTAAAAGTTCCGTTAGTTGCAACTTAAGAGTTAAACTCTCATTTTTTTTTTTTAAATTTTTTTTTGTCTTTATTGGTGGGAGTAAAATCGTCAATTGCATACATATAACGTATTCAAGGTTTTAGATGAGGAGCTTGAGAGAGAGTTACTTGTCAGCGAATCGTTTCTGGAGGTCTTTTTCAGGGGTGGTAAAGAATTCTTCGCGCTCAGTTTCTGAAGGCATTTTCTGCATCGTAGAACGATTGCCAGCATTCGCCTCTCGTGGTCTCGACTCTAGCTCGGCTTCAAACTCGGTCGACGAAGTGGCTACTCTATTGTAAAAATCGAAAGAAATAGCAATAAGCAATGGATCTTAAAGAGAAGTGATCAACAAAATCTATTAATTTCTACCTCTTTCTGCAATCCCCAAGATCATATCTCCATGTGTCAACCTACACACCATTCTCGTTCTCTTGCTGTATCTAAAATGATTCAATATCTAGAAATTAAATCACATTACAAAAAATTCGTTGCAAAATTGTAAATTTGATGCAAAAATTTACAGTTCCTCTATATCTCCAGATTTGTAATTTTGGAACTCTCAATGGATTCATTATTTGAGCAACAAGATGCTAAAACATGATCGGAGCTAATACTAACGCATGTCGAATTTCCAGAATCTGAATTCTCTGGCTTCCCCCCCCCCCCCCAATCAACTTTTCCACTTTTTACTCGCGGAGTTTTTAACGGCTATTGGTGAGGTAAAATCGTCAATTGCATACACCACCTGGACCTCCTTTTGCTCATGGCGTCAATCTGATTCGAGCATCAAGTAATGGGGGGCAGTGGTGGGGGTGAAAATGACGATCGCAATGGTGGTAATAATGTAGAGAAAAGCAGCTTGGGTGGGTCTAATTTGGGTAAAAAAATTACCCACGCCAAAGGTGCAGCAATTGACGATTTTACCCCACCAATAAAAACAAAAAATGAGAGTTTAACTCATAAATTGCAACTAACGAAACTTTTAAATGAAATCTGTCCAAAATGACCAATTGCACACCTAAATAGATAAGTTATCTAAATAGATAAGTTAGGGACCATTTTTGTGCACTATTGTCATACATTAGGGACCATTTGCGTCAATTTCCCTGAATTTTAACATATAAATTTTGGTGTCCCCAACTCAAATTTTAATAAATTAATTGAAATTTAGGTGTCCCCAATTACTAGTAGATTTCTAAAAATTTCATTAATTAGAATATTTAAAATGATTTGCATGAATTTCGAGCTCATAAATATAAATACCAAATTCTTTGAAAATTCTATTTCCACACCTCAAAATTTCAATCCAACTCTTCTATTACGCATCTTTCCCTCTCGCCATTCTCCTCATTTTGTGTCACAAGTTTTTGTAGTAAACATTTGTTCTTGATTTTCAAATTAACATGGAAATCTATTGAATTTTTTATTTTTTATTGTAATTTTTTTTGTACTATTGTCAAACATCATCTTTGAAATTTTATTTTTGATGTTCCATGACTATTCATTGAACCAAACAATTGAGTTGAAAAATATAAATAAACTATTGCTAAATATTAATTAGATAATTAGTCTAATACCATATAGGACAATTAGATATTGGACTGTAAAATCAATATAGTACTAAAAATTCTTTTTTAAACTTAGAAAGAATTATACTCGTCAACTGCGACACATATAAATTATTTTTTTAAGCCATAAAATAATTTTTTTTATACAAGATGGTTATAGAACTGATTTTGAAAGAGAATGAATCTTAATTATGCATCATCTAGTTTCGAATATGAAAGAGAAAATTTTATTAAAAAAAAAAAAAGACAAGTGAAAAGAACGTGAAAATTAAACTTTATTTCAATTTTTTTCCAAGAAGTCTTGCTTTTTAATCAATTTTTTTTTTTTAAATTCAAAACTGAGGAAATTGATAATAGTAATGTAAATCTCCAAAACAATGGATCTAATTGCGCATCGAGTTTAGAGACGGCAAATCACCTATTTATTAGTTTATTTCCTAGGAGATTAGCTGACACAACTGTCGAATAGATATACCTCACAATCCATTGGATCATTTACCTTTTTATTGAAATGAGTTTTTACTTCTTTATATTTCAAGAATTTTTATCTTTTTAAAATTCTACTCAAAATATTTGTTAATATTTGACAGTCACTTGAACTATTTAGAATAAAAATAATTTAAAATTACTATTTTTACTAAATTAAAAAGACCACAGATCCATGGAAATTTGTAGAAATCCATAAGAATATATTGAAATTTATAATATAGAATTCTATAAAATTGTATTCAAATTCATGAAATCCATTCAAATTCATAAATATTAATAAATCTTTTAAATTTTGAGTTGAGTACACTATCCTAAATGACATTATTTGATATGCTATTTTAAATTAATGAAACTTATATCTCGATATTTAAGATTGATATATCAATTAATACTAATTAATTATCACTTAAAATGTTAGTCATTCACAGTTGGTCCTTGGTTGTTATAGATAATATTATTTTAATCTCTTGGTATGAGAGAAGCTGAGTGCCTAGTTGATAGGGATTAAAATGAGTTTTTTTGGGGGATTAGTCAACTATCTTTTAAAAAAAGGACCCACCTTGAGTTAAAATTACAAGTAAAATTTCAAAATAATGGTTAAATAGTCAATAGTTGCGATTGGTCAAAGACAAATAAACTAAAAAACTCATTTTAAAAAAGGTTGAATATAAATCTTGAGGGCTCCTACCACTCCTGTCATGGGGTTTTGGTAAAAGATGTAAATCGTAGAATGTGTCTCGATGAAGTAGGATTGAGAATTTACTTTTAAACTGCGCTTACAAAATGTATAATCAAAAAAGTTATTTTAATCCCTACCAAACAAGTACTGAATGTATTGAAAAATGACACGCACATGTCAAAATTCAAATGGAGATTGTAAGCATTTAAATTAACGAAATTAGGGAAATTTAATTAGTTTTAAGTCCAAACCCCAAAGCAATTAAAGTAGTCATTTTCAACATACGAAGGAGGGCACACCCTAAAAAATTGAAAGATAAGTCAACGAAGGTATAGTGACCACATTAAATTCAGGTATGGCCAGTAGTCAACTTTTTTGCTAGGTATAGTCAATCTTGATGGCCAATTATATGCCCTAATTTCTCATCATAAATATCTGTCTATTTCATAGGTAGGAAAAGAACGCACTTTGTGAGAAACGCGATTTTTTTTTTTTTTTTTTTTTTTTTTTTGCCCAAATTGCGTGATTCATATTTTATCATTTATTTTAGTTGGTTATATTTGACGAATCACCGTGATAAGGATGGGTATTTGAAATTACAATTGATGTTTTTATTTAGAGATAGACTATAATAAAAGTTTAGGAATTATTATAAATTTTAAATTGTAGCTTAAATGTATAAAAAAACGTAATTTTGTGAGTTAACATACGCTTTCATACATGTGATGTCGTTAACAAGAGAAGTTAACGAAAAACTAATGATATATAAGAATATCTCCGATGCAACTATGGATTGTTATTTTTATTTTTTGTTGGTCACATAAATAAAATAGACAATATTTCAGAAAATTTATTTCCAATGCAAACTGTCAAGAATTTAGTCAAGTTGACGTGACAATACAAAAAATAAACAATATCTAGTGCTTCGTTTAAATTTAAAAACTTTATTAGACATGTTGAATATTTATTTTTTCAACATCAATGTTATATAAATTAGAAGTCTTTTAACATTTGTTCAATTTAAATAGCAATTCATAAAATGTATTAGATCTACTCCAAAATTCTCTCTGTCAGTTTTTTCCTCTGCTAGACATGATGATTAAATTGCAACAAAAATAATAATTTGATACTTAAAGTTATACTCCCTCTGTTCCACAAAGATAGACTCATTTCTTTTTTCACACAGATTAAGAAATCTCATTTAAAGTAATTGAAATTATAAATTTTTTACATATTTTTCCTATTATACCTTCATTTAATATTAGTCATTTATGAATCTAATAAATTTAAATATTTGTTTTGGGTTGATATCAATGTAAATTAAATAAGGGTATATTAGGAAAATGAAAAATTTAATACACCCTTTATAAAGTAAGTGGCATATAATTTGGCACAGATAAATAAAGAAAACAAGTCTATTTTTATGGGACAGAGGGAGTAATAAATTGAAGTTGGAGTAGCAATTTAAAAGTTATTGAAACGAGAATATCAATTAACGTTACATAGACGGACTACCGGGCGTCATAGTTGACTATGAATAGTGAAAAGTTAAAAAATTTGTCATTTATGGGTGTAACTGCTATTTGTACCATCTTTATCCTATTGTGGAAATGATTTTGACCTTTTGATATTTAATTATTTTCCTTTGACTACTTAATTGAGTGCCGGCCACGTGTAACGGAAGGACTCTCCCCATGTTTTAAATTTGTTGCTATCGATATTTTATTTTGACCCAAAAAATCTATACGTGTCTGATTTTTAGCAATAAAATCATTCGATATTGACGCGTACACTCTTTATGTATCTGCAGGCAGGGACAAAATATGAGCTAACATTAAAAAGCTGAATTGGATATAGACTTTTAGGGTGAGCTAACTATGAATTTCAAAAAAAAAAAAAAAAAAAAAAAAAAAAAAAAAAAAAAAGAAAAGAAAAGAAAAGAAAAAGAAATTTAATTTTTGTCTTCCATGAAAATAATTAGGATAATTTACAATTTTATTCCCCAATCTTTTAAATCTATTACTAATCTACACTCAACTAATTTTTTTTTTTTTACATTAACCATCCACAACCTTAGTAGTTTTTAGAGTAGATGAACTTATTTTGCAAAATGTACAAATGAGTCTAATACATTTATTTAATAATATCTAATTTAGTGTAGTAAATATATTAGTATAGTCGTGTCAAATAGAGTTCTAATATTTACAATTAATAAATGAATAGTTCAATTAAATAAAAGTATTTGGGGATCAAATTTGTGACAAAAATATTTTTTTCTTTTTCTATTATAACTATAAAATAAAAGTTTAAAATTTAAATAATATAATTACTTAATAATAAAAATTAATAATTTTATTTAACACATTTGCTAATAATTATGAACTTAAATTTTTGTTGTTTAATAATATTTTGTGAAATATACAAAATAATTTATGTATATTATCACTCTTGTCAAAATCTTTAAAAAATTAAATTAAATTAAAAAAACTCATTAATTTCTTTTATTTTTTATTTTAAAAAAGTACAGGATGTATTTGCACATTTTGCAAATGTTAAGAACTAAATTGAAATTTTTCCTAATTAAAAGTAGGGCATATTAATATTTTTCATTGAAAGAGGACTAATTGCATACTAAAATACATATTTTAAGAACGTTCATGTATAACAATAAGTTAGAGTTCAGTTATGCACTGGAAACAAAATAAGGACTAATTGCATATTAAAACACATAGATTAAGAACGTTCGTGTAAAAAATAAACGTTAAACAACATTTACCCACTGAAAGAAAAAATTAGGGACTAATTGGGTCAATTTTCCAAAGAAATAAAAATATGAATTAGATAAATCCTATGAAGTGAAACACCAAAAAATATTTAGACCAAATTTTAGGTGGAATATAGCCCAATTTTTAACCCTAAAGTCTACGTGCGAATTTATTACGATTGTAATTATTACTTATACGACTATCACCATTTTATTTTATTTTTTACTTTTAATGCAATAATTGTATTAAATATCTCTTATGTATATATTTTTATTATTTGTAGTGTAAAAACACGTACGACTATTGATTTACCATGAATCATTTCCAACAAAGGTATGAATTGAACTGATAGATAAAGACAATCAATAAAGGCAAAAGAATTAAATTGGATTTTAGTAAGATAATAAAAATAGATACAAAGATATAAAATAATTTGCACAAGCCGGCCGAGCAAATAAGTTCAAGATCGCATTAGACACATGTTCATGTGTCACTTTTATTATCTTATTAAATTTATTGCTAGCTAAAACACTTGTCCCTATTTAATTCTAAAGGTTCCATAAATTTGAATTCTACAAGATTCGTGACAAAGAAATTTAGAAACTTTGCGCACCTTATATTTTGTGTTAGGGTTATTTTTACAATGTTATCTTTGTGTTTGAATCAAGGATAGAGGTATCTTATAGGTTTCTATGTCCATCTTCGCTTGTTCTTGAACAATATGAAGGACAACTTTCAACCTAAGAAGTTCAAGATTGTGAATATTTTCACTTTCATCTAATTTGTGATCAACTGCGGATTCGACATCTTTAAATCTTTGTTTGGCATATAAGATTAAAGCCAGCAATTTTCAACCTTTTTCTGAACTCTCGATCGTCTTGTCTAAATAGTGCATTGTTTTTCAATATATTCATAATCATTTTACATTCTCTTGCAGCATCTGGTAAATTAGGTTGTTCTCTTTTCTATTTAAAAATGTTTTTAGCTTTGTAGAACACTCAACACTTGTTTATTATACTGTTTTTGAAAATGCATTTTTAAAAACATATTTAAATTTATGACATAAAACTTAAAGCATATTTTTTAGGTTTAAGTAAAAACATCAAAACACTCAAAATATGCGAAATAAGTGCTTAAATAAAAATTCTTAAAAGTAAAATTCTAAAAAATTAAAATTTTAAAATACTAAAAAAAAATTGTAAAGTTATTTATAAAAATTATTATTCCAAAAAACTTAAAATTCTAAAAAATTAAAATTTTAAAATACTAAAAAAAAATTGTAAAGTTATTTATAAAAATTATTATTCCAAAAAACTTAAAATTCTAAAAAAGTAAAAATTGTTCCAAGTCCTTATTAGTTATTAAAATAAAAATTCTTAAAAATATTTAAATAAAAACATATTAAAATTCTCAATCTGCATTATTAATTTTTTTTTTTTTTAATTTCTTCTTTTGCCAAAAAAATGAAAATTTTAAAAAATAAATTCTAAAATACTAAATAAAGAAAAATTCTAAAAAAGTAAAAATAGTTCAAGTCTTTATTAAACATAACGATTAATATAGCGATATAAAATTTCTATTTCTTTATCACAATTCTAATATTATTAGATAGTAAATCTTAAATATTTTTAGATAGTCAAATTTTCTTTTTCATTTTTTTTTTTTCACATGACATTTGAAATCAAACTGCAACAGGAAATGCTATTCATACAGTAGTAAATCAATGTATACAATGATCAAAAATCATGATAAAAGGTCCTGATTTCGAAAGAGACGCAGCATTACGAGCAATTCGTAGAAGTAATATACTATTAACTTTCATACGGGATATAACCCCTATGTGACATAATGGTTGCAAGTCCAAAAAAATTCTCAATCCATGTCATCATTTTTTATTTTTTAATTTCTTATTTTGCCAATTTATTATATATTTGTATTTTATTGATGTAGCAAAAAAAAATATTGTAAGATTTACCAACTTTAAAATGTATATATAACTTGATAGTAGAGAATATGGCGCATATGGTCTCTAACATTTGCCATCAGTGCGGAAATAATCCCTAACTCATTTTTTTGGCACGGACATTCTGAACCTATGTGTTTTGGTGCACAATTAGTCCTTATTTTGATGAGCAATTGGTCCTTATTTGATGAAAAAGACTAATATACAATTAATTTTAATTAGAACAAATTGCAATTAAGTTCATAAATTGTAAAATGTGTAAATGAGTTTGGTACCTTTATTTAAAAATATTTAATTAGCGTACTAAAAATATCATTATAGTCGAGTCAATTAAAATTTTTCACAAGATAACAAATGTAAATTTATTGTGTTTTAAGTATATGTAATTGTTACGTGGTGTAAAAAACTTGAATAAAAATTAAGATACATAAATAAAAAAAATTATGTAAATAATTTATGACATTCAACCAATCTAATTATGTTTTTATTTAACATAAAAATACTAGATTAATTTGAGTCATAAAAGAACAAAATTCAATAAGTGTTGTTCTAGATTAGTTTAGGTAGTTTTCTAAAAATGTGTTGAGTTTAATTGCTCAAAAATTATTAGAAGAAATTGAGTTCATAAATTAATGTATGGTTGAGTAAGAAAAATGTGAAAACGGAAAAATTAAACTAAAATGGTGGATTAAGCTGCTGTCGAAAGGCAGTGTGAAGCTACCATTCGATGCTTTGACCGTTGAACAACAGCGATGACTATCAAAATTCTTAAGAAAAAAAAAAAAAAAAAAAAAAAAAGAAGATAGTTGAATCTATAAAAAAAAATATTACCGGAGACCGACAATCAAGTGTCGATCAGAGAGTTTTATTTTTGATTTTTTTTTTTTTACAAATTCAACTATCGTTTTTCTTCAGAATATATACACTTCAACATCATCTTCATCATTTTATTTATTCGCACAGATGATCCCTAAATTAATATTTGATTATTTTACCCCTGAATTAAATAAATTCAAATAATAGAAAAAAAAATAGAATGAAAAAATTACAAAAAAAAAAAAAAAAAGCAAACTTACTTCATCTTCCCCAACCATTGAGGAATATTTGGGCTAAAATGTCCACTCATGATCAAGTGGTTGAATATTTGGCTAAAATGTCCACTCATGATCAAGAAATCATAGCGTTGACTTCAATGGTTCTACCAATAATTAGGCTATGTGAGTTAGGAAATTGCCCACAAACAAATGGTTGTGGGGTGTTGAGAGGAACATCAAGGACCAAAGTTGGAGCAAACATCAACTTAGGTTGTTTTTAGTTTTGAAGGGCAGTGGGTTCTATAGTGGCCGTCGGTCTAGGGTTCTACGTTCTACGGTGGCTTTAATTTTGAAGGGCTGTGGCTGGGGGTGTTCGCGGCACAAGCCGCCATGATGGTGGTTTTGCTTCTAACAGATTGGGAATTTGAAGCCCAGAGAGCCAAAGGGCTGACGAGTGCTTATGACTTCGAAGAAATTGAGGAAAATAATCCACTTTTAGCAGAAAATAAGGAAGGTCCCTAATATTCTTTTGGTGATCACATAGTTTTAAACTAATTAAATTTTGCTTACTTTTAAAAGAATTGAATAGTCAAAAAAAAAAAAAAAAATTCAAATCCACTTATCTTCCCTAAACCATGAGCTTCATCAAGAATTGAATGAAAGAGATTTGATTGGATTTGGAGAACACACTGATCCTCAAATCATTTCTGATTTGAAGATGAGGTTGAGGTGGAGGTGGGGGTGGAGTGGGTTTGATTATTTTTTTCTTAAATTATTTTGAATAATAGAAAATAAAAGATTTATGATTTATTTGTATTTTTGAAAAGGTTAGGGGTCTAATAGTATTTTTTTTATTTTATTTTATTTTTTCTATCATTTAAATTTATTTAATTCCGGGGTAAATTTGTCAAAAATTTGTCAAAATAATCATTTGAGAACCATCTGTACGAAAAAAATGAAATAATGAGGATGATATATGCTAAAAAAAATTGAATGTGGATGATATCGTTATAAACCTGAAAGAATGGGACCATTAGTGTAATTAACCCTTTAGTTAAAGATATGAGCTTAAATTTTAGTTATTTCATAAGTTTGTAAAATATTCAAAATAATTTATGTATATTATCAATTTGATCAATAAATTCTTAATTCAAAAAAAAAAAAAAATTCATTAGTTTTCTTTAACTTTTTATAAAAATAAATGCGCTCGACTCATTTGCACATTTTGCAAAGATTATGAATTTAACTGTAATTTTCCTTATTATAACTAATGACATAATCATATTTTTCATCAAATAAAGACCAATTGTGCACCAAAACACAAAGATTAAAGACGTCAAAAAATAAAAGTTATGACCATTTCCACACTGAAAACAAAAGTTTGGGACCATATATGCTATATTCTCATTGATAATATATTTACATAAAATTGTTTCGCTCCCAACATGCCAATATTAGCACTAATGGTATGTGAATGAAACTCGTTATTCAGAAAACTACTCAGAGTTCATAGAGCTCCTTGTAAGACTTGTTGGAAAACTCGTTGCCGAACTTGATTAATCGCCATTTGCTGTTGAAACTGAATCTATTTTATTGAATAATCAAATTCATTGAATAAAATGTTATAAAATAATTTTTCAAAATATCAAACAAAACGTGTTTTCTAGCTTTCTAATTTCAGAAATAATTTTTCAGAACGAAAAATCAAACGTGTTGTCAGCCATTTTAAAATAGACTTTCAAAACAGAAAACTGAAATGCAAAAGGATCAGATTGCTCTCTTTGCGTTTCAGGTTTTAGTTTTGAGTTTTGAATTCATTTTCATTTTTCTGTTTTGAGAGCCTATTTTAAGATTGCTGAAAACGCGTTTGGTTTGTCATTCTGAAAAACTATTTCTGAAAATAGAAAATTGAAAAACACGTTATGTTTAGAATTTTGAAAAAAAATTTTATTCAATGAATTTGATTATTCAGTAAAATAGAACAATTTTATGTTAATATATGATAAAATATATATATATATATATATATATATATATATATATATATATATATATATATATATATATATATATTTTAAAGTCAGTAAATCTTATAATTTTTTTTACAAAAATAAAATACAAACAAATAATAAATGGTAAATTCAAGGCCGGTCACAGTTTTGGCACTTATGGGCTCTAAAGTCATATGGTCAAAACTTAATTCAATTAAAGTCACATTTTAAAGCTAAAAGACCAACATACCCTTAATTGTAAAAAAAAACGTTAATTTAATAATAATGTTTTATTGTGATATTGTTTTGTTGTGAATATATTTTATATGATAATGTTTTATCTATGATAGTGTTTTATTTAGATAATATACATTGGTATATTTATACTATGCTTTTATCTTTGATATTGTTTTATTATGACAATGTTTAAACATATGATCTTGTACTACTAATAGAGCATTTTAAGAATTCAACCATTAAAATATCTTGTACTTAGTTTTATATATGAAACTGTTTTATATAGATAATGTGATATGGTACACTTACACCATGCTTTTATTTTTGATATTGTTTTATTATGATAATGTTTCAACATATGATATTGTTTTAATCTATGTTAATGTTATTGAATGCAAACAGTATCAATAGTAGTATACTACTAATGGAGCATTTTAAAAAAAATATAATTACTTCAAGTAGTAAAACATCTATGATACTGTTTTAATCTATGATAATGCTATTGAATATAAACACTATCAATGGTCTTGTATTACTAATGAATCATTTTAAGAACAATATAATTACTTCAACAAGTAAAACAGACCTATGATACTATTTTATTTAGATAAAATGATATAGTATACTTATACCTTGTTTTTATCTTTGATACCGTTTTATTATGATAATGTTTTAACTTATGATACTGTTATTTAATATATGATATTGTTATTTTTTGGGTTGTAATTAGTGCATGTGATATTGTTTTATTAAGATATTTTCATTTATGATACTAATATAATAAGATGCATTTATCTGTGATACTGTTTTAGTATGTATGATATTGTTTTGATAAGAAAAATTAAAGATTGTCATTTTAAACTAAATAGACAACTTCAAAAAAAACTAAAATCTATCATACGTAGTGGCCAAGTCACTGGTCTTGACCGGTTCGTCTAGACCATTACGAAAACATATTATAATAAAAATTCAGAGTACGTATGCGAATTCTATGTTCATTTTTGTTATGATACTGTTTTCTGTGATACTGTTTTTCTATAATACAGTATCAAACAATACACATGAATAACAACACAAAGAATAATCTAATACCCAATTTAATACAATATCATACTGATATTTATATTATACTATCAAGTTGTTTCCTATATACCTAGTTCCTTCAACGATTTTGCTTTCACAAGTAGACTTGCCGAGTGCAGTGGCATCCCACAAACAATCACATTTCCTCCTTTGGAGTACGATTTTCAAGGTTGAGTTTTCTCAGCAATAGAATTCAACATCATTGACAATAAAGTCCCAATGTCAATCTCTTGAAACACTTGAAGAGACATCATAAAAATTTCTCCCCTCTCCAGCAACGCTCTAACTTCCTTAAACATTAAAAACCAATTTATTTATCAACAAAATTAAGCATTTATTTGTTATATATAAGAGCTAAAAATTATATGTAGTGTTCTAAAAGTATGATTTATATTAGTGTACCTCATAATTTAAACAAATTGCGTCTTTCAACGTGGATTCAGCTTCATTGCTTGAGCAGCTTCAAGTTAGGATTCCCAATCCAAATTTTCAGTTATTGATGAGAGGCAACTGGCAGAGAAGTCTCTTGTGGCCAGTTATTCTAGTAACTACAACACGGGTTCTTCAAACTTAAACGACTCTCATAAACAAGCACACAACATTTTTGCTCAAAAATAGCAAAACAAAATCTTGTATTTTCTTGTAATGAAAAAGTCACAATTCTCTCATTTCTTTTATTATGGCTCATGAAAAATATACAATTTATGAACTTCAGTGAATATCCATTGAATAAGTTAAAGATAATAATGAAATGTTTGTTGGAAATTACCTTCATGTTTAGAAGAACCCAAGATATATCTTATCGTGTACTACTAAAGCTATGGAATAATAAATGTCTTTGTAACAAAGTCACAATAAAAAAATAATCAAATCGAAAAGATAAATCAAAAGGAGAAGCAACTAATTAAACAATTTATCCACAACACCATTGGAGTTTTGAAATTAATATTGGATAGGACTTAATAATACAATAAACTAATTTGTAACCTTTTTCATTTTCATTTCGTATTAATATTTATGTTATCCAATTATTCCAACCAGAGATGATATCAATGACACTGCAAAATAAAGTTAAGATTTTAGCTTCTTTCTATGGTACCATCCCGTGCTATCCAGTCTTCTCTACCAAAATTTCTATCAATGGTAGCACAAAAGAAAGCTGCTAAGTGCTTAGACGAAACAAAAGTTGATTGGACTTCAATAATATATGTTACACAGGAGGAGCAGGTCTTCCTCAGGTTACCAAACTCATTTTTTGAAATCAGAATTCGAATAAGTGAACCATCTACATATCAGTGTAATAACACTCAAATAAGAAAAAACCAACTAAAAAAAAAAAAGCAATTAAATCTATTGAAAAGATTAAATACAAAAAACAGAGATCAGTGCTTGAATCCATAAAGTTTATATCAATTGGCTTTCCTTTTTTTTTTATTTCGATGCGATGATTCTCCAAATGCACACATACATCACAAACCCATAATTCATAAATATCATTAATCCATAACAAAATAAAATTCAATTAATGTCAACAATTATATTATTTACAAAAAACAAAAACAAAGCAATCAAGATTTTACTTTTCAGTTCCATGAATCCTTATTTGCTCTCTCAAAATGTCATCCTCGTGCAACCTAAAACAATCCCGATACTTCATCTCACAATCAGCATTACGTAATTTAGATTGATCCACATCCATAAGATGAACAAAGTAATAGGTAACTTTGGAGGAGGGGGTTAAGTATTATAGGATAAATTGTTTATATCAAAATAGAAAATGATTAAAAAAAATACTTGAAGTAATATCTGCAGAGGCGGACCCAAGATTATAGTTCAGTAGGGGCGATACAAAATTATGTAAAGAATAATTTCAAATAAAACAACACCGATAATATTCAAAAATCCAAATATAGTACTTTTTTTTTTTTTTACAATTGTTCATTACGGCATCTCATACTTTGAAAACGTTGTATAATAGTCTCATTATCAATTTCATTAAATACAATCTTTTTCAACATACACAACTAAGCTATCATTCATGCATTGGTCTCCAATTCGATTACGCAGTCGATTCTTCACAATGTTCATAGCAGAATATACTATTTAAACTGTAGCAGTAGTAACAGATGAGTTAATTCCAAAGTTACAAGCATATAAACTAATGGGTACACTTTATTTATTTTCGTCACAACCAATTTCAGTGCAAGTTTACTAAGTCCCTACAATTCTCTAAACTCATTTCTAGAGTGCATATTAACAATATAGTTTCGAAACTGATCATCAAGTTCTATGAGTTGCACTTTTGAAAAATCTCAAGGATAACACTTAGCAAGATAAATTAATTTCTCCTTATCAAAAGTAGAGAATGAATTATCAGGGCATAAACATGCTAAACAAAGAAGTAACTATGTACTTACCTCAGAAAAATGATCATTCAACTCTTAAAGTTGCATATTAATGACAGCATAGAATGAATCCACACAGAAGCAATGACAATTTTACGTCGTGAGCGACACGGGCGTATAAACACACTATCCATATCGGGAACATCAATATTATGCCTTTGACAAAAAGAAACTACTTCATCCAAAAAAGAATCCTACTCATTGTTCCTCATCTCTTGGAGTCTTTGTTTGCATACTGTCACTAAACTCATGGCATTTACAATATCCTGATCTTTTTTTTTGCAATGCCTTAGATAATTCATTTGAAATCTCTAAGATGGTTCTCATTAGATGTAGATTAAATTCAAACTCAAATGATTGCATAGAGTCCAATAAATTATCTGCCTCACATCTTTGTTCACGTGTTGATCCGTCAACAAAAATCATTTTAAAGACATCAATTATAGGTGAGAATATCAAAATCAAACTAATCAAAGTACGATAATGCGATCCCCAACGTGTATCACCAAAACTTGTAATAGTACTTTGTTGATTAAGACCCCGCCACTTGAAATCTCACAATTAATGAGTGCTTCAGAAATTTTGGCTTCTTGATTTGCTCGAAGAATATCACAACGCTTAGAAGAAGCTCCAACAATATTCACCACACTAAAAACAAAATCAAAGAGTTATTGGACTTTCTTGTACTTCTTTGCTACAGTTACAAGAGCCAACTGAAGTTGGTGAGCAAAACAATGAACATAAAAGACTATTCGATTCTCTTTCAAAATAAGTGCTTTAAGATCATTGAACTCACATTGTATATTACTAGCCCCATCATAACCATGCCCTTGCAATCTAGATATACTCAACTCATATCTTGAAAATAATTTATATATAGCCACATTAAGTGATAGAGCTGTAGTATTAGAAACATGTTCAATTTTAATAAAACGTTCAACTACATGTCCCGTCTTATTCACATAATGCAAAACAATAGACATTTGCTCCTTCACTGATATATCTTGAGATTCATCAACTATAATTGAAAAGAATGTATCACCAATATCTTTGATAATAACATCAATTGTTTCAATAGCTACAACACTTACAATATCATTCTGAATTTTTTGTAATGTAAGTTTGTGATTTTTTGGAGCATTTTTCAAAATGACACATTTAATCCTCTCATTATGATCAGCTTGAAGCTTCAATTGCTCAAGAAATTTACCTTGATTGTTTGAGTCTTCATACTCATCATGACCACGAAAATCATGTCCTTGCTATAAAATAAGTGTAACACAATCAATTGATGCATTCAAACAAATTCGATATACACCCCATGCTTGTTTGATTGCTTGAAAAATATTGTCTCAATATATTGCTCTTGATTCATCAAGGCTTTACAGTTGCTTCGGACTTGATTGTGTGCACTATCGACGTCTCCGACATGAACTTCGAGTCTATCCTTGTTTCTAAATTACAAAACCCTTCTTTCACAAAAGCATCACCACCTCCTTGTTCCCCATTGTTTGGTCTGAAAAGTTAACAAAATAAGTAAAATGCGGCATTTTTACTTATACTATATTCCAACCACTCACCATATTCATTGAACCAAGCAGGAATGAATCTCTTTTATTTTTTACGTGGAAACACATGACTTCGAGGCTGACACGGACCTGTCTGCAAGTATACTCTTCTTATTTGATCTCGAAGATTAGCATTGTAATCCATTTTTGGAGTTCGTAATCCGGGATCCGTAGAAAGTTGTGTAACATCAATTTGCTCTCTTTACCTCACAATTTTCTTGAAAATATGTTTCATTAATACTTGCGCTCTTTGCTTTATTTGCTAACTTTTCCTCGACATTTGATTCTAAAAAAATTTCCTCAATGTGTGATTTCTTTGCTTCAACAATTCCTTCAATAGAAATTTGAGACGTTCGTTTAAAATATCTCAACATATCTTCCTACAAATCAAACAAAGCTTGCATAAACAATCAACCACTTAAAGAACTAAAGAAAGTATTCTCAAATCCAATACAATTGGTTAAACATAAAATAAAAGGCTAACGCTAATAAAAAAAACTAATAAATGCAAAGAATCAACATTTGAGGTTGAAAACCAAAATACAAAATACTGATAGCTGTTTCATTTTCTATTGAAAGATGAAAACAAAGCCGTAAATTGAAAAAAAATTCTTAGACCACGGATGGATGGCTGGCTGGCTGGCTTCTCCATTTTCAAACTTCCAAGGGGTTAAGTACAAGCAACAGTTGCTGCCAAGAAATTTCCTTAAAAGGAATACCACAAATTAGAGCAGGATTTAGCATGAATCAAAGGACATCACTTTGAGAAATAAATTTTATTTTCGTGTACAAAACCGTTTTCTTCGAGCACGTTGAATTGGACATAATAAAAATAATGAGAAAATTCTCATGACCCTCTATATAAATACCCAACTCTCCAACATAAATTACATTATAAATTCATAATTTAACATTGGCAATTTGACATTCTAATTTTATAAATTACATCATAAATTCATAATCAAAGAGCAAAACAAGCAAAAATGCAAAACCCACTTAATATTCAAGAGCAAAAATAACTATAAAAAAAATAAATAATAAGATTAAAAAAAAGAGATGGAGCAATAGAAATTACAAAAAAAATTGCTCATTTAATGAATCACCGCACACTATCATAGGCTCACTGTCATAGCAGAAGGTAAGGAGTTGCTGGGGTTTGACTCCAATATTTAGGATTAATTGGGGTGTTATTTGGGCTGGATTTTCAAAGAAATTAAAACCACGTCTTTATTTGATTTGGGCTTGCAATGTGGGCTTTGAAAGAAAAACCAAAAATCTGAAATTTTGGTGAAATCCAGTGGGGGCAATTGCACCCACTAGTTCCTAAATGGACCATCCCTGAATATCTGATTGGACTCAAGAAGCACATAATTCCCATCTTCGAATGTGTAATAAAGTCCATCTTGCTGCTCTAATACCACCCTGCTTGTTAGTTATGGTAAAATCCAGTGTCGTATCAAAGTAATATTCAGAAATACAAAATCAAAATGTCAAAACATAATATAGATGCAAATGATTAAAATCAAATATATTTATTTCGGTTTCAATTAAAATGACTAGAAACCAAAATATCGTAACCTAAAACTAACAACTTCAGAAAAAATCAACACATTTCACCGTAACATACCTGTAAATCAAGGAATCAAGCTAAACGGTAGAAAAAAATAGACAATATAGACGAAAATCAAATTTCAAAACTCCAAAAACACCCTAGAATAGACGAAGTGACAAAAACTAAAAGACTTTGAACGGAATCAAAGTGCAAAACTCCAAAAACACTCTAGAATCGATGAAATAACATAGAAATTTAAAGAGTTTGAATGAATCTGTGAGAAATTTTTGGTTTCAAATTTGTGAGAATTTGTTTTTCAAATTATTGCCACAAATCAATAACCCAACAACTAATTTTTGCAATTTTGTGATCTTGGATGGAGAATTTTTGAAATTCGGGATGGATGAAATAGTAAACACAGCCCGTAATTGTTCTTCAAAAGTCTTGAATTATGCTCCCTTCAATCTTATTCTCTTGAATTGTGTTCTTGCTCCAATTTTGTCCCCGCAATGTGTTATCTTTTTCCTTTTATAAGTCTCCCAATAACCCTACAAACATCCCCACAATTCATGTCTATATCTGTTGAAAACACTCTAATATTTATGTAGTGCAAAAGTCTGAATGGAAAGTTATATTAAATTGACTGCAAAAAGCCGGCTTATATAGCCAATTACAAGAAGATAAAATCAAAATAACAACCTATATTTAAATGACACTAATCCTAAACCACTAACCCTTATAGATAAGGTTTATCTTATAGATAAGATTTATTAACAGAATTTCAAACTTGCATTAAAGTAAATCCTAATAACCAACAATTCCTCCCTTAAACTGAATACTTCTTAGCATTCAGTTTATATTAAGAACCTCACAAATTCCAATCATACTTCGAAGCTTCAAGAATGTCTCCAACTTCATAGGCTTTGTCATTATGTCAGCAGCTTGTTCTTGAGTGTTGCAATGCACCAGTTCAACAATGCCATCTCTTGCAAGATCACGAAGGAAATGGAAGCGAATGTCAATGTGTATACTTCGACCATGCAGAACATGATTCTTGGATAACTTAATAGTTGAACTATTGTCACACAAAACAGTAGTACACTTGTTCTGCATATAACCAAGCTTCTCAAAAATTCTTCTCAACCACATACTTTGACAAGCACAAGAGGCAGCAGCTATATACTCAGCCTCAGTAGTAGACAAAGTCACCACATAATGTTTCTTGGACGACCACGACACTACTCTTCCGATCATCTAAGTCACCGACAAAATCACTGTTAGTGTAAGCTATAAGATCCTAGTAGCCTCATTTCTTGTAAATGATCCCCAACTCAGTTGTACCTTTCAAGTACTTGAGTATTCTCTTTGTTGCAAGCCAATGAAGCTTAGTAGGACAAGACATGAACCTGCTAATAACACTTACTCCATACATTAAATTAGGTCTGGTTGCGATTAAGTACATGAGACTGCCAACTATCTGCTTAAACAAGGTTGCATCAACTTTAGTCCCTGCCTCGTCTTTCGACAACTTGGTACCTGGAAAAATTGGATTATTCACTGGGTTACTCTTGTCCATGTCAAACCTTGCTAAAATTTCACGAGCATATTTCCTTTGACACACAAAGATTCCATCTGAACTTTGTAGCACCTCAACCCCGAGAAAATACCTCATCCTCCCCAAGTCAGATATATCAAACTCCAACATCATTGGCTTCTTAAATTCATCACACATACTCTTATCATTGTCAGTATAAATTAAATCATCAACGTAAAGACTAACAATTAAGAGTTTACCTCCCTTCTTTGACTTTGCGAACAATGTGTGTTCACAATAGCACTTTTCAAAGCATTCACTAACAAAATGAGCTTCAATCTTGCTGTACCATGTTCGTGGCACTTGTTTGAGCCCATATAATGCCTTTCTCAGCTTGTACACTTTATCTTCTTCACCCTTCTTCTCGTATCCTTGAAGCTGTTGTACAAAGACTTATTCACTAAGCTCACAATGAAAGAAAGCGCTCTTTACATCTAGCTGAAAAACATTCCAGCTTTGTTGAGCTGCTAGAGCAAATATCAATCGAATGGTGTCAAACCTTGCAACCGGAGCAAAAACCTCAGTGTAATCAATCTCATAATGTTGTGTATATCCCTTAGCCACAGCCTCACTTTATACTTGTTTATTTCTCCACTCTCATTGAGTTTAGTTTTGAACACCCATTTAACTCCAATAAACTTCACTCCATCTGGTAGAGTTGTCAGCTCCCAAGTTTTGTTTTTCTCAATTGACTCAATCTCTGCATTCATTGCATCCCTCCATTTTTTTCTTTTAACAGCTTCGTCAAATGTGACTGGATCATCATCGGTAAGAATAATCATAGCATTCAAACCTTCATCTTCTGACAAGCCTTTTCCTGTTACATAATCCTGCATCCAATATGGTTCTCTTCTCAGCCTTCTTTCGTTTGAGCTTGGTGAGTTCTCAGCAGGTAACTCACTAGAAGATGAGCTAGAATCATTTGAACCAGTCCCACTTGAAGCACCACCATTCTCATCTTCATTAGTCTCTTCTTCAAATTCATTCATTTCTTGATTAATTTCATCATCACTGTCACCCCATTCAAGGATGTCAAGCCCTACTTCTTCTTGACTTCTACACCAATTCCTACTTTCATTTTCTTTAAATACAACATCCCTGTTGACAAATACTTTCTTTGAAATTGGATCAAACAACATGTATGCCTTCGATTCATCACTCACACCAAGAAGGACACACTTATAGCTTAGATCATCCAACTTGGTCCTCTTTTGATTTGGTATGTGTACATGAGCCACACAGCCAAAGACATGAAAATAATCCACATTAGGTTTCATGACACTCCATGCTTCTTCTGGAGTTTTATGTTGTACTACTAAAGTTGGAGATCTGTTGAGAATGTGCACACTCCACCTTACTGCTTCAAGCCAAAAAACTGTAGAAACTTACTTCTCTGAGAGCATGGAATGTACCATATTCATGATTGTCCTATTTTTTCTCTCAGCAACTCCGTTTTGCTGAGGGGTATAAGCTGCATTTAATTGCCTGCTCATTCTATTAGCTTTACAAAACTCAACAAAATCATTTGAATTAAATTCTCCACCTCTGTCAATCCTTAAGCATTAAAAATATGCCCCTGTCTCTTTCTCAACACATGCTTTATATCTTCTAAAAATAGCAAAAGCTTATGACTTTTCATGCAAGAAATAAACCCAAGTTTTACGACTAAAGTCATCAATAAAACTTAACAAATACTTTTTATTGTTGTTTGATACAGGCTTTATAGGAGCACATATGTCTGCGTGTACAAGCTAAAGCCTCTGTGAGGCCCTCCACAGACTCCTTTTGGGAATGGATTTTCTGTGATGTTTACCAACCAGACAATTTGTGCAAAGTTTTGTAGGGGTTCTAAGTGAAGGCAAACCACTAACCATCTTTTTGTACTAAATGGTTCTCAACCCTTTGAAGTTCAAATGCCCAAATCTGCAGTGCCATAGGTGAGTTGCATTTTTTGTCACAACCTAGAAACAAGTAGGAGCTTTAGGCATCATGGCTGCAAGAACAACAAACATCATGTTCATACTCATCTCAGATTGCATAATCAGACCATTTGAAGGATGAAAGATCTTACACTTCCCATGTTGGAACAAAATAGCCAGACCATTTTCTTTAAGTTGTCCCACACTTAACACTCTTCCAGGATTCTCTTGACTTGCAGTCTGACATTTTCCTTCCCCATAACTGCCATCCTTGTGTTGTTGCCTAGCTTCACTGTTTGTTTGAAGCACTCATCCAAATCAAAGAACCATTTTTTATTTCCACTCATGTGATTGCTGCATCCACTATCAAGAAACCACACATCTTCTCTTTGTGCTTGGTTCAAATCCACATAGGACATTAACAACAACTCTTTTTCTTCTTCATCTAACTCAGCGTAATTGGCTCATGTCTCCCAACTAGGGCACTCATATTTAAAGTGCCGTAGTTTGTGGCATTTAAAGCACTCCACAATAGCCTTGTTAAAAGATTGTCTTCCTCTATCTCTTCCTCTGTATTTGATCATTCATTGACCTCTTCCTCTTTCTGTTCTGTCTTCATGAACAACCTTTAAAATATGTTCCTCCCCTCCATGGCCATTCATCATTTGTTCATGGACAAGTAGACTGCTCTGCAATTCGTCAATGGTCAAAGTATCCAAGTTCTTGGATTCTTCAATGGAACAGACCACATAGTCAAATTTTGTAGTCATACACCTCAAAATTTTCTCATTAATAACCGTTTCACCCATTTTCTCACCATGAGCCTTCATTTTGTTGGCTATAGTGAGGGTACGAGCAAAATATTTATTTACATTCTCTCCTTCCTTCATGTAGAGAGTTTCAAAATCTTTTTGAAGAGCTTGCAGTTGTGCACGCTTCACCTTGGGGGAGCCCTGATATTTCTTCTTCATCGAGTTCCAAATGTGCTTTGTTGTGTCCCTATTGAGTATAGTCTCCATAATACTCTGATCTATAGCTTGAAACAGATAATTCTTTATCTTCAAGTCCTTCAACTTTACTTCTTCAATAGCCCTAGGCTGTGCTTCTGTGAACTCATTTTCGTCTGCTACTGTCGGTATCCCATTCTCCACAAGACCCCAATAATCCTTTGAACGGAGGAGATTCTCCATTAACATCAACCAATGATCATAGTGACCATCAAATTTTGGGATCGCAGGTTGTACGAAGCTAATATCTGTTGCCATTCTTTTTAGCACACCACTCACAAGAAACTGCTATTTCTTTTACTCACACAAAACCAGCCCCATGTGATGAGCTCTGATACTAAATGTTGAAAACACTCTAATATTTATGTAGTGCAAAAGTATGAATGAAAAGTTATATTATATTGATTGCAAACAGCCGGCTTATATAGCCAATTACAAAAGGATAAAATCAAAATAACAACCTACATTTGAATGACACTAATCCTAAACCATTAACCCTTATAGATAAGATTTATTAACAGAATTTCAAACTTGAAGTAAGTAAATCCTAATAACCAACAATATCAACTACCAAAAAGAGCCATGTTTCAATGAAATACGTCTTCTGGCTCCGAAATAACCATACGATCACATAGTTGGCCTTTGTCGAATTCTAGTATGATATAAGGGTCTTTGCGATCACAGCCCATATGGCTCATGTGATGACATGGGCCATGGTTAAATTTGTACTTTGCAGCTCAGTTCCTAGTTATTTGCACAGTAAGTCCTCTTTGTTTATTTGCCTTCCATTTTAGTATCTATATTTTCTCTTTTATTTCACTTTAGTCATCTTTTATTTTTAACTCAGGTCCTTTATCTTTCATGAACTTAAATGTAAGACCCCAATTCCAATCTTTCGTACGTTTTCAATTCTTTTTTCACCTATTTTGCTTTGTTTATGTCCAATCATCATCCGAACTCGGGTTTTGCTTAAAAAGATCAAATCAACATGCAATTATGTAAAAACATACTTAAGTGCACCCATAATTGTCTACTTTTGGTGGCCCCACATAAGTGCAATACTGCACTTATTATTATTCAAGGCAAATGATTTTCCATTTACATAACAAGAATTGAGGTAGAAATTGTGCGTGATGATTTTCCCTTTTGTTTATGCTTGTATCTATGTGTATTACGTGTTATTCATAAATGAAGTGAACCAAAATGTTAATTGATAGCCATAACTGATTTTCTACCAGCCAAGTAATTATTCATAATCAAAGATTTTACAGGTAATCCATCTACGAGTTATGAACTATGATATGAATTCATGTTTATATGTGTATGTGCTAGTTTGATAAAAACAAATAGTGCACAAAAAGATATTCCTAATGAGTTTTATACTCATTCTTTCATGTCTTAAATTTAGAGATTAAAGAGGGTTCGTGGATGGTAGAAGGTTGTTGGATGTGATGAAGTAAAAGGAGGAGGAAATTAAATCAATGAATAAAGAATTTACAAGGTTCTAAAGTGGAGTTTATGTTTAAGTTAATGATGATTGTTTAAAGTGAGTTTAGAAATTTAATTATGTTTCTTTTTCTATTGTTCAAACCTCTTCAAAAGGATTTGTGGACTCTATATTATTAACTATGACATGATATCTTAAGGAAATTATTGTTTTGGTATGAAATTGAGTAGTTAGACATAAATTATTTCTTCTACTTGTTTGAATGTGAGAGTTGGAAGTAATATGCTATGAAAACACTTTTTTCCAGATTTTTATTTCTCTTTTAAAACACCGCCTGTTGATGAATTCTTCAAAATTTTGGACAAGATCAGTAGGTTTTGACAGCCCTATGAGTTCTTTGTCCATGGGCTTTTAAATCAAGTCAATCGGAGGTCGATGGAATTAGTTATGACATTTCTCGCGTGCTGCGTTAGGTGTACCCGAGAACATCGTCTAGCCTGTAATTAGATGATTCTTTGAGTGCCTTAAAGATCAACTAAATTGCTAAAACTTTAGTATGATAAATTTGGATAAATTATAAAGTTTTTTTTTATATAGAAATCCAAACATGTTTGTTAGTTCAAATAAGTGTAAGCGTTAAGCAACGCGACATTGGTGGTGTTAGGGCAGGGTGTCCGCTAGAGGAAATCAATCTCCGTTCCTTCCTTAAACATTTATGTCCCTCCTATGAACCAAATGTAACAAAATTTTATTTAAATGTTCAAATGTTCGTATTACATTTAAATAACATATAAAATAAAAACCAAAAAATAAAAGTTAGAAAAGCAACGAAAGTGTGGTTTCAAGTGACTACGTTTTAAGATTTGGGGCGTTACACCCAACGTCAGTAGGACTGTAACAAAGGTGAGTCAGTTATATGTTTTAGGACTTCTTTCCTCTAACTATAGGGGTCAATAGGATTATTTGTTGTGTGTTCCTTTTATTTGAATAAAAACAGGTGTGGTGAATTTTAATCATGAAAGAAGACGCCAAATATTATTGGGAAAGAAGATAGACAATATTACTTTTTTCTTTGGTGATTTGTTTTGAGGATGATAACACTTGATTAAATTGTTTAAATGGAAAGATATAAAATTCATTTAGAAGAAGAAACTTCGATGAAAGACAAGAACATGATTCTTATTCTGATTGTGGAAAAGAATCTGGGGGTACCTTTGTAGGAATGACAAAAGATCAACGTAAGTGCGACTGGTTGAATTCCGGCCTCAACTTGAAAAATTGAACAATGGGAGGTTTTAGTTGCTTTCATTGTTGTGATTATTTTTTAGTTTATTACAAGTATTTATTGATGTGATCATTAATTTGTAATCTTGAAAAATTGAAATGTTTTGTACACTATTTTTTATAGTGGATTTCCTAGTCGTGACATGGGTGCCGTGGATGTTTCCGGCCTTTAAAGGTTTACCGCGTTACATTGAGTGTTAATATTTTATAATGTGTTTAAGTCAATTCATATAGTACACGTAAATCTACCATACAGTGTAAATTCAATAGGTACAGAAAACTGATGAACCAACTTAGATTACTGTAGTTCTAAATCTCATTTTGATGTAGTATGTTTCTATATATGTTCATGTTTGTGATTTATTTCTTATATGGGCTATATTTATCTACTGGCTGGAGGAGCTATATCCTGGAAGAATGTTAAGCAAAAGTTCATAGCTCCATCCACCATGGCAGCCGAGTTCAAAACCTGTTATGAGGCATCTAATCATGGAATATGGCTGTGAAACCGTGTTACTGGGCTGCGTGTTGTGGATGGTATTAAAAGACCATTAAAGATATATTGTGACAATAAATCGAATGTGCTATATTCTAACAACAATAAAAGCTCTACAAAGTCAAAGCACATAGACATTAAGTTTTTTGTTGTTAAAGAGAGAGTTAAGAGTATTCAAACATCTATAGAGCATATTGGCACAAACATCATGATTGCGGATCCGCTCACCAAGGATTTACCGTCCAATATGTTTCACGGACATATAGTTCATAAGGGTGTTGTATTGTTTGACGATGTGATGATTTAGTTGGAGTTTGTATTTTGATACTTTTCAGTAGTAGACACACTTTATTATTATTTTTTGCAAAATAAAATATATTAGTTGTTACTAATATCTGAATTTGGTCTTTTCATTTATGGTTTAACATTAAGATTGAAAAACTTTGGTATGATATCACTAAAGAATAAAGTTGGACAAGTTGGAAATAGGCATATTCCATATCACATTGCATAATTTTCCATGCTACATATCTATACTTGATCTATGTTATTGAATATGTTGATGTGGTGACTATTGATGGGTCTAGTTACCAATATGTGTGCAATGAAGGCCCAACTGATCTCAAGCCGACATAGTAGATGAACCAGATTGCAACTAAAAAAAAAAGTTTCAAGGCAAGATAGCATTTTTGTGTACACATAAGATTAATTGATATAATTGTTTCAACTAACATATGTAGCCCAAGTGAGAGATTGCTAAGATTTATTTCTTATATGAGCTACAAATTTAAAATACAATTATATTATGGACTGTCTAATTTAATAGGGCCATATAAGTGATCATTTGATTGGACTCTAGAAACATTTATTGGTATGGACTTTATAATGAGTAGAAATTTAATACTAGTCTAATTAAGGTTGATAGGAACATAATTAACTAGTATATAAGAAATATTATATAGTTAGGTCCACAATGTCAAATCATTAAATAACTTAGCATTTCTCCTCTATTCCCGTCGTAGAATGAAATACCATTGAGCACTGAAGAGATTTGGTTGTGGAATATCTTAACCCTCTCAATTTCAACACGATGGATCTAGGTATTCTTCTTCAACACTTATTCTTGATAATTTAACATGAAGATCTTGGGTTCTCTAATTATTTAATTATAATTAGAGATTTATGTTTAAATTCTAGGGTTAATTACACTAATGGTCCTCATTATTTTAAGTTTGTAACAATATTATCTTTATTCAATTTTTTTAGTAGATATCATCTACATCCTTCCATACAGATGGTCCACAAATAACTTATTTATATCAGGGGCAAAATTGTCAAAAAATTTATTTGGGGACCATATGTACGAATAAATGAAAGGATGTGGATGATATCTGCTAAAAAATTTGAATGAAAATGATATTATTATAAATTTGAAAGAATAAAGATTATTAATTTAATTAACTCAAAATTCTAATAGTTGAGTAGATTAGATAAAATTGATCTCACAAAATATTTCAGATGAAATTAAATTCAGAGTGCATTGTCATCTATTACAAAAATAAAATATAAAAAATTAAAAACAAAGTATTCAACTTCCTTCTAAATTACTATCAACATATGTCTACGAATTTACAAGAGGATAGCAATCCACGGTAAAATGGTGAGAAGGCAGCATATGGACAAGCTTTACTTTTCTCTGAAAAAGAAAAAGAGATGGCAAACGAAAGACAATTGCATGTATAAATGATTTTGTTCCCTTGGATTCCCATCTCAACTATCCGACCTTTTTTCTTCGTATTGACTTTTCCACTGTCTTTATTCATTCTCATTTTTTGCCATATTTTGAGACAGCGTTGGGTTCATGTCCAAAACATATATTCTTTTTGTCACTTCAAAATAAGTTTTTTTTTTTTTTAGTAATATAATTAATTTTTTAATATACTCATATTTATCTTATTATTAACAAATATAAACTACTATTATATTAAGGATAATTTGCAGCCGCGGTTCCCAACCTTTGAAATTTTGACACTTTTATTCTTATTCTTCATTTTTTTGCATCCATATTCTCAACCTTTCTTAATTTAGTGGCTGAAGTCCCTGTTGACGGATTTACCCTTTGGTAATTTGCAGCCTATATCTCCAATCTTTGAAATTTTGGCACTTTTATCTTCATTCTTCATTTTTGGAACCCACATCCTCAACATTTCTTAATTTGGTGGCTGAAGTCCCTGTTGACGAATTTACCTTTTATATATTATCAATTTATTAGTTTCTTTTAATTTTTCATATAAAATAAAAGTATTCTGACTCATTTGTACTTGCAAATGTTAGGAATCTAATTGAAAATTTCTCTAATCAAAATAAGGACATTTGTCTTTTTCATCAAATAAAGACCAATTGCGCACCAAAACACATCAGTTAGAGATTTCTGTATCAAAAAATAAAGGTTAGGGACCATTTGCACAAATTTTTCGTTATTTATTTATTTTTTACATTTAATTAAGAATAATGGTAGAACGAAAAATTGATTTTTTAACTTTGACTTTTCTCATTTTTATAATAGCTAAATCAAGCAGGATAATGATAAACTTGTTATTCTGATAACTATTATTCAGATAAATAGTTTTATCTACAAGTCAAACAGATCCTTAAGATAATTATTAGATTTAATTCATTTTTGTTAAAAATCAGAATCAAAATATAGTTATCTGAATAAAACTATTTATCTGAATAACAATGATAAAACTATTTATCTATTTAAGTAATAATATTTAATAACAATGTTCAGAAAATCGGATCAGTCATCGACCCAGAAAAGACAACGGGTCAAGGGTCAAAAGGTCGAACCGTTTTCAATTAAAAAATTAAAAATTAATTCCAAACTCTCACAAAATTTCTAAAAATAAGTTATTTGTAAATAAATCAACATTTGTAGACAAAATTACTCACAAAACTTGGCTTTAAATAGAGTTTTTATAAGTTTTAATTAAAAAATTAAAAAAAAAATCTGGTTTTTGCTGAAAACCGAACCAGTTCAACCGGGTTTTCCGGTTTAACCGATAAAATACCCGATTTTCGGTCCAGTTTTTGGATACACGGTTAAAGTGGAAAATCGGACCAATTTTGCGATCGGTTCCCGATTCTGGTTGAACCGATCGGTCTGGTCCGATTTGATTTTCTAAACACTGCTTAATAAATATTTTTCTCATTATTAAAAATGAATAATTTTATCATGAATAAATTATTTATGAAAAATTAAAAGAAACGAAAAATTTGTGCAAATGGTCCCTAACCTTTATTTTTTGATATAGAAGTTTCTAAATGATGTGTTTTGGTGCGCAATTGGTCATTATATGATGAAAAAGATAAATATGTCATTATTTTGATTAGAGAAATTTTCAATTGGATTCCTAACCTTTGCAAGTACAAATGAGTCCGAATACTTTTATTTTATAAGAAAAATTAAAAGAAACTAATAAATTGATAATATATTAAAAGGTAAATCCATCAATAGGGATTTCAGTCACCAAATTAAGAAATGTTGAGAATATAAGTGGAACAAAATGAAGAATGAGGATAAGAGTGCCAAAATTTCAAAGGTTGGGAATTGAGGCTACAAATTACCAAATGGTAAATCAGTCAACAGAGACTTCAGCCACCAAATTAAAAAAGGTTGAGGACAATGGTGCAAAAACAATGAAGAGGATAAAAATGCCAAAATTCCAAAGGTTGGGAGATAGCAGCTGTAAATTACCCTTGTATTAATGTGGAGATGTATAAAAAAACACGTAAGTAAAATTTATTATTCCAACTATAATAATTAATTTTTCTTACGTTAAATATTTTGGTTAAAAATCAAAGAAGCAAACGTGAATTAATTGAATTTGAAGAATGTGCATCTAAATTGCCTATACAAACACCATCTATTATTTTTGGAATATAGTCATGTACAATCTTATAGTACTTTTGTTAGTGTTTATAAGTACTTTTAAGTTGGTCAAATATCATTTTTATGTATATATTTTGTAAAACTCACAACTTTTATCTATTTTTTATAAACACATTCGGTAGAACCAACCACTCATAATTTACAAAAATCCTTACCAAACATACTCTTTGAAAAATTTGTCAATTCAACAATTTTCATTGTTACTCAACAAAGGTAGAGTCAAATATTTCAATTGTCACTGAATTTTAATTATTTTTAAAAAATTTTAGTTCTCAAAATATTTCTCAGTTGCTAACTTGCCATTGAATTTTAGAAATTTTCGATTGGGAAATTGGCACAAATAGTCCCTAACGTATCATGTTAGTGCGCAAATGGTCCCTAACCTTTCATTTTTGGCGCAATGGTCCCTAACCTATCCATTTAAGTGCGGAAATGGTCCTTATGGACGGATTCCGTTAAAAATCCGTTAAGCAACCTTTCATTTTGGTGCGCAAATGGTCCCTATCAATGTTTTTGTCTTTATTAGTGGGGGTAAAATTGTCAAGTTACATCTTTCTTTCAATTGGCGCAAATGGTCCCTAACCTTTACATTTTTTTGGCGCAAATGGTCCCTAACCTATAATTTTATTTTGGTGCATATTTAATTCTTATTTGATGAAAAAGACAAAAATATATTTACTTTTAATTAAAAAAATTTGCAATTTGATTCCTAACCTTTAAAAAAAGTAAAAATGAGTCCGATACTTTAATTTTTTTATTAAAAAAATTAAAAGAAAAACTAACAAATTGACAATATACTAAATTATTTTGTATATTTTATGAACTATTATAAAATAACTAAAATTGAAATCATAATTATTAACGAGTGTGCTAATTAAAATTATTTTATTGTTATTAAGTAATCATATTATTTAAAATTCAAACTTTAATTTTATCATCACAAAATAAAAATAAAAATAAAAAATTTGTCACAAATAAAATTTTTAATTATGCTCAACCCAGCTCGATTTTATACGATCTCATATTTACTGAGTCAATCCAACCCTATTTTGAGCCACAAAGAAATTGGACCAGTCTTATTTTAAAATTTATTTTATTTTTGAATTTAAAAAAAAAAAAAAAAGGTTTCACCCCACCTCCCCACCCACAAAACCAGATCGGAAGGGAGGGGGTTTCTCCCCTCCCGGCGGGAGGCCGGGAGGGGAAAAACCCCCTCCCTTCCGGTCGCGAAACCAGGGGGGAAGGTTTCGCAGCGATTAGGGGGGAGATGTTTCGCAACCGGAAGAGGGGATTTCTCCCCTCCCCGGTCGCCGTCGACGGCGACTGGGGAGGGGAGAAATCCCCTCCCTCCAGTCTGGTTTTGTGGTGTGGTGTGGGGTGGGGTGGGGTGGGGTGGGGTGGGGTGGGGTGGGGTGGGTTGAAACCTTTTATTTTATTTTTTTAAATTCAAAAATAAATTAAATTTTAAAATAAGAATGGTCAAGTTTCTTTGTGGCTCAAAAGTGGGTTGGATTGACCCATTAAATATGAGATCGTATAAAATCGAGTTGGGTTGAGCATAATTAAAAATTTTATTTGTGACAAATTTGTTTTTCTTTTTATTTTGTGATGATAAAATTAAAGTTTGATTTTAAATAATATGATTATTTAATAACAATAAAATAATTTTAATTAGCACACTCGTTAATAATTATGATTTCAATTTTATTTATTTTATAATAGTTCATAAAATATACAAAATAATTTAGTATATTGTCAATTTGTTAGTTTTTCTTTTAATTTTTTTTAATAAAAAAATTAAAGTATCGGACTCATTTTTACTTTTTTTAAAGGTTAGGAATACAATTGCAAATTTTTTTAATTAAAAGTAAATATATTTTTGTCTTTTTCATCAAATAAGAATTAATTGTGCACCAAAATATAATTATATGTTAGGGACCATTTGCGCCAGAAAAAGGTAAAGGTTAGGGACCATTTGCGCCAATTGAAAGAAAGATGTAACTTGACAATTTTACCCCCACTAATAAAGACAAAAACATTGATAGGGACCATTTGCGCACCAAAATGAAAGGTTGCTTAACAGATTTTTAACGGAATCCGTCCACAATGACCATTTCCGCACCTAAATAGATAGGTTAGGGACCATTGCGCCAAAAATGAAAGGTTAGGGACCATTTGCGCACTAACATGATACGTTAGGGACCATTTGCGCCAATTTCCCTTTTCGATTTGTCATTGAACTTATCAAAATGTTATTTCATTTGTCACTCGTCGTTGTATCACAGACGAAATTTTCACACGTAACTTGCTTTTGACGTTAGTGTATGTCACGTAACTAAAATCGCTAGTGACTCATGTTTTCAAAACAACAAGTAACAGAGTGAGATGTGAAAATCTTTGAAATAAATTCGATGACAACTTAAAAAACATTTAAATTTGGGTTAATTTCACAAATGGTCATTCAAGTTTGAACAAAATTCCAAAAAGATCACTAAAGTTTAAAATTTATAGCAATGATCACTAACATTTGCACTACTTACTGTATTGGTCATTCATTTATCCAGCGTGGCGTTAAATTTGACAGGCTTAATGCCAAGTGTGCATTAAATGGCGCCACTTCAGTGGAAAATGTGAATATTGTTAAATGGGTGACCAATACAGTAAGCACTGCTAGTGTTAATGACCATTGTTGTAAATTTTGAACTTTAGTGGTTTTTTTGGAATTTTGCTCAAACTTAAGTGACCGTTTGTGAAATTAACCATTTAAATTTCAATGACTATTGAGAAATATTTTAAAAAGTTGGATGACAACTAAAATAATTTGGTAAATTCTAGTGTTGTGGACACATTTGTTTTGAACATTGAGGGCCATAGGTTGGACTTGTGTAAGCTTACGAGGTTTCTTTCTTTTAATTAAATTTTAATTTAATCACACACCATATAAATCAAAATTAGTATGAGACTTGATTCTGACGCCTTCGACATCGAGAAGAATTGCTCATTTAGAGATATGCGATAAAGTTGTAAATCATCTTCGAGATAAGTTAGTTAAAAGCAACAAAAAAGTAATAAAGAAATATAAATTGTGCGCTATATTTTCATTATTTTTTATATGATTTGTGCTAAAATTTGACCATATAAAATAATTTTTAAAATAAAAAAAAATAAAGGACTACCATAAACCTAACAAAATGTCATAAAAATTAAAAAAGTTAGAACCCACTTGTCATGAACTGGATACACCTTTTCTTTTCTTTGTTGGGTTTGCGATAAACACCTGGAAAAGTCTGGAAAATATTGGAAGACGGCCAAACATTCACATTCATTCACATCCCCTTGCTTCCAAATGCAGTCCAATAAAACTATGCACTCTGCAATTCTTGCTATGCTATCTGACCTGTTACTTCAATTGCCTTTTCAAATACATTTAAACAATATATACACGTTCTTACTCTTTTTAACATATTTCATACGTTAAATTAAATAATAGATGTGAATCCTACAAAGTGTATAAATAAAAATGACGTTTAATTAACTTATAAGTATTTATAAACACACACAAATATACTCTAATCGTGCTTTTATGCTACCAATTTTTACTTAACTCTTGTTCAATAGTTCACTAAAGTGCACATATTTTGTATGTAAATTTGAATAAAATTAAACATTATATATTCAATAAAATTTTAATTTTTTTTCAATATTATCCAGCATTGTAGCCGTAAATATTAAATACCACGTATTATTTTATTTTATTAGTGAATTGCTAAAAACATATATGTTGAGCAATGTATTAAAAAGCACGCCTAAATGCGAGACGCGTCTTCAGGCTCTCCACTCTTTGCTTAGGCTATAGACGCGCAATTAAACTATCGACTGTATTTTTTTATTAAAAAACGTACGTCTAATCTCACCTAGTCTCGCCTAAGTACGTGTTTTTAAAATTTTTTTTAACATTTAAAAATTATTAAAAATAAGAAACGATTTTTCACGCATCGTCCTCATTTGTTCTTGTCTAGGCTGTAAAAACTTGAAACTCAACATTTATACATATTCACGCTTTATACTTTTTAAACATTGATATTGAATATTCGATGTAATAATAGGCATCCTTTTAATTTTTTAATTTTTAATATTGTTCGAGTGTATATTTCATTATTTTATTTTGGAGGGTAAAGTAGCATAAAAGGCTGTAATTTTTGAGGGTATACATGGAAATCCATTCATTCATTGGAGCAAATTACGATTTGACCTTTCTTCCTTTGACGCTCTTTATAAAGTTGACCATTTTCACAAGGAGTTATTATTTTGACGCATTCACTCAACACACAAACACATACAGAGTTACAGACAGAATTTAGAGCTCAACTTTCTAACAATGGCGAAAAGTTTCAAGCTTCGAATCACAAGAGTGATCACTACTACCTTGCAATCCTGCCGTTCAAAAGACCCCTCTACTCTCCCTGAAGATCCTGTCCCTTCATTCTCACGACATTCTCCGGTGAACCCCAAATTTACACCCGCCAATTTTCCTGTTCCCAAAGACCAAAACCATCGCTCCTCCTTCAAAACTCACGTGTCATCAACTCTCATATCGGCCGGTTGTGGTTGGGCCTCGAAGCCGGGTGCAACAATCACTTCCGATGAAGACTGCACCAGATCAGAATCCCAAGAATTCAAGTGGCAAAAGGAGGAGAAATGGCACGTTGTTGCCAAGATCTATGAAGAAAAAACACAACGCCGGAAAATCTACAACTCCTCTGCTTCCGGAGGCTCTGACGATGATGACTTAACCTTAACAGCGCCTCGTGCACTGCCGCCACCATCGGCGGCGGAGAAAAAGAAAAGACGCGGGAAGAAGAAGAAGAAGAACATCCCAAGTAGACTTCGCATTAGCACCTCATCAGCCGATAGTGGGTGGTTCAGCAGTGAAGGCGGTGTCAGTGTTGGTGATGAAAGAGATGAAGAGGAAACGGAAACACTAGTCTCCTCCTCCATTAGCTTCTCCACTGACTCGTCCTCAGAGTTAAACTCTCGTTTGCATCCCATTCAAGAAACACCCTTTACCCCAAAACCTCACCGGAGGAACAAAAGAAGAGTGTCCAAGACTTCAAAGCACGGCATTTCAAGGCCGTCAATCTCCACCGCTGACGGCGAGATTCCGGCAAGACTTTCCATGTTCAAGAAGCTGATACCTTGTTCAGTGGATGGAAAAGTTAAGGAAAGTTTCGCTATAGTGAAGAGGTCTAAGGATCCATACGAGGATTTTAAGAACTCGATGATGGAGATGATCTTGGAGAAGCAAATGTTTGAAGAGAAAGATTTGGAGCAGCTCTTACAGTGCTTTTTGTCTTTAAATTCCAGTAATTATCATGGTATTATTGTTCAGGCATTTTCTGAAATCTGGGAGGCCATTTTCTGTGCTGGTTCGAGAGCTTCTTCCACCTATCGCCGCCGTGTTTCTGGTGGAGCAAATTAGATTTGAGTATTGTTGCCATCATTAATCAAAATATCTCAATCCCTGTTACTTTTTTTTTCTTTTCTTTTAACCTTGTGTAATATTAACCTAGGCACTGTTATCCATCAGTTAATCATCTTTTTTTTTAATTAATTATAATTAATATATCTGAATTTAACTAGTTGTACGTGTTCATAATTGCATGCATGATTGAATGTCCATGTTATTGCTTGTAATTTCTGTATAACTTGTGGAGTTTGATGTTTCAGAAAATTGTACTTAAAAGATGTGTCCAAGAACCCAATCCCTTCATTTTACCAGATGGACAAACCAGTGGCACATTGGTCATCGAATTTTTCAATTTTATTTTAATTTATTCATTCTATTAAATTAGCAAAAATATTGTCCTCGTGACTAATAGAATAATAATATAGCATGAAAAATCCGTCAATGTACTATTTTTTTTATTATGACACAATCTATCTCAAAATAGAGAAAAAGAACGACAAGAATTATGTACTTTACACAAATTTTTCACAGTTCTAAAAAATTCGTTTTAAAGCTCCTTTTAAATGTGAAACTGATCAAATATTATTTTTATTTACAAATTTTATACAAACGTGTTGTAAAATTAAAAAAGAAAAAAAAGAAAAAAAAAAGTATCAAACAAACACTTAAAATTCAAAAAATTGGTCAAAGTAATTTGCAAGGTGGAGAAGCTATTGTAGCTAGGATTTGAGTAGGTCTTAAAAAATCAGTACAAAATGGAATCAGAATTTATTGTCAAAATCGTTCTGACTCTTTGTTGTTGACGATTAGACATGACATCTAATTAATGTGACAATTTTCATCTCAAATGTATACAACGTTGTTCAATAATTAAAAATAAATTAATGTAATCAGTGTAAATAATCTAGAGTTTAGACAATAGGATTATAGGAGAGTGAGTGATGACGGTAATAATCTACAGTAAATTAATGTAAAACGGTGTCAAAGAATTCAAGGCAAAAACGACTTCTCTTAGTCAAAATTGGTAGTAACATATGATTGAAATAATTAACTTTTGTTCCTAAAAAACAGGCAATAATTAATTGAGTATTAAGACAAATGATTGCTAGGCATGTGGATGTGGGAGGAGAACAAATGCAATGATTTAAATGGAATGGGGGATATTAAACATTTGCCATCTTGAATTATTACTGTCCGACTTCAAATCATTCCGATTCGCTCTTTTTCTATCATTAATTAGAAGTTAAATACTTTTTACTTTCACTATAATTTGTCAAACGTTTTTGAAATACTATTTAACTTTAAAACGTTCTTAGAATACCATTTAACTTTTACAAGTAAATCTTATACACTATTGAACTTTCAAAATTGAATTCTATATGCCACTCTATTTTAAAAATAGAATGTAACGAAGTGGTATATGAGATTCATTTATGAAAGTTCAATGGTATTGCAAAAACGTTTTAAAGTACAATGACATTCCAAGAACGTTTGATAAAGTACAGTGACATTGGATCAAGTTGTATTTTTTTTCAAAAGTTTTTGTGAAAAAAAAGAAAAAGAAAAGGAACATATATATATATATATATATATATATATATATATATATATACCCAAAAATTCCCGAAAAACTCTCAAATTTTCAAGACCATACGTGTGTGTGTGTGTATTATATATAGTCTCGATCTTATCTTATTCGGTACGAAAGGGCCACTCCTTCATTTACTGCGCCTATTTGTATTGTTTCTTAAGAATATCATCACTTTAACTAAAAACTTAAAACTATGAAAGAGCATTCAGAATTTAAGAAAATTTAAATAAATAAATAAAAATGTAGTAAAAGAAAGATCACCAGAAATGGCCCTGCATGCAGAACCTATTAAAACAGAATGACAGCATGCTTCTGAGTTCTGAGTCTCAGGTACTTGTGAGTTCTGAATAATATCTAAACCTTGCTGTCTGTAACAATCTGAAAACCCTTCTGTCCATTTCTTATTTTAATGTAAATCCCCAAAGTCGAGATTCAAAACTAGTACTGTATACAATTAATTTTGAAAATGGGTACCAAATGAATCCACATTCAATGTTTTTGTTTCATTAATTTGTATTCTGTATACTGATTAAATTCAGTTGGCTACAAATAGTAAGATATATTAATAGTAATAACACGGCACCAGAGATTCTTTCCCTCTTTCAGCACTACTTTTTGCAGATAAAAATACAGCCTTTTTTTTTTTTTTTTTTTGATATATAGATTTTTCAAATCCTACTCCTACTATCTGGCCTCTCTATATTTTCTGCCATTTCCACTCCCCCACTGTCAGTAGGGTTTTTGCAATCTCGAGAGAGGTCTGGGTTCTTCGTGATTTGGGCAAAGAATAAGTGGGCAATTGTGTTTTGAGACTCTTGTGTACATTCATGTACACTAGAGTAAACCTTGAGATACAAAGTTATTTTTTGGACGGTCACAATACCATATATAATCTATGGATTTGATCTCTTGCCCACTGGGGGCAAGAGTTTTTTGCTCACATGCTGACTTGTCAGCATGTGGCTGTTGATGTAAAAAATAATTTTTTATATCAACAGCCCACGTGCTGACAAGTCAGTTGTGGGCAAGAATTCCTGCCCACCTGACTCATATAATCTAATCGCTTGATAGCTAGTGGTGAAAATTGGACCGAGTCACCGTGAGTCTATCGGCTCGATCCAATATAGCTCAACCCATCATGGGCACTGATTTGTGGGCCACAACGGTCGCAAAAGTAATCGTTTTAGTCCTCAAAATTTTTACTTTTTAGTTTTATCAAAAATTATACACGTAACAATTTATTTGTGTATAATTTTAACTCCGCCTACGCTAAAAGTAGTTTAGCAGCCGATTCCAAGCACGAAAAAAAGAGGGTTTCAAATTTTCAAAAAATATTTGTATATTTAAATTGTTATATTGTTACGTTTTAGTTGGCCGGCTAAACTTAAGGATGAATGAATAGAAGAGAATTGTAAAAAGAATTCATATAATCAACCACATATTTACACCAAAGCAACACATCCGTAGTAAACAATGTTACAAAACATTATTTTTCTTGAAGTAAATCAAGCAATTCTAGTGCACTATATTATCAATTGTCAAATCCTGTAAGTATATAGAATTAAGGATTCAAGCAAGAAAAAAGTGAAAACCTGATGGATCGAGCTTTAATTATCTAAAAATGTGAAAACCTGATGGAGCAAGAATATCTAAACTAAAAGGTAACACGAATATGGTATAACTAAAAGTATATTGTTGCAGTGAAGTAGTTAGACAACACAATGATAACTAGTGTAGATTGTAGAGAGTGATGACTGCCAAAGTTAAATCTTTAGCTGCACGCCTCAACAGCTCAACTCAACATTTTTATTTAAGACAGGCATTGAATAGGCCAGTACCTGAAACTTGCATGCATGCATCAAATGTCTAGTGTACAATACATACATCAAAAGCATTTACTATGATCATTTATACATGAGAATTTATGAGTATATACACGAAGCTGTTTTAGGTACTTTTGGGATGTATTAATTCGGCTAATTCTTTATTTAGAACCGGTTCTTCTTTTTATGGTGACTGCACAAATCAGAATGAATTCAGAAGTCATTAACACTGGAGTTTTACGTTCTACTGTTCTCATTGTTGCCTCAACTCACACTATCATGACGTTTTTACCTCCATTACGAGATGCTTGTTCAAAATCATTTTCAGAGTGAACAAGAAATTAAAGAGTGACTTATTTATGACAAAATGACTGGAAATTAGAGGGTAGACTTTCTCCTTTTAAATCTTCTTGACCTTGTTCTTCCTTACCCTTTACCTGCAGTATGCTTTCTTACTTATTGGTCCCGTAATCCACTATCTTATTCAAAACTAAAGCCCTAAGCTTTAGTCTCAGTTCAAGGAGCTTATTAGAAATTGATCTTTCAGTCTTAGCCCCAGAGGCATCAGACTGGAAGCTTGACAAGAGCCAATTCCTCTTCGATAGACTTTTAAGTCCCCAAACCAAGAGAGAGGACGGACGCCAATATCATTTAAGGAGAAAAAAAAACAAAAATAAATACATGCTTGGCAATGCTGAAAATATTTTTTAAATACTTATAAGTTGTCTCACGAAATATGTAAATAATAAATATATAACAAGTTGTTTATCCTACGAAATGTGTGAATATAAAATATATTTGACTAATTTGACCAACTTAAATTATGATTTAAGCTATGACAAACAAGCACTAAGATCAATAACAACCTGTTCTCTTAATATTTTACAACGAGTAAGGTAATAAAGAAACAAAATGCCTCGATCCATAAGCGTCAAAAGTTCTTTGAGCTATTAACTAAAAAGGCTCCGTGAGGTCAATCTCATTGTGGAGGAGGTGGTGGGGGCATTGACATCTGTGACATAGAATGTTGTCCACCAGTGAGGTGCTGAGGTGGTGGTGGCCGCCAAACAGGTGGAGCAACAATTCCAGATGGAGGTGGAGGGGGCCTAACCAGAGCAGGAGCAACTTGTGGAGGTGGTGGTGGTGGCATGCTCCTGAACTGCTGCATTGGTGGCGGAGCCATGCCCATTTGACCAGGTTGCGGTGGCTGACCCTGCCAGGATGGTGGTCCGGGCATCTGCATAGGGGGATAAACACCAGTATGTGGAGGTTGTGGAGGCGGTGGACGGAGTACTGGGATGGGGAGTTGAGGAACACTGCCATTTGCAAAAGGCCGTGGGGGCACTGGAGCAGTGACTGTACCATTGGGCTGCGGAGGAAGCATAGGAGGTCCACTTGCAAACAAGGTATGGGGCCTATTTTTCTGGCCCGTTGGATTACTCGCAGCCAAAACTCTTTCTGCATTTCATTGATTGTACTAGTGTTACATAACAGTCACCCAATGTACGTACATACAAGAACATGTACTGAAATCATTGGTTCTCACACATAAAAACATCAAAGCATGCCAACACCTCTATCAAGAATAAAGAATTCCATATTTCTATGTTGAAATATACTTTTTACTAGGTAGACCAAGTATGTTTCGATTCTATGCTCCATTGTGTCCTTTCACTAATGTAATGCACTTGCTGGAGGCAAGGTAATGGCTGTCAGACTTGCATGAACTAGTTAGGGGTGTGGGTATGTCTGCAAGTACAATACTGCTGTTTCAGCCAGGGGCATAATGGAGGATGTAAGTTGAGATGGTTACTGATGGAACAACCAGGGGCAAATTGTGGAAAATGATGGGATTGAAGGATGGTGTCAGGAATGAAAATTGTGTTGGCTGGGTACAGTGATAGACACGTTTTTAGTGCAAATGGAAGTGGCTACCGTTGGTTTGGCAGTGGTCTAGATGGCGGCAGTTGTATCGTAACCGATACGAGGTGTGGCGAAGATTCATGTCACTCTGTTTAGATTGTAGCCTCCAAAAGATATGTTCGGTAGGGAAGTTGGTTTGAAGATAATAAAGAATGGCCTAGGGACTTTTCATCCCTTGAATAAGGAAACTATTTTCCCTCCCCTTCTTTGTGATGGTACAGGTAAAATAGGATGGAAACAGATTCTAAAACAGTTTTCTAAGAAATATATGGACGAAAATTTGTCGCATGTTACTGAAATAGCATATAAAAGAATCAGTTTCCATGCTTTCTATTCCATCCCAAAATTTCCCTCTAACCAAACAAGCACAATCCATTGACTCTATCATGTTCTACTTCCTCCATTCCCCTATCCCACACACCAAACAGCCAAAAGAAAGCCACAAATCATTTAAAGATGGGAAAGTTTGGTAAGGTTTCCAGCATTTCCCAGGAGTCGACCAAAAGGAACTCTTATAGTGGCCTACATGGAGTATTCTGAAGCAGCCATAACACAAACTTAAGCAAACCTTAAAAGTAAATCCACCATCAGAAATTTCCGTTTGATCTCTAATTCAATGTGAGTAAATCGTTCATGGTAATGTGTGCCATCCATTACTATTGAAATTTAGCATATCTCTACCTTAAAGTATCCACATATGAGAGGTGCAGGAACCAATCAGATCAGGGATAGAAGATCAAAATTAACTAAATATGTACATAGATGAAGACAATAATAAGAAATCTGACCGGCTGGAGTGCCATGACGCTCCCCCTTTGTGTCTTTCTTGTATGCATACGACACTGTTATCTGACGATTGCAAAGATACTGGCCATTCATTGCCTGCAGAAATGAAAGTATTTTAGTGTTCTCAAAGTCTTAACAAATAAAGTATCAGATTATAACAAACAAGAAGCTTATTGTTTTTCTTCAATTTAAAAAGCAGAGAGTTCCGGTGCAATATGTGATATAAAAGATGGCATTGTGCACTAAATGAGTGCACAGATGAAAGTCACACGTGGGAAAGAAGAAAATGATTCACCATAAAAATTAATTCACTCGTGCACAACATGCTAATCCTCCATTCTAATAGCCACATCAAGCCAAGTTTGAGAGCCCATGTTCGCAATTTTATAAACTTTGATTCCAATGAATCCATCCTATGAAGATTATGACAATTAAGGCACTAAATAATCTAAAATCAAACTGAGTCATACATGAAGATGACATATAACCAGGGTTTGGGATGCTACCCAAAAGATTGGATTTCAGAATTCTGAATACTAATGAATATGGAAAAATGAAAAGATTAGACTCGCAATTGATGACCGAAGTATATGCGACAAGGCATTTGAAACTTTTCTACTTCCAATAATGTGACAGCATACCTGAATGTAACTGTTTTCAACAAGTTATACTTCCTTTCCTAGTGAAAGAGATGAACACATATTTCACTTACATCATGAAACACTGCTCATTTTCAAATAAAACCAATAGTTCAAAAGTTTGATCATGGAACTAGCGTCCAGTTGATGCTCTGTAGTCAGCACAAGTATACATAACATCAGATGGAGAGAGTTACCTCTATAGCTGCATCAGAAGCCTCAAAAGAATCGTAGCTAATAAAGCCAAAACCACGGGAATTCCCAGTCTCTGGATCTCTCATTATCTGCAGGAGCCATCAGAAGCCAGTGGGCAAATGAGCATAGTTGTGAATTAATATGCAAGCAATCAAGAATCAAAAACTGCGTCCAATAAGTTACTAAGTAATACAAGTGGTGACAGCTAGTAGAAGTAGCATACTACAGGTAGGTTATAAACTGACCTCGATACCTAATATTTCTAAGAACGTAATTAAAGGAACTTATACATCCAAATACCCAAATTTTCTAGGTGAAACAGATAAAAAGGTTTGGGTGGAGAGAGAAATTGACTGTTTTGATTGATTGATTTTTGTCAATCTTTTCGTAACAGTAACAATAAATTTCAGTTTAAATTGTGATCTTCCTTTGTAAGAGGAAGCCCAAAATGTGCTCTCCATGGCACATGTACTGTGTACTTGTTAATACTTTTGTCCATCAATTACACTTTTCTGTCAATTTTAATTTTATCTTGGTACTCTTAATGAAAAATCTTCTCAATCATATACTTTGCAGAACCTGGAAAGTACTAAAACATAAAAATACGTAGCGACCAATACCCGAAAGTTCGACGAATGCAACAATTTTAGCTTTCGTTGCCAGCATTTCCTCAATATACCCAAAAGTAAAGAGTAATACTGTGTGTAATAGAAGAGATGAGAGAGGCATGACCTTTGGATTCGAAACAATGACTCCAAAAGCACTGAAAGTGTCGTACAGCAGTTTTTCATCAACATCCTGCAAAGAGTAAAGAGTGTTGAGTTGGATTTCCATGAAATTGGAATATGAACTACGCAAGAAAAAAAGAGTGTGCAACATGTTACTAGTTATATGGAATATCCACACGAACTAAACAGTGAAAAGAAAGAAAGGAGGAGTACTCAAGTATAATCAAGTAACCAAAATTTCTTACAGGATCAAGGTTCCCAATGAAAAGGTTAGCTCCCACATCAACACTCTTCTTATCTTGAGATGCCTGAAACACCCAAATAAAAAGATTAAACAAGGTCACCAGATTTTATTTACAATGCTACAGAGATTCTTAGAAGAACAGTAAGATAAGTTAATAGGCTCAGCAAAAACATACAAAATGAAACGTAGTTCCTTACCTTATTCACTCTTATTGCCTTCCCGTGCAGTTTAATCATATTTAGAACCTTAATTGCCTGCAGAAACGGGTCAATAATCAAAATCATGGATCTCATAGAGAAGTAACTTAGACAAAAAAATCTTGTATTACAAATGAACAGTTATGTTCGCACAAGTAACACATACATAATCAGCATCTTCTTCACTTCTGAACTCCACAAAGCCATAGCCTTGATGAGCATTTGTGACTCTGTCCTTGGGAACATACACATTGACTGGATTGTCCAAAATATGCAAGGCCCAATAGCATACATAAAGTAAATGAGAAAGATTTAAAATTCTATAGAAGTGTAATCTAGTTAGATGTAAAAAAAATTAAAGATTTACTCCAACAAATTTCATTTGGATAAGGTCAATTAGAAAGAGAGAGAAAAAAAAAAAGGTCTAATAACAGTCTCAAACCTACCAACAGGACCTGCTTGCACAAACAGCTCCCATAATAACTCTTCACTTACCTGCAAGTACAGAGAGAATAAGAAATCAGATTTCCCAGTAATTATGAAGACAAATATGGGAGACAACACATCCAGGCATGTTCACACCCACAAAAACCAAGGCATGTTTTCTTTTCTTCCCTCATGTTGGGAATGAGAGTGCATTGGGAAAGAGGAACGGTTTTCAACATAATCAAGATTTAGAAAATCACAAATAAAACATGTTACAGTGCACAAGCCTCAGTGCACTAGCTTGCATACTCAAAATAGAAAAACAGGCAGACTTATACACAAGCACATAACAATTACATGGGACTGGGAACGAGTATCTGCAACACAGATAAGACAAACTGCCATAATAAATATTTGAAATTATATGGCCACAAGAACAGACTACAACAAGCAGCTAAATGGATAGCTAGCCAAGATAAATATAAGCAGCCTTTGATTAGTGTTTCCAAAACACAGTTAGATAAGCAGCTAAACGGATAGCCAAGATAAATATAAGCAGCCTTTGATTAATGATTCCACAACACAGTTAGCTAAATCAAACAACCGGAGTGGTTACTGCTTGTTCAGCTTTATGAGGAAAATGCCAATATTACATGAAATCTTTGAAAATATGCACGAATTTCAACCAAATGAAAGATGACATTTTGTAAATTAACATTTATGGAACTCTACTTCCACTTCAACGAAAGCACAGGACCTGTAATTTTCCTAATCAACTTTTTCTCAAGTCTAGTTAGGCCCCTTATCGGTTGTAGAACCAAATATTTCATCACACATAAATAGAGATATTCAAACAAATGGCAAGATAAAACCAAGCAATTCAATCACTTCGTAGCAATTAGAACACGTGTGCTTGTCCACTGTAATCTACACGTGGAACAGAAATAGTCCATAAACAAATTTGTTATGGCAACAATGGTGAACTACCAGAAGGAGGAACAGCAGAACTATAGTGGGGCAAGAGGAAGAAGAGGACTAACCGAATTACCAGACATTTGAATTGAAGACGGCGCCGTTTCTAAACAATTGATGACAACACCGTTTTTCTTTTATTTTAATTCAGTTTATTCAGTTTTTTTTATTAGTTGTAAATCTCCAAAACATGATTTCAATTGCTGAGGAGTTAAATACGTGGCAGAGGAGAGAGAAAACACTATGCAAAGTTTAACAAAATTGTGGCAGTGAAATCATTCCTATCGTTTCTCTGATTTTCTCTTTCCATCTTGTTCTTCTTTGTTTTTTTTTTTTTTTTTTTTTTTTGTTCTTCTTCTTCACTGTAAATGTTTATTCAACTGGGTTTATCAGCTTTTTAATCTAATTACAGTTTCATTTCTCATATAAATGAGCAGTTTCTTGATTATAGTTTGAGTTCTTCATCTTTTGAATTCAAACCATAAAAATTGGTATCAGAGATTTTAAAGATTTCTGGGAACACAACCATGGATACTCGACAGAAGGCGACGAAGGAACACCTTAAGAAGATAGACAAAAACATCAGTGACTTGGGCTTGGCTTATTCCACTTGGAATGGTAAGATCGACTCCTTTGATAAAGTACTCAGGAGCATGTGTAGTAAGCAAGATACGATGGAGAAAATGATGCTAGATATGAATTCTAAATATGAATCTCTAGTGGCCATGATAGCCAGAATTAATGCGACCCTGAATGAACAAAGAAACAAACAAGTAGAAGGAGGAAGTAGTATAACTGAAATGAGCACTGGTGATCTGGAAAACAGAAATCATAATGAGAGTAGGGGATATGGAGAGAAGAGAAATTATAATAAGCTGCCTAAGATAGATTTTCCAATTTTTGGAGGAGAGAATCCAAGAGGATGGGTAAGGAAGACTAATAAATATTTCCAACTCCACCATATACCAGATGAGATGAAAATGGGTATTGCAGAGATGTATCTTAAGGGAAGAACTGACATTTGGTTTCATGGGTTTCAATCCAGTAACCCAAATGCATAATGGCAATTACTGACCACAAAAGTGTGTAGGAGATTTGCTGAGACTACAGGAGAGGAGGTAGTGGAAACCTTTAGCAAGATTAGACAGTATGGTGGAGTGGCTGATTACATGGAGAGATTTGAGGATCTTAAGGCCCAAGCTATGCAATCTTTACCCAATCTACCAGAGACATACTACATTAGTATATTCACCAGTGGGTTAAACGGGGAGATTAGATCCATGGTGAAGATGATCAAACCAACTTCACTCACCCAAACATTTGAAATTGTCGTACTTCAAGAAACCACCATTTCAGCCCTAAATAAAAACTCATAAACCCAACAAGTTTAACCCCATCTCCAAAAACCTATATGAACCCCAAAAAAATACCTGAACCAACTAGTTTAACTCCTAAAAAACCCCAACCTCTCCAATACAAAAATATAACTCCTACTGATATCCAAACCAAAAGGAATTTAGGACTTTGCTTTAGGTGTGATGAAAAATATACTTTAGGACATATTTGCAAAAATAGGATGTTGAATTATATTATTGTTGATGAGGAAGAAGGGAAGGGAAAGATAAAAACAGTGAAGGATTAGGGGATGAGAGAGTTAAGGAGGAAGGAAAGAGGGAGATAATGCAGATTTCATTAGATACATTGATGGGAAGTATGAAGCATAAGACTATCAGAATCCCACGAAAAATAGGTGGTAAAATGATATCCATTTTGATAGACAGTGAGAGTACCCACAGTTTCATTGATGAGAAAATCACCAAGTCCTTAGGTTATAAGAATGATTTCTCCAAGCCATTGTCAGTGACAGTAGCTAATAGACATAAATTGAAAAGTGGGGTAGTACATCCTGATGGAGGAGATGGAGTTTCAGTATAAAGTTAGATCATTAAAACTTGGTGGAAGTGATATGGTGTTGGGGGGGTTAACTGACTTAGTCAGTTTGGGCCAGTAATATTTGACTTTACTCAAGGATATATTAGCTTTGATAATGAAGGGAAAAGGGTGACAATCAGTAGTGGATCCACTGATTAGTAAATTTGAATTGATCACTGGGCCACAATTGAAATCTCTAATGGCTAGACAAACTTATGGAGTTTTGGGGCAACTGTGTGCAATAACAGAAGAAAACATATCAGACACACCGAAAGAATTAAAACCCATCTTAGCTGATTTCACTGATGTGTTTGAGGAACCTAAAACTCTACCACCAATTAGGTCACATGATCACCATATCCCACTCAAAGAAGTAGCACAACCTTTCAAAATCAGGCCCTATAGATGCCCTTTCATCCAGAAGACTGAATGGGAAAGGTTGGTCAAACAAATGCTATCTTCAGGCCTCATACAAGCCAGCAGTAGCCATTTTGCTTCTCCAATACTTTTGGTAAAAAAGAAAGATGGAATTTGAAGATTTTGTGTGGATTATAGGCAACTTAACAATCTTACTGTGAAAGATAAGTATCCAATGCCACTGATTGATGAATTGATCGATGAGTTGAATGGGGCCAAATACTTCACCAAGATAGATCTCAGGGTTGGGTACCATCAGATAAAGGTTAGGCCAGATGACATATACAAAACTGCATTCAAGACACATCAGGGGCTTTTTGAGTTTAAAGTGATGCCATTTAGACTTACAAATGCACCATCAACATTCCAAGGTCTAATGAATGATGTATTTTTAGATCAGTTGAGGAAATATGTATTAGTATTCTTTGATGACATTTTAGTATACAATGAAAATATGGCCAGTCACACACAACACTTGGGGACTGTATTACAACTGCTAAGGAAGCATCAGTTGTCTGCCAAACTTAGTAAGTGCAATTTTGGGCACACTAAAGTGGAATATCTGGGACACATAATAGACCAAAAAAGGTTATCAACAGACCCCATGAAGGTAGAAGCTATGCAATCATGGCCCTCTCCAGTTAATCTCAAATAGCTGAGAGAATTCTTGGGATTAACTAATTATTATAGGAAGTTTGTGAAAGGGTATAGGACATTGACTAAACCCCTTACTGATCTACTGAAGAAAGACAGTTTTCTGTGGACAGAAATAACTGAGGCAGCTTTTAATGACCTCAAAATTGCTATGAGTACCACTCCAGTACTTGCACTACCAGATTTTACTCTACCAGATTTTACTCCAACTTTTTATCATTGAGACTGATGCTAGCTATAGAGGGATAGGAGCTGTACTGATGCAGAACGAAAGACCTTTATCTTACATTACCAGATCCATGGGACCAAGGAGTTTAGAGATGTCTATATATGAGAAGGAATTGTTAGCATTGGTGACTGCAGTGGTGAAATGGAGGCACTATCTGGAGGGTAATCATTTTGTGATAAAAACTGATCATCAGTCTCTTAAGTACTTATTAGAGCAGAGAATTATTACTCTATTACAACAAAAGTGGCTAACTAAATTGATGGGATTGGACTATGAAATACAGTATAAAAAAGGGATGAAGAATGTAGTGGCAGATGCTTTATCAAGGAGGAGAGAGGGGGAATGCAATGCACTGACACAAACTACTCCTGCTTGGGTACAAGAAGTGATAGACAGTTATGATGAAGATTAGGTGGCAACAGAAAAATTCAGTCTTTAGTGGTTGATCCCACAATTGATCCAACCTACAAATATTGCAATAGAGTGCTTAGGTACAAGGGCAGATTGTATATTGGTAGTGAAGGGAATATCAGGAAGAAAATGATACAATGCATACACTCATCCCAAGAAGGTGGCCACTCTGGAATACAGGCAAGCATAATGAGGGCTAAACAACATTTTTTCTTACCAGGTATGTCTTTGGATATCAAAAAAGAAGTTTTGCAATGTGATGTATGTCAAAGGTGTAAGAGAGAGCACATTCCTTATCTGGCCTTCTCCAACCTCTACCAATTCTTCAATATCCCTAGAGTCACATTTTTCTAGATTTCATTGAAGGACTTCCCAAGTTTGAGGGGAATGATGTTATTATGGTGGTAGTGGATAAGTTCACAAAATATAGGCACTTCATAACATTATCTTATCCATTTACAGCAAAAAAGATAGCCCAGTTATTTCTAGACAATATGAGCAGGTTACATAGTCTTCCTCAATCCATGGTTTCTGATAGAGACAGGGTATTTACTAGTTGTTTCTGGCAGAAATTATTCAAGCTGTTGGGCACCAAACTACACATGAGTACAGCTTACCATCCCCAATCTGATGGACAAATTGAGAGGCTAAATCAATACTAGGAAATGTATCTTAGGTGCATGACACATGACAAGCCTAAAACTTGGGCTAAATGGATTCCATTGGCTAAGTGGTGGTACAATACAACTTACCATACGGCCATACAGAGGACACCCTTTGAAACTCTCTATGGAATTATTCCCCCTCAGCTGGCCTTTGGACCATATCAGCAAACAAATATTGCTGCTGTGGAAGACCTATTGCAGGGAAGGTATCAAATGCATAAACAGTTGAAGAGCAGCTCAGAACAAGCTCGGGCAAGGATGAAAAACTATGTTGATAAGCACCGAACTGAAAGACAATTTACAGTGGGAGATTGGGTTTATTTAAAACTTCATCCCTATCAGCAAGATACAGTGGTAAGAAGGGAATGTCAGAAGTTGAGCCCCAAATACTATGACCCTTTTAAAATAGAAGAGAAGATTGGGGAGGTTGCCTACAAATTAATACTTTCTGTAGGTGCTAAGATTCACCCCACCTTTCATGTGTCTCTGCTGAAAAAGAAGATTGGGGATAAGGCAATATGTATATCTCACCTTCCAGTTGATACTAATACCCATGATGAGGACAGATAACCTTTGAGAATCATAGAGGCCAGATTGTTTAAACGAGGAGAAGGGGCTGGAGTTTAATGGTTAATTCAATAGAAAGATCAACCAGAGGAAGAAGCCACCTGGAAAGACTCTGAGAAAATTCAGCAACAATACCATAATTTTAAACCTTGGGTATAAGGTTTGGATAAGCGGGAGGGTTGTTATGAAAACAATGGTGAACTACCAGAAGGAAGAACAGCAGAATTACAGTGGGGCAAGAGGAAGAAGAGGACTAACCGAATTACCAGACATTTGAATTGAAGACGACGCCGTTTCTGAACAATTGAAGACAACACCGTTTTTCTTTTATTTTAATTCAGTTTATTCAGTTTTGCGTTTTTATTAGTTGTAAATCTCCAAAACATGATTTCAATTGCTGAGGAGTTAAATACGTGGCTGAGGAGAGAGAAAACACTATGCAAAGTTTAACAGAATTCTGGCAGTGAAATCATTCATATCATTTCTCTGATTTTCTCTTTCCATCTTGTTCTTCTTCGTTTTTTTGTTTTTTTTTTTTTTTTTTTGTTCTTTTTCTTCACTGTAAATGTTTATTCAGCTGGGTTTATCAGCTTTTTAATCTAATTACAGTTTCATTTCTCATATAAATGAGCAGTTTCTTGATTATAGTTTGAGTTCTTCATCTTTTGAATTCAAACCATAACAAAATTATTCACTAAAAACACTAGTCCACATTAAAAGAAAGATCCTAAACCCTAACCCATGAGTATCCCAAAGATTGAGGAAAAAGAAGAACATTACTTTTGTGTCGAGATTGCCAACGTAAACGGTGGCCTCCTGGTTGCGCTCGGCGGAGTGTTGGCCCAGAAGGTTTGCTCCGACACCAGGCGCGATTCGGGTCGTCATCGAAGCCTCCGAAAGTACGTAGTAAAATAGAGCACGGGGAAACTTCCGGGGACGCTAAAGGGAATTTTAAGTTAAATTCGGACTTCTAGAATTTATTTTAGGGCTTATGAGTTATGATTATGATATTTGTTCTCCTCCAGAAAATAAATGAAAACAAATGTTACGGAGGTATATTCAAATTGAAATTTTTAAAAAATTTTAAGTTTTTCAAAGTTTAGAAGTATTCAATGTAGACTTTTTAAGAATCTTTAAAAGTATTGGTGTATTCAATTGAGACTTTTAAAAAGTCTTTAAAAGTCGGAGTATTCAATTAAAACTTTGTATGAGTCTCTATAAGTTATGGGGTATTCAAATTGAGAAAGACTTGTAGAGATTCTTTATTTACCAGATTTCTAGAGACTTTTTAGTGAAAAGTATATATAGCAAATCTAAAAAAAAAGTCTCTCATCTACCGTGAGATTTGTGAAGACTTTAGAGTCCCAAAATAAAGAACATCCATTTTTTTTCATTTCTAGGATTTTTTCGTATCTCTTCCATTCATGCAAGAATTTGTGTAATCAATAATTTATATGCAATTATATCTAGAATTTGCAGTAATCAAAACTTTGATATCACATTACATTGTTTTGTGTCAAAAATTGAGGATATTTTGCGTAATGAATTTGCAGTATTTTAATTAATATTTTGGTGGGAGTCAAATTTTTCGCTTAATCATTAGAAATTATTCCATCGTGGTAGTTTAGCATTGTTATAGAGATCTTCTGTTGTACTTTGATTATTTTATTAATGTATTTAACCAAGAATTGATTTAGCATTTAATTTTTTAGAAAATAAGTGTGCCATTAATAAGAGTCTTTAGGTGAGAAAACCATTATTTTTCTGTCATTTATATTATTATATATACTACTAAAAGATTATTGTGCCAAAAAAATGAATTTAAAATACACAATTTTTTTATGTTTTCTCTCTATTTTAGAGAATTTTTTATTGAAAATAAAAAATGAATCGGTCGATACTTATGTTTTATATACAATAACATATGTTAATCTACTAAAATGTTATTAATTCTTTTTGGAATTTATGTTATTTGTTAATTTTATTGAGTTGTTAAATTTGTTAATAAATATTTTTAATGACATGAGAAATATAATTTATTGACATGAGAAATATAATTTATTAATATGATTTTTTAATTATATGTGTTGTGGGTGTTTTACACATAGGAGAAGTTACTTAAAATAAGATTATAGTATATAGAAATTTAGCTTGACATTTTTAAAAAAAAAAAATGGAAGTCTATAGAAGTCTACAGAAGTCTTTAATAAAAGTCTACAGAAGTTTAAGGAATATTTTTATTAATTCCTAACAAATCTATAAAAGTCACTTAAAAGTCCATGAATTCCACAAAAGTCACCCACATATAAAAGTCCATAAAAATTTTTAAAAATCTCAATTGAATACACCCCCTTTAGACTCCAGTCACATATACAAATTACAATTAAAAAGAATATCTTTTTTTTTTCATTTTTCAGTAAAATATGCATTAAAGATTATGTTTTTTGAAGTAAAACTTTTCAATAAATTGTTTGGTACACCGTGTATGATAGTCGAGATAGAAGGAATAGAAATCATGAAATTAAAAAATTTGAATTAAAGTCAACAAAGATAAATTATTCTAAATACGGTTTTTAGTATTAGATGGTAGGAGATATAATGTCCACCGATGAGGTGGCTAAGCATTATTGATAGAAATCATAAGTGTGGAGTCATGATCTACCAATCAAGTGATGTCACCTCAGCGTGGACATTATAAGTGGGTAGAATAAGTCGATAGGAGAGCAATCTCGCTAACGGAACCTGATCTTCTACCCACTGGGTAAATTTAACAAATACTCGCTGAATTTTCACCTTATTAATACTTACTCACTGTACTTTGAAGTGTCACTAATAATTCACTCAACTTTGGAATTTATCTACCATCCATCACCTGTTAAATAACCGTTAGAAGAAGATGGCAGAAAATACCTACGTGTCTAACAGTAAACACGCGGCACCAATCAGATGTTGACATTTATCTAACTCAACAAAAGAGGTGCCACGTCAGCAAATTCCAAAAGTGAATTTGTATCTATGGAGAATCAATCTTCATCACCTTCAACTAACACAGGGACCGGAGCTGCAATTTGTCAAAACCCTAGCCTTTAACTTCATTGCCTTTGCCAGAGTTGGAAAGCGATTGGACGGAACCACCCGTCGACAGAAAAAGGAGCACCAACTGCATGCCACCCACTTGGCACAGCAATGGTAGCGTCCATAGATGCCGCCACCGGCCCACCGCCACTAGACCAATTACCAACATTTGCAAGCATTTGATTTTTTTTTTTTCATATTTTTCCACTCCTTTCAGATTCTAATTATAATTTTTTTTGTCTCTGATTGGGGTTTTTACAGACTTGCAGAAAATGGAGATCTTTTGATGGAAGAATTAGAAGACAATGACTTAGCAGAAAACAAGAATATGCAGGTTATGAGGATCTTGTAATTGGGTGGACACCACTTTTGTACAGCCAATTTTGGGGTCTCGGTATTTGCTATTGGAATCCTGATGATGCTGCACTAGTAGCAAATAATTGAGGATAATTTATTTGCCATTGCTGATCATTTGTTGAGAGAAAAATCTCTCCTACATTGCCTCTAATTCCACCACCATTGTTGCTGCTAGGAAACTGAATTTGTCAATTGTCATGTTCAATTCATCATACGAAAGATTTTTGTACATACACATGTATGGATATTGAAATTTAAGTTCAAGCACTTGCTTGATAATTTTTGTGAACCAAATGGCGGTAAGTTTTCCATCTCCGGCAAAGGCAACGAAGGTAAGGGCTACGATTTTGGTAAATTGCAGCTCCGGTCCATGTGTTAGTTGAAGGTGATGAAGATTGGTCCTCCATAGCAAAATTCCTCCAACAATGATACAAATTCACTTTTGGAATTTGCTGACGTGGCACCTCTTTTGTTGAGTTGGATAAATGCCAATATCTTATTGGTGCCACATGTTTGCCGTTAGACACTTAGACATTTTCCGTCATCTTCTTCTAACGGTTATTTAACGGGTGATGGATGGTAGACAAATTTCAAAGTTGAGTGAGTTATTAGTGACACTTCAAAGTACAGTTAGTATTTGTTAAATTTACCCTCTACCCACCATGAATAGAAGATCAGGCTCTGTTAGATCATATTAAATAAATATACTAGTATTAAAAAAATTTAAAAAATTATTGCAATATTTTTTATTTATCAATAAATTTTCTTCCTTATGCGTAAATTTAGTCAAATGTGATTTTATTACTTATAAGTAAATTTTTAAGTTATAACTAAATTTTTACTTATTAATGTATTTGTCCTTATTATTTTTTTTTTTTAGTTATAATTTACTTTTTGGGTAAAAATAATACTTTTATAGAATTAAAATTTTTTTAATAACTACAACTAGTATAAACAAAAGGGAAATTGGCGCAATGGTTCCTAAATTTTGTCTTTAGTGTAGAAATTGTCTTCAATGTTTGTTTTTAGTACAAAAGTCCTTAATTTATGTATGTTGGTACGCAATTAATCCTTATTTGATTAAAAATACAAATATACTCCTAATTTTAATTAGAGAAAATTACAATTGAATTTTTAACTTTTGTAAAATGTGCAAATAGGTCACGTACATTTATTAAATAAAATTAATTTAGCATATTAAATATATCACTATTACACTATAGTTATATCAATTAAATTTTTGCTATCTATATTGAAAGTATAGATATTTGGTTTTCTATTTAAAATAGTCAACCAAATTTGTTTCTTACCTATTTGGTTAAAAAAATTTGTAAAATAATTGTAAGAATCCAAAGATGAATTCATCATAATTAAATATGATATTTATTCACGTTTCTAAAATAATGGTATGTAAATTATAATTTTAAAAATTATGTTTATGGAATAAATTCAGTGTTTTAATATTTTTTATTATTTTTATCGTGATATAATTGAACGTAGAATACATATGTAATTCTTAAAAATATGGCATGTGAAGTATAATTTACTTTCTTTATACAAAGAATTAGGGAGTGTTTTGTAAATTTGCACGTGTAATATTATCCAAAGTAATGTCAATGAATAGAATTTAAAATATATTTTGAAATCCAAATCAACCTATGTAAAATGAAAACCTAAAGGAACTTCATATACATCTTTACGGTAGATACGAGTTGTAGGACTTGATCAAAAAGTGTTTCAACTTCAAATGTAAATTCCAAGATAATTGTGACTTGTTTTGCATAAACTGAAAGAAAGTATCTTGCGGTAATGCAATAAAGTAGAATACATTATAAGGGAGATTAATAGACCAAGATTACTATAGTAATATAATCAAAATATTTGGTTTTATCGACTATTTTCACACTGGGTATTTTTAAACCTATATCTACGTATTTGTTCGATTTTTCTTTGAATTTGAATTCATTCTGATTATATAGACTTACACCAGTTAATTGCTGCTTCGTGTTGCAACTTCTTACCACAAATAAGAAAAAGATATATTTAGCATAATTTTAGTTACTTTTATATCAGTTTTGAATAAACTAAGTTATGATTATTCCAAGTTTTTAATGTGTTGTCTAACCAAATAATTTTATTGAATGATGCCTGACATTATAATTAGAAATTGTGTCATTAATTTGAATTCATTTTTCGTAAAATCAAGTTTCAAGGAAAACCAAATGTAAGAGGTATTCGAATTTTATAGTGAAACGACAATAAGATGAAGGAAAATAATTGATAAATTCAAAGTTGTTGTGAAATACTTTGAACAACTTTTTGTTAAATTTGACATAGTTCTGATTTTAGTTTTTAGTTGTTTTAGAGTTTGAATTTCAGAAGAATTGTAGTATTATTTTGTATTAGATTATTAAATTTACAATTTTTTCTAATTATTTTAGAAAGTTTAACTTTTTACTGTTCCTTACATTTATAGTCTTATTTGTTTTAAATTTTTGTCGTATTTTTTACTCGCATTTATCTCTTCTTACTCAAATTGAAAGACATATGAGTTGTTACTTTATTTTTTGTTTAAGAGTTTGAATTTTGGAAGAATTGTACTTTTATAGTCTATTAGAATGTTAAATTTACAATTTGATTATTTTAGAAAACACTTCAAATTTTGTTTTATTAGTTTATTTTTCTATAAAGTTTGAGATTTGTGTTCATTGAATACACTTTATAGTTTTATTCAATAATTTTAAATTTAGAAATTTTAGTTTAGTTTTGTTGAAATTAAATAATATTGTCACTTTGAGACATTGCTTAGTTTTTGGAATTTTTTTCTGATTGCTTGTCGTTGAAAATGTACAATCATTTGAGATATTATTTAATTTGGAATTTGGTTTGTTTAGTTGTAATTGAATAATATTATCATTTATTGAACTACATGCGATTGGAATGAAAATTGCTTATTTATATATAGAGTTTTGAAATGTAATATTTTAGTAATGTCTCAAGTTATTGTCATTTTTCTTTTGAATATTAATGCAATTCTAGGGTATTATTTTCTGAAATTGACTTGTTTGCACATTAGTAATGCAAACTCTACTTAGTACTTTAAAAATTTGTATTTAAGATACTACTTTTTACACACGGGTAGTTGTGGAGCAATTTTAATTATAATTAATAAGTTTATTGACTTGTTTATACTTTTGTAGCCTATTTTTGCCACAATCTCTGACTTGTATCAAATACATACAACTTCATTAGCATGCTTAATTAACAGCTGCAAAGTGATTTATTTACATTTAGAAATTATGTTGTTTTAAGAGTTTTAATTCGACCATGAAACGATTTGATCAATTAACTTATTGATTATTTCCAAAGCTTCATCTAAAGCAAGAAATAAGATTTTTATGAACTTTTTATCCGGTCACTAAATATTATGATGATCGATTTGGTACACTTACCGAAGAAGTCTAATTTGTCATTCTTGAAAACTTAAATATTTGATGATATAAGCTCAATTCAATCATCTCTTTATCTTTTATTTAAGTTAATTCAATCAAAATTGAAATTAATGTGCAAATGTTGTTGTAGATACTTATGCCTAGAGTCTTATCTTAAAGCAAATATGAAATTTCCTAATGCAAAGGCATTCAACTTTCTTTTACGTGATTAAAATATTATAAAAGAATGAACTCAAGCTTCGATGAGAAATGCAAATTCGGGAAAATGAGGCTTTCAAAGTTCGTTATTTTTTTGCAAGAAAATTGACATTTCACTAATCTTACAACAAATTCAAATGACTGAAAAAATTACATTTCAAGTTTAAAATACAATCCATCTCAATTTTTGTACGATGTGTGGTTATTTATTCTCCCTTTAGTTTATGGGAAAAAATTGTAAATTTTGTAATATAAATTATGATGATATGTATACATTTGAGTATTAACTTGTGATATTTGCTTTAAATTTCTATAAATTTGAACCATTTGTAAAATATTGAGTTGGGTTATTCGAGGAACAAGTTTAGAGACACAATTGCAAACTAACACGTTATAAGAGCATCTCCAACAAGTTTTTTAAACATAAATTACTCTTTAATTTAAAGAGCCAACGTTTAAAATTTTGCTCCAATCAACTCTCCAATTTAACATTTTAATTTAGAGAGTGGGTTTGACTCTCTACATTTAGAGAGCCAAACTCACTCTCTATTATTAAATGCATTGAAATAGTTTCAATTTTCAATATTTGATATGTTGGTTTTAATTAAATAATATATATAGATTATGAGGGAAATATATGATTAAAAAAGAGGAGAGAGAAATATATTAAATACTTCTTAAAAAAAGTAAAATAAAGAAGCTATTAGAATGTTTTTAAAAAAAAATTGCTCTTTAAATTTAACGATACTCTTTAAAATACTAAAAATACTCTTTAAATATACATAAAATATTCTAGATGCTCTAACATAACATACCTTAATCAACATATGGTCAGTTAGAAATTGGTCCTAACCGACCTTAAAGAATTGGTCATAAACTACGTTGGCAAATAATTGACTTTAACGGACTCTAATCAATTTAATAGTTTGTTAAAGTCAAATCTTAACAGAGTCTAATTAACCTTAATCATAAAAGTATTCAAATTTTTTACTATAAAAAGAATATTCACAATTTAAATTTTGGGACCTCCCTCCGTCTTTCATTAGTTATTAGACACTTTAGATTACACAGCCATCCAAGAAAGGAAAAGGAGTAATTTTACATAATCACGAAATAACGTCGTTATATATATATATATATACACGTCTATCTATCTCTACGTTTTCAATTTATCTCTTAAACAAAACTCTTGTAAACGATCACTTGCTGGCTAAATCTTAAAACTTCATCGCAATTCAGATTATCATCCTCGCATGTCAAAACTCTATCACAAACAAAAGAATTTAAATCTCATTGAATCATTCTAAGATATTTTAGGATTGTAGTATACTAATTTAACTATTATTTTTATCACTGATCGTAGAAAGGTTTACTGCTACTGGCACAAAAAAGTATTTCATTGTCTGTCACTACGTCATCATCCTCTCAAACCAAAACTCATATCTCTCTCTCAATTCCTCCATTTCTCTATATTCATCAAAATCAAATTCTTGTCAAACAAAATTATCTCACTTTCATTCTTTTCAACTCCCCAATCCATTAAAATTTTTTACGGTGTCGAATTCCGCCAAAAGGGGTATACTAGTTCATGGTAGTTCTCTCCATATTCTTAAATTTGCGATCCACTCCCCCCACATAGATTAGGAATTTGAAATCCTTTCCAGCCTTCCAGGTAACAAAGGTAAGAAACCAATGACCAATTTCAATCATGAATTGGGTACTGTCTCACATATTATTTTCTCATTTTCTCACTGTAGATCGAAAGGCAAAAGAAAATTGGGTTCAGCGCAAAATCTACCTCTACAATGTCACTTTTGGGCTCTACATGTTTGACTGGTGGGAACGTTTCCTTTTCAGTATCCTTCATTCTCACTCACTTGTTGTCTTCATAGTTTTTCAATACTTTTGCACGGTGTTTAGAATTGAGCCCTTGGAACTGAAATTCCCGAAAATCAATTTCATTTCAAATGGAGCTATTTCTAATTCCAATTCTAAATCCTCGGGTTTATTGTACAAAACACACGGCTTTAATGGGTTTTGAATCCTTAACATTAACATAAATTCTGGTGGTTGTGTTGATGTGGTTTGTTTGCTATAATGGGGGTTCGATATGCTTCCGAGCTCTGCAAAGGGTACGTAGTTCCTTTTTTGTGATTTTGCAAAATGGCTGTTGCTTGATATTTTTTAGTTTTAAAATTCTGTTTATTATGCTGGGATTAGAATTGATAGTAGCAAAATTGATTATCATCAGTGTTGTAACATTTTATTTTTTTAAAATAATTTTATTATTGAAATATGAAATGTTGGATGTTTCATGACATGATTATGGATTGTTATTGTGGGAAGATCATAAGTCATGAGTTATAGTGAGTTGTTATTGTGGAAGATCATAAGACATAAGTTATAGAATTAAGTTTATAAAATTTAATTTCTTATTTACTTTTATTGTCTTTCTAACACCTATAAATACCATTCTTTTCTCTCCAACTTTACACAACAAAATATATGAAGTTTTATATTTTTTTTCTCTCTACAAAGTTAATACATTTGCTATAAGAAAGGTGTTCTTATAGTGGAGCTTAGAGTTCATCTTCTAGTGCAAAAGAGGTTGAACTAAACAACGTTTCAGTTGGAATGTTGTATCCTGGAGGGGACAAGTCCAAGATGATAGCTGTTGCACTAGTAATTGAGGATTTTCGACACCGCAGAAAGCTTGAATCTCCTTAAAAAGAGCGAGATACCCACCTCAACCTAATTGGTTACGAGTTTGCTTCTAAATTTAATTGTAAATTTTTATTTACAATTGTATTTTCACTAACAATTTTAAGGAGATTCAAGATGGAGCAAACCGTTGAAAAGCCAACACTACTAAAAAATCGACCATCGGGGACAGTTCAAAACCATCCCCAATGCTAGATACCCGTCCCCAATATATATTGGGGACATTAAATGCAACCGTCCCTGTTAGGCATGTTGCGGATAGTATTAGGGACGGTTGTAGGGACAGTTAGACGAATGTTGGAAAAAGTGTACGTATTCGCGACTATAAACTATCGTCCCTATTGAGGTTCTTTTTTTAGATACTCTTCTCATTAGGGACGGCTTCAAACCGTCCCTAATGTCAACATTAGGGACGCATTCAAACCGTCCCTAATGTTTATATATATATATATTTTTTTTACTTTTGATCATTACAATGTGCACATGTAGTTACACAAGAATTGATCCACAAATAAATCAAACCAATTCTAAATTTATAAATCACAGCAAAGTTGATTCATCCAAATATAACATACCATTGTTAATACAGCACGCCACGTAAAACATATGAACATTACCAGTATACAAGTTCAAATTCATGCCTGGAAAAGCTTGAAGAAATAGACAAATGAGTTTCTCTTCATCAATAAGAGTTCTCTGTCAGCACAAGCCTTCAGGAGCTCTTTCGTTCTGAGACCATACTTCTCGGTTGTTAAAGCAGCCGGATGGCCTTTGCTTTTATCAAATGGGACTGAAAGCTCGTCCCCAACTTTCCGGCCTAAATGGAATGACTAGAACGCCTCAGCAAATTCATCGACGGTGATGAACCTATAAGGACCATCTTTTGCCCAGTATTGCTGCTGATCTTTCTTGGATGTCACCTGTCCATAGATTTATTTTTCATTAGCCATGATAGGGAAACATGACCTACATATCTTTATAAGGCTATTCAGTTTTATTCATTCTTTTTATCTTACTTCTTGCAAGAAATCTGCCACACCCTTTCTGTCGGGGCATCTAAAGCCCATGGATTCAAAAAACTCAAGCACTTGTTCTCGAGGACCTTGATAAATAATATGGCCATCGGACAAGAGAATGATGTCATCAAAAAGATCACATGTCTCAGGAGCCAGCTGCAAGAGGGAGATAAAAGCAGTTCCTTTCATAATGTGCACATATTGTCTAAGCATTTTCACAATTTGGAAAGTAGTAGAACTGTCCAATCCTGTGGATATCTCATCCATGAAAAGTGCCTTTGCTGGTCCAACAAGCATCTCCCCTGTAAATTTTGATCGATGCAGTTTAATATTAAGATTGAAACAACTAAGAAAATAGTTTGTTCGTTTTCATTCATTTACCAGTTGTGACACACTTCTTTTGTCCGCCAGAAATTCCTCTTATCATTTCATCTCCAACCAAAATATCTGCACAGACATCGAGCCCCAAAACATGGAAAGAAAATTGAAAATATTTTAGTAATTTGCTTCAATTGTAATGTTATAATTCAATAACAGAATGCTTTGAGGTTATTGTACCTATAAATAGTATTGTGTTGGTTTGATGAACAACTGTAATATATGAAAGTAACAACATTTTCAAAAGGTTTTAGTTTGAACAGCAATAACATGGCCGTACTAATTTAAAAATCAGAATCATTCTCGACGAGTTCATAAGAAGTTTGAGTGTTTATTTTACCTTCATGTTTCATCAATAAAAGTTGAATTGATTAAAAGAAAATTCATATCTATGAAGAAATAGTATGTATTTTTACCTTCAAAGCAGGATCAAGCTTTCCAGCCAAAGCCAACATAAGGGTTGTCTTCTTGGAACTCGGAGGGCCTAAAAGCAATGCCATTCTGTCCCTAAACAAAATAATCACAAACAAAAACAGGTAAATATAAAGCCAAACATTAAAAAAAACAAAAAACAAAAAACAAAAAAACCAAAAAATTTGTAGGAATTGCGCATTCTTACATGCAGGGCTTGATGATTCCACTGGCATCTTTGAGGTTAGGAAGAGTTCTCTTTTTGCTACTTCCTAAATGGAGAGATTTCAAAATGCCCTTTAAGAGATCAAAAAAACAAAGTTAGATTGAGACATCCTTAATTATATACCACAAGTATGTATGAAACATCAAATATGTATTCATAGCATGATATTTCAGTATATGTTTTACCTCAATCATATTTATATTGAAGTTAACAAAGGTAGGCAAAGCCCTGCCTCCCACATAAGCTTCTGCTTCAATATTCAAATTCTTGAACCGGACTTCAATTGTTGGCAAATCAATTCCAACTCTGAAAATAATTAGAAATCAGTAAACCTAATAATAATTATAGAGCTAAGACACTAATTTGAAAGCCATATTTCGACGAGGACATTTTCAGGTTAGAGAATCTGCTAAAAGTTCCCGAGCAACTAGAAAGAGATTCTTTAAACAAAAAAATTCAGTTCAGACATCGGAGTCCTAGATCATGATCAATCATAACACTCAAACAAATTTGAATCTGGCAGAAATTTAATAACCTGTCAATTCTTTATCTGAGTTTTAACAAGAACTTCTCATTATCTTCATCTACAACATTAACCAGCCTATCCAGCAAATTCCTTTTATCTTGAAATCCAAGATTTTGAACATCAATTTCATTTGCAGCACCCTTTGATCCAAACAGAAGCCCTTTTCTTAAACGATCAAAGGTGGGAAGTTTTTCAAGTGCAGCCCATTTAAGAGCTTATTCATCATTTTCTTCCCGTGAAGAATGCGAAAAAACTTCGATTCCAGTATTCCTCCATATTGATGAACTGTTTGCTCTCAAACTTCCCATATGTTTACTTCCTACTCTTAAGCTACTACTAGCTTTATAAAGATCCCTGGCTTCCATTTTACCCCAATCAACACAAATTTCACAGTACTACTCCAAGAGAAATTGCTAAATTTTGTGTAGAAAAGCAGCTTAATGTCCAAAGTTGGTTGAATAGTCTAAAGTTGGTTGACTACTCCAAGAAAAGAAGCTTCTTTTGCTGTCGTCTTTGGGGTAATTGTCCTCAAAGTTCATGATTTTATTTTCAGAATCTCACTTCTTCCCTCATTTACAATTGTCTAGATAACAGAACAATGGAATAACGACAGCATGGTGAACTCTACCATTGGTATACATGTTTATATGAGATGGATCACCGTGTATTCCTAACAACAGAGAAATCACATTGTAGCTGGAATTTTTGCATCTAACTATCCTTTTTCTTTTCAGTAATCCTTGCCCATGATTTTCTCATCTGTAGGTTCAATTGATTACTAAATAATCATTTATGCAAAAATAGAATTCAAGGACATTACATACACGGAGAGATCAAAACAACACAAAATTTTCACTGATTGAGCAAAAAATAAAAAAAAATAAACCCATAATTGTACTTCGATAAATAACCCAACTATTGAACAAAATTCATTCTTGAAAAGAAGAAATTAAGAACCCATAAAATTCCCAGCAGCCGAAATTTGGGTAGACACATTTGTAATCGAGAAATTATACCATCAGTTTCAAGACAAATTCCGCACTGATTTTGCTCAACAATCCCCGAGATCGATATCCAAGGATGATAAATTAATGTCATAGGCATCAACTAACAATGACAGACCACATCTAGATAGTGAAACTCCTACTGCACTAAATTCCCCAATACAGAGAAATTCCCAATTTCACAATCAAGATGTGCCTCCTTATTGAAGGAGCCTGAGAGTAGAGATAAACGAAGGAGAGAGAAAATGAGAGAATTACCTGGCCGGAGACGGGAGATGAAAAAAATTACAGCTGCTTTTCCTTCAACTCGGTAATGGCAGCTAGGGCTTTTCAGTTACGCACGGCTGTTTTCTTCGATTCTGGTTTTGCTGAAAACGTTTGGTGAAAATTTCAAGGAAATAGCGCGCGCCAAAATATTAACTAATGTAGGGACGGATATTGTTGAAAAATTGTGTCCCAGTTACGAATGTTTGGGACATTTTGCACAACAGTCCCCATAAAAGTTTTTCGCCAAATATTGAACATAAAATGGAATGAACATCTGCGACGGATCAAACCGTCCCAAATAATATATTGTTGAGGACAAATCTTGAAAAAATCGTCCCTATTAACTCACTTTTTGGGATGCACGGCTTGAAACTGTCCCTAATTATTGACTATTAGGGACGAAATACTAAACTGTCCCCAATTAGACGTCCCCAAAAGTCATTTTTTTAGTAGTGCAAATGAGAATGTTTGAAATCTCAACAAGTCATTTCGTTTCAAAGGAACAAGCTTTAAAAGGTGGAAGGGTAAAGTTCTTTTTTACCTCACTCTTCTCAAGGTTGCCTATGTCCTTACCGAGAAGAATCCTAAAAAATTAAGTACTGAAGGCATGAGCGACGATGAATATCTTGAACATGGAGAAAAGGTCGAAAAGTACGAAAAAGATGAGTATAATTGTCGTTACTATCTTTTAAATTGTCTTGCTGATCATTTCTATGATTATTATGATACTACTTTCACGTCTGCCAAGAAAATATGGAAAGCCATGCAGAGTAAATATGATACTGAAGAAGCCGGTGCACAAAAATATGCAGCAAGTCGATTTTTTCGTTATCAAATGGTGGATGGAAAATCTGTGGTAGAGCAAGCACAAGATTTTCAAATGATAGTTGCTGAAGTTATATCTGAAGGGATCAAGATTGGTGACAGCATAGTTGTTGCTGGCTTAATTGACAAACTTCCACCATCATGGAGGGAGTTTCAGAAAAATATGCATTACAAGCAAAAAGAGATGTCACTAGAAACGTTGATCACACGCATTCGCGTAGAGGAAGAGGCTAGAGGACAAGATGTACTTATTCTAGAGAGCAATGGACATTCCACCAAGGTAAATTTAATTTCTACAAATGAAAATTTGCCTACTAATCAGTATTTCAAAAATAATATGTTGAAGCTTAGAAAAAAGATTGTGAAAAAATCTTACCAACATGATAAGAGAATTCAAGCCAGTGGAATAAGAACCAATCACATCCTTCTCAAAATCAACATGGTAAGACTTGTTTTGTATGTGGCAAAAATGGGCATATTGCTCAAATTTGCAGATACCTAAAACGTAAACCTATACCTCAGGCTAACGTTACCGAGGAGCCATTTCTGGCTATGATAACCAATATCAATATGATACAAAGTGTTGAAGGATGGTGGGCAGATTTTGGTGCAAATAGACATGTTTGCTATGATAAAGATTGGTTCAAAGTTTACACTCCTTTTAAGGAGTCCAAAACTATAATGATTGGAGATTCTCACACTACTCAAGTTCTTGGAACTGGTGAGGTTGATCATAAATTCACTTCTGGAAGAGTTTTAACATTGAAAGACGTATTTTATACGCCTTTCATGAGAAAGAATTTGATGTCAAGTTATCTTTTGAACAATGCTAACTTTAAACAAACTATGGAATCTGATCAATATGTGATTACAAAGAAGGGTATTTTTGTAAGCAAAGGTTATACTTGTGATGGAATGTTTAAACTCAATGTTGAAAATATTAATAATAATGCTTCTAATTCTGTTTATATGTTCTCTTCATTGAATTTTTGGCATGCTCGTTTATGTCATATTAATAGTAGCTATGTAAGAGTCATGAGTAGTTTAGGATTAATTCCTAACACGAAAAAGGATTTTGATTATAAAAAGACCTCATAAAAGTGTAGAAAGAAATACCGAATAATTGGAGTTAATTCACACAGATTTATGTGAATTTGAAAAAATTTTAACTCATGGATGAAATATATATTTTATCACTTTTATTAATGATTGTTCGAAATACACTTATGTTTATTTATTGAAAAATAAAAGTGATGCTTTTGATTCTTTTAAAATATTCCTCTTTGAAGTTGAAAATAAATTTGGTAGAAAGATTAAAAGAATTCGAAGTGATAGAGGTCGAGAATTTCAATCTTTTGGATTTAATTCTTATGTTCAATCCTTGGGAATAATCCACGAAACTACTCCACCATATTCACCTGCTTCTAATGGTATAGCAAAAAGAAAAAATAGAACGTTAATTGATCTTACAAATGCTATACTATTAGATTCAGGTGCTCCCTCAAATTTTTGGGGAGAAGCAGTTTTGACTGCTTGTTATGTGTTAAATAGAGTGCCCACATAAAAAGACAAAAATTACACCTTTTGAGGTATGGAAGGGGCATAAGCCAAATTTGAGATATTTAAGGGTATGGGGCTGTTTAGCCTTTGTGAGGTTAACGGATCCTAAAAGATCTAAATTGGGAGCTCTGATAGATTTTTTGACATTGAAAATAATATAATTTTTGAGTCAGGTGATGCTATTTTTCGCGAAGAAAAATTTCCTTTCAAATCAAAAAATAATGGAGGTAAAGAATTTGAACAAAATATTTTAAAACCTAACTCTTCTACTCCTATTTTACAAAATCAAAAAAATTCTCAAAATAAACTCAAAAGGAGTAAAAGAACTAGAGTTGAGAAAAATTTTGGTCCTGAATATATTTTTTATAATGTTCAAGAAAATCCAATTTCTTTACAAGAAGATTTATCATCACCTGACGCTCTATTTTGGAAAGAGACTGTAAATAATGAGATGGAATCACTACTTTCTAATAAAACTTGAAAATTAGTTGATTTACCACCATGTTGTAAAACCATATGGTGTAAATGGGTCCTAAAAAAAATTAAAACTGGATGGAAGTATTAATAAGTATAAAGCGAGACTCGTTGCAAAGGGGTTTAAACAAAAAGCTGATGTAGACTTCTTTGATACTTTTTCTCCGGTTACTAGAGTAACATCCATTAGATTGCTTATTGTTGTTGATGCAATTCATGATTTTATTATTCATCAAATGGATGTGAAAACAACTTTTTTAAATGGTGATCTAGATGAGGAAATATATATGAACCAACCTTAAGGTTTTTTACAACCTGGTGAAGAAAGCAAAGTGTGTAAGTTGTCTAAATCCCTTTATGGCTTAAAGTAAGCTCCAAAACAGTCGCATGAAAAATTTGATTCCTGCATGATTGAAAATGAGTATAAAGTAAATGAGTGTGATAAGTGCATATATTATAAATCATGAAAAAATTCACATGTCATTATTAGTCTCTATGTGGATGATTTGCTGATTTTTTACTCTAATATTTTTGTAATCAATGAGACTAAAAATATGCTTAAGAGCCATTTTGATATGAAAGATCTTGGATATGCTAATTTTATTTTGGGCATGCGTATTACTAAAACTTGTAATGGAATTTTTCTTGATCAATCAAATTATATTGAAAAAATTTTGAAAAAATATAACTATGTTGATTGCAAGCATGTTTTTAATCCTTTTGATTCGAGTATTCATCTATTTCCTGTTGAAAATGAAAATGATGTCATAAATCAAAAGGAATATGCTAGCATGATTGGTAGCTTGCGATATGCTACTGATTGTACGAGACTTGACATTGCATTTGCAGTAGGGGTACTAAACAAGTTTACAAGTAAGCCAGGAAGAGAACATTGGCATGCTATGGACCGTGTAATGAAATATTTAATTGGTTCAAGAAACTATGGCTTATTTTATAAAAAAATATCCTGCTGTTATTGAAGGTTTTTCTGATGCAGATTGGAATCATTGTCAGATGATTCTTTATCTACCACTGGATATATTTTTAAATTGGAAAGTAGTGCAATTTGTTAGAAATCTAAAAAACAAACCATTATTGCTAATTCCACTATGGAAGCTGAGCTTATTGCTTTAGCTTCAGCCAGTGAAGAAGCAAATTGGTTAAAAGATTTATTACATGAGATCCCAGTGTGGAAAAAACCAATACCTCCTATATTGATTCATTATGATAGCACTGCTGTCATTGGTAGAGTTAACAATCGTTATTATAACGTTAAATCCAGACCTAGAAGAAGAAAACACAGTACTGTGAGATCTTATTTGAGCAGTGACATAATTAACGTGAATTATGTTAAATCTTGTGATAATCTTGCAGATCCATTAACTAAGGCCTTGATAAGAGAGAGGGTCTGGAATACTTCGAGAGGGATGGGACTTAAACCTATATCATCATGAGCCATATATAAGGATACCCAACCTAGGGACCAGATATCATGTAACTAGGTTTAATGGGACAAACAAATTATAAGGTGGCCGAAAAAAAAATGCACAATTTTTTTTCTCATCCCTATGATGTAAGTGCATTATTCATGCAACGTTTGGAGGGTTGAGTTTTCAAAATGAAATAAAAAAAAAATTCTTAATAAAGTTTGTAGCTCGTATGAGTGGAGTGCAATAGTTGCAGGAGCACTCTTGACAGATTTTACCTATGTGAGTGCGATAGTGGGGCCGCTCTCTATGAGAATATGGACATTTCTCAAAAAACACTCATGAAAAATTGTCGTAATGTGCTAGCCATTAAAGCTCATATCAACACCTAGATTATTATGTGTGAGCAGTAATTTTTTATTTCCCTTAACCAGTTATGGTTCAAGTCTGAGATCACTACTAACTGTGGAGTAGAGATTGATGTTTCACTAGTGGAGGTTCAATGAAGAGTCACACCTATCATGATGCATAATTATCTATCTTTTGGCAAATATATTTTGACTTATTTTTAAATAATAAAATGAGTGGGGGAATGTTGTAACATTTTATTTTTTTAAAATAATTTTATTATTGAAATATGAAAGGTTGGAAGTTTCATAACATGATTATGGATTGTTATTGTAGGAAGATCATAGGTCATGAGTTATAGTGAGTTGTTTTTGTGGAAGATCATAAGACATAAGTTATAGAATTAAGTTTATAAAATTTAATTTCTTATTTACTTTTATTGTCTTCCTAACACCTATAAATACCATTCTTTTCTCTCCAACTTTACATAACAAAATATATGAAGTTTTATATTTTTTTTCTCTCTGCAAAGTTAATACATTTACCATAAGAAAGGTGTTCTTATAGTGGAGCTTTGAGTTCATCTTCTAGTGCAAAAGAGGTTAAACTAAACAACGTTTCAGTTGGACTGTTGTATCTTGGAGAGGACAAGTCAAAGACGATAGCTGTTGCACCGGTGATTGAGGATTTTCGACACCGCAGAGGGCTTGAATCTCCTTAAAGAGAGGGAGATACCCACGCCTCAACCTAATTGGTTACGAGTTTGCTTCTAAATTTAATTGTAAATTTTTATTTACAATTATTTTCACTAACAATCAGTGCTTCGTATCTAGAATGAGGGTAAATTTATGGAGCACTCTATTTGAAACAAAGAGAAACTAAATACCTCACGATCAGGCATGTAATCAAACTTGGAAGGTCGAGATTGCTATTATTTCTTGATTTTTCATGCAGTGGTTCTTTTACAATCTAAAATAAAAAACCAGTGATTTGTAAACAAAATAAAAGAAATTGTTGGATAACAAAGTTGGTCGAAAAATGGATGGTTAGAACATATATTCATCCCCTTTTATTCGTGTCTGTTTGTCTTTTAACATTGATATTGCCTATGAATAATTATGTGAAATTTAGCGATACTCTCTGGTATCAAACTTATGTATTCAGGTATGCATATCAAATGGATTTTGAATTCAATCCTTAGATGGTTTTGGATTTGTGACTAATAATCATGAAAACCTCTGCAAAAATATAATAACAAATTTGTATCTGAAAAGCTCGACCTTTTCAAATTCTTTTCTAGTCAATAAGTTGTAAAGGATTGAAGAACTTCAATTTGTAGATTTCCTTTGTGAAGAGAACTTATGATATGGAGCCAAACAGTTGGGATTCTAATCAGGATTGTGAGATGATCTTTTAGAAACCCTGGGCAATTATATCTCGAGGATTTTCTCTTATTCCATTCATTTCACAATATGGGATGTGGGAGTCGGAGATAACATTCATTTACAGGAAGAGTTTGGGATTGGCTCAAATTCTTTTGCCTCTTTCATCGTTCAAAAATGTTCACATTTGCTGTGTTTAGTTTCCAAAAATGGGACAATACGTTGGAAATGTTAATTTCGTCGTATTTCACAGGATAGTGAAATTTCATATTTGTCTGTTTTGTTGGCTATCCTTCTGAATCGTTGGATTACTTGGGTATCTTTTCCACACTTTCATTGAATTGCCTAATTTTCCCATCTTTGATCCTTTCAGTTTCGTTTGGAAATCTTGCATTCCTTGCTAATTCATTATAGAAAAATAGTACTTGTGATTTGGTCCAAGGGAGAGGGTCATTTTTTTCTTTCCCTTTGTGGTGTTTGATATATAGAAAGATTCATCATTTTTTTTTTACGTTGTGATCATATTTCTTCTTCTTGTCAAGTTTTACCCATCAGCAACGCAAATGGGCCAGATGGCCGGCCCGAAACTGGACGGGCCACATAAAAAATTGGGTTGGGTTGGCGATGGCCTGATTTTACACGGACCCGTATTTACTTGACCAACCCAATCCGATTTTGGGCCACAGGGCTACTAGTTCAGCCCATTTTTAAATTTTAATTTATTTTTCCATAACAATTACATTAAAAAAAATTTCAGGTCTTCACCACCATCTCCAGCAAACCCCAGCTCCACCCTAACCACACTCTTGTGCAAGTCGACCAATTCAGGGGGGGATTTATCCCTTGGTCTGGTTGGGAAATTCAAACGGGGAGGGGGATGCTCCCCTGTTTTCTGCATATTACGAACCGGGCCCGGGGTGGGTGGGAGGTTGGGTAGATGAATGGGGTGGGTGATTTGGGTTAAAAAAAATTTATCGGGTCAGCCCAAAACAATTGGGCTAGTTCGGTTTCAACCCGATTGGCTCAATGGGTTAATTATACCGGGTCAAATAGGCCTGATTTTTACTTAAAATTTTTTATTGGATTGGTCCAGTCTAGATTACAGGTTATTTGGGCTAGCTTATTTTTGCCACCTCTATGCGCACCTTTTCTCATTTCATCCTAGATTTTCTCTTTGTGATCATATTTCTTATACATCAAATTTGATTACCTCTATATTCTTTTTTGTTGAGAGTTGCACATGGAAAAAGCACGTGAACTTTATCGATAAATCAAAGGCTATTCAAGTTATCTATGTCAATTCAGTATAATGAGTATGTTTAGTTGAGTTTTTTTTAAACTCTTTTTTTCTCGAACTTATTTTTAACCACATATTTTATGCGACCAACAACTTTTCAACCACATATTTCGTGCTTGTTTGGTGAAGCATTTTAACAGATTTTGATAAAAAATTAATAAAATGTTTGGTTGAAAAGTTAATAAAAGTTGTGGATCCTATTAAATGTGTGGTTGAAATTAATTGTTGACTTTGAATTTAATTTTTTATCATATTTTGAAGCTCTATCAAACAAGCTTTTCATTAATTCTTATTAAAATCTCCTAAACAACTACTTTTAAACTCCATCAAACATAAACTATATATAAAAATTAAATCATCTAGTGCACTTCTAATTGTATTTCTTTAATATTTTCAGGTCATTACAGTAGAACATCGTGAATTACGGGACCTTCTACCCCGGCTGAAACTTGAATAGTATTTGTTCATGACAATGAGATTTTTCTTCTTTTTTTTTTGCTCGGCCAATATTTATCTCCTCTCATACACAAGCGTTTGGAAATTTGTATACATTTCATGGCAATCATTTCTTGATTTATCAAATTTAGGGTATGTTCTCTTTATTGTTTTCAACCCATTTTTTATTTTCTATTTTTAAAAATAGTGAAAATGCGTTTACTTAACCAATTTTAAAAAATAATTTTTCAAAACACGCAAAAAAATTACAAAGGAAATGAAAACGGCAAAACGCAGAAAATAGTCGTTTTCCGCATTTTCTGTACAAAAGAATGGTATTTTCCAAATCAGCAAAACGCGCATTTTGCAATTGGAAGGTCTGGGTTTCGATTCTTAAATGCAGTTTCTTCTTTCTTTTTTTTTTCTTTTTTTTTTTCATTTTACGCTACGCAAAATAATGATGATTTAACCAATTTTTGCGTATTTTTTCGCAAAACACAGTTCCTTTCCAAAGTGGCCAGAAACGCGTTTTCAACCCATTAAGTTAGTGGTTTAATTCCTCTCTCCTTTCTAAGTTTTTGAATTGTTTTTAATGGTTTTTAAATGTTTTTAATTCTATAATTAAATGTTTTTAATTGAGTTTAAATATTTTTAATATTTTTAATTGTGTTTAAATGTTTTTAATTCCAAGTTCAAATTGTTTTTAATTATTTTTAATGTTTTTTTAAATGTTTTTAATTGTGTTTAAATGTTTTTAATTTTTTAATTGTGTTTAAATGTTTTTAATTCCAAGTTTAAATTGTTTTTTTAATTATTTTTAATATTTTTTAAATATTTTTAATTCCATAATTAAATATTTTAAATATTTTAAATTGTGTTTAAATGTTTTTAATTCCAAGTTTAATTTTTTTTAATTGTGTTTAAATGTTTTTTATTGTTTTTAAATGTTTTTAATTCCAAGTTTAAATTGTTTTTAATTATGTTTAATATTTTTTAAATGTTTTTAATTCTATAATTAAATGTTTTTAATTGTTTTTAATTGTGTTTAAATGTTTTTAATTCCAAGTTTAAATTATTTTTAATTAATTATTATTTTTAATTCCAAGTAAGTCCAAATTTCTAAAAAATTTCAAGTAAATGCGTTTTCAAATTTTCTGTTTTCAGAAACAATTTTTGAAAATTTCAAAAAGAACGCATTTTCAAAAATCTTAAAACAAACACTCAAAACACAAAACACAAAATGAATTTAAAACTCAAAATATAAAACACAAAACACAAAATGAATTCAAAACTCAAAACACAAAATTTAAACGCTAAAAAAAACACCACCTTAGTTTATGCAAATCTCTTCCTTTTTGGTGAGCATAGTGCTGACACGACATTTTACCCAATTATAAGGTGCAATCCCATTTAGTAGTAAATGTTGTGTATGTTGGACGCGAGATGATGTTAAAAAGAACAGAAGGAAGAAAAACTGAAATTGGTGGCTTATTGCGTAGAAGCTGGCATCAAGCTATTTGTCTTTAATCTGCATCTTCACTTTTTGTTAATCTTAAAATCAAGCTCAAATATTATTTTTCCTTGTCATGTTGAAAGTGTTGTTTCTGCTGAAATTTCAAAGAGTGCAAAACAAAGTACAGCTCCTTGCTGCAGGATGGGAGGATTTTTTCGATCATCACTCCCTCAAAGATGTATGTTTTGTTGTTTTTAAATACAAAAGAAATTTGACATTCGAAATTAGAATATTCGCTCACAAGTATGTAAAGTACCGCAAGAACAACCCAGAGAGTTGGTTATCCTTCTCAAATTGAAATTCAGCTTCATATTGCATATTTATCTTCTTTTATAATTAAAATTTTAACTTTTGCAATTTTATCCTATGAAATTTATGAGAGAAAATATGTGTAGAGAAATAATTCTCTGTATTGATTTAATTGAATAATGAGAAGAAGATTACAAGATATATATACTAATAAAAAATGGATTCTACTTAAAATAAAAATATTAAATAGATGGTATCCTACTATAAATATAATTCTACCAACAAGAAAAATTATAAATAAGGTAAACAAATATTTTTTAGTAAGTTAAGTAAATATTTGTTAATATTCTCCCTCAAGTTGGAGCATGTATACCAAGAGTGTCCAACTTGCGAGTGAAACTGTGAAATGCCTCATTGCCTAGTGCTTTAGTAAATAAATCTGCAATCTGATTGTTGCTTGGAACATATGCAGTTTTGATCTCTCTCTTAACAATTCATTCACGAACAATTTCATGATAAACTGGCTTAGCAATAATATGCATTGCTGCTTGATTATCACAATATAAGATTGCTGCTTGTGGGTGATTTACACATAGGTTCGTCAGCAATTGTCTCAACCATGTAAGCTCACAAGTAATATAAGCCATCGTCCTATACTCTGCTTCTGCTGAAGATTTAGATACGGTCGTTTGGTTCTTACTTTTCTATGATATAAACGCTTTTCTCAAAAATATACAATATCTCGTAACTGACCGTCGTGTAGTATTATCTCCAACCTAATCTGCACACCAAATCCTGCTAGCTTCAATTTCCCGTCTGATGGAAAATACAATCATCGTCCTGGTGCTTTTTTAAACTATTGGAGAAATCGATAAACTGCATCAAGATGGGGTTGTCTAGGTGCCTACATAAACTGACTAAGTGTATTGACCGAAAATGATATTTTTGGTCTAATAATGGTGAGATAAATGATTTTTCCTACCAACCGTCGATAAAATGTGGAATCTTTCAACAACTTTCCATCTGTCAAATTAAATTTCAATGACTGCTCCATGGAAAATGCTGCAGGTTTTACTCCAAGTAATCTGGCCTCTTGAAGAATGTCAAGAGTATATTTCCTTCAATTTATTGAAATCCCTGATCTCGAGCGAGCATTTTCTACTCCAAGAAAATATTTTAATGTGCCAAGGTCTTTCAACTTGAATTGAGATACAAGAAACATTTTTGTAGTAGAAATTACTTCTCTATCATTTTCTGTGACAATCATATCATCCACATATAATAGAATAGCCGTAAATAAATCACCATTGACCTTTGTAAATAGTGAGTAATCTACATGTGACTGTTTGAACCCAAACCAAATGACAGCAGATACAAATTTTTGAAACCAAGAACGAGATGCATGTTTCAATCCATATAAAGATTTATAAAGTCGACATACAAGTAGTGTCTCACCTTGTCGATGAAATTCAGGTGAGGTGGGGTGGGGTGGGGTGGGGTGGGGTGGGGTGGAGGGAGTCATATAGATTTCTTCATCAAGATTACCATGAAGAAAGACATTTTGGACATCCATCTGATCAAGAGTCTAGTTTCGAATAGAGGCAATTGCAAGTAAGCATATGATTGTTGTTAACTTTACAACTGGAGCGAAAGTTTCATTATAATCAAGTCTTTATCGTTGTGTAAATCCCTTTGCCACCAGCCGTGCTTTGTATCGTTCAACTGTACCATCAAAATTAAATTTGACCTTAAACACCCACTTACAACTAATAGGATAATAACTTGGAGGAAGCGGGACAAGTGACCAAGTATTGTTTTCTTCTAATGCATGAATTTCATCATTCATAGCAGCTACCCATTTAGAATCCTAACATGCGGCCTCATATGTCGCTGGCTCAATTATATGAAAAATATTGTATGTAAAAGCACGATGAATAGAAGAAAGATTGCTATATAATACGTACTTTGATATAGGATGTCGAGTGCTGGATTTGACTGGAAGAGACCCTATGTGAGTAGGCAGAGCATGATTGACATAGTAATCTTTTAGGTGAATTGGGGTTTGAATGGATCTTGTTAATCGTCGAATTTGGTCATTTGGTACGACTTGGGGTTGTTCTGGCTGGTCATCTAGAGGGTGAGAAGAGGGGACAGGTCGACCGGTGGAGCTCTCTGTTGGATTGGATTAGAGAACCGGTTGATCGGTAGCTCAACCAGTTGAGCCCTTTGTTGGACCGGATGAGGAGACCAGCGGTTGAGCTCTCTGTTGGACCGGTCGACTGGTAGCTCTACCGGTTTAGCAGTGTTCGAGATTTTCTAGCATGTTATCTGTTTCTGCTATGCGTTGGTCGTCAGGGTATGTTAAATGGAGCGTTTCAACATCCATAGTCATAGATTGTGGCAACGGGATGGAGTTGGTTTCGTCATTTTGTTGGAAAGCGTATGGAAATATGGTTTCATGGAACACGACGTCTCGGGACACCACTAGCTTTCTGTCGGTTAGGTCATAAAAGAGGTATTTTTTTTGCCCGAGGGCTATCCAAGAAACACACATGTGGCAAACACAGGCAACCATAGACACGTAAATGGGAATAAAGTAGTAGTTTCTTGTGCAATTTTTCGTATGGTGTTTTGTGTGATAGCAAAGGCGAAGGTATTCGATTGATAAGGTAACAAGCTGTCTTGATATATTCTCCCCAAAATTTTAACGAAATATTAGCTTGAAATCTAATGGTACGAGCCACATTAAAGAGGTGGCGGTGTTTTCTCTCTACCACTCTATTTTGTTGAGGGGTACAAGAACATGATATATAAAAAATGGTTCCATTTTCATCTAGGAATGCTTGCAATGATAAGAACTCTTATCCATTGTCAGACATGAAGGCTTTTATGGTCAGGTTGTGTTGAGTTTTAACCCAAGCAAAGAAATTCTTAATTATGCTTTGAGTTTCAGATTTATGACGCATGAGGTGTACTAAAGTATAATAAGAGAAATCATCAACAATTGTAAAAAAATATATAGCACCAGAATAAGAATAAATCCTATGAGGTCCCCAAACACAATGAATCAAATCAAATGGTTTATTGTTAGAAATTTGGCTAACTGTAAAGGATAATCTAGATTGTTTTGTTAAATGACAAATATCACAAATATCGTGGGAATCAAAACTAATTTCTAAAATACTTTGTGCTAGGTATTGAAGAGGTGAGGCTGAAGGATGCCCAAGACGTCTATGCCATAGATTGGTTGATCCACTGGTAGTATGATGTATTTGTGGTCTTTGTGAGATGTAGTATAGGCCATTACTCTGCCTTTCCACGCCAATTGTTTTTTTCGTAGTCAAATCCTGCATTACACAAAAATTAGAGGAAAATGTCACATAGCAATCTAACCCTCTAGTAAGTTTACTGATATATAATAGATTAACTTTGAAGTTGGGAACATAAAGCACATTATCAACAGTCATATTATTTCTCAAGTTAACTACACCAATAGATTTAATAAGAGCATGCCCCCATTCGGTAATTGCACAGTTTTGTGCTTTGGCATGAATTTATTTTCAACGATCACATCCTTTGTCTCATGGTCAGTGGTCCCGCTATCAATAATCCATGAATTACTTAAAGAGGTAGTAGAAGAATTGATATCTGAGGTGTTAACATAAGACTTATCATTATCCGTCTTGTTGTTTAGAAGTGTCATGATCTGCTCATATTCTTTGGCCGTGAGTGTTTTTCCTTCATTTGGGTCAAGTGTAGAAGCGGTAGTAGTGTTCGTGAAGCGTTTATTTCGTAGATTCACGTCCTTCACATGAAACTTGTACCCTAGAGGGAAGACGTGGATGAAATAGCATGTATCAATGTTGTAGCCAGTCATTCCATAGTGGGTGCACTGTTTCTACTGTCCAATTTCTGTAGAAACGATCGATCGGTCATCGCTTGACCGATTCGATTATTGGTCGGCCGATTGTCACCTTTTCGGTTCGATCCCCAATTGCTCAACTTCTCTCAATTAATTGAATGTTGTCATTCACGATCTGTTGCAACCTCAACTTGTCTTTCATGTTGCATTAAAATAGCATGGACTTTTCTAGTATCTGGGAAGGGGTTCATCATTAGTATGTTTCCACGAACTGTGGAATAAGAATCATTCAATCCCATCAGGAATTCATGACCTTCACATTCTCATCCCTTTCAGCCAGTGCCTTAAGATTCCCATAAGTACATCCAATTAGGTTATGATAAGAACCCAATTCATCATATAGTTTCTTTAATTTGGTGTAAGAAGCTGACACCGATTGATTTTCTTGTCGATGCTCAGTAATTTCTTGGCAAATCTAATATATTCGCGCATCATTACCTTTAGAAAATCGATCTTGTAGGTCGTCACATACCTCTGTAGCAGATTCGAAGTATATGATACTTTCAGCAATATCTAGATGTACCGAATTAAGTATCTAGGAGAGCACCATGTGATTACTCCATTCCCATATGGAATACTTTTCATCTTCTGCTTCTGGTGCTTTGATCTTCTCATCAATGAAGTCAATTTTATTCTTGACAATTAGGGAAATTCTCATAGCCATACTATATTGTCCATAATTATTTCCATCAAGTGGTTTAGAAACAATAATTAAGTTGGGATGATTGGATTGCTGTAGAGCCATAGGGTCCGATTGGACAATCATCGCCTATGTAGTTTTTCTATTATCGTTTGTGCCAGACATCGTTGCTCATAATCGTCGCTCTGATACCATATGAAATTTATGAGAGAAAATATTTGTAGAGAAATAATTTTATTGATTCAATTGAATAATGAGAAGTAGATTACAAGATGTGTATATATATATACTAATAGAAAAGATATTCTACTTAAAATAGGAATATTACATAGATGGTATCCTACTATAGATATAATTCTACCAACAAGGGAAAGATTAAATAAGGTAAACAAATAGGGATTTTGGCGCAAATGGTCCCTAACCTTTGCTCTTAGTGTGGAATTGGTCCCTAACGTTTATTTTTTGGCAAACAAGTCCCTAACCTATGTGTTTTGGTGCAAAATTGGTCCTTATGACAAATATGCCCTTGGTTTTAATTAGAATAAATTGTATTTGTATTTCTAATCATTACAAAATGTGCAAATAGGTTCAATACTTTTATTTTTATAAAAAAATTAAAGAAAATTGGTGAATTTTTTTTTTGTAATTAACACTTTAGTAATAAACATGTCAAATAAAATTATTATTTTTATTATTAAGTAATTATATTATTTAAAGAGGGAGAAATCATTGGGAGAAAAGAAAAATTTTTCTCCCTCACTTATAAAATTTTTTCTCCCTCTTTACTTTAAAAATTAAGTTAAATAAATAATAAAATAACGTATATAATTTTATGACATTGAACTAATCTTATTACATTTTTATTTAACATAAAAATACTAATAAAAATTAATTTACACATTATGTGTTTTATTTTTGAACGAAAATAAAACGATAAATTAAAATATGAAGAATATAATTGTATTTCTAGTATTTGTAGTTAATAAACATATAACTCAATTAAATAAAAGTATTTGAATATCAAGTTTGTGACAAAGTTATTTTTTTTATACAACAATAAAATAAAAGTTTAAATTTTAAATAATATAATTACTTAATAATAAAATAATAATTTTATTTAACATATTTATTATTAAAGTGTTAATTCAAAAAAAAATTCATTAGTTTTCTTGAATTTTCTTATAAAAAATAAAAGTATTGGACCTATTTGCACATTTTGTAATGATTAGGAATCAATATACAATTTCTTTTAATTAAAATAAGGGTATATTTGTCTTTTTTATCACATAAGGACCAATTTCGCACCAAAACACATAGGTTAGGGACTTGTTTGCCAAAAATTAAACGTTAGGGACCAATTCCACAATTAGACCAAAGGTTAGGGACCATTTGCGCCAAAATCCCAAACAAATATTTGTTAATAAGGTAAGTAAATATTTGTTAATATATCCAAAACTGAATTTACCTATATTGTATAAATAGCATTTACCAAAAGGTTACATTATTTTTTTTAAAAAAAAAATTGTTTTTATCAATTTAAAGTATCTGCCGGACACTTTTGCAATAAGGCAATTACCAAGATTTTTAAAAATATTAAGATTCATGATTCATTGGGCAAAATATGGTACATCCATGCTAACAAAAGGGTCAATAATATTCTAAGCCCTTTGACAACATGATAGACAAAATGCGCAAGAACCAAAAATATCAACATCGGAGATATGTGATTGTTCGAGCTCATCAACATTGAAGTACCTATTTTTAAGGTGTACAAATTTTGTGGTACAAATGAAGTAACGATTCTTACATAAATCATTTCATGCTAATTTGAAGTTAGTAGTATGTTAACTTGTGCACTAAATGTATTAACTAAAACTAGGGAATGATGATGATGTTTTTTTATGATTTTGTATAAACTATGTTGCTATGTTCAAACTGAATTTATTAATTGCTTGTTTAATAGAATTTTTTAGCAGATTTTGATAAAAAGTTAATGAAATGTGTGTTTGAAAAATTGATAAAAATTATAGATTTTATGTGGTAAAAATTAATTATTGATTTTGATTTCAACTTTTTAGTAAAATTTTAAATTGTACCAGATAAGCTCTAACTATGAATTAAGAGATGATGGTGATGTTTTATGTCATTAAGTATAACTGCTTTGCTATGTTCAAACTTAATAATTTCTATATTAATTATTAAGTATAATAGGATGTCAATTACATTTTCAAAACTATAAAGATCCATTCCATTCATTACATCAATATTATTACATGCATTTAGTCATGGGTAGATCTAGAAATTTTTGAGTCCAGACTGCTGCTGAAAAAATTTACAATAATTTAATGGTCTAAATATATTAAAATTTTTATTGAAATGTATTTGGATGTGAGTATAAGAACTTTAAAAGTTTTATAGATCTAGATCATTAAATTAGCTTAAATTAATAGCTATAATTATTTGTCAAATTCATTTGTACGAGGAACGTCCTTTTTATATATATACTAGTTTTCGGCACGTGGGATACATATGATGTATGTGTAATTTGCTTCTTAATATTGTTTTGATTATTTATTTATATTGTTTCTATTGCAAATTCTCAAATTTGTACTTTAATATATATTGTGGTAAAGACTCGTCTAACGAGTTATGTATCTGATGCAAAGAGAACAAAAATGGTTATTTCAAACAGTATACTAAAAAACACAGACAGCAAACAACTTGAATGCCTGATAAGCAACAACTTAAGATGAATGCTCCAATAATTTTTCAAACTGTCTCCATATTGGTCAATAGAATATCAAGAGAGCCAAACAAAAATTTCTTCAGTCTTTATCAGTTTCAACAACTAAACCATCACCTCCAGGCTCCAGGGGGCATTCAAGTTTGAAAACAATGGCATCAAGTACACCATTTTAGGCCTGCTATGACCAAGAACTATAATTGAAATCCTAAATTCTTTGATCTCTTTCTTGTTTGTGAGAAAACCCTTTTTGCTAACTATGATGTAAAAGTAATCAAAATTAGGACACATTCTTAAAAGGCTTACACACTTTGAGATAAGAAACAACTCCAGCAAAAGAGCTAGCAATAGCAGCAATTGAGATGACAAGGCAAGCAACACTTAGAATTTGTAGGCTGAGATATCTTGCACTTACTTTGGGATCTTCTTTTGGACTATGTACATTTCCACTAGAAAGTACACGGTAGGAGGCCAGAACCCAAATGCGCCCAAAATTGCAACAACATCATTGAAGAATGGCATGAGCATAGAAATAATAGTTATAGTGATCATGGAAATTGTTCTCCAGATAAGTTGGAAAAGATAGAGCTTGAAAGGTTTGTAGCTCGAGATTGGGACTTGGATTTATTTGGCGATGGATTTGCTATTTGGAACCATTATAATGCAGTTTTTTTAAGGAAGGTGAAAAAGGGGTTTGCAATAAACTTAGTAAGCACCTATAATTTGTCAAGAAGTCAGTATGAATTGTAGAAGCCAAAACCAGTGAGGAGGTTTCCAGGAGAAATGTATCCAAATGCTGCATAACCAAAACACCCACATAACATATAGAAAATTGTTGTTACCAGTAGAGTTGCCTTCTTCACTGTCTTGTATTCTGATGGTGCGGACTTGATTTATCCTGCCATGAAAACATTAATAGAATCAAAATTAAGCTTGTGTTGTAAGGTCAACTCTACAACACTAAACATTGTAAAGTTAAATTCTCGAATGTTGTGCTTTTCTCTGTTTAGTACGGCCTAATTAACATGGTCAACAAGTTTTACGACTACTACGGATAAAAAAAAGTAAAGATACCATACATGTATTTCAATGAGGATGGGAGAGTAAGAATAGGCAAAAGCTATGGCCCAATGCTTGAAAGCTTTTCCTTATTTTTTTTCATGTGAGTGACGTAGCCAATGCTAATTTCAGTAAGGCTTTTCCTAATTTTCCCAATTTCTATATAGGACGTAAGGAATCATTTTGGCAATGATTTTCAAAAAATTGGAACTGATTTTCACATCTTTGGAACTAAATTTTGGCAATAAGCACACCATTTTAGCCAATCGTAAAAATGACATTTGATGACAAATAAACAGCAAAAGAGCAAAATTGCTACTATAAGAAGTTCCAAAACCTTATGCCCTTTACCTGCCAATTACTATATATATTCCATATGAGAAATCCCATATCCCAACAAGCAAAGAAAATTTGAACCATAATTTTTTCCTCCAATACTTGAGAGAAGGAAAAATGAAGAGAGTTGTGATTGCAGTCATTGCAGTGTTGGTCATGATTTAGCTCATGACTGAACCCGCGCAAGCCATTGCCTGTGGTCAGGTAGATGTCGCATTTGCTCCATGCATCCCCTATCTTCCCGGAGGTGGTGAGCCATTCGGAGCCTGTTGTAGTGGGGTGAAAGCCGTTAACGTCTTTCTGTAGGCCTATCCACAACAAGATTTGTATTTCATTTTGAACCACTTGAGCATGCCTTGTTCTTGGAATTTTATGCAGCAACAAAAGAGATGGCAAATATAAATATGGTTCAAATTAACAAAAGACATGAGGCAGGCTACTTTCAGTTTCAATTCTAATTATCTCAGGTATGTAAACTCAACCAGCTCAAATTTAAGTTTAAACACATACGATTTTTTTTATTGTCATGAAGGAAGGGGTTTAAACATCAAGTTAAAAGACATCTTGTTGGTGGTGGTCACTATTAGAATTTTATTTACAGTAGAATACCATGTAGTAGGATACCATACATGTAATATTCCTATTCTAGGTAGAACTCTTTTTCTTATTAGGTTTCTATTAGTGATCCATTAGTCTATATATATATATCTTGTACTCCATTCATTATTTACATTACAAATATACAGAGAGAATAATTTCTCCACATATATTTTCTCTCATATTTTACATAGTATCAGAGCGACGATTCTGATCAACGATGTCTGGTACAAACACCATAGAAGCGACGATTGCCCAATCGGACCCCATGGCTCTACAGCAATTCGATAATCCCGGTTTAATCCTCGTTTCTAAACCACTTGATGGAAACAATTATGGACAATGGAGTAGATCTATGAGAATTGCTCTAATTGCCAAGAATAAGATTGGCTTCATTGATGGAAGGATCGAAACACCAGAAGCAGAAGATGAGAAGTATTCCATATGGGATCGAAGTAATCACATGGTGCTTCCTGGATACTTAATTCGGTACATCCAGATATTGCTGAAAGTATCATATACTCCAAATCTGCAATAGAGGTATGGAACGACCTACGAGATCAATTTTCTCAAAGTAATGATGCGTGAATATATCAGATTCGCCAAGAAATTGCTGATCATCGACAAGGAAATCAATCGGTGTCAGCCTATTATACCAAATTAAAGGGACTATGGAATGAATTGGGTTCTTATCATAACCCAATTGGATGTACTTGTGAAAATCTTAAAGCACTGGCTGAAAGGAATGAGAAGGAGAAAGTCATGCAATTCTTGATAGGGTTGAATGATTCTTATTCTACAGTTCGTGGAAACATACTAATGATGAGCCCCTTTCCAGATACCAGAAAAGTACATGCTATTTTAATGCAACATGAAAGGTAAGTTGAGGTTACAACAGATTGTGAAGGGTAACATTCAATTAATTGGGAGTACGGGTGGGCAAAAAAATCGTAAAACTACCACCCGACCCGACCCAAACCGACTTGGATCGGTTTGGGTCGGTTTTTAGCATGAAAAATGGGTCGGTTCGAGTTCAAAAATGCAAACTTTCTTGTCGGGTCGGGTCGGGTCAGGTCGGATCGATTTTGGGGACCCAAACTGGTCAAAATCGACCCGAACCGACCCGACAATTTTTTTTTTAATTTTATTCCCAATTTCTGACATTTTACTAAAAAAAAAAAAAAGAAAATCAGAAACCATAAACGCAAGTTACGCAACCAAGGAATACCCAACCCACCATAGCCCAAAACCCATTTTGTTTTTACCCATTTCTCTATTATACCAACCCAAATAAAAGCCAAAACATGAAAACCTAATTAAATCATATTCCACATTTCTCTTCTCAGCAGTTAGCCCACATTTCTCAGCGACTCGCGTGCGGTGCTCTCTTCGACGATTCTTGCCGTAATTTCTTCGATCTCTCATCCGTTCTCTCGGAAGTCCACCGGCCAAGCTCCATTAATGCCAACTTAAGCGAGAAAAAGCACAATGAACCCATGTTAGATAATACTTGATATTGAAAAATTGTTTATGAAATTTTGTTTGCTTTATTGTGAAGCCTTTTTTTTTTCTCTGTGGTAAATCTTTGTTTTTTTTTCATATTCCATTTTTGTGTTATTAAAATCGGTTTTTTTTTTTTTTTTTTTTTGGTATTTGTGGTGATATGTTCTTTTTTTTTTTTTTTTTTCATATTCCGTTTGTGTGTAGTTAAATTGGATTTGGATCAAAATGAGATGAAGAATGACTAGTGTTTTTTATTTTGTTTAAAAAAAATCGCAAAACCGACCCCACCCAACCCGAATCGGGTTGGTTCGGGTCGGTTTGGTTTGGAAAATTTTCAAACCGACTTGGTCGGTTTGGACGTCGGGTTGGGCCCAAACCCGACCCAACTCGACCCGTGCCCAGCCCTAATTGGGAGAAGTCGAGCAATTGGAGGTTGAACAGGAAAGATAACAATCGATCAAATCGGTCGACCGTTTCATCCGACTGGTCGACCGCTTCGTCGAAAAATGGCCAAAAACGATGCACCCACTATAGGATGATTGGCCACATCATTGATACCTGCTATTTCATCCATGGCTTCCCTCCAGGACACAAGTTTCATGAGAAGGACGTGAAGCCACGAAATAAACGCTTCACAAACACTACTACCACTTCTACACTTGACCCAAAGGAAGGCAAAACGCTCACAACCAAGGAATATGAACAGATTATGACACTTCTAAACAACAAGTCGGGTAATGACAAGTCTTATGTTAACACCCCATGTATCAATCTCTTTACTACCCCTTTGAGTAATTCATGGATTATTGATAGCAGGGCCACTGACCATGCGACTAAGGATGGGATTCTTGAGAATAAATTCATGCCAAAACACAAAATTGTGCAACTACCGAATGAGGGTCATGCTCCTATTAAATCGATTGGTGTAGTTAAATTTGAAAATAATATGACTGTTGATGATGTGCTTTATGTTTCCAATTTCAAAGTTAATCTATTATCTATTAGTAAATTTACTCAAGGGTTAGGTTGCTATGTGATATTTTTCCTTGATTTTTGTGTCATGAAGAATTTGACGACGAAGAAATACGATTGGCTTAGGAAGGCAGAGTAACGGCCTATATTACCTTTCACAAAAACCACAAATACATCACACTACCAGTGGATCAACCAACTTATGGCATAGACGTCTTGGACACCCTTCAGCTTCACCTCTTCAATTTTTAGCACAAAGTACCTTAGATATTAGTTTTGATTCTCAAGATATTTGTGATGTTTGTTATTTGGCAAAACAATCTAGACTCCCTTTTAAAGTTAGTCAAATTTCTAGCAATAAACATTTTGATTTGATCATTGTGATATTTGGGGACCTCATAGGATTTATTCTAATTCTGGTGCTAGATATTTCCTTACAATTGTTGATGACTTTTCTCGTTATACATGGGTACACCTCATGCGTCACAAATCTGAAACTCAAAGCATAATTAAAAATTTATTTGCTTGTGTTAAAACTTAACACAACCTGACTATAAAAACTATAAGGTCTGACAATGGCCAATAGTTCTTATTCTTGCAAACATTCTTAGATGAAAATGGTACAATTTTCCATAGATCATGCCATTATACCCCTCAACAAAATAGAGTGGTCAAGAAAAAAAACCGACACCTCCTTAATGTGGCTCGTGCCATTAGATTTCAACCCAATCTTCCATTAAAATTTTGGGGGGAACATATTAAAACAACTTCTTACCTCATCAACCGGATACCTTTGCCATTGCTCTCACACAAAACACCATACGAAAGATTACACAATAAACCACCGCCTTATTCCCATTTACGTGTCTATGGTTGCATATGTTTTGCCACCAACCTCAAACCCTGCCATAAATTGGACACACGCCAAACGGTGTGTGTTTTTTGGATATTCCTCAGGACAAAAAAAGGCATACACCTTATATGACCTAACCTACAAAAAGCTAGTAGTATCCCGAGACGTCGTGTTCCATGAAAATATATTTCCATACACTTCCCAACAACATGATGAAACCAACTCCATCCCATTGCCACAATCTATACCTCTAGATGTTGAAACACCACATTTTACAAGCCTTGAGGACCAACACATAGCAAAAACGGATAACTTGCCTGAAAATCCCGAACCATCATCCGGACCAACCGGTCGACCAGTTCAACAAAGAGCTTAAACAGTCGACCGTCTTCACCTACCAGTCGACTGGTTGAGCAGTATCCAACCACCACTGATCCACCTACCTCTTCTCACCCTCTAGATGACCAACTTTGACGATCCACAAGATCAATTCAAATCCAATTTCACCTAAAAGATTACTATATCAATCATACTCTGCCTACTCAAACTGGGTCTCTTCCAGTCAAATCCAGCACTCGACATCCTATATCAAGGTATGTATCATATAGTAACCTTTCTTCTATTCATTGTGCTTTTATATATAATATTTCTCATATTATTGAGCCAGCTACATATGAGACAGCATGTCAGGATCCCAAATGGGTCGCTGCTATAAATGATAAAATTCGTGCCTTGGAAGAAAACAATATTTGGTCACTTGTACCACTTCCTCCAAGTTCTCATCCTATTGGTTGTAAGTGGGTGTTCAAAATTAAATTTCATTCTGACGGTACAGTTGAACGTTACAAAGCACGGTTAGTGGCAAAGGGGTTTACACAACGAGAATGGATTGATTATAATGAAACTTTCGCTCTAGTTGCAAAGTTAACTACAGTTAGGTGCTTGCTTGCTGTCGCCTCTATTCGTGACTGGGCAATTCATCAGATGGATGTACACAATGCCTTTCTTCATGGTGATCTTGATGAAAAAGTCTATATGACTCCCCTCCTGGATTTCGTCGACAGGGGGGAGATACCAGTTGTATATCGATTTCATAAATCTTTATATGGATTGAAACACGCATCTCGTTCTTGGTTTCAAAATTTTGTATCTGCTATTATTCAGTTTGGGTTCAAATAGTCACATGCAGATTACTCACTCTTTACAAAGGTCAATGGTAATTCATTTACGGCAGTTCTGTTATATGTGGATGATATGATTGTCACAGAAAACAATATAGAAGCAATCTCTACTACAAAAACATTCATTGCATCTCAATTCAAGTTGAAGGACCTTGGCACATTAAAATACTTTCTTGGAATAGAAATTGCTCGCTCAAGATCGGGGATTTCAATAAACCAAATGAAGTATACTTTTGACATTCTTCAAGAAGCTGGATTACTTGGATCAAAACCTGCAGCATTTCCTATGGAGTAGTCATTGAAATTTAATTTAACTGATGGAAAGTTATTGAAAAATCCCACATACTATCGACGGTTGGTAGAAAAGTTCATTTATCTCACCATTACCAGACCAGAAATCTCATATTCAGTCAATACACTCAGTCAGTTTATGCAGACACCTAGATAACCCCATCTTGATGCAGTTCACTGATTGCTCCGATACTTGAAAGGGGCACCAGGACGAGGATTATATTTCCCATCAAATGGGAAATTGCAGCTAGTAGGATTTTGTGATGCAGATTGGACAGGAGATATTACTACACGACGGTCAGTTACATGATATTGTGTGTTCTTGGGAAAGATACTTATATCATAGAAAACCAAGAAACAAACGTCAGTGTCCAAATCTTCAGTAGAAGTTGAGTATAGGGCAATGGCTTCCATTACATGTGAGATTATATGGTTGAGACAATTGCTGACAGATTTATGTGTAGATCACCCACAAGCAGCAGTATTATATTGTGATAATCAAGCAGCAATGCATATTGCTGCTAATCCAGTATATCATGAAAGAACAAAACACATTGAAATAGATTGTCATATTGTTCGTGAACGAATTGATAAGGGAGATATCAAGACTGCTTATGTTCCAAGCAACAATCAAATTGCGGATTTATTTACTAAAGCATTGGACAATAAGGCATTTCACAATTTCACTCACAAGTTTGACACTTTTGATATACATGCTCCAACTTAAAGGGGAGTATTAGAATTTTATTTACAGTAGAATACCATGTAGTAGAATACCATACATGTAATATTCATATTCTAGGTAGAACTCTTTTTCTTATATTTCTTTTCTTATTAAGTTTCTATTAGTCATCCATTAGTCTATATATATATATATATATATATCTTGTACCTCATTCATTATTTACATTACATCAATATACAGAAAGCATTAAATAAAAATAGATGTTACAATATTTTCCATAATACATCTACTGTCAAAGAGATTGACTTACATAGATAGTGAACTTATTTAATCAACCAAAGATGGCCATTTTCTGATTCCTTTCCTTTTGATAGTGATTTCTTTATTTCTTTTCATTTTCTAGTAGTTCCTTTCTAATCAGCTACATGATTAAATATCGATGTATGAAAAAATAATTTGTATACATCAAAGTCTCATATTTCTTTATTGCCAGAAGAAAAACTTTTGCAACTCAACAAAGTGATTCCTCCACTAATAGTCACGTTTTCATTACAATCAAAGTTTACATTTTTCTTCTCTAACCCATAAATCAAAACTAAAAAATCAAAAAAAAAAAAAAAAATCAAAAACAATGGCCCGCTTTTTATAAAATTCAAAAACAATGGCCCCCAAAATTCGTATTGCTCTTTTTCAACTTGTTTCTAATTTGAGTGATATTTTCTTTATTTCTTGATTGTTTCAGTTGTTCTTCAATTCTTGTATATGTGATTTATTCTTTAATAAATTTTACATGTTGCTTTTTGAGGTTAATATTATTGATTATTTTTGAAGTTGAAGCCTGTTTGAGAGCATTATCTTTATAGGAAGGAGAATTTGTAAAACTGAAGACGAGCTCTTGAGTCTTGACCAAAGATTTTTGTTCTTAATCCATCCTTATCAACATGAAAAGGATAAATTTGAACAATAAAAGAGTTCCAAAGATAACTTCTTGGTCCAAATCTTTGACAAGATAAAAAAACATTTTTGAAGCAAATGCCTTTGTTATAGATATCAGGTTTTGAAAACTTATACTGAAATATTGAGATTTTTTCAATAGTTTTTTCAAAGAACTTTGTAGGTATAAGTCCTTTCCTAATACAATTTTGAACGGCTCCTGAGTCTTAAAACTCTAGTTTTCGTTTTGAATTCTTTATTGACAACTGTGGTCATTTGACAATGCAACATTTGAAGTTGAATTCTGTTAATAACATTGAGATGATCTTGTTATGTTGAAAGAATGGCCTGATCAACTTCTTTATCGGATTCATTTTCTGAATCTTCTTCATTAGGTAGTTCTTATTCTTGTTCTTATTTACTTCCATCTTGACATCTTTCATTTGTCTCTCCAAACTGGAGATTTGGTTTTGCATTTCATTGATTTCTACTTTAAGGTCGTCACTTGAAACTTTAGAATGGAAGATTCTTCCTTAAATCTATACATAATTTGAGTAATATTAAATGGTTCTATTTGTAGTTTTTGAGGAGTTAGTAGTTGATTAAATTTTTTTCTTAATTGAGGGTTTTCAATTTTTTCAATTATTTTTTGGATAATATCTTTTTCTAAATCATTATCTTCTTGAGTAAGAATATTTATGAATTTATTCTTGCAATGACAATCCTTTGTTTCGCAACCGCAAACTTATTTGTCATTACTAGAGTTAGAAGAAACAGAACTATATACACGCAAACTTAAATAGTAGGCCATATGTTTATTATTTAAACTATAGTAAAATGGCAAAAGTACAAGAATAAACGAAGGAAAATTTTCTTCGATAGAAGATACGACTGTTTTTAATAATAAATTATTCATACATGAGGGAAAACATCTTTTGAAGAAATTGTAGAAGAATATTTTTTTTTATTCTTGACACGGAACTTCCAACCATTTAGTCGAAAGCTCCTTTTCTTAAGAGAAGACAACTTTTAAGATTCAATGATTCCAAAGACGAGAAAACAACAGTGGACAAATTTTCAGTAACAGTTCAACCACATGAAATAAAACGAGAAAATCACTTTTTTTGAGAAGCCAATTCTAGGGTTACATCAATTGCTTTTAAAAATTGTGTAAAGAACTAAGGGTGTGTTTGATTGGTTTTTATGAAAAATTGTGAAAAATAAAAATATTTTCCATGTAAGATAGATAAAAAAAAATCCACCAAATAGGTGAGAAAATATTTTTCAAGAAAATGACCAAAAGTGTGCTTTAGGTAATTGTACCTTGAAAATTATTTTCATTTTCCATGTGCAATCAAACAACAAAAATTAGAAAAGATTTTCTATAAATGTGACATTTTCCATAGAAAATGTGCCAATCAAACACACCCTAACAAGAAAAGACTCAGAGAACAATGAAACCGTTTATGAATTTTGCGTAAACACGTTTTTGACATGTTAATCTTTATTGTGCTTTCCTCGTACCCTTTAGACGACTCTTGTTGAATTGATTTTTTATAGTTGGAGTTTATTTCAATTTGTTTGTTATGCCGGAGGGGTAGAGAGACTAGAGAGTTGTGATGCATTAACAGGAGAGACTAGAGAGTGCAAAAAAGAAAACAGCACGGGCACCTCCTAGTGCCCCTTGTGAACCGATATCCCAGTACACTGCCCAAATCAATGCAAAACTAAACAAAAAAAGGGAAAAGATAACAAGAATCTGGTATCACTCAGTAAGATTTTGATTCCAGATAAGCCATAAGGCGCCTATACTTAACAGGGCTATCATACCACGTGGGGGTATTAAGTATTTCACGTTCAAGCCAATAAGGATCGTCCTCTTCCTTCTCATTTAGCTTCTGGAAGAACATCTTCCACTGATACATGGCACGCCTTAGACGGTAGCTCTTTTGTCCTCTAAACAGAAACTTGATGAAGTCTCTAGCTAATACAGTGATATCCGCTCCCTCAAGGATGTAAATGTACTGAAACCAAGGCGACAAGATATGTTAACTTTTCGAAGAAGTAACACGGAAGTACGAACACATTATTGATAAAGCTGGAACATATTCCAAGTTTCAATCGAGATACATTCATGAAAATATGAAAGTAATCTTAGGAAAATTCATTTCCCATCATATCATAAAACTGCAAGTGTTAATTAAAATAATAAACCGTGTGGATAAGTTTAATCAGCCTCGAACTAAGTTTCAATTGGATAGATAATGTGAACAGCTAATCTCTGCTTGTGGGCTACGTTTTACGTGAGTCAATTTAAGGGATATATTTATGCACTTGCCTAGCACACAGTGAGGGAGAGATAGAGGGAAGAGAGTACCAGAAACACGAATCCAATAGTTGCCATTATTACTTGAATAAACTCATCCAACATCCCAGAAAGACTTTCATCTTCGGATTCAGGAAACCCATCACCACCACCTCCATCACCGCCACCTGGAGGTTTTCCACCACTGCCTCCATCATCATAATATTCTTGTTTCTCAATCTGCTTTTTCAGTATGTCCTCAACTGACGGTTCCTTTTTCAAATTTCCCACGGCTTTCTCAAGAGCTTTCCATGGAGAAGTCTGGTGCCATATTAATAATAAATAAGCATACATTTTCCTAAAGAAATCAGTTCATAGGTTTCTTAATTTCATAATGACTACAAAAGGAAATGAACAATGAAACAATGGTTAACAAAAACCAGTTAAGCAAACATTGGGAAGTGAAACGCTCACACTTTGTAAGGTTCTTAGCATAAAGAGAACATATGAAACACGTGAACCAGCCATAATATAAGAAACAGATCAATTATAACTGAACTCAAGGGCAATGTAAATTGCACCCATTCAATCACTACCTATAACAAAACAATATAAAGTATGGGAACGAATAGCCACCTATTGAAGCAATGGTATTAGCACAACACTCTTCTCTAAAGACAGGATTCACATTGTGTTGAATGGAAGAGAGGACATCGAAAAGGGTCTTTCGTACTACAATAAGGTCAAAGAACTTCCTAATCAAGCAAATCACACGAATCAGAACCATTTGCAAGCAAGGTTATCTACTCAGCATGAGAAATAAAATCTGCCCTCTGCAATCGGCTAGTCCACATGTCACAACGTGGTCAAGAAAAGAAGTATGGATTGTCTTATAAAACAAGTGATGTTCTAGACAGTACCTTTGATAACACTAGAAAAAAAATCAATGTCAATCAGACAGGTAACTGTTGAGGACTAATCTAAACAATCAGCCAGAAGTTCAAAGAATCAGTCCTGCAAACTCTAATTCCAATTCTCTCACAAACATGTTTTCTCTTATGCAATAACTTACAAAAATAATTGATAGAAAAGTCAAGAGAATCTCAAGGAGTCATTTACCTCGTTCTCACCCTTTCCTTTACCACCAAATAAACATACAGGTGACAATCGCTGGTGCCTAAATGTGGCAGAGGTCCGTTTCAGGGAAATCTTAAGAAGTTTCGTTCCTGGGTAAGTAGAAAACCATGTGGATTTCTTATCAAGCAACAAAGACTCTGCTCGAGATGCAGAATTTAAACAAGAAATCTGGCAGGCACTGATATGAATGCAACTCATCTGAGTGAATAGTCGAGTCACTTCGTAATGCAAGTGAAGTTCTAACACCTACTGTGTTCTTGCTCTTAAAATATAACTGCACATCGAACAACATTGAAACAAGTTAGAGTTTGTGTCCATAAAGCATAGAGACTGAATTACATAATGTTTACTACCTACTCCCCGACATAATTAAAATTGTAAAATCACTTTCAACCAGATGAAATTAATTTAACCTTCTAAGATGCAATTTTTTCTGTCATTGATCTTGTTCAACCATGAAGAGCACCAGTACCAACACATAAACCACACAGACCATTAGCTATAATTAGCCAGCAATACACGGACGCAGCTAAGCATTTAAATATATTGCAAGCTTACTAATCGGGCAAGGGTGAGTCTTCATGTCTCGTATTTGCAATCACAACTAAATTATAGAACTATTTAAGCGTTTTCAGTCACTGGTCAACTAGTGTAAGTTTAACTCACATCTTAAACACTCTCCCATTGAGTCACCAGTGGTCTAGTGGGGCCAACTAGCGTTTTCACTCACTGATCAACTAGTGTAAGTTTTACTCACATCTTAAACATTCTCCCATTGAGTCACCAGTGGTCTAGTGGGGGAAGTTGCCCCCGCTGAATTTGGTCCTGGGTATTTCACCGATTACACTTCACGGGCGGGCCGGGCGACCGGTTCTAAAGGCAGGGAGAAACCATAAACAACCACATCAAAAATTCAAGAGAGATGTTGTCGAGAAAATCGCTGTTGCAAGAGGAGGATTACCATCAACAAACAACAATATTGGAAAAAAAATTATAAGGAGCAGGAAGATGAGAATGGCGGGTCTTAGATCGAGGTTGTGTTAAAATTAAATCATCAAAAATCAAATCGAGTGCGAAATCAACATATAAAGCCCATTTTTTCACAGATAAGCCTCATACTACCTACCAAGTTTGGTGATGAAGAAGTGGACTTATCCTTGTAGAAATCACTGCAACACAAGATAAATTGGTGCCAAATGGGTGATGAACACGTCCCTTTTTCCCTCTCCTTCACAGTAAATTGCTCCCTGTTTTTAGTGTAATACCAAAAAACCCTTTGCCGCTGGTCCCTTCTAGTTGCTCACCAGGAAGATTGGCCTTTAGTTGCGGGGTTGGGTTTGGGGTTGGGTGGTGGGGTATTGGCGCAAATGCTCTCTAACTTTTGCCTTCATTGCGAAAATGGTCCTAATATTTTTGTTCGACACAAAAATCTCTCACTTGTATATTTTAGTGCACACTTAGACTTTATTTAATAAAAAAATAAATATACTTTTAATTTTAATCAGAGAGAAATACAAATAAATTTCTAACATTTGTAAAAAGTACAAATAAATCTAATACATTTATTAAATAATATTACATTTAACTTATTAAATATATCACAATTCATAAGAAAAAAATGTAAAATTATTGTGCTTTAAATATATGTAATTCATATGTAATGTGATGTGAAAAACTTGAATAAAAATTATATGAAATAAATTACAAAATAGTGTATAAATTTATGATATTGAATCAATCTTATTATGCATATATTTGGAGTTGGTTAATTTATAATTTCAGTTGATCAAACTAGTCAAACATACTTTTTATCTACACATTTCAAATGAGCCACAACTTACAACTCACCTTTTATCCACACATTCACCAACAACTTATAATTTCAGTACTATTAAACATGCGCTATGTTTTTTCTTTAATATAAAAATACTAATAAAAATTAATTTTCACATTATGTGTTCTTTATTTTTGAACGATAACAAAAACAATAAATTAAAATATGAACAATACAGTTTGAGCTCTAATATTTGTAATTAATAAATGAATAGTTCATTTAAATAAAATTATTTGAGCATTGACAAATTTATTTTTCTTTTTATATTGCAACAATAAAATAAAATTTTAAATTTTAAATAATATAAATATTTAATTATAAAAAAAACTTTTATTTAAGATGTTTGTTAATTATTATGAGCTTAAATTTTAGTTATTTTATAATAGTTCATAAAATATATAAAATAATTTGGTATATTATCAATTTCGTCAATAAAGTATTAATTAAAAAATAAAAAATATTGGACTAATTTGTACTTTTCTCAAAGGTTAAGAATTCAATTACAATTTCTTTAATTAAAACTGAAATTATATTTATCTTTTTTATCAAATAAAGACTAATTACACACCAAAATATATAAGTTAAAAATTTGTGTGTTAAAAAACAATTGTTAAGAACTATTTTCACACGTAACAATTAGGAAACATTTGCACCAATTTCCTCTAATTGACTAATTGGGTTTTACTTGACTTGTAGAAAAACACCACGGAATGGGCTTCTTCGATTTAATCAATTTTGTTAGTGAAGTAATTTGATCCAATGGATCGATCTAAACACTACATGAGACTGCAGGCTTCAAGCAAGTAATAAATAGGAGAAATTGCCTAAAAGTCACAAACAAGTGACTTATTTTAAATTAAGTCAAAATAATTTTCAAAATTGTCGATAAATCATACTGTTCATTAATTTTTCATATTAATCTCAAAATTATCCATGTCATCCATATTTCTTACACACCGCCGCAACCACCACTACTCCCACCACTGTCACAGCCGCTGCCGCTCTACTGCTTGGAAAACCTTACTCCGCCAACAAAATTGGCTTAACCGAGTTTAAAACCATATAATGATTTGTTCTTCCAGTATGTAAGATTGTGTTTGCACTGATAACCTTTCTTGCAGCAACTACTGATCTCATAATGGTTATAACCAGCATTCCTCAACATTCTTGAAGCCATTTTGTAGAACTCGGCAGACTAATTTTCTGAAGGAAGATGAAATCACTAGGAGTGTACCTTGCAGAAATCGATTTAAAATTTATTATGGGCAAAATTGTACACGAGACACCAAAACACCAGCCTCTAATCCTCAACGACGAAAAATCTATAAAGATACTGCTTTTCTCTTAAGTAAAATTCAGTGTTTCAAACTTTGTGCCTTTTTCGACTTGCAAATCATAGACGGAAACATGAGTATTAGTCATTCGTGTTCAGCTTCCGTATTTGGTTGTACTTTGTATTAGTCACATCCTTTTGTCCCTTAATATATATGGTAAATAGCACCAGGAGTCATGAACCTTTGAACGTTGTAACGATGAGGTCCTAAACCTTTGTTTACTAGCAGCCAGAGTCCTTAATCTTTCAAACGTAGGCACCTAATGTCCTTTTTGGATGGAAAACGTCAAAATTGCTGTTAAATCATCATGTGCGCCACACATGATGACTTTTGGAAGGGCAAAATTGTCCAGCATAACCCAAATATCACTAAACTAAGAGAGAAAACCAAAAATGAAGAATTTGGAGTTGAAGATGAAGAACTTGGAGATGGAGATGGAGATGGAGATGAAGATGAAGAATCTGGATGTGAAGATGAAGAATCTACGCTACTTGAATCGAACAACAATAATATTTATCATTTATCTTCGACTTTTCTTTCTTTAATTTTCCATTATTCATTATCCTTAGCAACCCTATAGCAATCATCTTCCTCTTTCCATTCCTCAAATTCAACCAAATACAGAAATAACAGTAATAGCATGGGCAAATTCATCCAAATCAATTTGATCTTCAACAAATTGCAAATCAAATTAAATAAAAATCTCATCTTATTGATTTCAATTCACCATTTTTATAGAAAATAGGTTTCAAGAAATATGAAGCAATAGATCCTCTATGTACCCAGAGAAGAAACTCCATTGATACCCATTAATGAAAGCTTTCTCCTTTAGTTTAGTAATACTCCATTTTTGGTTTTCTCTTCAGCTCCAAGCTCTTCATCTCCAGCTCCAAATTCTTCATTTTTGGTTTTTTCTTTTAGTTTAGTGATATTTGAGTTATGCTGGACAATTTTGCCCTTCAAAAAGTTATCATGTGTGGCGCGCATGATGATTTAACAGCAATTTTGACGTTTTCCGTCCAAAAAGGACCTCAGGTGCGCACGTTTAAAAGGTTAGGAACTCTGACTGCTAGTAAATAAAGGTTCAGGACTTCATCGTTACAACTTTCAAAGGTTCGAGACCTCTGGTGTTATTTACCCTAATATATATGTTGTACCTTTTGTATTAGTGCTACACTTGGCTTACTGTATACAATAACTGCAATAAAATACTTCTCTAATTTCATTTTAATAATATAAATAGCACCTTGATATTGTATTAAGTTGTCTATTAGATTATTCTTTGTTGTTTGATACTGTATTATACAAAACAACATCAAAGAAAATAGTATCATAACATAAATAGTATAGAATTCGCATACATGCTCAGAATTTTTATTATAATATATTTTTGGAATCATCTCGACGAGTCGGTCAAGACCAGTCGCTTTTCCATTGCGTACGATGGATTTTAGCCATCGTCTCTTTAGCTTAAAATAACAATTTTTAATTTTTCTTGTTTATATAGTATCATACATACTAAAAATAGTATTATAGATAAATGTATTTTAATATATTAGTATTATACATATAAATATCTTAATAAAACAATATCAGAAACTACAACCCAATAAAATAATATAATCATAGATTAGATACCAATATCATATGTTAATACATGATAGTAATAAAATAATATCAAAGATAAAAACATTGTATAAGTATACCATATCTCTTTATTTAGATAAAAGAATATTATAGATATAACTAAATAGAGATGTTTACTGTTTGAAGTAATGATATTGTTTTTAAAATACTCCATTACTAGTACAATACTATTGATACTATTTGTATTTAATAATAACATAATAAGTTGAAACATTATAAAAAATAAAAACATAGTATAAGTAAAAGATAAAACAATATCATATATAAAAGAAAATACAAGATGTTTTAATTGTTAAAGTAATGATACTATTTTTAAAAATGCTCCATTAGCAGTACAAGATCATTCACTTTGTTTGCATTCAATAACAGTATCATAGGTTTAAACATTATCATAATAAAACGGTATCAAAGATAAAAGTATGATATAAATATATCAATATACATTATCTAAATAAAATATTATCATAGATAAAACAATATTATAATAAAACAGTATCATATAAAACAGTATTATAATAAAATAGTATTACAATAAAACAATATCATTAAATTAGCATTTTTTTTAATTGTAAGGGTATGTTGGTCTTTTAGCTCTAAAATTTGATTTTAATTGAATTAAGTTTTGACCATATGACTTTAGAGTCCATAAGTACAACAACAGTGACCGGCCTTGAATTTACCCTAATAAATATGTAACTATTCTATTATGATTCGATATCTAATACACTAGTCTTACAATATTAAAATATATAATTTTCCAAAACAAGTTGTAACATAATGTTATGAGCAAATCCATCATATTAGAGCATCTTCAAGGGACACTTTAAACATAAGATGTTCTATATTTTAGATAGTCAACTTTTAAAATTATGCTATAAGAGACTCTTCAAATTACCATTTTAAAACAGAGGACTAAATTAAAATAGAAGAAAATAGAAGAAAATCATATAATAATTAAGAGTGCTAAATAAAATATAAGAAAAAATAATAAATACTTCTTGAAAAAAGTAAAATAAAGTGTTAAAAATAAAAAGGCTGTTGGAACATTTAAAAATGTTACTCTCTAATTTTATAGATGCTATCTAAAATACAAAAGATGCTATCTATAAAGAGAGTCTCTTAGAGATAATTTTATAGTAGTACATACGAAATATTCCAACATGTTGTTCATTTGAAAGAAAAAATCGATTGGCAAAGGTAAATTAGTAATGAAATAGAGGTGAGACTTGAAGAGAGAGTTTTGAAAAAAGTAGACTTTGTACAATGAAATAATGTAGATTATGAGATATTAACACAACGCGCTTTGATATACAAGAGAGAACTTGTCTTTGGTTCAAGAAACTAGAGAAAGAAAATATATGGATGAAGAGTAGTTAAAATTATGTGAATCTCTAGTTTTGCACACTAATTTTGCACAAATACATATTGAATTTCATTCTTAATTTCAAAATGAGTGTTTAATTTCATCATTAATTTGACCGTCCAGCAATCGAATCGTTTACGATCCCAAAAAAATGTCGGTTTTTTAGGCAATCCGGTGACCCGTCCACGTCATTACATAATGAAAATTTTCTTTTTTTATTACTCTATTCTACTTAAAAGATGCACCAACTACTTGTCAACTCTATTAATGAGATGTTAATACAATGAAGTACAATAATTTATATTATTTTTTACAATAATTAGTTGATGATACTAGTAGTCTTGTACTTATTTTGCTAAATACATTTTTGATGATGATGATTTTCTAATATATTAGTATTTTGTTTGATTTGGACTTGTAAAGTGATATTTAGTCACAAAATTAATATAATGTTAATTTATTAAAGTGTAATAATTAATGATTTAATGTTATATTTAACAAAAAAATAAACTTATCGGTTTGACAAGAATTGACCTACTGATTCAACCACCAGATCACCGATTGAACCAGTAATTACATGACCAGCTTCCTTGTCCGGATCGATGTCCAGTTTGAGTTTGATAACTATGTGCAAAAGTAACAAAACGTGAATTGATATATTTAATTGTTTTGTGTTACTTTTTAACAATGTATTATCTTGGAAATCTTTTATTGTAATTAGATGACATTTTCCAATTTTAGAGGTGGCAATGGACAATATCAAGTCGATCCGATCTATGGGCCCAAACTCTAGGCTCAACTCAGTTCAGTTCATGTCCTATACGAATTCAAGCTTTTGGGTCCTCGAACTAAGCCGAGCCTGGCTTATTTCTCAAAAGTGGGACTTGGTCTGACTCGCCCGAGCCAAGTCAGTTCACAAGCATGTCGAATTTTTTTTTTTTTTATATTTGAAATTTACTAAAAAGAAATATAAAAAAATTTATATGACAAATACATTATTTTTACGATAAATGACAAAAACAATGTGACAGAGTTAGGAAAAAAAAACAATTATTATGACAAATACTCTTATACTATTATATATTGGTACAATTTAAAATCCTCCTCATTTTTTAAAGTTTGAGAATGTATGAGAGTTAAAATTGTACACGAATAAAATATTACGCGTACAATTTTATTTTTAAACAAACAAAAAAATTGAAAGTAATTAAGTAACTAACACTTACAATTTTTTGCATTTTTTTCAATTAATTTTTTTAAAACCAGGGCCGTTGAAAATATTCGATCATTGTATTATCAACTTTATCTTGAGCACAAAATTCTCCATTTCGTCTGTCCTTCAAGAATATTAGACATTTCAATATATATATTCTTTTAGCATTGATCGTTACGCAGAATCTAATGTTAAAATAGATATCGAAAGTGTTAGTAGATCACATGCAATATTTGGTAATAATATTGCCATTCCACGGTAAATATCAAAACCACGTGTTTCATTTGGTTGTAAAATGCAACGACATACCTAGATAACCTAGACAGTATTGTAAAATTTGTACCACTAGCATCTAACATATTATAATTTGAGTGAAGATAACTAGATCAGGAAGTACTTGTGCTGGAATTTAGATAATTCCATAAATAATTTGAATATTATGTTTCTGAATTTGATTTTAGGGTGTATAACTGCTTTAACCATCTTTTGCAGCATAATGATCGATTTTGGGTTTCCCTTTTTTTTTTTTTTAATATATAATTTAACTTTTATCTAATATTAATTTAATAGATGACAATTAGATTTATTGACCCAATATCAATTAAACTTATTTGGTATAGTTTATAAATTAGTTTATTTGACAAAGAATAATAAAAAATGTCAAACTACGAGACAAATTTTTTGGTCAAATAAACTATTTTTTATCAAATAAGTCATTTTGGTCAAATAAACTAGTTCATAAATTAGACCAAATTGACTCTTATTGTAACACAATTTAACCTATTGACTTAATAAAATTAATAATATAAAATTACAAATGATTGACCAATTCCTCAAATGATAATACAAAATTAATAAATGCACTTTGTTTGTTAATACATATCGTGTTCAAATAATAATTGTATATAATACTATTAAAAATGTTTAAATTTGTGTTTATCGACTACATAACTTAGTTTTAGATAAAATAGATATATATTCTATTTTTGTGCAATGACATCTTGTAAGTTTTTTAAATAGTATGAATTATAAAAAAAAATATTAGATTCTCATAAGAATTGGCTCAATAATTGAGGTTTGAGAAAAAAAAAATCGATGGCGCTATCCCCGAACCCCCGTCAAAAGATTCCCCCTCCCCCGGCCCATCCCTATTTGGGATCTCTTAACTTCAAAAATCTGGTTTCGTCACTGTGCATAAATGTAAATTCGTGATGAGGCTTCAAAAAAATGTCTAAAGAGCTAAAAGGGAAGAATTAGAGAATGATAAAAATATTTTATAAATTTATATAAACACGTGCGTACGGTATTAATTATGGACATTTTTAGCAAGTATTATTGCACATTATAAAAATATTTTATTTACTTTTTTTTTTTTAGTGACGTCCATGTACTTTATAAAAAAATGTCTTATAAGTTATAGAATGGTAAAACCGAAGAAATAAATGGGAAAAAAAATATTCACGTGTTTAATTATGTTATCTCTTTTGTTAATTCTCTAATGAATTAATTTAAATTAATTATAACAAGAAATCAAGAATAATGTAAATGCAAAGGATATAATTACATCCTTTTTACTAATATTATACCTTAACCATCAAAAAGTACCATTTTTTATTAAGACAATTCGAGTAAAATATTTCACTTTCCAAATGACAAAGGTCTTTACATACATAGACACGATAATTTAAATAGTGTGCTATAAATTTATTGATTAGCTAGAGTAGATTGGCACAAATATGGGAATAAATGAAGAATATTTTCAATCTTTAGAAGATATGTCTATTTTAAATTATAAATTGTTGATCTATGAAGAATATCATCTTTTAAAAACATTGTAAAAGAACTTTTTTTTTTTTTTTTTGACATCGAGCTTCCAGTCTTTTGGTCAAGAGGGATGAAAGTACATGTTCTTAAGAGAAGTCAATTTTAAGATTCGATGATTTTAAAACAAGAAAACAATAAATTTTTAAAGAACTAGAAGGAAATATTTGGAGACAATAAAATCGTTTATGAATTTTATGTAAATACGTGTTTGACATATTAATTAGGGAAATTGGTGTAAATGGTCCCTAAACTTTGCCTCAATGTGAAAATGGTTTATAATCTTTATTTTTTGGCACAAAAATCTATAATCTATGTGTCTTGGTGCGCAATTGTTCCTTATTTGATGAAAAAGATAAATATGCCTTTATTTTTAATTAGAAATTTTTTTAATTCGATTCCTAACCTTTGAAAAAAGTGCAAATGAGTCCGATACTTTTATTTTTTATAAAAGTTAAAAAAAACTAACAAATTGATAATATAGATAATGATCTCCTCCCCATGATGGGGAGGAGATATAAAACCCCCCCCCCACCCCCACCCCCACCCCCACCCCCACATGACACATGTCATGTGGGCATTGGAGAGAAGGAAAAGAGAAGGAAAAGTGATTGACATTTTGTCAATCACTTGTCCAATTCCCACATGACATGTGTCATGTAGGTTTTATAACTCCTCCCCATGGTGGGGAAGAGATCATTACCCTTGGTAATATACTAAATTATTTTGTATATTTACGGACTATTATAAAATAACTAAAATTTAAGTTCATAATTACTAACAAACGTGTTAATTAAAATTATTTTATTATTATTAAGTAATCATATTATTTAAAATTTGAAGGGTAATTAGCACAAAACGTCCATACCATTAAGGTTATTGTGCAAAATGTCCATACCTTCTAAATTTTGGCATTTTCACCATCACCTACTCAATTTTTTTGCGTAAAACGTCATTCCATCCAAAAAACTGCCGTTAACTCACATTACTAATACAATTCGTGATACAACTTAAGGGTAAATTAGTCTAGCAACATTTTTTCAGCTCCAATTTCAGCGCGAGGTTTGGGAGATTCAAAAGGAGGAACAGGTAGACCAACCAGCTTAGAAGTCAGAGCCAGAGCTGGAGAAGGTGAATGGTGCTTATTGCCTTTCTTCTTGCTTGGATCCGGAGCACTGGACGGAATATATGTGGGTGGTGAAGAAAATGGAGACGGTGAATGGGCATTGTACTTCTAGCTTAGAACCGGAGCTGGAAGAGAATATTCAATTTATGGTGGTGCCGCTTCTAGTGTTGGGATTGAAGAATAGATTGGAATATTCAATTTATGGTGGTGCCACTGGCTGGAGAGATGGGTGGGGGTTGGGTGATTGGCGCCAAAAGTGGAGCTTGAGTAGAAACAGTCGGTGGATGGCTCACGGGGGCGAAGACAGAAGTAGGAGTAGATGCGGCAAGGTTACTGGCGCGAACAATGGAGTGGAAACAATAGGTGGCGACACTGGAGCCGTAGTGGAAACGAATCGAGTGAGCTTACCAGCGCGAACAATGGAGCTACAGTCAAAACAGTTAGCGGCATAATTGCTGGAGAGGACAATGGAGCAGCAATGGAAACAGTTGGTGGCAAGCTCATCGGCATGGATAGTGGAGTAGGATTGGAAGCAATTGGTGGCAAGATTACTGGCGTTGACACCAGAACTGGTATGTAAAACATTGTATGGAGAACTAACCAACGCCAAAATTGAAGCTGAAAAAATGTTGCTGGACCAATTTACCCTCAAGTTGTATTACGAATCGTGTTGGTTAAATGAGTTAACGGTAAATTTTTGGACATAAGGTTGTTTTGTGCAAGAAATTGAGTAGGTGATGGTGAAAATACTAAAATTTAGATGGTATAGATATTTTGTGCTAATTACCCAAAATTTAAACCGTAATTTTATCATTACAACGTAAAAAGAAAAATAACTTTGTCACAAACTTGATACTCAAATATTTTATTTAATTGAGCTATTCATTTATTAACTACAAATATTAGAGCTCAATTTATATTCTTCATATTTTAATTTATCGTTTTGTTACTGTTCAAAAATAAAGAACACATAATATGTAAATTAATTTTTATTAGTTTTTTTTATGTTAATTATGGATATGTTTGGTGAGTATTATTGGACATTAAAATAAGAATAAATGTTATTTATCATTATTGGTGATTATCATAAATATATGTTGTAACTGTGTTGGTATTAAGTGATAGAGTCTTGATCTCTTACCTACTTATATTATCCACTTATAATGCTCACGCTGAGGTGGCACCACACTCATTATTTTTACCAATCATGTTATGTCACATCAGCATGAACATTATATGTGGACAACATAAGTGGATAGGAAATTAATGCCCATGGTGATAAATGACATTACTCATGTGTTTGATTATCTTTTGTTAATTCTCTAATAAATTAATTCAATGCATTATTTCATTTAAAATAATTAAAACAAGAAATCAAGAATACATGCCAAGGACATTATTACATCCTTTTTACTGATATAATACCTTAACCATCAACAAATACTTTTTTTTAAGGTAAATAGCATTAGAGATCCCAAATTTGACTCCTGTGACAATGGAGTTTCAAACATTTGATGTTTAGCAACAGAGATTTTAAACATTTCAAACGTATGTATTTGAAGTCTTTTTGTGATGAAAAACATTAGTTTGGCTGTTTAATAGTCAATTTTTTAGTGAAATAACAATTATACCCTTATTTTAATTTAGAATAAACAGCACTTGGAGTCTTTAACTTTTAAAATTTATGATAATGAGATCTTCAAATATTTGAATTATAGCATTCAAGAATTCAAATCTGTTAAACGTCTGCACCTGAGGTATTTAGGTGATGGAAAATATTAGTTTGACCATTAAACGATCAAAATTTGAGCAAAATGATTAGTGTACCCATATTTAATTTTGAATTAAATAAAAATAAATGAAAATGAAGAAACAAAAGCAAAACAGAAATAATCGTATTCCCCAACTCTAAACCATTCACCCTAACCACAACGGTAGCAATATACCATGCTAATTGATTTGTATTTCTAAATTATTAGATGAAATTATTGGTTTGAAGGAATGGAGGTGATTATTTATTTTGTTTTGTCTTTTTCTTTATCTTTTTTTAATAGTCAAACTACATTTTTTGTCACAAAAAGACCTCTAGCATAAATGTTTAAATGTTTTGGGATCTCAGGGTGTTAAAAATTAAATATTCAGGACTTTCTCACAAAGTTTAAAGATTAAGGATTCCTAATACTATTTTCCTAGAAAAAATAAAGATAGAATTGTCATTTTAAAAAAAATTTGACCATTTAACGGTCAAGCTGACGTTTTTCGTGAAAAATGACTTCAAACGCAAACGTTTGAAAGATTTGGGATCCATGTGCCAGAAATCAAAATTTCAAAATTCCATCATCACAAAATTTAAAAGTTCAGGGTCTCCAGTGTTATTTACCCCCCCTTTTTTTTTTTAATGTAGATGGTGATTTATTTCTAAATTGACTCAATTTTAACTATTGTAATTTTCTTGATAAAGATTTGACTACGAAGTCGACTAGAGTACAATTAATCACTTTCCATGGCACATGTCTTTATACATATTCGAACACTTAAATAGCATGCCAAAAATTTATTACTTAAAGTAGAGTAGAGTAGCAAAAATACGAGAATAAATGAAAAAAAAGTTTTGTCATTAGAAGATATGTCCGTCTTAAACTACAAATTATTGATATACGAGAAAATGCATCTTTTATGGAAATCTTTAAATAATATTATTATTTGAATTTTCATTTTCTTTCATTCCAAGGCCCAAGCTAAATTTTCCTTCAGAAGTGGTAAGTGACTTAGTGGTACCGAAGAACGTCAAGTCGAAATAAAGCAGCTACACAACATTAGAATTACGATTAGGACATAACAATGATAGAGAGAGAAACATTTATAAATATGCAAGTTCAACGTGTCAAATTTGGAGTGGTCAGTGCGTTAATGAATTAATAGTAGTTGTTTGACATTTAAACTCCTTGATAAACTCGTGATTAACAGCTCTAATTTTCATTTGTTAAACCCCTTTACTCACTCACCCTTCATTCAATACTCTTTCTTTAGTGGTCTTCGGTCTTCCTTTGTTACGTTTGATAATATAACAAACTTTTACGATTGATCATTACGGACAACCTTTTTTTTTTTTTTCTAAAATGAATTTTTAACTTTTTTTGGCATTTTTTTTTTATTTCTATCTCTCACTTCAAAAACATTGTAAACATAAGAATCTTCGAATTTTTAAAGAAAACCCATCGAACATCACATCTATAATAAATATTTCATAAAATTATCTCAACTACATTTGAGAAATGAAAGGTAACAACTTATGGATAGTGTCGATTCCAGTTCTAAATTACCATATACTTGTTTCATAGCTTTTAACTCAACAATTGACCCGAAATACTTTATTTTCAACATATTTGTCCACAAGTTTCTTGACTAGACTCTACATAAATTATTATTTAAACAAGTTAAAGTTTCATCTTGACTTAAGAGAAAGATTACATATTTGTCCATAAGTTTGTTCATAGAGTTTTTTTTACCGGTCTTAATTCATATATTATGTGTTCGTTTGGTTTCGTTAAATATCAATTTTTTAGCAGATTTTGATAAAAGTCGAGGAAATTTATGTTTTGAACAGTTGATAAAAGATATGCGTACTATAAAATGTATGGTTGAAATTAATTATTGACTTTGACTTTAGCTATTTAACAAATTTTTAAACAAAAAAAAAAAAAGAACACTATATTTTGATGCAATTTACACTATCAAATTATAAATTTGTTAAGAAATTGACGGTCACCTATCAATTTGAATAGTTAAGTCCATGTTTGGTAGCATGTTTAGTAGTACTGAAATTATTTTTTAAGTGTTTATAAGTAGTGTGTCTTATGAAAATGTGTAAATAATAAGTAATTAGTAAGTTGTGAGTGTTATGAAATGTATAGATAAAAAATATGTTTGACAAATTTAACCGATTTAAATTATAAATTAAAATTAGCCAAATATATTTTTTATTTATAAATTTTATGAGTTATAATTTATAATTTATTTATTAATTATATATTTTATAAAATCTACAATTTATAAACAAAAAATTATTTCCGGACAGCCAAAAATGCATATACTTTACCTCATTGGTGCTTCCTCCATCTACTCTTATCCTTTTATTAGTGTTTAATATAAAAAATTTCAGGTACAGAAAAGTGGAATTGAAGTGTGAAAACCTCAAACAAAGAAGATTTGTGCATCCGCAGACAACTACACATGCTCCTACTCTCTTTCTGTTCCCCCTAATTTCCTCAATCTCTCTCTCTCTCTCTCTCTCTCTCTCCTCCCATCTTCGCCGTCTGCCGCCGTATTTTCCGAACTTACTTTTACATGAAATTGAACACCTTAGCCATTACTAAATTTAAACCCCGTGTTCTAAAAACTCTATTTTTTGGTTACTCTTTCTCTTTCTTCCATTTTTATCCAGAGCCCATTCAATGAATTTATAAATTCAACTACTTTCACCTTTCACTGCCGCCGATCCATTTCCCGGTGATTTTTCTACTGTGGGTCTTGGTCATAAACGGGTGGTTGGCTACCATATTTGCAAGATTGACTAGTAGATATCTATAAAAAGGCAGGGCATAAAAAGAAACAATTTTTTTTTTCCTAGTTCTCAAATTTCCTCAATATAAATGCCCTTTAAATGTTTCTATTTATAGCCACACAGGAGAATCGAAATTGTAAAATTTTGTCATCCTATGCCAAGTTATTCAGATAGCTTTTCCGCCATGAATGATTCCACAGCTTCTGGGGACTCTTCTTCTGGTAATCAAACTGCCCCTCCAAAACCAACTGCCAAGAAAAAGCGAAATCTCCCCGGAATGCCAGGTAAAATTATATATAAAAAGATTACTACCCATTTTTCAATACTATTGAATTGAGAAAATAATGTAATTTTGATTTGTGGAAAATTTTCATATATTTTCGTTAGATCCTGAGGCGGAGGTGATTGCTTTGTCACCAAAGACTTTGTTGGCTACGAATCGGTTTGTGTGTGAAATTTGCAATAAAGGGTTTCAAAGAGATCAGAATTTGCAGCTTCATAGGAGGGGTCATAATTTGCCTTGGAAGCTTAGACAGAGATCAAGTGAAGAAGTCAAGAAAAGAGTCTATGTGTGCCCCGAACCTGGCTGCATTCACCACAATCCTTCCCGGGCACTGGGCGATTTGACCGGGATCAAGAAGCATTTCTGCAGAAAACACGGTGAAAAGAAGTGGAAATGCGATAAGTGCTCGAAAAATTACGCAGTTCAGTCTGATTGGAAGGCACACTCGAAGATATGTGGATCAAGAGAGTATAAATGTGATTGTGGGACTTTGTTTTTGAGGTCCAAGATTTGATCTTTATTTTTCTTTCAGCATACCCTTTAGACGACTCTTGTTGAATTGATTTTTGATAGTTGGAGTTTATTTCGATTTGTCTGTTATGCAGGAGGGATAGTTTCATTACACACAGGGCCTTTTGTGATGCATTAGCAGGAGAGAGTGCAAAAAAGAACACAGCACTGGCACCTCCTAGTGCTGACGAGGATCCGAAAATTCAAACTAATTTGCCATCACCACTGCCACCAGCGATGGAAGCACCACCATCACCGCCACCACTGCCAGTGGCAGCACCACCACCACTACAGGCTTCATCACCATCAGCTCCACCTTCCACTGCTGTGGTGTCCTCCGTTCTTCCTCTTCACAATCTAGGTACTTTTGACCAAAAATTAGATTGTTATTGTTTGAGATTTGGATTTTGTCCTTTGTGCATTAGTTCTACAAACCTAACCAATTTTTGTTGTTGTTTCTGTGTATTTTATTTTGTAGTTTAGTTGCTTTTTGTCTTTTGGTGACACTTGTTTTTATCTGCATATGATGTTAGACTAACTGATCTGTGATTTGAACGTGCAAGAACTAGTATTATATATTTAAATAACTAGAAGTGCACTGGACACAAACGAATAATACATAACAATTAAGAATTAAGATATATCTAAGCGATATTTCTGGTCAAGGGAGAAGCAAAGAAATCCAAAAGCTGAAAATGATACTATTTTCTGATTATCTTTTAACTTCATATAAAGCCCTTTAACAAGGAAAGCTCAAGTTCCCTTGCTTGTTTAGTTATTTCAAGTTTCAATAACTAAATATTTTCTTCTTGATGTTGTTATCTCTGCAGAGTTGCCTGAAAGCGCCAGGCACAATCCAGCTACTACCCGAATTTTAGAGGAAACGCCCACGGTAACAGACTCGCCTGTAAATTGTAGCAGCAACAGTCTTTCTAGCAATAATGGTAGTACAAGCAGTAATGTTTTTGCCAGCTTATTTGCTTCATCAACTTCTTCCGGAATTTTACAATCTCAAGCAACCAGATTTCCTGATTTATTCGAAACCATGGCTCATACCAAGCAGACGTCTGATGTTGCACTCTGCACATCTTCGGAACCCATCTCTCTGTGCCTTGCAATGAACCAAGGGTCGTCAATTTTTAAAACAGCAGGGCAAGAGTGCAGGCAGTATGCTCCAGCACCACAGCCTGCAATGTCTGCCACGGCATTGCTTCAAAAGGCTGCTCAGGTGGGGGTAGCTGCATCAAATGCATCGGTTCTGAGGGGGCTTGGAATAGTCTCTTCTTTGTCACCTTCAGGCGAGCCCCAGAGATGGGGCAGGCAAGAAATTGAGTCCGAGGGTGCATCATTAGCGTCTGGTCTTGGACTTGGACTTGGACTCGGACTGGCCTGTGATGGGGGGTCTGCTTTGACAGAATTGATGTTGGGAACGCCATCGGTTTTTGGTCCCAAGCACGCTACTCTCGACCTTCTTGGTTTAGGGATGGCTGCCAGTGGTGGCCCAACTGGTGGGCTGTCTGCTATAATGAAATCCATCAACGATGGCCTTGATGTTGCTGCAGCAGCAGCGGCATTTGGTGGTGGAGAATATTCTGGCCAAGACATGGGGAGAAGCTCGTGACATGACCATAACTTATGATTGTTGGAAAGAATAGTCAGTATTTGTTCGTTTACATGGGATAGCTGTATGCCTTACCTGCTCATAACATCATTGATTAACTGATGTGTAGCCAGCAACATTTGGTAGGCCATTGTATTAGTGCTCAGAAATGCACCGGTCAACAGTGGCAGAGAAGTGGTTGAGCTTCTTCAATGCTGTATGCTGCCTTTTTCCTGGAAGGGTGACTGGAACTTTTTCAAGCAATATAGTCAGTAATGAAAGGTTCGGATATCCTTTCTTCACATTATTTATCAAGTACCATGTTAGAATACATGAACACTAGCTGGGAATGGTCCAAACTAGAAGTAAACATATACTGCACTATTATATGGAGAGTAAATATTAATCCGTTGGATTTAAATTCCTTTATGTTTATCAAATGCGAACACCAGAGTAATAACACGACGAGTTCAGACAATCTATATTCTTGTTTCGATTTTTCGTGATTATATCGAACCTTTGTTTCATCTGTGAGATAAGTTGATTGATAATTTGATACTATTAGCAGCCATTAACTAATGTGATTAAAGTTTCTTGTAGTTTTGCATCATTTTTAACTACCGTTGTGTTGAATTCTATTTTCGTGTATATGAATATAGCAGCAGCAGCAGGAAGTTTGTCAGCTGGAGTGGAACCCCCCCCACCACACCCAAATGATAAATTCGAAAAATATTAGGTGTATTAAATTGTATTATTTTGTATTGTGACAAGAATTCAACTTCCACCACCACAATTGATGAGTTCGGTTGCCCCACTACTGTGGTAGTGGAGGTAGTGTAGGTATAGACAATTGATGACCACGGATATTTCATAATGTGGGAAGGGCTTTTCCTATTTCCTCCTCTGAGGAGGCAGAGTCCGGGCCACCGATATGCATTAGGCCTGCCCTTGGGGCCTCTACTAACACAAAATGTGAAAATTGCCTTCATACTTAGTTACTTTTTCTCAAATTGCAATTTATTAATTTTTACTAGTATATTGTTTATCGGTGAAATACAACATGCAAAAATATTGTCAAATAAAGGATTATGATAAATTTGTACTTATTTTTGTTTCATATCAAACTAATCCACGAGCTTCACCACTTGTACAAGCTCTTTAATGTAGCTTATTTTACCCAGATAAATCAAGTGTTCTTAATCCAAGCTCTGTTCTGTTTGAATTTGAGGATATGCAATTCTTCATGGACTCAAGATGAACGAGATGTGATGATTGTTTAGTAATTAGGAGTCCTATAAATTTTTATAAATTGAGATGTCATTTCATTGTGATGATTGTTTAGTAATTAGGAGTCCTATAAATTTTTATAAATTGAGATGTCATTTCATGATCTTTATAATATACACACGCACATGCATATGTATGTATTAATACTAGTGTACTTCTTACTTAGTGGAATTCGACTGTAGAAGTTTGCTTGTGTTGAATAATGATGAGGAATGAACAAGGTTTATTGGAGAGATTTGAAGAATGGTTAAGAAAAACGAGAAGGAGAGATTTGACACGTCTTCTTATCGTGAGTGGAGGTGAAAACTCTATACGATTGTGATTAACAAATTTTTATTTGGCGCACAACTATAATTTGTCAATTTTTTTTTTTTCTAAACTCCAACTTTTACAATAAATCATATTACATAATTTTTCTTTTTTGAAATTATTGTGTTTTAAGTAGGGTGATGTTCTCCTACCCATGCAATCCTACATCCACTGCTGATGTAGCATAATCTAATTGGCTGTGTCTTCTCAGCAGTGGGGGTAGGATAACTCCTACCCATCATGGGTTGATGGGTAGGAGAACATTTTAAATATAAATAATTCCGTGTGATGTGAAAAACTTTAATATAAATTAAGATAAAAAAAATGACGTATATAATTTTATTACATTGAATCAAATTTATTATGTTTTTATTTAATATAAAATACTAATAAAAATTAATTTACACATTAAGTATTTTATTTATTTATTTTTGAACGATATAAAATATGAAAAATACAGTTGGAGCTCCAATATTTGTAGTTAATAAATGAATAACTTAATTAAATAAAAGTATTAGAGTATCAAGTTTGTGACAAAATTATTTTTCCTTTTTAAGTTACAATGATAAAATAAAAGTGCAAAATTTAACTAATGTAATTACTTAATAATAAAACTAATAATTTTATTTAACATGTTTGTTAATAATTATGAATTTAAATTTTAGTTATTTTATAATTATTCGTAAAATATACAAAATAATTTAGTATATTATTAATTTGATCAATAAAGTCTTAATTCAAAACCTCTCTTTCTTACCCGCCCTTATTAGTAGTAATTCGCTTTTCTTCCAGTTTTTTCTAGATAAAGGTGTAATAGAGTTGAAAAGGGATTTTGTTAAGAAAATCCAAGATTCATTTGCTTTGAGAATTGGTATAAATTATTACAAAATTAGGTCAACAAGATTGTATGCTGGGTTGTTAGAAATAGAGTCTGACCTTAATGAAGAACCAGTGGACATTTGGAGGATATTCTGTATGTTTTCTTTGTTGTAATTTCGCATGAATTTAATGGGTTTGAATTTGTATTATATATGTATTTATGGGTAGTTTCAAGATTTTCTTGTTGAGTGGTGAAGGAAGATTTTAAGTATGGGAAGTATGATGATCACCACACATACTTTGAAGGTGATGAAAAAGTTATTGTTCATCCACAATTTTGTTATCTACTACTATTATAATGGCAATGGCATGTTTAATATACAATAAGACCCTTTTTTGGGTTTCTTTTTAATTTTTTTGTTTTTCTTTTAATTTTTTAAAAAAAAAACTTTATAATTTATTTACTTTTTTAAAAAAAGATGCGGACTTCAAATGTAATTTTTTTATTTTCTCTTTAATTATTTAAGTCATGACAAAATTGTTAAAAAAATCATTTGAGTAAAATAAAAGGATGAGGACAATATATGCGAATAAAATTAAATAAGGATAATATTATTACAAATGTAAAAGAACGTGGACTATAAATGTAATTATCCCTTATATAAATTATCTAGGTGCTTATATCTTTGCACTTGTTTGGTGAAACTTTTTAACAAATTTTGATAAAAAAATTGATAAAATATGTGATTAAAAAATTAATAAAAATTATAAATCTTATAAAATATATATTTAAAATTAATCACGACCGTATGAAGTTTTACCTCTACTTATCTAAAATAGATACTTACTAAATGTCTTTACCTTCTTCATTATTTTTTCCAAAATTTTTAATTCTCCAATTTTAATTCTCTTTCTCTTTACCATTATTCTCCAAATCTTTTATTCTCAACCTTGTTCTTCTTATCAATTTTTATTTATTTCTATGGTCAAATTCTACCGATAAGCCGTAAACTACTTATTACGATTGTAGAGAGTTTCACTTCCATTCATAGTAAAAAGACATGTACGTTTGTTTTTATTGTCAAAATTAATTTTTCTCTATCATATTTCTTTTGTTCTTCAAATCCTATCTCATCAAATTAAATTCTTATTCATTTGCTATATATTTAAATTATTATTGAATATGAATTATAATCTGCGATTGAATTCCGCCGCCAAAGAATAGTATATACTAGTTGTTAACTTCTAACTTTTTAATAAATTTTAAATTCTGTCAAACAAGTAGGCTTCAGATTTTTTTTTTTTTTTTTGATACCCAGGTATTCTAGCTTCGCTAGACTATATCCTGGACCCCCAAGACCCTTGCCCCTAGAACCTTGGAGGAGGTAAATTGCGGGTTATGCCTCAACTGGCTCCCAGGTTCCCCTCATCCGACCGTACACTTCTGCGCACAAGGAGCCGCCTCCAAAGTGATTGCTCCATACCGAATAAAATCCAGCCGCAGATTCCCACCAAGATTCGAACTCCTACCCTGCCGCTGGAAGCAAGCCTTATGTTGATTGTTCCACCAGTTCCCCGGGGGGGCAACAGGCTTCAGATTTTTATACCCTGGCATACGTTGATATTACACAATTAAAGAAAAAAGGTTGGCTTCTGTCTCACGTGTTATTTTTATTAGATTCGGCAAACTCTATGCTTAGGAAAAGTTGGCATCGGAGCTTTCCTACCTCTTCTCACCATAAACAAAAACAAAAATTGAATTTTTCGCTTCTGTCATACAGATAAGGCTCTGTTTATCCATGGGAGCGGCGGAGCCTCTGAATTAGGTATTTTCAGATTTAACTCTGCCCATTATCCCCTGTTTTTTGTGCTTTATTGAAGTTTCTTTCTCAGATTTTTCCCTTCTCTCCCCGGTATACTTTACCTGTTTCTTCATGTATATGTACATTTACAGTTTCATTTTTATGGATTTTAAGTTTTATTTCAGGTGGCAATGTTTTGATTGCTTTGGTGGCATTGTTATCTGTTACCCAGAAAAATATTGATTTTGAAGCAGTATGAATGGTTTATTTATGGAGTCTATTTATAGGGTTTTCCGTAAGGAAACTTTGATTTGTTTTTTTTAATCTAGGGGGGTTTAGAAAATGCCATCTGGGTTGCTTTCAAATCTGAATACTGCTTTTGGTTTTGGTTTCCAAAGGGCTGTGAGATTAAAAAAATATCAATCTTCAAATTTAATTGAAGCCTGTTCTTCTCGAAAAGTTTCTAGGGCTATTGTACCCGGCTCAACTTGTGAATTATTAAATTATTCAAGTGTTCGATGTAATAAAATAGCCATGGCAGCTTCTGGTACAGTAGCTGCCTCAGGAGATCTTGTTGTTGACACTTTAGTCTCGGGTTGTGCAAATTTCTCAAGTTTTGCGAAGCCTTCTGGTGTCTATTTTAGTGATAGGAGCTGTAGGAATTGCCGGAAGGCTAGTGTGAGTATGAGAAAAGGAGCAGTTAAGGGCCACAAGGGAGTCCAAGTTTATTTTACGTTCGATCTTATGGAAAGGTCTTACATTTCTAGTCTGCCTCTTGCAACATGGTCAAGTAATTTCCGTACGTTCTCATCTTCATGTTACTCTGATGGGACTATGCCTGATTTGTCGACTGATGGATCTTCATGTACTGATGAGCTTAGAAGTCTGGCAATTTCTGATCAGAGGTGCCCTTTAATCTTGTTTTTGTTTTCAATTCTTATTTCACAGCTTTGCATTGAGTCTGAATTTGTTGAAGACTGTTTTTAAGTTTACCTAAAATCTTGGCTTGTACATTTGATCACACAGTATTATTGTTATAACTTATATGAATTAATCAATTACTGCTTTGGAGCTTGGCATTGTTACTCAATGCTTAGTTTTGTACTTGTACAAACTTACCATAGAGATCACATTTCTTATAATTCCAAAAGTTCCATATGAAATTTATTGCTACTAAAGTCTACTCCAAGGTGACTGTTTTCGCTTACATCTGACTTTATTTTAACTTTTCAGTTAGTATGAGGTTGTGCTAGATTTGAACTTTTAATTAATTAGAATATCAACTTTAGGCTGCGATTTATTATCAGCATATTGTATCTAGTATTATTTTTTTCTGTTGTTGTTCCAGGACCTCTGTTGAATGGGGTCTAAAGCTACTTTCCGGAGCATGTTACCTGCCTCATCCTGCTAAAGAAGAAACTGGTGGTGAAGATGCTCATTTTATTTGTGTGGACGAGCAAACAATTGGAATTGCCGATGGAGTTGGTGGTTGGGCAGATGTTGGTGTTAATGCTGGAGAATATGCTCGGGAGCTCATGTCTAATTCAGTGCAAGCAATTCAAGATGAACCTAATGGTGATATTGACCTGTTGCGGGTGTTGGAAAAAGCGCATGCAAAGACTAAAGCCATGGGTTCCTCAACAGCCTGCATTATTGCCCTTAAAAATCAGGTTTGATGAAATTTTGTACTTTGGCTAGACATGCTTCAATCTTGACCATGTCTTAATTTTTGAAAATTTTTCCCATATAACTGTCCTCAGAAAATAACAACAATATTGGAGAGCAAATTGGTAAAATGAAAGTAATGCAAAAAACAAGAAGAAAATTGGGAGAAGAGTCATAAAATTTGGCATGAATTTTTCTTTGATTATAGACATGTTATATATGTGTGTAAACAACATTTTGTTTTCAGAAGTTCTATAGCCATTAGCCTAATCAAAATGTAGCTAGTAAAGGGTTGGAGCCTAGAGGAGGTGCAGTGCTACAATACTCGCCTTTTCATATATTGTGCATATGAGCACACACTGATTTGACATCGAAATAAAGTGTTTGGAGAATTAAGGACTTCTAGATATGGTGGTATAACTAAAGTTCCTTGTGGAAATGTAGCCGGTGTAAATCTGATAGGTTACTGGTTGTGTACAATTTTATTGGACGAATTGCAATTGGATTTCGGTTATGGAGATTATTAGTACATAAAAAATCTGATAGGTTATTTGCACGTCCATTCTCATTATTCGTCCTGTATAAAAAATAAAAAATCCTCATATATGCCACAATTCGAGTAAATCCAATGTAGGTTCAATCCAAATGATATATGGTAGAGGAGAAAAGTTAAACTACTGCCTACATCAGAAGACTGATTCTCATCATTTTCTTAGAAGCTAAGAAAATCAAACGTTGAAAATTGTCGAGTAACAAAACTTTCTGGACTTTGGAAGACTGAAGAGGAAAGCCAGCTAGAACAATGATGTAACTAATTGTCTATGAGCATTTTAAATGGATATGGTTTTATTTATATATATGGACTTGATTGATAAGTTAAATGTCGGACACACACATGTGAACTCTAAAATGTAGAATTTAGAGACTCTAATTTTAAAGATCTAACATAAACAGTGGAGTGTAGAGATAACCATGTGTGTAATCTTTCCAGAGATCATAATGGCTGGCTGACTCCACTAATCAACTTCACATTGAAGTTAGAAAGAGGTTTGACTGAATACATTCTGGATATGGTCAATCCAGAGGGAATAAATTGTAACACTGTGAAAAGGAAAGCAGAATAAAGGCCTAAATTTTACCAGTGAAAGTCGTAGAAAGTGTGAAGTACTGGCTGCAAACCTGCACATCAAATTTGTCCCTTATTCTGATACCTGGACTTTGATTAATCTATCCACATGTTATCGGATCAGAAAAATGTTAGAGAACTCATTTGATTTTTTATTTGTAAAATACATGTCTTGCTGAAGGAGCAAAATTTTTTAGGGAACATCAAATGATGTTTTCTTTTCCTTTTTGTACAATCACTGCAATGAAAATGTAAGCTATCTATTTCTTGTAATCTTCATATGTTCTGAAACATCTAGACAACTCTCATGAGAATGTCAGAATTTGTTTGACAGTTGTACAATTATGTTGCCTCGAACAGGGTCTACACGCCATCAATCTTGGAGACAGCGGATTTATTGTGATCAGAGATGGGGAAACAGTCTTTGAATCACCTGCGCAGCAACATAGTTTCAATTTCACATATCAACTTGAAAACGACACTCGGGGTGACCCACCTAGCTCTGGGCAGGTCAGTTGTAAAACCAATTTGGTACATGGTAGTACCTCAAGTACTATTTCTTGGACTTATATTTGGAAATTATGGCTTGTATTTTCCACAGCCAAAAATTGTGCAAACTATGTAAATTCTGTGGTTTAAAAATTGGCTGGTTAAGAATATTCTTTATTGTTTTGTCTCAGTCATTATCATCCATATGCACTAACTAAAAAAAACTGCAAGACATACAATAACAAGTTAAGCCTTATTCCCACTAAACTTGGCTCAGCTGCACGATTCCTTTGTTTTCACTCTGTTCCATATAGCGCAGCATGTGTTGGAATGTCACAAAATCAATCTTTGACAGAAGCTGTAAAGTTTTGCAATGATTTACACTTGTTGATGCTGGTTCTTTTCACTCTGAAAAGCTGACCCATGACGATTGTTGTCAGGTGTTTACAATTACTGTTGCACCCGGAGATGTGGTGGTTGCAGGAACAGATGGCTTGTTTGATAACTTGTATAATAAGGAGATAGCAGCTGTTGTGGCAGATGCAACCAAAGATGGCCTTAGCCCGGATGTTACAGCACAGAAGATTGCAGCTTTTGCACGCATACGAGCTTTGGACAGGAACAGGCAAACTCCATTCTCTACTGCAGCACAAGAAGCTGGATATTCTTATTATGGTGGTAAACTCGATGACCTCACCGTCGTTGTCTCTCATGTCTCTGCTTAAACTAGTGCGTGACAATTTTGCACATTTAGATCTTCTCTGTACTTCAATATCAATTTCATTTAATTTTGTCTCCCGCAACACATTTTATGAGTTCCCATAGAGTACCTCATCGTTTTGTTTATGCTTTTGGCTGAGAAATGACATTTTAGAAATTCATCTCTCTAAGGATTCATATATTGTGCCTAATGATCTTTTTGTCGCCCTTGACACTTTTCCCATCACCCACATACAATAGTGAGAGAACCAAAGAAATAGTGTCTAGTGAACAGGACAGTTATAGTTCAGGTAAAAAGGTTAGGCTCAATCAGTTTCTTGATTATAATCTTGTTCGATTTGTCATCTTGTATGTACATACGAGTGACACAGCTTAGGCTTCAATCTGCTTCTTTGTCTTGCCATTCTCCAAAACATCCTCAGCTAAATACTCTGAATAGCTTAAGGAAAAAATAGATCAAACTCCCATTCTCTTCATGTGGAACTCTTGTTCTCATTCTTTCATATTCGCCTTGTATTTTTGACTCCAAGATCCAGATGCAGATCATACTCAAGGTGAAGCACCAAAATGAGAAATGCTAGGATTGGATTAAACATAAGGCGATACTACAAATTTAATCGAAAATTGCATGCAAGAAACTTTCCAGTAACACTGTAATATGAGTAGTTAGGGCTCTGGGAAAAATCATAGAAAATGAATGCAGGAGCTAGACTAATATGAAGATGCAAAACTGGGCAGAATGATTGTAGGAAAGTGCTTAAACTGAGTTCATAAGCAAAATAATATTATTACAAAAGTTTATTGACGGGAATTTCAAACCAAGCGAAAAAAGAAAAGAAATAAACACTAATTTATCTGAAAACTCTGAAGGAGTACCATGAAACAGATCTCCAACTTTTATTCTACTCTTCAAGCTTCCTCCTTTCCTCATTCTTCATCCATATGTACTTGTTGGCCTTCTCCCTTTCCACCACCTTCTTGTTGTTGCTGTCTTTCCATTTCTTTTTCCTGTTGCCTTGCTGCTTCCTCCTCTCTTTGTGCCTCCTCCTGTTGTTTTCTCTCTCTCTCTGCTGCTTGCTCTTCCTCGCTTCTCCCAGGTTGCTGCCCTTCTCGCTCTTCCTGTCTCCTCTTTGCTTCCTCTTCCTCTCTCCTTTGGGCTTCCTCTTCTTCCTGTCTCTTCCTAGCTTCTTCCTCCTCTCTTTGGGCTTCCTCTTCTTCCTGTCTCTTCCTTGTTTCTTCCTCTTCTTCCTGTCTCTTCCTTGCTTCTTCCTCCTCTCTTTGGGCTTCCTCTTCTTCCTGTCTCTTCCTTGCTTCTTCCTCCTCTCTCCTTTGGGCCTCTTCTTCTTCCTCTTCCTTCTCCGCTTGCTCTTGCTCTCTCTTCTTTGCCTCTTCTTCTTCTTGTCTCCTCCTTGCTTCTTCCTGTTCCCGCTGTCTTGCTTCCTCTTGCTCTCTCTCTCTCCTCTTGGCCTCCTCTTCTTCCTCTTCCCTTCTTTTTGCTTCCGCTTCTTCTTCTTCTTCCCGTTTCCTCCTCTCTTCTTCCTCCTTCCTAGCTTCCTCCTCCTCTCTCTTTCTAGCTTCCTCTTGCTCTCTCTCTCTCTTCTTAGCTTCTTCTTCCTCCGCTTTCCTCTTTGCTTCTTCCTCTTCTTCTTCCCGTTTTCTCCTCTCTTCTTCCTCCTTCCTAGCTTCTTCCTCTTCTCTCTTTCTAGCTTCCTCTTCCTCCCTCCTCTTTTCTTCCGCCTTTTTCCTCGCTTCCTCCTCTTCCCTTTTCCTCTCTGCCTCCTTTTCCTTTTCCATCTCTTCCTTCATCATCCTTAATTCTTCTTCAGCACATGATGTACAACCTAATATAACCGAGTCATGCTGTGGAGACAAAAGCCGATCCACAGTAGTATTCTCAATGTTAAACGATACTGACAAAACCCCTTTGTCTAGAGTTTGGAGGACTGAAGCCTTTCCTGCTAAAAATTGAGGATAGTTTTTCTTTGTCGATGTACTGAATCCCATGAAAACAAAGGTATCATTGTTGAAAGCCATTTGAGCCATTGGATGGAATCTTGGAATCGCAAATACATCACCTTCTTCAACCTTCAACCTAGTATTTCTGCAGTCCGTTTCATTTGAGATACCAGAACAAACCACCCGAATCATTCCCTGACCTTGCAAGACTACTGCAATTTCTGTAGCCCTTGGGTTCCAATGAGGCCCCATCATCGATCCCTTCATATAAACATCAGCAAAAACAACATTAATCGATTTCAGCCATGATCATAACCTTAATTTCTAATCATTTCTAACGTCAGCAAAATTTTTACAATCTTGTTTAGTAACTTACAGACGTCAAGTTCACCATGAATATACTAACGTCTGAACCCTTTAATGCGGAAAGTCTTTTCCTGGTTACCGTTGTGCTCCACCCATTGCAATTCTCGAAATCTTTATCCTCACTGAAAATGTTGAATAATTTCGTGGTCTTCTGTTTCTTCTTGTTCAACTCAAATATATTGTAACCTCTGGTTCCTATAAGGCCTCTCATGAATTGAGCCTCCATTTCCCATGCCGTTCTCTTTGTTCTTGGAACCCCATGTACAATAGCTGGTGGCTTTGTTCCATTTAATATCTTCTCTATCACTTCCTCGGGAACCTTAACACAACCAATTCATCTTAAATCATGTTATAGACAACATAAGAGAAGTTACAGACCATAAACCTCCCACATTCCAAATGAGAGACATCAAAGATAGAAAAAAAAAAAAAAAAACAAATGGATTTGCTTTGCACATTTTGTAACCCTCTAAATACAGTGATGGATGGTTACAACTAAAATGAACTCTGGACAGGAGAATGTCACATGCTTATAAGCACTTATAAACAATTTATCTATACATTCCGTAGAACCCATTGCTTATAATCTAAAAAAAACTTTACCAAACAAGCACGTCTAGTCGAACATAGCAATGGTGCCCAAAGTTGAATACGAGAACCATGATTCCTAAGAAAATATGGAAGGGATTGCTGAATTTATGATTGATAATACATGTACCTTAAAGGCTGCTTGTAGAACTTTCTTATCAAAGCCAAGAACCATATCTCGAATGCTAGAATAAACTCTAGTTGCTTGTTCCTACATACATTAAACCACAATCACATTCATAAATGTATAACAGATAGAATATATATAAGCATTTAAATGATCTATTTTAGGTTCATTACGCTAAAATCATCATCCGAACCCACAAAAATGGCATGAATCCGTAGCTTGGGTCGTTCGGTTTCCAAGCTGCTTTGTAGGAAGAAAACAGTTCCTTGGGGCATTCTGTATACATCTCCACGCCTTAAATCTGCGTACTTACTATGATCTTCATCCGTCCAGCTCAACCTTCCACTCCCTAAACAACAAATAGTGGGGAATAAAACTGATTAGTTTGACACCAACAATGTTGTTTGTACTTGTTATAGGTAACATTCAAACAGAAAATTAACATTCATACTTATTCATGTTTCATAGATATTTATAAGTAATTATAAGCTGATCAAACATTATTTTTATTTACATATTCTGTAAGAGCCACAACTTTTATCTACTTTTTATCTACACTTTCCACAATTTTTATATATCAACTTTTCAAACACATCTCATTAACTTTTATCAAAATTTACTAAAACTTTTATCTAAAACTTTGTAAAGCCCTAAGAAGATATTATTGCTTTAAAACTCATTTAAAAAAGAGAACTCAATTATGTTTACCTGTGTGGACATAGAAAACCATATCTTCATGCAAAAGCACAGGAAGGAACAGAGAATTTGGCTCCAGTGTAATGAATTGAAGATGATACGACCTACACCCACGGGTAATCCAAGCAGACGAAATCTCTCCATCTTCAGTTGAAACAATGGATTTCCTGTCTTCTTTTTTCACTGCCCAAAGATTCTCTTCTTCTAAGTCTGCTCCATGTACATTAACAGAAGCTGCTATTAAAATTAAGTGCAGAGAAAAAAGAAGGAAAAACAGAAGAGAGCTTTTATCAGCCATGGCTAAATATTTTCATGCTCAAGTGATGAGGTTTGAATTTATGAGGAAAGGGATGAAGAGGGAGTGAGGTACGTGGCACTTTGCATGGACACGTGCAAGTTGGGAAGTGACACGAGGCGTGCATGAAATCAAAGCTGTTCAGAGTCCTTCATGCGGAGGGGGGTGTCATTTTTTTGGCAGTTTTTTGTAGTTGACTTTTGTCAAGGAAATCACACTCACTACTTATCTTCAGTGGCGGATCTAGAGTTAAAGTTCAGCTAGGGCGGACGTTGACTGGTCAACGGTCAAATATTGACTGTTGACTAGTCAACGGCCGATGCTTGTGAAAAAATAATGTGAAAATATTTTTAATAAATACGTAACTTATTAAGCAACAAGAAAATCATTTAATAGTGAAATATAATTCAATACAAGCTGTAATAATGCTAAAAAGTGTTTAGTACAATCCAAAAATATTAACTCGAGAGTAAAAAACTCTAAAAATACTTTCTGTATTATTCAATTTTGATCCACCTTAAGAAAAAATAATAAATCCTTACTTGAAGATTTAGTCATGCAATTATACCTTATATTTTAATTTTTCAAAATTCAGGGACCATAAGTGAAATTTTGAATTTAAAATATCATTTTTATATTCCTTTCTCCTTCAGTCTTCACTGTCAGTAAAGTTAGATATATATATATATATATATATATATATATATATATATATATATATATACACTTATATACACAGACGCAGAGCACGTCGCCACTTCCGATCTCCATTTTTCCTTTATTTCTCAAAACTCCAGCACCATTTTTTCGCGAAATTCCAGCACGGGCGGACGCGGGGTCTCGCCATGTTGTAAATCCGCCCCTGCTTATCTTGTTAAAATAAATTTAAAATTACAATTTATATAATTTTATTTAAAAATACTGTAAAATTATTTGTACTTCCATTTATTTAAATTATATAAAAAATTTCAATTTCAAATTATAATAAAATATCTTAATATTACTACATCCCATTCTTCTTCACACATATTTGACCACCACCACCGTTGTCACAATTGAGAAATCTATTCAAATCACCATAAAAGTCAAATTGCTACTACCGATTGAAGCACCTGACCCAAAATTCATCGTCGGTTACTGACCATCATAAAAAAAACCCACCTAATCTAGATATGAAATTTCATCTTCGATCGAACTATATATTATCGCGACACATCACCACAACTACGATCCACCAAGGGTATAAAGACCATCACTGTTGCTGCTAGATTGGTATCGCAACCTCCACCATAACTACAATCTTCTACTGCCATAAAGTCAGCGGCCAAATGTGGATCAGGATTTGATATCGCGACCGTAACCTACAACCACATGTTGAGATGGTTTGTGAGATTAGGTTTTTTGGTGGTTTAAATCTGATATTTTTTGCAGCTTCAGATATTTATTTATTTATTGCTTTGTGAGATTGGAATTTTTGGTTGTTGCGGTGGTGAAAATAGGAGGCAGCGGGGACAGAGGTTTCAGCGTAGTTTTGTGGGTGTCGATCTAGTGGTGGTAGTGACTTGTAACATAGTGTGTTATAAGTGTTACACTTTGTATAAAAGATAATGTTCACGGTGGTCATATAAGTGGTTATGTAACATTGTTTGTTACATGTGTTACAAAGCGTTGTACTTTTTGCAATGTCGTTGTCGATGGTGGTGGTAGCGGCAGCGGTAACAGCGTAACACAGTTTATTACAAATGTTACATAAGTATAACAATAAAAGTGTAATTTTGTTACAAAAAATAGTGATGGAAAGCTAGCAGGGCCGTCCGCCTGGCCCGCGGGCCGGCTCATACTTGACGAGCTTTGGTTTGAGCCCGTGGCGATTTGTAAGCTTGACGACCTTCAATAGCTCGTGAAAGAAGAAAATGCCTGCCAATTTATGATGAGCCACGCCTTTGGATGCCGGGATGAGCCCAGTTGAGCCAATAAGTCGAGCCTACTTTTGAAGCGAACCGAGCCGAACTTCATGGTTGGGCTCGCGGACCAACTCGATCCGACTCGTTGCCATCCTTACAAAAAAATCAGATATTGGTGTAAACAAAAAAGAATAAATATTGGTTTAGAAAAGGAGAAAGAATAATTGAAATGTTGTAAAATTATGAAAAATAATATTGATAATAATATTTAGATATGTCTTACTTACTATACAAGTCTTTGGAACCCTATATATATGGGTATATTATTATAATGAAAGATACAGTTTCTCTATATTCTCTTCTACTATACTCTCTAATTTATAACACGTTATCAGTACGAAAAAGCTCACCCAAAATAAAGAGAAGATCAAAGAGCAATAGTTTAGAAAATTCGTAGAATTTGAGTAGCCTGTGCAGCTGTGATCAAACGTTGATATCTCAGTGATCTATGATCTGATCGTTTTGAAATTTGAATTGGTTAGTTTTTTTTTTTTTTTTTTTTTTTTTTTTTTTTTTTGCTATGGTATTTGATTATACATTTTTTTATATTGATAAATAGTAGACAAATTTTTCTTGAATATAATTGTTGGATATTTTTCACTTTTTATATCTTGGCTAACTTAATAAATATAACTGATTTTTAATGATAAAAGAGCAGCTCAACATTTGTGTTTCTGACTGGTCTGATTAATGCCAGTTCTGACTGACTAGCTTGATAGGTGGATCATTTTTTCAGATCAGCAAAAGCTGCGATTTTATTTTGTTTCTATATTTAATATATTCTGATTTCATAAATATTATTGACAGCTCCTTTTGTAGGTTAAATAATATTTTCTTATTCTTTTAGATTTGTTTAGGAAGGAAATATTTAGTTTCCTAAATTCTTTCCTACTACAAATCTAAGAATATCTTTCTATATTCTTGTCTATTAATTCTATTACCATCATTGTTGCATATTCTTAGGTAAGAAATAATTCCTAAATTGATTTTTACTTTAACTATAAGTAAGAGTGGAAATCAATAAGGAATTAAGGCTTTGAAATATAATATTTGGTCTTGTATTCTCTAAGCAAAAACGTCCGAATCCATTCAAGGTTAACAAGACATGGCGCTTCATTGATTCAACTTTCAAAGCAAAAAGGTTTTCTTCAAACTCATTGAAGAATCAAGAACTTATTGGTGCTCAACGAACAATTCCATATCTTGTTCAAGCTACTTGGAGTGAAGTTAAGAACGGGAGTTTTTAATCCAAGTGGTAGTTGCGGTCAAGTACAATAGGGAAGTGGCGATAAAGTCAAGACCGGTGGGTTTGATTCCACTTTATCAACAAGTCAGAAGAAGAAGTATCACAGGGAGTTGATCTGTTTTCTTTTGATTGTTATTTTGTTAATTTTGCAAAATTACAAAAATCGATACTATTGTATTTTTGAACAAGATTATTAGTGGATTGTTTTTACCCATGGCATGGGGGCCCGTGTATGTTTTCCTTAGGGGTTTACCACGTTACATCTTGTGTTCGTATTTAATCCTTTAATTTCTGCACTAGACAAGATTAGGAAACGAACACAGTTGTGCGAGTCAGAACTGTTATCTCTATATCTTACCAGTTTTGACTACATTCTGTCCACTGCTTGTTTAATTAAAATTAAAATTCGTGTTTAATTTAATTAATTTAGGTTTTAGAACTTTCAATAATTAATTATTACATAACAATATTTTAAAATAATAGTGTTATTATTCTTGAAAAAAAAAATATCAATTTATACAAATCAATATTTTAGAAGAATATTAAATATTAAGTTGTTCTTCCTAAAGAAGCACTTATTATACATATGAATATTCTAGAAGAATATTATGTTAATGTTACAAAAAAAGCTCTATGTTCACATCTATATTCTAAAACGTTATTATGTTGTAGTTTTTTATAGTAGCACAACATTATATTACATCAATATGTATATATATCATATTGTTGCTCATGCAGAAGCACAACTTTGCAAATATCAATATTCTATTATAATATTTATTGCTTCCGAAGAGCATAATTATATAAGATCTAAAATTATATTTTTGCTTCTGATGAATAAATCATTACATAATTTAATATTCTAATAGAATATTATGATGTTTATCATTAGAAGACACAAATTTATATGCATTAATATTGTAGAAGAATATTTGGTTAATCTTCCTGATCAAACATTCTTTCTTATATATATCAATACTCTTGGAGAGTATTGTGTTGTTCTTGAAGAACATATTTTTGAACAAATACTGTGTTGATACTTTTGAAGAAATAACATGTTGTAGCTCTTAAATAATCATAAATTTTATACATATCAATATTCTATAAGAATATTGTGTTATTGCTCCTGATAAGCGTATATTTTTTTTAATTGTACTTTTTCTGAACAAATACAGTTTTAATATTTCAGAAGAATATTATGTTGTAGTTTTTGGTAGAAAAAAAATACAACCTAAGCATATAAATATTCTAGAAGAATATTTTCTTGTTACACTTGAAAAAGCACAACAATATATTATGTTCACATTTTACTCTAGTAGAATATTACTTGTTCTTGAAAACATAATGTTATTTTTTTTTTTTTAATTTATTAGAAGCACCAGCACAGTCCCAGTATGGTTTTTAGGCCTCTACCAGGACAGGTTGGTGGGGGTTTGGATGCCCCTACCACTGTATTTATATAAAAATGGTAGTACACAGAAGGGGGATATGAACCTGACCTCCAAGCATACAACGAATGAAAAAAAATTCTTCAAACTACAGCAAATAAAGAGATACTACTTCCGGTGCATAATTCTGAAAAGCAAAAGCAAAAGCAAATGAAAACTAAACTAACAAAAAACTAAAGACCTCTAACTGATGGAAGGCCATATCTGTCAGTCTGAAGTAGTCCACGCGAACGACGAGGCAAGTCTGAAGATCCATACTCCTGATAATGTCGTTGGTCCCAGCCCTCAGAAGCTAAAGAGTCAGCGACCTGGTTTCCCTCTCGAAAAATATGGGAAACTATGTCTCGATCGAATGATAGAAGATGTCGAATGCGTCTGAGTATTGACTGAATCGCCCACGGCCCCCCACCACGTGAAATGCAATGAACAGCGAGTGTAGAGTCAGTCTCAATCCATAAGTCCACAAGACCCATTCGTCGGGCAAGCTCAATACCATGTAAAATGGCTCTCAACTCTGCCTCCAAAATAAGTATGTCTTCGTAGCCAGTAGAGAAGGCCCTGATACAACGCCCAGTGTGATCTCTGATAACACCCCCGCCACTCGCAAATCCATCCCTGACGTATCCATCAGTATTGATTTTGGTAGATCCAGCCAATGGGGCACGCCAATAAACCAGAGCAGGGGGGCTGGGGGTAGGAGAAGTAAGAGTAAAACCAAAATGTGGGGCAAGATCAAGGTCCCCACGCCAATGCACAAATCGAAAGAGTCTTTCCATATGCAGTAAAGAAATAGAGTGATAGACTCGCCAGATGATACGATTGGGCTCTATGCCAATCCTACGATGCTTCGCATCATTCCTAGCTGTCCAAATGTACCAAAAGACCAGCAAAGGGATGATAGTACGAATATGGCCACTCCTGACAAACTGGCCTGAGAATCTCCAAGTCTGAAATCTATGCTGTAGCATCTCTCCAACCCTGAGGGGAATGCCAAAAATAGCTGAGAAGTGCTGCCATACCTGGTGAGCCACAGGGCTATCAATAAAGACATGCTGGATGGTCTCAATCTCTAAACAGCACTGACACCTTGATGCCATGTGGGCCCGGATCCTCCTCTGAATAATCACATCCACTGGTACTAAACCCTGCCACAATCGCCAACAAAAAACATAATGTTATAAGATCATTGAATTAAATATTTTTGCGAACCCAAATTTCATTAATCCAAAAATTTTTATGCATATTGTTTAGATTACTTAGATTTCAGACATGGTGACAATAGTTACGTACATATTATACATAAATGCCTTTCATAACTCCCTAAAGGAGAAAAAGAAGAATTTTAGTACAATTAAATCAGATACTATATTGAACCTGATGTTCAATGTCTTGAAAATATTTATTAATTGGCATGACCAATTTGACCATCCCGGATCAATACGATACGAATAATTAAAATAATATCTATTGAAAAACAAGAAGATTTTTCACGTTGTCCTTCATGTTGACCATCTAAATATTATTCTTATCTAATAGATATATCTACTAGATGATCGTATATTGTTATTACTCACAACTTGAAATTTATGAGATTACTTGCTCAAATTTTAAATTATGAGCATTTTTTTCAATAATACAATCAAGACGCGTATTTTGTTAATGATAGTGAGCATAAATCTCAAACTTTGAATAAATGCTAGTTGAGACAATGATAAATAGTCTAGCATTATTATTTGTTAAACGTCTCTAATTAATTTCTAAACAATTATCATTGAAAACAAAATGATTTCTATTTTTTCTGGAGAATGTTATTTTATATGCAGCAATACTTATATGCATCGTGCCAACATCAAAATTATCCCCATTATAGTTAGCTTATGGTCAGAGTATAAAATTTTCCATTTAATGACTTTTTACTGTGCAATATATATACAATCGGTCTACTATAGTGTAGTGAGATGGATATTAAAGAATATTGAGAATAAAAGTTTAGTTTAAACCTTATAAAATATCTGAAATCCTAAAGGGTGATATTTTATCACACAGTTATCGACTATCATTTTGATAAGACAATTTTCTCAACATTAGGGAGATAAATTAAGTAGCTGTAAAGAATACATGAAAATGCAGCATATAATGTTTTCTAGATCCTCGCACGAGACAAATCAAACTAGAAATTCGACAGATAATTTATTTGTAAGTTATACAATAGACATATGCATTTACTGATCAAAAAGATTAAAACACGAGACAAATCAAACTAGAAATTCGACAGATAATTTATTTGTAAGTTATACAATAGACATATGCATTTACTGATCAAAAAGATTAAAACAAGTCTCATATACTAGCTGTAAATACTCCAATTCATATTGATGTCCTGCAAAGACAATCAATTAATATTATATATAGTAAATTAATGGCATGTTGAAAGTGTGGTGACATTTGATTCCAAAATAAAAATTCTCAAATTAAAAATAGAGTCAATTGTAAAGATGGTACTGTTGAGAAGACGAGACGTATACTCTTTGAGAGTATATAAATATAACTAATTTTAAAATTTCAGAAGAGGTTCAAGTACATGAAATATTGAAAATGAAGAGATCTTAATAAGTTATATTGTTATGAGAAAAAAATGGAATAAAAAAGAAAATATTGTTGACAACACTTTATGTATTTTATATAATGTAGTGCTTCATATTATGGAAGGGTAACGATGATATTGAAGGAAATCTATCTAAAAATTAATTGACCAAGTTAATTGAACTTACTATAGAAACCTGCAGTTTCTAGACCTATAGTTTGAACATCTAAAAGTTTATACTTATGCGAAAATAAAATAAGAAAAATAAAATTGTAAGATATAATACACGACTTTCAATTTAACAATTTTCACAAAGACTTATATATGACATGCCTAATAATACTGTATGTAAATTCCTGGATGATTTAATATTCCTGAGTATTTAGTTTAAGTTTTCGAGAAACTTAATCGATCAAAGTACATATCTCAAGTGATATCATCCTAGGGAAGTAAATTTCACATTGTGTTATTTTTTATTTGATCGAAGTTTTGTCCCATTGGATTCTTGGCAATGTTTTTAATGAAGCAATTTTCATGACGTACTAAAATAATTATGTACTCTTTTTTCTTTCACTGAATATTTTTCCACAGGATTTTTTCTAGTATAGTTTTAACGAGACATATTCTTTATGTAAATAATATCAATAGAAAGTGTTATAAATGTTATAATTATGAATGTTTATAACTTACAATATATTTACTCTCAACATAATTCTATGGTTATATTCTCGTGTGTTACGAATTGTATACGAGACCTTAAAGAAAACAATAGCAAGATCTATATTTAGATAATTTGTACTTTTGGTCTCCAACCTTTTCAATTTGTAACAAATCTACCCATAACCTGTTTTTTAGCACCAGGCATCCAACCTTTCAATTTTTTGCAAATTACGTCCCCATTGACATATTTTGACTGTTTTGCCCCCTTCTTTAAATAAACAAACAAAAAAAAAGTTAAAAACAGCAAAAAAATAAAATAAAATCACAAATAAAGTCCCATAACTTTTAAAAAATATAAAAGAACACAATCTTTCCCAAAAATCCACCCCACCCCACCCCACCCCACCCCACCCCACCCCTCTCCTCTCTCTATAGAATTTATTTTCTCTCTTTTTTCTCTTTCTAATGGCCACCAAAACTCTACTCTGGAGCGCCATTCCATAGATTACCACTACGATCGCCGCTTCCTATTCTTTTTTTCTCAAAACAACCACTACTACCCATTCTCTTTCCCACACAACCATTTTTGCCATCTCCTCCACCACATCCTCCATTACCACCGCCACTTCCTCCGGCAATCAAAACGTTTTCTTTGACATCCTTCAACAACATTTATCCTCTAGAAACTTTTGCGAAGCTGATGAAGAAACTTGTCGCCTCATCATAGTCCTCGCCGGAGAAGCAGCCCAAAAACGAGGCTATGTCTTCTTCTCCGAAGTCAAGTTCATTCAAGAATCTGATCTCAAAACTATTGACGAACTATGTTAGTAGTACAGTAACAACAAATTTGGCTACAGTGTATATAAAAAGATTTGGGAAAAAACAAATACGAATTTTACCAAATTCTTCATCAAAGTTGGTTGTATGAAAAAACATGAAGCTTAAGAAGTTGAGCAATACAATTATAGGTCCTTCCCCACTGAATTCATCAGGGAAATGGATGAAAATAGTCCGTCCTTTTTGCCATCTCCTCTAGGTTTCTCTTCATGGGTGGTCGAGTCGGACCCGTCAAGCCATCAACGGGGGCAGCCACCGAAATCGGCTCCGAAGCAATATCGGAGCCTGATCCTTGCTCCTTCTCAGAAATTGGTTGACGTCAATGAAAGAGCAGGTTTCCAGTAGCGGGTCAGGTAGAATTGCGTCGCCTGTATCATTATTTGGGTCGACTGGAGTCGGGTTTGGTGGTGTAACTGGAGGAATGCTTGATTTTCAGAAATTGTAATTGGAATGGGGAGAGAGAATTTTTTACACTTGAGGAGGGCTTGAGTTTTTTATGCCTGGACGCAGCAGCTGATGCTGGGAAGTTGTTGGGAAGTTATAATGAAAGAAAATGATACAGTATAAGATTTTTGGGGAATATTGTGTTCTTTTATATTTTTTAAAAGTGATGGGACTTCATTTGTAATTTTATTTTATTTTATTTATTGTTTTAAGTTTTTTTTTTGTTTATTTAAAGAGGATGGCAAAACCGTCAAAATATGTCAATGAGAACGCGATTTGCAAATAATTGAAAGGTTGGTGATGCATGGTGTTTAAAAAAAAAGTTATGGGTAGATTTGTTACAAATTGAAAAAATTGGAGTCCAAAAGTGCAAATTACCCATGTTTTTAATATAATTGCATCAAACCATATACTCACTACAGTCAACTAGAGATAATATATGAAGATATTGCTTGGAAGTTATAATATGAAGCACATTTGACTAGAATTATTTTATATAAGTTTTAAAAAGATGGTCACATTGAAGACATTGACACATAAGAAATGGATAGTTCGATATAAAGATTTTCATTGATTGAAATCAGGGGGAATAGTCGTACTCTTTTTTCTTCGTTCAAGTTTTGTCTCATTGAGCTTTCCTGACAAGGTTTGAACGAGACAATACTTGATTAACCCAAATTTTTTATAATTATTTTTTTTATTCGTTTGGTATTTTTGTCCTCCATTGAGTTTTTACCAAATAATATTTTTAACGAGACAACTATTGTACTAATGGTTATCAAAGAACGAGTGTTATAAAATTATGAAAAATAATATTGATAACCATATTTAGATATCTTACGTACTCTACAAGTCTTTGGAACCATATATATATTCGTCTATCATTATAATGAAAGATACAATTTTCTCTATTTTTTTTAGTTTATAATATGAAACGGTGTTTTGATAAAAAAAAAAAGGTTGAAAAGTATTTTGAGTATTTAGTATATATTTTTTTAGTTTATCATGAAAATTTTCCACTTTTGGCGCCGTTTGCGATATTTAGAGTTGGGCCAAGAAAAACTAAACGAATTGTAGATGGGTCTATACAGAAAATTAGGCCTAATGGGTTTCCCCCGTGGGACTTTGACACAAACAGTACCAAGTTGGCAAGTTAAAGCATTGTGGCACTCCGTTTTTGTAATTTTCAAGCTCAGACATTTTTCTAGCTCCAAGGTTAAACGAAAACTAACTTGGTTTATTGTAATTGTTAAGAATGCAATTACCTTAAATCATTTGAGTAAATTTAGTGATAAATTAAAATGACGAAAAAAATTCATATAGTTAATTCTAAATTTATTAAAAGTAAAACTTAATTTGTTGTTGGTAAGATAATTCTTTTATCTCTCGGAAATAAAAATTTCCTTAGATTTGTCAAATGAATATAATTCTTCAAAACTTTACCAATTGCTATCATTAATTAGTTCGATTCAATGTTATTTGTGTCAATTTTCCTTTTACACATGTTTGATTGCGTTGTCAATAAAATCTTGGATCGTCATTATAATAGATGTCCAGTTGCCCACAATCCAATCTTTCCAAATGAAGTAAGGCAACATTTACAAAAACAATTAAGTCCGAATTACATGTGCGTGTAACAACATATTTGACATAATTAACACAACTAAATCTAGTTCTAATGAGCCTTAATCAATCCAACTTGGTGATTGCAATAGTCTGCCTCTTAATTGATTGAATAAAATAGGCATCAACCTTAAGACTTGTTTTGTGCAAATGGACTAATTGGCCTGGTTGAGTCCAAAATAGGATAGACTCTTGTCCCAATTTTAAACAGGCCAACTCAACCCCGTTTTAGGCCATCAGAGCCAACCCAACATTAATTGTTTAATTTATTTATTTTATATATTTTCAAAACAATTAGAAAAAAAAAAAGTTCATCTTTTTCCACCCCACCCAAAAACGTCTTGTCCAACAATCACCAAACTGGGGAGATTTCTCTTCCATGGTTTCCGGCAACTGTACCCAAAATCAGGGGGAAAAATCTTTCAATTTGGTCCCAAATCTAGCGGGTTAATTATGTTGATGAGTCAGATGTACCTTTTTTTTTTTTTTTTTTTTTTTTTTTTTTCTTGGGTCAAATTTTTGTTAGGTCGATTAGATCCAAAACTTCCCGATGCCCAATATGTTATCATTAAGTGGAAGGGTGTTACATATCACATGGAAAATAAAGAAATGCAAGCCTATAATATATAGGTATGATACGGTGATAACAAAGCAAAATAAAAATATCCTAGGGATCAATTAAAAAGGACCACCATTGATTGTTGTCCTTTATATACAATTGATGATACACAAGATACCCTTAGTTGTCACGCCCTATTCACTTTTTAAATTATACAAGTTTTTGCCTTTTGCTTTTTAGGAGTTGGCCTTAATTCTCTCTCTAATCTTTTTTATGAATGATATTAATCAGAATCTCAACGCCATCAAATCTTCCTTTTGTATTCTTCAAGCTCCCTCTTTTTCCCCGCGTTTGTCCCGTGTATTTGCATACCTTAACTCCTAAGTACTTGACTTTAATAATTAATATTCCCCTTAATTATTTTTAACTTTTACACCATTTAGTCCTGTCTTGTTACATCATTCGTATCAAATCATTTAATCTAGTTACGCACAATTGATTTTATATACTTTTATTTTCAGTCCGAATTATTAAATAAAAATTTTGACTTAAGGGAGTCGAGATGAACCAATTTTGAACATTTTTAGTAACGAAGTTTGAGACTTATTTATATTCGACTAGTTATATTTCTAGTTCTGTGATAAGAGGAGTAATTTTTTAAACTTAACATAGTATAAATTTTACAAAATATAAAAAATAAAAATTAAAGAACTAAAAAAATAGTTTACTTCATGAATTGCTAATGAATCAAATTAATTAATTTATAACTATATTTATATTTATTTTAAGAAATGAGAAAAAACAGAAGCATAAATATACTTTAGTAGCAATTTTAAATGTTATACAATTAGAACTAGGTAAATTGAAAAAATAATTTTTGGCTGACAAGTTTTCATAATTTTTAAAAATGCAAGAGTATATGCATGTGTAATTTATTCTTTTATTTTGAAAACATACTACACTAGTAACAAAATACAATATATTTGTGAACTTGTATGGGTTTGTTGTATATATATGTGCAATATGTTAAAAGGGATAAATTTCACGTCTAATAAATATTTAAATAATAAACAATATATATAAGGGTTTAGGTTTTCCTTTTTTCAAGATGAAACTTCTGATTTCAATATGGTATCAGAGTTCGTTAAGTTTAAACGAGTAATTCGATCTGATTAAGATTCAAACGAGCACATGAATTTCAATATTGGTGCACTCAAACGAGCTACCATCTTGTCTGAACATGTTAAATGATAAATTTTAAATCGAATAAAGAACAAACAATAAACAACATATAACTGTTTGAGCTACTCCTCTTAATAATAAAACATTTTAAGATGGAACATCAAATCTCAATTAAGTTCAACGAGCAATTAGATCCGACTAAAACTCAAATGAACACACGAATTTCAAGTTCGGTACTCTCGAACGAGTCACTATCTTGCATGGACATATTAAAGAATAAATTCCAAATCGAATAAAGAACAAACTATAAACAACATATAAATGTTTGAACTACTATTTTTAATAAGATTAACATTTTAAGATGCAACATCAAATCTCAATACGATATCGAAACTTATTAAGTTCAACAAATAATTAAGTCTGACTAAGAGTCAAGCACACAAATTTCAAAATTGGTGCTCTCGAATAAACCACTATCTTACCAAATTAAGGAAAAAATTCAACATCAAATAAATATATAAAAAATAATCAACATATAAATATTGTACTACTCCGCTCAACTTAAAAAGGTTGACATCTATCCAAATCTCAATACAATAAAAGTAAGATATATTGTCTAAGTCATATGAGAATATTATCTTACGTCACTCATAATTCAAAAGTTAGTTAGATTTTGTGTTATGTTCCAAAAGAAAGATGCCTCAAACACTATCTCAATGAAACGTCCCTATGCTTTTCCTACAACCATGCCCAATATTTAAGACCTCACCAAGTGGGCTATTTTTTCTCAATTTAATGTCTAATCTCAAACTTCCTCTAATAATAATAATAATAATAATAATAATAATAATAATAATAATAATAATAATCAAAGTACAAATAATATATATTAAATTATATTATATTGGTCGATGCCAGTCAATAAAATGTTGACTTTAATGTTCAAATAATATACTGAAAATACTCTAAAAATATCGATAGCATTTAAAAATGAGTTTATGCTCAAGGCACCAAATGGTCATATATATATGAAATTTGTGGAGGGATAATTGAATGGAAAAAGATGATTGGAGTGCATGTTTTTGCTTATCTTCAAACATCGATGATGTCTTATTTCTAGCTAGTGGAGGTAGAGGTGTCATGTAATATGTTTATCGTACTACTCACGATAAGAATGCATATAAATTTGTATTCTCGAACTTATTGATAAACTTTATCTTTTATTATATTAGATAAGGCAGATTGAGAATGGAATTTTATCACTTTGAAAATTTTAAACCCCTCGGAAAAAAATAAAAGAAAAAATGAAAAGATTGGACTCGGTTGACGAGGGCATAGATAAGGACAAGTTGAACTATCAAAATAAATCCAATCGATATGTTGAAATAGAATCCTCATTTGTATCCTGCGCTCTCAACCTCATCTCATAATTTGAATTTTCGTCATAAAAAAAATGTTGGTAATAAGTCACTTGATAAAGTTACTTATAATTTCATCATGCACGTAAATACGCATATACTTGTGTAAATGTACATAGAATTTTTCAAGTTTTTTGTTGTCAAATTGAACAATAGATCTTTCGTGTAAATTGGTCATGTTTAAAGGGTTCAAATTATTGTTAATCGACCGAAGTGAAATGAAAACACTACGAGAAAAGTTGTTATTAAGGTAGAGAATAGGACACAATTTTTAATTGGATCTTTTTTTTTTTTTTTTTGGAAGGATCAAAACGTAAGATTTGTGTTGTAAACCTTTTTTTTTTTTTTTTTTTGAAATAGTAGAGAGTTTGAATTTTGTTAAAAGGAGCATCTCCAATGCTTAAATGGATTGATAAAAAAATTGCCTCATAAACAAAAATAGACATTTAAAAAATTCATCTTTAATGTAATTTGACATGAACTCTGTTAAACCTATATGACAAAGAAAAAAATAGATATTGTCAAGAGTTTCGTTTAAATTCAGAAGCTTTGTTAGATAGAATGATTCAACCAGATTTATATTTTCTACGCAAATTTATATTTTATATATAGATTTAGATGTTTTGTTTTTTTAAGAATCGAATAAAAGATACCTAGACACACTGTTCTAAAAGTTCGCATAGGCGGCCACGCCTTATGCTTTGTCCTCGTGTAGGTCTCGCTTAGGCCCGAAAAATTTAAAATTTGACCTCCATGCCTAGTCACGATTTACGATTTTTAGAACATTTCCTACACAATGTTATTAAATTATAGATAAAATTCATTAGAGACCAATTTTAAATTTGAATATTTATTTATTAGATATCAATGACACGTACACTGAAAGTCTTTCAATTTGCATGTTGTTAAAGATAATTTTGTATCTTGATCAGACTTCTTATGTAACTTAACTTTTTGTATTAGATGTCTTGTATGTTTCTTATCATTGTAATGTAGGAAGAGGATCACAATAGTTGAGTAAGTGTAGGTCTACTATTGTATCTTTATTTATATTGCATTATGTAAATAGAATGAATTTGTGTTGCTCATATCATTGCTTTTGTCCCCTACAACTTCCTTTCATCTAGTCCTACTGAGCCTCGAGCCCCCTTGCCCATGACCTTATCCTAGAACAACCTCTCTGGTATGCCAATAGACTATCATCCTAAAGTGACCCATAGCAAAGACAACATTAGATCCGGTATGCCAATGTTATTTGGGCTAGGGCCAACCCAACCCAAGAACGCGGGCCGGCCAATTTTGCCACCTCTAACTACAACCCTTGCGACTGAGCTGCTTGAACCTACATCTCACACTGTTACACTAAAAAAATCATTTTTGGAGACAGGACAAGTTCTAGGAATTTTATGCACTAATCAGTAATGGCACTTGTCAACTTGTTCTCCCATCCAATACCAAAATGTCATTGGTTGTAAATAGGTGTTTTGTCTTAAATGGATGCCCGATGAGTCTATTGACATGTACACGACTCGCCTGGTTTGCTAAGGGCTTTCACTAACAGCTAGGCATTAACTACACTGAGACGTTTAGCCCAATGTTCAAGCCAACCACTATTCGACCGATTATAAGCCTTGCCCTGGCTTATGGTTGAACTTTTGATAATTGGATGTTAACAATGCCTTCATTTATAGGTCTCTCACGAAGGATGTTTACGTCTCTAACCCCTAGATTCATTGATTGGGCACATCCTAACTATGTCTATCATATGTGTAAGGCTATTTATGGTCTTAAAACCTCTCGAGTGTGGTCATTGAGCTCTGTAGTTTATTGGACCGAGTTAATATATGAAAAATATAAAATTTTCATACAAATATTTTTTTTTTTTCCAAAAAAGAATTTACCTATACTAAAAACAAAGAAGTTTTTTCGCCAATGGAGGCTTGAGCACTGAGGAGATTCATATATTCACCTGTGATTTGTATGTATTTGTACATGTGTACATTTAAGAATCTGATAAATAAAAAATTAAAGACATAAATGTGATAATAAATAAAAGTTAAAAACTTTTAATGTAATTAAAATGTAGTATATTAATAAAAATATGTGTTAAGACATGATTACCTACTATATTTGTTAAGGGAAAAGTGTCGAAGGCGAATTTTTTTTACCTGTGTCAGATGCCTCTTGACCAGGCAGGTTGTAAATAGAGGAATGTGTACGAGTGACAGGGACCTGAGGGAGAGAGCCAACATGCCAACCTCCAGAACAGACTCCCACAATATTTTAGTGAAAATCTATCCCACATGAGAATCGAACCTGCTTTGTCGGAGGATTTCTCCCAACGTTACCTCAGGCTTTATCAACTCGCCTATGCCTTCGGAGGCATGATTACCTATTATCTTTTTGTGATGCCAAGGATTCAGTGACTAATCATTGTTTTATCAACTTTTGTTATTCCTAAATTAATTATGTTTGATACGCCATATTAAATTAAAAAAGATTAAATAGCACAATACCCAAAATTTTAATTTTTTCAGCACACATAAAACTATTATTAGTTATCGTAATAGCTCGTTTGATAACATGAATTACACAGTACTTAATAATATTAAAATTAAATAAATAATTATTTATTTATTATCTAATATTACCTATCAAACATTACTTCTAGAAGTCGGTATTTCCACTTTCCTTCAAAAGATTAAGCCCGCTACTATTATGGAACATTAATCAGAGTCATGTCAAAATCAACTTTGAGAAATTGTTAATTAATCCAAAAGATGATGATTAAGCATTAAAGTTTTAAAATAAAAGCTATATGCCTATACAGACCTTTTTTATGGGCCCTTTTGTACAAATAAAATAAAATATGTGTTCACACTATTTTCAAGTTATCCTGTAATAAAGTAGAAATAGCAATTAATTAGTATATGATTTATCATTTTTTATTTTTTGATTAGATAATTCATATTCTTTTTATTATTCTATCTCAATTAATATTCAATTTATTATTTAATCATAATATCAGAATCTAAAATAAAAATAAATAAAATATCGTATTTTTTTCCAAAGCTTCACAATTGCTATTCGTATCAACTATACACGAAGCACTCAAAGCAACATCTATTGCAAATCTGAACTCCAAGCCATGTTTCCTAATTCTCCAAATTCTTAAGTTGCTTCCATTTAAAACAAAAGAAATTCACTATCCAACTTTGATTCATGGGTTTTTCAACCTACTGCAAATCTTCTTTTTCTCACAAGTGCCAAAATGATTGTTTTGGGCATAGAATCATATATTGAAAAGGAAAGGAAAAAAAAAAAAAAAATCATTTTCTACGATTTTTATGAGATTTTTCTGAAGTTTCATCTTTTTTTTTTTTTTTTCAATCTATTGGTTTTTTCCTTTTTCTTTTCTCTATGTACCATCTTATGACCTTACTATTAATGTTTTTTTTTTCTTTTCTTTATATACCAGTTTATGACCTTACTATTAAAGTTTTTTTGCTATCTTTATATATCGGTTTACGACCTTATTATATGTTTTTCCCATTTTATTTTATCTACTTCTTAAGGTTTTCTGAGTCTCTATGTAACGGTTTAATACCTTATTTATTAAGTGTTTTTCCCTCTTTAATTAATCTACCGATTCACAATCATGTTATAAGATTTTTTATCTCTCGGCTCTTGACCTTATTATTGAGGTTTTCCTTCGCTTTTTAATTTATCAATTCTTAGCCTTGTTTTCAAAGTTTCTTTTTTCAAATGAATTATTGACCTTGTCATCAAGGTTCTCTTTCTACTTTATTTTGAAAGTTTTCTTTTCATCCACGGGTTGTTATCTTTTTGTAAGGTTACCTTTTATCTATGCCTTTTTTTTTTTTTTTTTTTTTTTTTTGTAGTTTTCTTCCCCAAATGTAATCCTTTTGGAGTAGTATTGCAATGTCAAGATTTGATATATCATTGACTACTACATACGATTTAGTTTCCAAGCTCAACTTGGTTTATACTATATTGAGTTTGAGGTATAATGTTAAAGATGTGAAAGTATTTTTAATAATTATCGAAAGAGGTTGATGGGCAAGCCCTAAGCAGCCCAACACGCAAAAATTGACGAGCCCTAGACCACCAATTTAGGCCTATTTTAATCAATAAGTTATTTGTGATAGACTTTTCATAAGTTTCAATTAAAAAATTAAAAATTTATCAAAAAATCTCACAAAAAATAAGGAACAACTGAAGAAAAAGAACAATGGGAGAAATTGGAAAGAAATGAGGAAGAAATAAAAAAAATGAGTAATTTTGCCCAAAAAAAAATTTCGAACTGGAAAACTATTAAAATCGGACTGGTTCTACCGATTTTTCTAGTTCAACTGCTAATGCTAATTTCGAACTGGAAAACTATTAAAATCGGACTGGTTCTACCGATTTTTCTAGTTCAACTGCTAATGCTAAAAACCCCGGTTTTCGATCTGATTTTCTGATAGTTGGTTAAATTGGTAGACCGGAACGATTTTGCGACCAATTTTCGGTTGAACCGACCGGTCTGGTCCGATTTTCTAAACATTGATTTTAATAATTACTTTGCCATTTCTGAAGGATTTTAGTGAAAAAAATATTTTAAAAATAATAAAATAGTCTTCATGGCTGGGTTGAGTAGGTACGAGGGTGTAACATATCGAAAACTTTCTTATTTAATCTAGTTCTTTAGAAGGTAAAAAAGAGAGAGTAAGTCTTCTAGAAAGTAATCGTCTCACGGAAACGACAAATAAAATAAAATAAAAATTCAACTAGAGACCACTTATTTTATCATATGCCTTACCGTGTTGAATTGAAAATATATTTTTAAACAAACCCATTGTAAACCAATGGTAAATCAAGATGACGTGGATAAATAAAAAGCCGCTCAGTTATAACTCTAGTTATTTATCACCGCCTTTTTTCACCTATAAATATGCAAATAGAAAGAGAGTCGGTCAATGATTGTAGACGAGTAAATATATGAAAGTAATAGTAAAACAATGAGAATGATAGTTGCAAAATATGAGAGAAAATATATGTGGAGAAATAATTTTATGTATTGATGTAATGTAAATTATGAATGAAGTTACAAGATATATATATATATACTAATAGATGACTAATAGAAACCTAATAAGAAAAATAATTCTACCTAGAATAAGAATATTACACATATGGTATTTTACTTACGTGGTGTTCTACATCAATAAGGTAAAGAATAGGGTAAATAAATATTTGTTAATACTCCCCCTCAAGTTGGATCATGTATGTTAAAAGTGCCCAACTTGTAAGTGAAACTGTGAAATACCTCCTTGCCCAGTGTTGTAGTAAATAAATCCGCAATCTGATTATTGCTTGGAACATAGGCAGTCTTAATTTCTCCCTTATCAATTTGTTCACGAACAATATGACAATCTTTTTCAATATGTTTTATTTTTTCAATGTGTTTTGATTATCACAATATAAAGTTGCTGCTTGTGGGTGATCTACACATAAGTCTATCAGCAATTGTCTCAACCATATAAGCTCACATGTAATGAAAGTCATTGCCCTATATTCAGCTTCTGCTAAAGATTTGGACACAATCGTTTGTTTCTTACTTTTCCATGATATAAGTGCCTTTCCTAGGAATACACAATATTCCGTAACTAACCGTCGTGTAGTAATATCACCGGCCCAATCTGCATCACAAAATCTTACTAGCTGCAATTTCTCACTTGATGGGAAATATAATCATCGTCCTGGTGCCCCTTTCAAGTATCGGAGCAATCGGTGAACTGTATCAAGATGGGTTGTCTTGGTGCCTGCATGAACTGACTGAGTATATTGACCGAATATGAGATTTCTGGTCTGGTAATGGTGAGATAAATGAGTTTTCCTACCAACTGTCGATAGTATGTGGGATCTTTCAATAACTTTCCATCTGTCAAATTAAATTTTAATGACTGTTCCATGGAAAATGCTGTAGGTTTTGCTCCAAGTAATTCGGCTTCTTGAAGAATGTCAAGAGTGTACTTCCTTTGATTTATTGAAATCCCTAATCTTGAGAGAGTAATTTCTACTCCAAGAAAGTATTTTAATGTGACAAGGTCCTTCAATTTGAATTGACATGCAATGAATGTTTTTGTAGTAGAGATTGCTTCTCTATCATTTCCTGTGACAATCATATCATCCACATATAATAGAATTGTCGTAAATGAATCACCATTGACCTTTGTAAAGAGTGAGTAATCTGTATGTGACTGTTTGAACCAAAATTGAATAATAGCAGATACAAATTTTTGAAACCAACGAGATGTCTATTTCAATTCATATAAAGATTTATGAAGTCGACATACAACTGGTATCTTCCCCTGTCGACGAAATCCATGTGGGAGAATCATATAGACTTCTTCATCAAGATCACCATGAAGAAAGGTATTTTGTACATCCATCTAATGAAGCGTCCAGTCGGAAATATAGGCAATAGTAAGTAAGCATCTGACTATAGTTAACATTGCAACTGGAGCGAAAGTTTCATTATAATCAATCCCTTCTCGTTATGTAAACCCCTTTGCCACCAGCCGTGATTTGTATCGTTCAACTGTACCGTCAGAATGAAATTTAACCTTGAACACCCACTTACAACCAATAGGATGAGAACCTGGAGGAAACGGGACAAGTGACCAAGTATTGTTTTCTTCCAAGGCACGAATTTCATCATTAATAGCAGCGACCCATTTGGGATCCTGACATGCTGCCTCATATGTAGCTGGCTCAATGATATGAGAAATATTGTATGTAAAATCATGATGAATAGAAGAAAGGTAGCTATATCATACATACCTTGATATAGGATATCGAGTGCTGGATTTGACTGGAAGAGACCCAGCCTGAGTAGACAGAGTATGATTGATATAGTAATCTTTCAGGTAAATTGAAGTTTGAATAGATCTGGTGGATCGTCGAACTTGGTCATTTGGTATTTGGATTTGTGCTGGCTGGTCATCTGGAGGGTGAGAAGAGGTAGGTGGATTAGTGGTGGATGGACACTGCTCAATCGGTCGACCGGTAGGTAAAGTCGATCGACTGTTTGAGCTCTCTGTTGAACTAGATGAGGAAACCAGTTGATCGGTTGATCGACCGGTTGGGCTTTCTGTTGAAACGGATAAGGAGACCGGTCGATCGGTTGGTTCGGATGATGGATCCGGTTGACCAGTGTTCGAGATTTGTTTCTGTTATATGTTGTGTTTCAACATCTAGAGGCATAGATTGTCGCAATGGGATGTAGTTGGTTTCATCATTTTGTTGGGAGGCGTATGAAAATAAATTTTTATGGAACACGACGTCTCGGGACACTACTAGCTTTTTGTCGGTTAGGTCATATAAGGTGTATCATTTTTGTCCCGAGGAGTATCCAAGAAACATACACCGTCTGGTTCGTATGTCAAATTTATTGCTGGGTGTAAGGTTGGTGGCAAAACACAAGCAACCATAGACACGTAAATGAGAATAAGGTGGTGGTTTCTTGTGCAATATTTCATATGGTGTTTTGTGTAAGAGAAATGGTGAAGGTATCCGGTTGATAATGTAACAAGCTGTCTTGATATGTTCTCCCAAAATTTTAACGGAAGATTAGCTTGAAATCTAATGGCACGAGCCACATTAAGGAGGTGTCAGTATTTTCTCTCTACCACTCCATTTTGTTGAGAGGTATAAGGGCATGATCTATGAAAAATGGTACCATTATGTTTGCAAGGATAAGAACTCTTTACCATTGTCAGACCTCATGATTTTTATAGTCAGGTTGTGTTGAGTTTTAACCCAAGCAAAGAAATTTTTAATTATGCTTTGAGTTTCAGATTTGTGGCGCATGAGATGTACCCAAGTATAACGAGAAAAGTCATCAACAATTGGAAGGAAATATCTAGCACCAGAATAAGAATAAATCCTATGAGGTCCCCAAATATCACTATGAATCAAATCAAATAGTTTATTGCTAGAAATTTGACTAACTTTAAAAGGTAGTTCAGATTGTTTTGCCAAATGACAAACATTATAAATATCGTGAGAATCAAAACTAAAATCTAGGACACTTTGTGCTAGAAATTGAAGAGATGAGGCTGAATGGTGCACAAGATGTCTATGCCATAGGTTGGTTGATCTACTAGTAGTATGATGTATTTGTGGTTTTTGTGAAATGTAATATAGGCCATTACTCTGCCTTCCTAAGCCAATCGTTTTCTTCGTCGTCAGATCCTTCATGACATAAAAATCAGGGAAAAATGTCACATATCAACCTAACCCTCGAGTAAGTTTACTGATAGATAATAGATTAACTTTGAAATTGGGAACATAAATCACATTATCAACGGTCATATTATTTTCAAAGTTAACTGCACCAATGGATTTAGTAGGAGCATGACCCCCATTTGGTAATTGTACAGTTTTGTGTTTTGGCATGAATTTATTCTCAATAATCATATCCTTTGTCACATGGTCAGTGGCCCCGCTATCAATAATCTATGAATTACTCAAAGAGGTGGTAGATGATTGATATCTGAGGTATTAACACAAGACTTATCATTACCCGTCTTGTTCTTTAGAAGTGTCATGATCTGTTCATATTCCTTGGCTGTGAGCATTTTGCCTTCATTTGAGTCAAGTGTAGAAGCGGTAGTAGTGTTTGTGAAGCGTTTCGTGGCTTCACGTCCTTCCTATGAAACTTATGCCTTGGAGGGAAGCCATTGATGAAATAGCAGG